>JAJTUV010000261.1:1285000-1885000 GCA_021653895.1 Mastomys natalensis | reverse complement strand
TGATGGCTCCTCTGCTCACTCTTTGTTTCGTGGATTGTTTCTGGATGATGTTTTTAAATCAGCTGTTTTCCTGTGAATTAGGATTATGAGCCCAGCAGCTGGTGTGTTCCTAGAAAATGTTCCTCTCCTTTGACTGCTGTAGCAGCTTCGTTTGACTATAACCTTTAGCCAGAGAAGCTGAGAACCTGACTTTTTTAATCCTTAGTAAATTAATTCACTCTTGTAGGTACCGTAAAGAAATGTGGTTTACTGAAGATAATTCATGAAAAATACAAGACAAACAAAAAAGTCATGGATCCGATTGTATCAAGCTTTCTGCAGTCCTTTGAAACAGCCATTGAGCATAACAAAGAGGTTGAACCACTGCTGGGAAAGGCCCAGGTGAGCTGGCAGTGTGTGCTGGCCCTTCACCTGCACCTCTCAAACATCATACAGGGGCACGCACATGCATACAAATGCACTCATACTCATCCCTTCCCTTTTCCACTCTCCATCCCCAGTATATCCACATTCTTGAAAAAGTAACGAGGGTTTTATGTTGTCTTTCCCCATAGCACCTCCCGGGACTGTGATAGATGTATGTCTGGCACAAAGTTTATTTGAATTGGTTTTGTAACTCCACTTGGTTGTGATTTCCCTTTAGTGTTTTTCTTTCCTAGTGGGGGTGGGGGGTAGACAGGGTCTCAGGGTGTAGCCCAGGATCCTCCATTCCCATAACTTCCCAGTCTCCTAAGTGCTGGCATTACAGGCTTGTGCCCCACAAGCATGAGTGGAGCTGGTTAGTCCAGCCCAGTCTGTGTTGTTGTGGGTAGCACCACATGATTGAGTAGAAAAGGATCAATGGCAGTGGTTCTCACGCAATACAGTTCCATGAGGAATTGGACAGGAATTATAGTTTGTCCCCAAAAGTCTAGTGAATCCTCAAACTCATGTTACACAGTATATAGCCTGAGGTTGGTGAATAGTCCCTCCATGGAGGTCAGCATCTCTCACATCGTCTAGGCCTGCCTGCCATGTTCCTTACCTGTGGTTCCTGGTCTCTGCATCCTTGTATAGGGTACAGTTGCCAGCAGCCTCTTCCCAGTGCCCCCAGCAGGCTGTTGCTGCTTTTGCTAATAAGTGGTTTCTAGGCTTTCCAATCCTCTGGCCTTTCACTTCCATAACATTCCAGTGTCCCGTCTAGCTGCAACTGGTTCTCAGCTGAGGTCTGGCCTCTCTCTGTTCTTTTCCTACCATTTCTCAGTGCACTTGAAGATTTCCTACCTTATTTTCTAAGATGGTAGGGAGATGTTCATGGCTGGAAGACAGGAGCTACTTAACCAATGTCATCCCTCCTGTTCACAGTTGCCTTCCATGCTTTGAGGTCCTAATGGCAGTAGCTATTCAGATGTTTTTTCTTACTTTGTTTCTCTCCTAGATCCCTAGAGAAAATATGTGTTAATGTCAACTTAAGTATAACATTTCATTATTGAAATGTAAGATTTAGTTAGTAAAATCCCCAGAAAATTTAATAAGTAGAAAGCAAGCCACATAATGTCTTGGGTTTTTTTTTTTTGTTGTTGTTGTTGTTTGTTTGTTTTTAAAAAAAAAAAAGATTTATTTATTTAATGTATTGAGTACACTGTCACTCTAGACATTCCAGAAGAGGCCATCAAATCCCATTACAGATGGTTGTAGCCACCATGGGAATTGAACTCAGGACCTCTGAGAGAACAGTCAGTGCTCTTAACCACTGAGCCATCTCCTAGCCCCAGTTTGATATTGTTTTTGAGACAAGGTCTTTCTATGTCAGTGGTTCTCAGTCTGTGCATCTTGACTGCTGGTGTCACCTGAGACCATCAAAAAAACACAGCCACAAAATTACAGTTGTGAATAGTAAATGAAATAATTTTACAGTTGGGGGTCACCTCAACATGAGGAACTGTATTAAAGGGTCAAAGCATTAGGAAGGTTGAGAACCACTGTTCTATGTAGTCCTAGCTGTCCTGTAACTCAATATGTAGACCAGGCTGTCCTGCCTCTGCCCCTGCTTCCCAAAAGCTGGGATTAAAGGTGTGTGACACCATGCCTGGCTATATTCTTAGAGTTTTTAGATCCCTGATCACTTGCATAGTTCTTAATAAGTTAGCAACTCACTGGGCAGTTGGTGGCGCACACCTTTAATCCCAGCACTTGGGAGGCAGAGGCAGATCGATTTCTGAGTTTGAGGCCAGCCTGGTCTACAGAGTGAGTTCCAGGACAGCCAGGGCTATACAGAGAAACCCTGTCTTGAAAAACAAAAAAAAAAAAAAAAACATAAGTTAGCAACTCATAGGCTTAACGTTTTTAATATAATTTATTGTTGATTCTTTTGTTTTTGTTTTTTGATTTGTTTTTGAGGACAGGGTTTCTCTATATAGGCCCATGGCTGTCTGGAACTCAGTCTTGTAGACCAAGGCGCCGAAACTCAGAATTTCAGCCGAACTCTGCTTCCAAGTCTGGGATATAATAGCGTGCGCCACCACCGCTGCTTTTTTTGATTCTTTAAGAAGTCCATATATGCATACAATATATCTTCATCATATTCACCCTACTTTTCTTCCACATCCCCTCAGATCCATGGCTTGTCCATTCCTAGCTTCATGTTCTCTGTCTCTTAAATAATCCACCAAGTCAAAATTTATCAAGAGTGAGGTCATCACTGGAACATGTGGCTCCTCAGCTAGGAGAGTAGTCTTGTGAGCCTGGCCCTCCTTCACAACATAACACTTATATTCATGAGCTTAATTCAAAGGTAATACATATAAGCTTATTAGGAAAAATTGATTATAATAAAAAGCAAACAGAGACTCAGTCAGTTAAGTGCTTGTAAAAGGATTTGCTATGAGTATCTAGAACCCAGGTGTCGGGGGTAGCCAGTGTGATGATATATGCTTATAATCCCAGCTCTGGAGAAGCAGAGACAGGGCTTGGCTGGCCAGCTAGCCCTAGGCAATTCTCCATTACATAGCAAGTTTGAGGCTATATGGGATCCTGTCTCCAAGCAAAGCAAACAGGGAAGGATAACCTTACCAACCTGAAAGAAACTAACCTACTATCCCTATTCCTTCCTACTTCCTGTAGGAGAACTTGAATCCCTTAGTAGTTCTGAACTTGTTTAAGCGCATCCCAGCTGAAGATGTCCCTTTACTTCTGATGAACCCAGAAGCTGGAAAGCCCTCTGATTTGATTCTCACCCGACTTTTGGTGCCTCCCCTGTGTATCAGACCTTCTGTTGTGAGTGATTTGAAGTCTGGAACCAATGAAGATGACCTGACAATGAAACTGACAGAGATCATTTTCCTAAATGATGTTATTAAAAAGGTCAGTGTTTCCTTCCCGGCTAGCGCTTGCACCCTGCAGGGAGTGCATCTGCAATGTTTGCTCAGTAAACTCCGAGAGCACAGAGAGCAGGCCTGTTTCTCATCTCTCTGTACTCATAGCATCGGATCTCCGGAGCCAAGACACAGATGATCATGGAGGACTGGGATTTCCTGCAGCTGCAGTGTGCCCTCTACATCAACAGTGAACTCTCTGGCATCCCTCTCAACATGGCTCCTAAGAAGTGGACTCGAGGCTTTGTGCAGCGCCTGAAGGGGAAACAGGGTATGTTCCTAACAAGATGTGCCATTGTCCCTGTTGAGGGAATAGATGTCTGTTTGATAACTGCCAAACAGCACAGAGTGTGTAGTGGGACTCATGATGTGTTTTGATTTATTTAGGTCGAT
The DNA here is from genome assembly GCA_021653895.1 of Mastomys natalensis. Taxonomy (NCBI): domain Eukaryota; kingdom Metazoa; phylum Chordata; class Mammalia; order Rodentia; family Muridae; genus Mastomys; species Mastomys natalensis. Next base: position 1,881,254 of record JAJTUV010000261.1, on the reverse strand, counting down.
TTAGAGGTAATCTGTCAGGGAAGAGGGTGGATTTTTCTGGCCGAACAGTCATCTCACCTGACCCTAACCTCCGGATTGATGAAGTAGCTGTGCCAGTTCAGTGGCCAAAATTCTAACTTTTCCTGAGAAGGTAAGTAGCTTCAGCTGCCCAGTTCTTTGTTTATAGTCCAGTGTTTTCATTTTGATAGTTCATGCTACACATCAAAACAAATATCCAGAAACCCACACGCTTTAAAATATCTCATTCCTCTTTGTTTATGGGGGTTTTGTTTGTTTTAAATGGGTGGCCTGTCTTCGTGTATATCTGCACACCAGAAGGGGGCATCAGATCCCCATAGATGGTGGTGATCCACCATGAGGCTCAGGACCTCTGGAACAACAGTCAGTGCTCTTAACCCCTTAGCCATCTCTCCAGTTCATTTCACTTTAAACACAAACAACCTCTGTAACATCTGCCTGGTACAGTCATAGTTGTAGGGGGTGGTTGTTGGATGTTTGTTTGTTGTAGTGGTAGAGATCTAACCTGGGACTACTTGTGCCAGGCACATAAACACTCAATCGTTTACTTGCAACCTGCACCACAGACCAAAAATGACATCTCACTGACTCTGAGGAGACAATTATTATCAAATAGCTATAGTCAATAATAGGTTTTTGTTTGTGTTTTTTAAGATTTTATGTATGTATGTGAGCATACATACATAAGTAATACACACCAGAAGAGGGCAACAGACCCCATTTCAGATGATTGTGAGCAACCATATGGTTGCTGGGAATTGAACTCAGGACCTCTGGAAGAGCAGTCAGTGCTCTTAACCACTGAGCTACCTCTCCAGTCTGCCAATAATTAAGTTTTTTTTAGGTAAAGGTGTTGTTTTTTTTTTTTTTTTTTTTGACACAGGGCTCACTCTGTAGCTCTGACTGTCCTGTAACTCACTATGTTGACCAGGCTGACCTTGAATTCACAGAGCTTCTCCTGTCTCTGTCTCCCAAGTGTTGGGATTAAAGGTGTGTGCCACACCGCCCAGCTCAGCTTTTTAAGGTTTTAAAGGGCTGATGATAAAGAAGTGACTTTCTTTGTATTTTGTTTTTATTCTGTTGTGTATGTGTGGGTCCACATGCATGCGTGAGTGCACGTGTTCTGTCGTGTGCATGCGAAAGGCAGAGCACAGTTTCGGGAGTCAGTTCTCTCCACAGTGAGTTCCAGTGATTGAGCTCTGTCCTCAGACCCACTGGCAGGTGCTTTAACTAAAGCAGGTGGCGCTGTCTCACCAGGTCCTACCGTATTGCTGTCAGTTAGAGACAGCTGCAGATGAAAACACAAAGCTCTTTTATATTTGCAAAACAAAAGAATCAGCTTTTCCTTTTTATGTATTTTATTTTCTCTTTTTCCCAGTGCTAGAGATGGAACTGAGGCCTCATCTCAGGCTCATTCAGCAGTGTTTTAAAACAAAAAGTCCTGCCCTCTAGCTCAGGCTCCCCCAAACATCAAAACCCCACTCAATCCATTTTCACTGCGGTTCAGTGTTCCTTAACCATCCTGGGTTGCACGTTTTAGTGATGTGGGCATGTTGAGATGCGTGACGGTTTGGGGAGTGTGATATTTGGAGTATCTCTGTCATGCTTCCTGTTTATGAATGCATACATTCCCACCTCTGTTCCCCGACTTGTTCTTCCCAACAACAACACCATTTTTTTTTTGCTTTCGAGACGGGTTCTCTGTGTAGCCTGGCTGCCTGGACTCATTGTAGACCAGGCTGGCCTCGAACTCAGAATCCTGCTCTGCTCAAGTGCTGATTAAAGGCATCGCCCACGCCCGGCTCACCAACAACACTTGAACACTTATTGTTTATCCCATATTTTAAATTATTCACTGAAATGTTTCCTAAACGTGCTATTCAATAAAATAGTCAGTGTTTGTCGCTTGCTTGTACAGTTTGCAGTCTAGCCGTCCAAAGACTTCTGGCCACACAGTTGTCAAAAGAATCAAAACAATCAGTTCTTCTTCCTAGTTAGCTTTCTTGGGATGGGTTCTTAGTTTTTAAACTGTAGAATCACAGAGTCAAGGAGTTTGAACATTTAAAAGCTGTTGCTGGTATGTAGCAGTCTGCATTCAGTTCATACTCTGAGTTTATGTAAGATGGTGGTTACACCCAACCCTGAGCTCTGCACGGACACCTAGAGCTCTGAAGGGCCTGCTTACAAAAGCTTGCTGATTAGCCTGCGATTTATAGACAGCCTGGATCATCAGTGCTTGTGGTAAACCAGTAACAATGTGTCCTCATTTGAATGAAAAGTGATCTAATGGCTTCCCATGGAACTGCTGACTGAGAAGTTATAGAGTGTGGCTGGAGCAGGTCACGGCTTGTGGTGTTGCTGCCATATCTTCTAAGTCTTAGGCCTAGTAGACTTTGACAGATGAAGTTGCCACAGATTGCAGTCCAGTATAGTGTTGCACAGTGCAACGGTACAGTACAGATGGGGAGACTGAAGACTGAGGAGAGACTTAGCCATGCCTCCTTAGATCTAGGCTCCTGTCTGCAGCTTGTTGTTCTTAAACTTCAATCAAGCCCTATGGTACTTTTTTTCTCTTAGAATCTATACAAGGAACAACTGAGTACTGTTGGCTAGCTTATGAAAGGAAAGACTGTTTTACTGTTTTTTATCACGGTCCCATAGGTGAACAAAGCAAACATCCATTTTTTGAGGAAACTGGTTCGAAATGGTCCTGATGTTCACCCAGGAGCCAATTTCATCCAACAGAGACACATGCAGATGAAAAGGTAATGCCTTCTCAGTTGAGTGGGATTAACTTGCTTTACAGTACTGCTACCAGGACCATGTCATGCATTCCAGATAGTGAGTGGCATTTTGGAGTGTAGAGAACTTAGTTCAGAGACCATATGTATCCTACCCTTAGGTTCCTGAAGTACGGAAACCGGGAAAAGATGGCTCAGGAGCTCAAGTTTGGCGACATTGTAGAGAGACACCTGATAGACGGAGACGTGGTGTTGTTCAACCGGCAGCCCTCACTGCACAAACTGAGCATCATGGCCCATCTGGTGAGTGTGAGGTTGCCTCTCTTATTTCCTGCTGAGTGGGAACTTACAGGGTATACGCAGAGCTGAATTCTGAATGAGTTAAAATTGCTGGAAATCTCAAAGTTTTATAACTTTGAACTTCCCTTTAAGTTTAAATAAAACTTATTTTAGCCTTTAAAATTGTGTGTGTGTTGTGTGTGTGTGTGGTGTGTGGTCTGTGGTGGTTTGCTATGATGCTATGTGGAGTTAGGGAACAACTTGCAGAAATTGATTCTCTTCTTCCATGTGCTTCCCAGAGATCAAACTCAGGTTGTCAGGAATAAAACTTCTTAATCTTTTACTTTATTCCTTTAGATTTTTATTATTTGTGGGTGTGTTGTGTGTGTGTGTGTGTGTACACACCATATGTGTGCAGGTACCTATAGTTACCCAAAGGGGGTATGGGACCCCTGAACTGGAGGACCAGGATGGGCTGGGAACCAAACGTGAGTCTCTGGAGTAGCAATGCTTCTAACCTCAGCACCATCTACAGCTCCCCTAAGAGTTCTTCAGATCCGAGCTGTCAAAACCATACACGCTCACAGTGGCACAGATCCGAGTGGGAGCTGTTGTGAAAAAGGCAGAAATGGTTTCAGTTTGCAAAGGCAAACGTGTTGTGCACACAGCTTTATATAAAATAGGCAGAAAATCATCTGGATTTGCTTTTGCCTGTTAACTTAGCAACTAAAATGCTCGGGCGGTGGTGGCACATGCCTTTAGTCCCAGCACTCAGGAGGCAGAGACAGGCAGATTTCTGAGTAAGAGGCCAGCTGGTCTACAGAGTGAGTCCCAGGACAGCCAGGGCTGTAACAGAACCCTGTCTCGGAAAAAAAAAAAAAAAAAACAACTAAAATGCTTAAAAGACTGGTCTCAGCAGGTGCCTCTTGAAGAGTGTGGAGTGTCATAGGCTTACCAGCAGAAGCAGACAAGGCTTTGAAGAGCTGTGTCTGTGGGCTTACCTGCAGATGAGGCTCTCTGCTCCTGCTCCTGCTTTTCATCCCTCTGAGCTCAAAGGAGCCTGAAGGGCTCACAGACTCAGGTTCAGCTTTTGGCAGAACTGATGTATAGACGGTGTTGGTTATCGTGTTGTTTTAGGAGGTTTATGTAATCTGCCCACCCACTCTTGGTGATGCTAACCAAAAGATTCAAATACTGAGCCCACAAGGGGAACCCTAGTTTCTAAGTTCTTTCTGTTACCATGCATTATCCAGGTGAATTTTAATGAAAGTCTTTCCTTTGCTGTTAGGGCAGCGGCTCACCCTGAAGTACAGTTCACAGAGGAAAGGCAGCATTCATGGCTAGTTCTTTCCCTTCCTTTTCAGTCTGGGGAGGTGGGACTCAGCCACTGCCAAGTTCCTTACTTGATAGGCTTAGGTTCTTTGTTCTTTGGCTTCCACCTGTTATAAACTCAGTGTGAAACTTTATGAATGCTTGGGTAGCGTGGACTGTACATAGCGTCTCCTGTGTTGGTATCTGCTTCAGAGTATGTTAAATTTGTCTTGATCTCCCAGAGCTTGTTGACAAAATCTACAAATGAGTATGTTTACTACAACAGAACATGTAGAAATTCTTTTCTTCTGGACATGCCTAAGCCTTTTCATATTTGTTTTGTTTGGTGTTCTACAGGCCAGGGTCAAGCCCCACCGGACCTTCAGATTCAATGAATGTGTCTGCACCCCCTACAATGCAGACTTTGATGGGGATGAAATGAACCTTCATCTTCCTCAGACAGAGGAAGCCAAAGCAGAGGCCCTTGTTCTCATGGGGGTAGGTAGTGGGACACTGCCTGTGAGAAGGCTCCACATGAAATGGCAGTGCAGTCAATGCCAGGCTCAGCCGGGTGGGGGTGGCACATGACTTTAATCCCAGCGCTCAGGAGGCAAAGGCAGGCAATCTCTGAGTTCAAGGCCAGCTTGCTCTACAGAGTGAGTTCCAGGTCAGCCAGGGCTAACAGAGAAACTTTCTAAAAGAAAAGAAGTAAAGAGAAGGGAAGAAGTAGCCTAGCATGATGATGATCTCCTGTAATTCCAGCACTTAAGAACCTGAGCTACAGAGTGAGACCCAGCCTACTGGAGGTAGAGACAAGAACATTGTGAGTTCAAGGCCAGCATGTACTACATGATTCTGTCTCAAAAAAGGGGGTGGGGGGAAGTCCATCAGTTCTAGTATGGGCCTTGTTGGAGAAGGTGCCCTACTAAGTGGATTGCCCAGTAGCTTTTGGCACATGTATGTTCTAAATTAAACTTTTCCTGAAGTGTATTCATGTGGCTTTGGCCTCTTAAAGGGCACTTCACATTTTCTCCTCCAGACTTAAAATGAGACTGCTGTGTGTTGCAGAGGTTCTATGATAGGGAGGTTCGTGCCTGCTCAGAGGAGTTGGTCTGTCTATCATACTGTCCTCACTGTGCTTCCTACCCCTGCGCACATGGCACTGCTGGGCGTCTGCTCTGTAGGGCTCTGCCCTCCAATAATTCCTGACTAGTTACTTGGTATAGCTTTGGGCTTTGTGGATTTTAATTGGGACCTAGGTGTGTTACCTGTGTTAGCCCTTGAACCCATGAGCTCAAGTGATCCTCCTGCCTCAGTCTCCCTAGTGGTCAAGACTGCACACATTGCACTACATCTGGCTTGGCTTTTTTCTCCTCTAGCTTACATTTCTACATTGTAAACTAACCTGTGTTATAGTTGTAAGTATCTAACCTACCCTGAAGAAAATCACTTGTAGGGAGAGTGTGGCTATAGCTATGGTGGACTCTTTCCTGACATGCTCAAAGCCTTTAATTCAGTCCCCAGTCCCACTAAATGTGAATAGGTTTAAAAAAAAAAAAAAAAAAAAGCAGTTATTTCTTTCTCCATCTTTTCTTCTATAGTGTTGGGATTGACTCAGCCTCTACCACACTCCCACACACTAAGCTACACTCCCAGCCTCCACTTTTCATTGTTGAGATGGGCTTGCTCTGTAGCACAGGCTAGCTTAGAACTCACTGTGATGCCCCTACATCTGCTTTTTAGCCCTAATATAACAGACTTGAAATACTGCGCTTAGCCACAGGCTTCATCACTGATGTGATACTTCAGACTTACTGATTCAGGCCTTAGTCTATGCTTTAATTCTGGGGCTTTGTATTGTCTGTCTTTGTAGGGTTTTTGTTTTTCTTTCTTTTTTGTTTAAAGATTTATTATTTTATATATATAATAATATATATCATTGTGCCTGCATGTACACCTGCAGGCCAGAAGAGGACACCAGATCTCATTATAGATGGTTCAAGTGGTTGCTGGGAATTGAACTCAGGACCTCTGGAAGAGCAAACAGTGCTCTAAACCTCTGAGCCATCTCTCCAGTCGGGTTTTTGTTTTCTAACAGAAAGCACATGCTGTTTTGTAATTAAAAGTAATACTAAAATGTTCTCAGGAAGAACAGACAGTACTTGGACTCAGCCAGTCAGAATTTGCTTGTGGGGAGCAAGCATACCACTGTCATTCTTTAGACGAACATTTTGGTTAAGAACAACTGTTAACTAAGGTTTAGACAGTGTGGTTTGTAGGGGTGGGATGGGGTGGGGTCTCATCTGACAAATGTTTGAGTTTCACTGGAGAAGGTTTTGACCTGCACTATGATACAGTAGTTCTCAGGAAGGCCTATAGGGCCCAAGTACACAGATTTACAAAATCATGGAACTCTACCCATGTCCTCTGCCTGCCCAGGTCACCTGCTGTTCTCCCTCTGAGAAGGTCTCTAAACTAGGTGAGTGGATCTTGGCCCACCCAGACTCATTAGAGTCATTACTGTGTAGTGGCTTACAGTTGTGAAGTAAAAGGTCTTTGTCTGACAGGGTCTTGAAGGTAGTAGGAGGTCCAGGAAACCCACAGTGACAGGAGCACTCCATATCATCTCATGGACATTAGAAATTCCTACTCTGACGTGGAAACTTCTGTTTGCTCTCAGGCGCTGTTAGAAGTTAACAGTCGGACTTGCGAACAGATGAGTGTGGAAATCATGTACTTTAGGGTCTGAGTTCATAGAAACACTGTTCCAACTTCTGTAATGGGTCTGATGCTCAGGGTCGAAAATACAGGAAAGTTCTATACTAAAGATTCTAATCTTGAAATAAATCTATAGGAGAAGTACAGCTCAAACAAGAGAACTTGCTCATTCTGTTGAGAGTGTGGAGAATCATGGACTTGGCTGATTTCAGAGAAAACACTCCCTTAGCACTCAGGAAGGGAGTTCTTAGCTGACTGGGTCTACTTGTTAATGCTAGTCTGGAGAAGCTGAGGCTGGAGGATCACTGTGAGTTCCAGGCCAGCCTGGCTACAGAATGATGCCTTATAAGAGTCTTATTCCTTGTAGATAAGAAACTAAAGGGAATAAGAATGCTGGGTAGAGACCTCTTGGTTCAACAGTCATGTGGTGCAGGCTGCAGTGTCCAGCTGAGTGTCTGACGTGTACTTGTTTCTCCTTCAGACCAAAGCGAACCTTGTAACCCCACGAAATGGGGAGCCACTCATTGCGGCCATTCAGGACTTCTTAACAGGTGAGTTTGTGAAGGCACCTTGAAAGGAGACTGAATTCTCTAGCCACAGTGATTCACACGGTGGCCTGAACTGAACAGTGTTCATTGTATGCTATTCGTGTGTTGGTTTGAGACAGGGTCCCCTGTATGGCTTAGCCTGGGCTGGTGCTCAGAATCCTGTCCCACACTCCCAGGTGTCAGGGTCTGTCCTGTGTTTAGGTTTGTCATTTGCCCTTGAGTTTGCTGGGAGTCTTTTTTATTAACTGATTGTTTAATCATTTGATTCTGTGTACACTCACTGAGCTCCACAGACATTCCATTTATTTTTCTGTTGTTTCTTTTGTGGTGCTTAGAGAGAGGAGGTTGGGGCAGGGGCATTGCTTCAGATAGGCTGAGTCTGAGTCTGGGGGATTTGGTGAGGCTTCATATAGGCTGAACTTGGGGAGCAATTTGGAAGGTCTTCATGTGGGCTGATACGTGTTGGGAGGTGTTTATTAGGGCTTCATCTGGGCTGACTCTGAGCTTAGGCAGCCAAGGCTGATCTTCCTGAAACTAGAAGTTCTCTAGGCCTAGTATCAGGCGGAGGCACTGCCACAGCTCTGAGTTGAGGCGGGGGATGAAACAAAGCCACTTCACTAACTTTGGAGTAGAGTCAGGGCCACAGTCAGCACCTCTGTTTTAATTCTTCTCTGGGAAACAGACTTGAAGGTTAGTAATGTATGTGTTCCCCCAGTATGGTTCCTTTCGTTTCTGAGCTGATTCTTTACCTTCTTAGGTGCCTACCTCCTACCCTCAAGGACACTTTCTTTGATCGAGCCAAGGCTTGCCAGATCATCGCTTCAATACTGGTTGGCAAAGATGAAAAATTAAAGTGCGCCTCCCACCCCCTACAATACTAAAGGTGTGTTGGGTCATGTGGGTAGGGAGTCGAGTGGAGGGGACTGTGCTGCTGCTGGGCTTGCCTGTTCCCACTGCACCCTCTTGCCTTACTGAAGTGGGCTGTGGTAAGAGCAGATCAGCCCTCATCTGTCCCCTCATTTCCTCCAGCCTGTCACTCTGTGGACCGGAAAGCAGATCTTCAGTGTCATCCTCAGACCTAGTGATGACAATCCAGTGAGGGCCAACCTCCGAACCAAGGGCAAGCAGTACTGTGGCAAGGGGGAAGACCTCTGCACCAACGATTCCTGTGAGTGGAAGGAAGGGAGGGGATGGGAGAAGCAAGCAGGGCCGAGAGTGAACTCCACTCTGTAAGCCCACCTCCAGTGCTTCTACAGAGGGCCCAGGAAGGGTTTTCTTTAGGAAGTGTCGTTCCCGTAGATGGCAGAGATCCCGCGTCAGAGTAGTCCTTTTTAATGGTTTTATCAATTAGTGCACTTTCTCTTTTTTCTTGGGGGGTGGGGTGGTGGGGAGCAGGTGAGCATCAAAGGTTGTTTAAGGTTTATAAGTTATTATCATTACAATTGTTGTATTATTATATATGCCTTTTAGACAATGTGTTGTTGTCTAACAGCGCAACTACTAGGTGAGATTTTTAATGGAGGTAAAGTCTCACACTGTAACCCAAGCCAGCATGGAGCTAACAGCATCTTTCTGCCTCACTTCAGGAGTGCTAGCCGCTCTTCAGTGGTGAGCAGTCCTACCTCGCTCTGTTTTGGTGCTGAGGATTGAACTCAGGGCCTCATGCATGATGCTATCACAGAACTACACCCCTCCTCAAGACTGATTTTTTTTTTTTTTTTATCTGATTTTACTTTGTACAGAAAGAAATCTTGCTAACATGAAGATTCAGTATAATGAAAGAGGATTTAAATACAATTCATTTGAGTCTCTTTAATAAAATCAGTGACTCTGAGTGAGGTTCACAAGCAGCATCCAGTGGTTACTGTCTAAGCACAATTTTTTTAGCTCTCCCCAGCTCACTGGTAAGCAGTCCCTGGCATAGTGAAGGTCAACATCAGTGTGGCTGGCAGGGCCTTGGGACTAGCTTGTGAGTTCTCAGAAGATCAGAACTTCCACTGTGTCTAGTGTTTGGAGAGATACTGGTTCTTCTCATGTTTGTTGCCTTCTCAGAAAACACATTTTTAAGGAGAAATTCTTTGGCTGTACTTTGAATTTTCAGGATGTAAGCATTATCGTCAACCAGATAATTGTTCACTTAAATGCATTGTCAGTATCACCCTTCCAGATGTCACCATCCAGAACAGCGAGTTGATGTGCGGCAGCATGGACAAAGGGACCCTGGGCTCGGGATCCAAGAACAACATCTTCTACATCTTGCTACGAGACTGGGGGCAGAACGAGGCTGCCGATGCCATGTCTCGGCTTGCCAGGCTGGCTCCTGTCTACCTGTGTGAGTCTTAGTAGCTTCGTGTTTCGTGTTAATGCTGCAATAGGGAAAGGCTTAGTGTGTTATGGGTGTGCTCTTCCACTGCTTCATCCCACACCCACACAGGACAGAATGCTAAGTCGTTTGTGCCTGTCTTAGTGAGGTCGACTTAGGACTGCCATGTGGGGGATAAGAATTTGATTACCTTCTTTTTTTCCTATTCTAGTCAGAACTTGCAGTAGCTTCCTATTGTCTATAAATGGGTACATTGCATAAAAAGCCCTTTGTGGGATGCTTTCCAGGTACTTGGGAAAGGTCTGCAGCCACTAGGCTTCCCTACGAATCCCAACCAGATGATTCATATCAGCCCGCTGTGCTCACACGGCTCTCTTCTGCTTGCTCACACTTAGAGGGGTACAGTGTATGTATCAAGTACTTTTGGTTTTTCATGATAGGGTTTCTCTGTGTTTCCCTGCTGTCTTAGAACTTACTCTGTAGACCCTACTGGCCTCGAACTCACTGAGATATACTTGCCTCTGCCTCCTGAGGGCTGAGATTAAAGGTGCGTGCCACTACCACCTGGCCATCTCAAGTGATTTTTGCATGTGTCCCAAATTGAGTTTCATTGCTGGGGGGTGGGAGGGGGCAGCAGGGGAGGTGTTTGAGTAAAGGTAGGCTGTGCCACAGCATGAGTGTGGAGGTCAGAGGACAACTTGCAGGAATCTCTCCTTTTACCATGTGGGTCTTAGAGGTCAGACTCTGGTATTAGGCTTGGTGGCAAACACCTTTATCCACTGAGCCACCTTGCCAGCCATAAAATCTTAATTCTACTCACACACTGCATGGATGAAAAATTCTAGACTGGATACTTCTCAGAATCCCTTCGTGTTGTTCTCATCCGTTTTTGCTTCTAGAGGTACAATCAAAAGGGTGTGAACCACCCGGGCATGTGTGGGCGCACGCCTTAATCCAGACTTGGAGGCAGAGGCAGTGCAGATTTGCTGAGATTCGAGGCCAGTCCTGGTCTACAGAGTGAGTTCCAGGACAGCCAGGGCTACACAAGAAACCCTGTCTCGAAAAAACCAAAAAAAAAAAAAAGAAAAAAAAAAAAAAAGGTGTGACCTTTGTTAAAATAATTTATATTTTCAATGTTTATTGATATTTTACCTCGATGTATGTCTGTGTGAAGGTGACAGGAACCTTAGAACTGGAGTTAGAGGCAGCTGCCATGTGGTTGCTGGAAATTGAACCCAGATCCTCTAGAAGTGCAGTGAGTGCTTTTAACTGCTGAGCCATCTCTTCAGCCCAGGTGTGGCCATTTTTATTCCCATGACGTTTTGGATGTTTGTGTGTACTGTGAGTGTGTGTGTGTGTGTGTGTAAGCCCTGGTATAGGCTTTTGCATTTCTTTTTTCTTTTTTTTTTTAGATTTATTATGGATATAATGTTTTCCCTGAATGCCAGAAGAGGGCACCAGATCCCATACAGATGGTTGTAAGCCATCATGTGGTTGCTGGGAATTGAACTCATGACCTCTGGAAGAGTGGCTAGTGCTCTTAACCTCTGAGCCATTCCTCCAGCCCTGGCTTTTTCATTTTTTGTGCTAATCACACAGGCAACTCCTATAAGTTTGCAACAGTATCCTTTCTTTCTGGAAATTTCCTTATTATTTCTGGATATTCATTTCTTGCTGTTTTTACCTTGTGTTAATTGCATTTCTATTTCTGTATCAATTCTGCTTTTCATACCTTTTTTCTATTATTTTTGTTTTTATTCTTGATTCCTTTCACCTCTTAGCATTTCTTTTGATAGTGGTAGCCTGCAGTGAGAAGACTGGCTCTCAGCTCAACTAAGGAACCTAGAGGTCCATCAATGCACAGCTTCATTTCTAGTTAGTGATTAGTAACCCACATCCAAATGGCCACCACTTAGCCCCATCAATAACAGGTTTTCCTAGGGAGGCTTGATTTCTTCAGAGACATCAGAAGACATGTCTTCCCTGGGAATAGTGACTTGGAAGCTGGGCAAGGAGAGGGGCTCAGTTTTCCCTGTTATATATATTGCACAGGTGGTTCTCCAGTGTCTTGTTCTATCTGGCTGTAACTCATGTTCCCAGATCCAGAACTCTTGGTTCCTTTCCTGAGGATGTGTCCTGCTATCTGCCTTTGGAGCACAGCCAGAGCCTGTTCCTTACACAGACCTTCCACCCATCCACCTTGTTTCTGGTACATGCATCTCCATGTCTATAGGACCTAGTGATCTCCCTAGACTTGTTAGTTCTCCCCCTCATGACATGAGAAGTCCTCTCCTTTCCCATGCAGCTAAGACTGACCACTCAGCTACTCACTTCTTCACATTTGAAGCTTAGTCTTAGCCTACCGGAAGTGGCATTTATATTGCCTTTCTTCCCCCTATTGGGGACAGAACCAAGATTTACACAGCGCTCACTCTTTTCACTGAGTTACACCCCAACCTGGCACTTCCCCCTTTCTCTCTTTGAGAGTGATTTCTGAGAAGAGGAGGGCAGACAGTAGGATGAGCTCTCCTGACAGCTTGACTGATAATGGTTATCACTCTCATTCTGCCTGCCACTTCTTCCTCAGCTAACCGTGGGTTCTCCATCGGGATTGGTGATGTCACGCCTGGCCAGGGACTGCTGAAAGCCAAGTATGAGCTATTAAATGCTGGCTACAAAAAGTGCGATGAATACATTGAAGCTCTGAACACAGGCAAGCTGCAGCAGCAGCCAGGCTGCACGCTGAGGAGACACTCGAGGTGAGACTGCCCTCAGATCAGCATGGTCAGTTGTCCTGCTTACAGTGTACTTGGGGATGGGTTTAAAAGCCAGGAAGAGGAGATGGCAGAGGACCAAGAAGGGGAACACTATCTGGTCACAGTCCTAGCGTGTGTCTTGTTTATTTGACAAGGCAGGGTCTTTGCTTCACACTCTCTGGTATGAAAACATGATATCTATTCTTTTGACCTCATGGGGCTGCTCTGACTGTTCCTCAGTGCCTCTGCCCTCCCTGCTTGCAGCATCCTTCCAGAGACACCAAACTGTAACTCGGGTTGATCATTACCACGACTTGGGTACAGGACAGGGAATACAAATACTGGTCGGTCTTAGGCTTACACTCTCAGCCCACAGCCTCTTCACATGTGAAACCACTTGGCTGAGTACTGAGCTGGCCACATCAAAATCTGTTACTTCTCCTCTAGGAGCCTGGAGTTCCAGAGTGACTGGGGGGGCCAGGAGGTGGGGCACCCCCAACAGGTGGGGCACAGGCTTTGTTTTGTTCTGTTTCATGACAGTCTCACTCTGTAGCTCAGGCTGACCTCTAATTTAAGCTCTTCTGACCTCAGCCTCCTCAAGTCTTGGGATTTGCAAGTATGTGTCACCATATCTCTCTTTCTTCTGCCTTCTCTGTGGCCTGTGCCTTGTGTCTTTATCTCACTGTAGTAGGGGAGATAGGCTCTTGAAACATTCAGTTTTCTAGGCTGGATGTGGTGGCACATACCTATAATCCCAGTCACCTGGAGGCAGAGGCAGGAAAATGGGGAGTTCAAAGCCAGTGTTTTGTTTTCTCTTCAGGTCATAGAAATATTTTGCTAAAGAGAGGTTCAAAACCAGGTTGGGCAGCTTTAGCAATACTGTGACTAAAAGAGAGGGGGAGAGAGGAAGAATTATTTTTGTGACAGTTTTTGAGACAAGGTTTCTCTATGTAAGCCTATGTAGTCTCTAATTCACAGTCTCTCCATAGCCTCCTGAGTGCTGGGCTCCAAGGACTAGGTTAATCCCCTGGAAGTCAGCTCACTTTCAGTCTTACTGAGTTTTAGACAGAGAGATAAGAGAGTGCTTCAAATTACTAGAGCCTCAGTAGGACCAAGACTTCTAGGGGTTCGGCACCTTAAATTGTGGGTTATTAATGTGGGGACTGTGCTCACAAGTAAGGGAGCTCCTGGAGTCATCTTGTCACATTCTTTGCTCATGCAGATTGAAAGCATGCTTGGCGAGAACAGGTAGACAGATTGTATAAGCAGAGTGAGTAGTTTTCCTTCACATGCTGAATGTGTCTTTACAGGGCCATGTGTACACACAGTGCTATGTTCAGGTGCTGTCACATAGACAGCAACACACAAGGCCATTTATACAAGCTGCTTCATGAATAGCTAGTCACACTCTTTGAGAACTCTACAGAAGAAAGGCCTTTATGCAACTTGGGCCTTTTGGTTATCAGAGCTCGGTAAACATCACCAATTGTAAATCAGACTCAGGAATTTTCTGTAAATGTCAGATTGAAGCTTTGTGATCTTTTGAGCCAGAGCATGGCTTCTCATGGCCTGCATTTTCTTCCCTCCTGTCCACCTCGCCCCAGGCTCTGATCCTGAAGGAGCTGTCTGTGATCCGGGACCATGCTGGCAGTGCCTGCCTCCGAGAGCTGGACAAGAGCAACAGCCTCTCACCATGGCCTTGTGTGGGTCCAAAGGTGAGCTGAGCCCTCAGGGCTGGCTTTTTTTTTTTTTTTTTTTTTTTAATCATCACATTGTAATTTACTTAATCACACAAGGGTTATAAACGCAAAAAGGCAGGATGTGGGGAAGGGAATAACACCGGAGCATAGTCGTTCAGGGGAAATACAGATACCTTTCAGAACAGGGTATCAGCTGGGTATAGGTTCAGGGGACACAGGTCACTATAACTCTGCCTATGATTCATTTGTCCTTATCTAATTTGTTACTGTCCGCTGAGGCTGCCTATTTATAAGATCTATGACTGCTCAGACTGGTAAATTTCCACAGAAGCTGCCTGTTTACAATAGCTTATAACCTTCTGTTTCAGTGTTTTTCCACAGAGACCCCAGACTTTGTGTTAACATGTATGTATGTCAGGCCTATTGCTGATTTTAGGCCTTCAGTGTATAAGCAGGGCTGCCCCTTACATCTCCTCCCTTCTCTAAGTATAGAAGGGCCTTGGTGATTCTAATCTTGTGAAGGCGGGGATAGAGGCCTGACCTCCAATAATTGAAAGGGACCTGGTAATGGCTCCGGTCCTCCTGTCGTTGTCCAGTGAGGCATGAGGGCCATACCCATCCTGATGTCTTTCCTGGAGAAGGGGTACTTTTGACATCAACCCCTATGCAGTCAGGCTTGTCCCTCAGGGAACCCAGAGAGATATTTTTAACTTTTATTTATATTCCCTTGTAGTACTTAGCCTCGCAGCCTAAGCAAGAATTCAGATCGCCAGTCAGGGGGTTCTGGGTGGCCCCTCTCTGCTTGGTCTAGGGGTGGAAGTCCCCTCTTTTAAATTGGGTGGAGATGAGTTTTGGGGAACACCTTGGATAGAGTAACAACCTCATCTTGAG
Source organism: Mastomys natalensis (assembly GCA_021653895.1). NCBI lineage: Eukaryota > Metazoa > Chordata > Mammalia > Rodentia > Muridae > Mastomys > Mastomys natalensis. Next base: position 1,865,969 of record JAJTUV010000261.1, on the reverse strand, counting down.
TCTCGTGGTCCTCCATAGCTAACTTATGCTAATGTATCTGAATAGGTTTTGCTATCAAATTATCTATCTGTTGTATCACAAAGTTAGTCAGCCTATTTAAGGCCCAGGGACGAAAAGAAATCAGCAAAAATAACCCAATTAATGGTCCCAAGATGGGAGGAAGTGGGATTAACAACCGGGGAGATGTTGAAAACCAATCCTTGTGCCAGCTCTCTCTTTCTCTCTCTGTCTTTTCGCGGGGCCTTCTCTGACCTTTTTCATGTTCTCTCTAACCATCCCTGTCTTTTTTTTTCTTTTCTTTCTTTCTTTTTTTTTTTTTTTTTGGGTTTTTCAAGACAAGGTTTCTCTGTGTAGCCCTGGCTATCTTGGAACTCACTCTGTAGACCAGGCTGGCCTTGAACTCAGAAATCCGCCTGCCTCTGCCTCCCAAGTGCTGGGATTAAAGGCGTGCGCCACCACCATCCCGTCTTGTCTATGTAAGGGCAACATTCTTTAAGGGCTGTACACAGTCTTTTCTATTGTAAAAGAGTAAATCAAGTTCAATAAAGTTCTTTGCAATTTTTGGAGATCATTTCAGACAGCGAAACGAGGGACTTCTTCAGATTAGTGATGTCAATCTCTAGCTGTTTGGTGTCCTTGTCAATGGCCCATCAAAGGTCTGAGTAGTATAAGTCTGGAGGCCAGCGTCAGGATTAGAACGTCTACCAGCAGACATCACGGGTGTTTCATTTTTACCTGGAAAGGAAAAAGAGGAATTCTCAGGGAGATTTCTCTTCCCTGGAGGTCAATTGTTATTCATCTTATTTATAGTTGGGCCTGGCTTTGTGGGGGTATCTATTTATTTCATTAATCTTTTTGGCAGCCATTTAGCTGTGCCTTCTGTGGTATCAAACAGGCATATCAGTCTTTGGCCCCATATAGAAACTGAGTTCGGGCCATTCCATTTAAGGGTAAGAGGGTCCTTCCACATAGCTATGCCATAGTTTTTGTTGGTCTCAGCGATGCCAGAGGCAGTCAGCAGCGGATTTGCAGGGCTGCCTTTTTGTGTGGCCTGCCAGGGGCTTGGCTCTAGAACTTCATAGAGGCTCTTCATTTCTCTAAGTGCCTGTCTCTCAATCATGGATGACTGAGCCTTTGTTTGCATTTAGGGCAGTTTAAGTCTTTTGGAGAAACTGGTTGGTAATATGGCTGGGTCCCTGAGTTTGGAGGTGCTTTGACTAAATTTGATGTTAAGAAGAAAGCTGGGAATTTTTAGTAAGAGATTTAGTGATGTAGCAATCTGTGTGTGTGTGTGTGTGTGTGTGTGTGTGTGGTGTGTGTGTTGTTGTTGTTGAATATCAAATCCAGGGCCTCATGCATCTTAGGCAAGTGCTTTACGACTAAGCTATAGCCCTATCTTAGGTTTGGCAAAATGTAACTTTATATTTACTTAGACCCTTAAAGGCATTAGATTTCATAATCCATGCTCAAACTCAGAACCTGGGTCTTCTATTGCTGTACTTTTTGTTTATTATGAAATAGAATTCTAGCTCTCTACCTTGGCTGCCTTTTACCTGTTGTTCTACTTCCCACCCCTGGTGTACACCTAGGGTCTCTCCTCCTCTGTCTTTGCTTCTTAGTCTTGCACACACATTCAGACTCCTCCTCCCTGTCCTCCTCTGTATGTAAACCCGATGTCCAGAAGGCCAGTCTGGTGACCATATGAAAGGTTCCAGAGGCTCTTCCCTTCACCCCACACATGCACATGCCCCTGAGCCCTTTCCTTGGCTTCACCCACATTGCTGTAGCTGTCCTTCGCCTCCCCTGGACTCCTAGGCTGTGAGCATAAGGGTTGTGCTGTGTCCCATTCTGTTTTATCCTCTGTCTGCCTGGCTTCTGTTACTGTTTTACATTTTTACATTTTTCCAGTACAATTTACATTTCTGACCTGTACCCCAGGTTCCTTCATTAACATATCACAGATGATTGCCTGCGTGGGACAGCAAGCCATCAGTGGCTCTCGGGTTCCAGATGGCTTTGAGAACAGATCTTTGCCTCACTTTGAGAAGCATTCAAAGGTAAATGGCAGTGGAAGATTGAAGGTTTGTCTAGACTGTCCTCTGAGGACCACAGAACTATCAGGGTGTAGCACCACCATTGGTTATTTCCATGTGGTGTTTACTATGATGTGTTGCTGTGGCACTGAGGTCCCCTTCACATCAGTCTTCAAACATTTGAAGTGCTTGTTTGGTGACTGTTGACATTTGAGAGTTTCACCAACAACACAACAGTCTATTTTTACATTCTTAGTAGCTCTAGCTACATATGCGTGGAGGTGGGTGGGGCTGGCCCACAGTAAGGATGCCTTGAAGGCAGTAGCTGCCCAGGGAATGGGTTTGGCACCTTTGGAGTTCCTTGATACTTTGGGACAGCAGCTCCAACTCACACTTCCCTCTTCTGAGGCACTCAAATGCACTGGCACTCCAGCAAAGATAGCCTGTTCCTACTACAGGCCAGGGCATATAGCACCTGCCACAGGGGACATTTTCTTATGTGGATGGATTTTACAGTTTTCAATCTTGAACCTCATTTTCTTCTTTCCTACTTCTCTTTAGCTGCCTGCTGCCAAAGGCTTTGTGGCCAATAGCTTTTACTCTGGCTTAACACCTACTGAGTTTTTCTTCCACACAATGGCCGGTCGGGAGGGTCTGGTGGACACAGCTGTAAAGACTGCTGAAACAGGATACATGCAGGTAAGTGAGGAAGTGTCATTAGCTCCAGAGTGAGTGTGAACTCTGCCTGTAGGGAGAGAAAGAGAGAGGGAGGGAGGGAGAGAGAGAGAGAGGCTGTGTTTTTGTTCATGAGCTGTGGTTTACCACCATCTTGAATTTGAAGGGGAACATTTAGACATGTTGGTGCTACAGAACTAAAGAAACAAACAAAATAGTAACCCAACTCAAATTGTCCTGTGGACCTTGAATAGTAGAGATCAGGCTGGAGTTGGTGTGACTGAGTGCCCTAGAGGTGGATGCTCAGCTTCTAGCCTGGAACTTGTGATTCAGCCTCCCTAGCTGTTTCCCAGCATGAAGGGTGTGGGGGTGATACCTGCCTGCTAGTTACTGAGAAAGTTCCACCTCCCACTTTGCTACTGTTTAGGTCCCATTATTCTCTCTTTCCATGGCTCCTGGAAATTACAGCTGCAGGGTAGCAGGGCTGAGCTAGAGGATTTTTGCTGCATTCTCAAATGGCTGTCAACCTTGACCCTGTGTGTCTCCTGTAAGGTTGCAACAGGATTTCTTTCCAGGCCCTGGTGGAGATCATTTCCACTCCCCATATATCAGTAGCTCTATGTGTTACAAGACAGATCCTTTGGGAGGCCCTGGGGAATCTAGCACAGGGCCTCCCAAATGCTAGGCCAGGGCTTTAACTGCTGAGCATAGTCCTAGCCCCACCAAAATTCTTCATGTTTTGACTGACAACCAGTTAAAATTGACAGACCACATTATTGGGCCATAAACTTGATTCCAGCTTGTTTCCTGTATCTCCCCTGGAAGTGTGGTCCCTATAGACCAGGATTGATGAACCAGTGAGCCAAACAAAGGTGATGAGGGTATAGTGGCAGAAGACACTTGTTCCAGACAGAGGCCTGTCTGTGCCGTGTTGGGTATCTTCTGGTGCTATAGATATCTGCTGGGAGTCACCCTTTGGTATGAGGTGTGCCACTCGGAAACCCACTGGACTGAATGCCTTTCCTACTTCTGCATGACGAGCTGTGACTTAGGGTATGAACATATGTGGTATGAATTCCTGGAGTAGTATGTTAACCTAGAAGCAGCGGGTTCTGGCAAGGGCAAGTTTGTTTTTCTAAGGTACACTGCTGGCTGCTGGTGGAAGACTCTCCCAAGCAGAGTTGAGAAATGGTTGCCGCTCTTGATTCAGATTCTCGCCCTGCTTCTTTCCTATAACAGAGCTTGCATCCGAGTCTCTGTCCTGAAGTCTACAGGTGTCCTGGCTTGCGTGTGTGTAGAAACTATAGTTTGTACCATAGGGAGCTGGGCGGGAAGGCAAAGCAGCCCAGGAAAGCAGTGTGCAAAGTTGTTGGGGCTGGCGAGGCTTCAGTTACAGGGAGACTTAACACAGCGAAGATAAGGTTAGAGCAAGAGCTGCCTCTCGCTGCACTTGTGCCTTCATGTTCTGCGGCAAGGGAGGCACTTTTAAGGGATTGCTAATAAAGTGCTGTTGATGTAATTCAAGTGCTTGTAACCCAGGGATGGGATGAGCTTGATGATGGAGTGGTTACCTAGCACACATAAGGCCCCAGGTTGATCTCTAACACCAGGAAAAACAGACAAGTAAAGCATTGACCTGTGACCATAAAGCTTTGAATGGCAAGTCCGATTGTGTGCTATGAAGCAGTCCTCAGCACGCAGCTGAGCTTCCTTCTCTTTTGTAGAGAAGACTGGTCAAATCCCTGGAAGACCTCTGCTCTCAGTACGATCTGACAGTGCGAAGTTCCACCGGTGACATCATCCAGTTCATCTACGGAGGAGATGGCTTAGATCCTGCCGCCATGGAGGGCAAAGATGAGCCGCTGGAGTTTAAAAGGGTTCTGGACAACATCAAGGTGAGATGCAGCAGTCTATTGGGGGCTGCAGACTTCTGGGTCTCTGTCCTCTGTTGACACTGTTCCTAGTACCATACTTCCCTCTTCGGCTCTGCCTGAGGATTAGTCACCTTTCTCCGAATGACCCTGTTTTCATTTGTGTGCCCGTTAGTCCAAGTGTAAGAAGAGGCTTGGCTCCTCACACCTAGTGGAGTGAACTAGAGACGAGCTTTAAAAAGAATGGTGTTAGGCAGTAGGCTCATTTCATACACTAGAGCCAGGAATGTACATTGGAATTATACTTTTTGAAGAGTCATTGGGCAAGATTCATCTGGATTTCAATTTAGTGCCTTTTGACCCAGCTCTTTTATTGACAGAAGGTTGTTCCGTTGAGGGGTCTTTTTCACTAGTATTTGCAAGCTAGCAGTTAAGAATGGGTCAAAAAACTAGTAAAACTTTGAGGAAACCCCATGAGCTTAATGTGTGTTGAAGTATTTCCCCTCTTGAGATGTTTAGTTGGCTGATTGGTTTTTGTAGTCCTGAAGCCGAGGCCAGGGCCTGGAGTATGCTGGGAAAGGCTCTACCATGAGCAGTGTCTTTGAGCCTTTGTTACTTTTGTACTTTTTATTTTCAGGTCAAATTCTTACTTGGCTGCCAACTGCAGTTGAATTTGTTCTGTAGCTTAGGCAAGCTAGAACTTGTGATCCACCTGCCTGGGCCTTCTAAGTAGCTGAGATTGCAGGGTGGGCCACTAGGCCTGGTGACAGCAATGTGCATTTTTACAAATATAAAGTATCCCAGGCAGTAGTAATCCCAGCATTTGGAGGCAGAAGCAGATAGATTTCTGAGTTTGTGGCCAGCCTGGTCTACAGAGCAAGTTCCAGTACAGCCTGGGCTACACAGAGAAATCCTGTCTCACAACAAACTAGTAACAACAACAACAAAACCTAAATACAAATCTAGGCTGAAGTTGAGTTGTGAAGCCGTAGATCCATACTTATCAATTAGAGTGGAACTCTTTAAATAAGGTGGGGATTCCTGACAGCATGATAGAACATGCCTGTAATCCTTTCACTTGGGGAAGAAGATCAGGAACTAAAGGCCAACTTCTATAGCATAGTGAGCTTGAGGTCAGCCTGAGCTACACAGGACACTGTCTCAGACAGATGGAACAAAAGACAGAGCTTATCTGGTGTTCATTTTCACCTGAGACGTGGAGTCCAGAGCTTGTTAGCAAAGAATGCCGCAGGTTGCTAAGAGCTTACTCTGCAGAGTTTTATATCTGGGAAATTCCTCTGCCTAGTTCTCTCCCTCTCCGCTCACCAGGCACATGTAACACCATGTCTTTCTGGTATTCAGGCAGTGTATCCATGTCAGAGTGAACCTGCTCTCAGTAAGAATGAGCTTACCTTGACCACTGAGGCCATCATGAAGAAGAACGAGTTCCTATGCTGCCAAGACAGCTTCCTGCAGGTAGGCTCTGCCTGGTGTCCGAGGACTCTGTCTAGTGCCTCAAAGTGCATTTTATAAGCCAGGGTTCTATTGTGGGCTCTTGTTGTGTCCTGGACAGCATTTCAGTAGCCAGATGAAGAATAATGTCTTGTCTTTCACACAAGTGACTCCCTGTAGGAGAAGGAACCCAGAGATCTGTCTGTGTAACCCTTTCACTAGCCCCATGTCCACTGTCTTTTTTCTGCAGCCATTCTGAATGGCTGTGTTTAGAGACTGCCATCTGCCTCAGATTGCAGCTTCTTTCTATCGCAGATCAGAAACCTATTGCGTGGTCTTTCCATTCCTCCTGGGGCCATCACCATATTGTGCCTTAAAGGTTTCATTGGTTTGCTTTTTGGTTTTGACCAATGAGGACCTGCTCCAGCAGCGTCTCCTTATCTATAATCATGGCTAGGATCAAAGGCAGAGGATCGAGAGACCCTAACCAGTGCTCACCTTTGGGCTTGAATCCACAGGCCAGTTTTTTGTCTGCAGCGGGACCAGAGGGGAATCCGTCTTTAAGTATAGATAGAGGTGTAGCCACCTGCGGCCATGAGTCAACTGGGTTCACCTGAAAAGGGAGCTGGGAACGAAAGGGGGACAGAGAGTGAGAAGAGATGAAGCCAAGACAAAGTTCTCTGATCAAGGCTCAATGCTTTAATGGTTAGCTGCAATTTAAAGGGAAAAGCCCGCCAAAAAAACCCTTTCTGGTTTTAGCCCGAGAGATGGGTGGGATAATCCGTTCTTGGTCACAGGTCACGACCACAGGTCCTTCTCAAAGCAAGCCCTGGGGCAGTTCTTCTTTTTAGTTCCGTGCAGACAAGGTGGGTAACTCCACCTAGATCCTTATCACCTGGTCTGTTGTGGTAAGCAAGGTCTCAGGCCTGCTCAAGGCCAGGGGAAGGGCGCACGGGGGAGACCCCACTCCCCTTCATCCTGTGTGGAGGTATGAAAGGTGAAAGGTCTCTTCCAAGTACCATTTGTGTTGGATTTTACCCTAGAAGTCATCTTCCTTTTTTGCTTTTTAGAGATTAGAATGGCAGTTTCGTTTTTCCACATGACTATATTAGTTATTTTTCTCTTCATCCTCAAGGACCTTCACTGAGAAAAAGCAGCCATGTGCTGTGTTGGCATGGCCTGCGAGCCAGCATGAGGTCCACACATTTCTGTCCCAGTTCTAGCAAACACAGGCTCCTCTTCTGGATGATTCTTATACCTTTGACCAGTTTCCATAGGTGGCCTTGTGGCCAACAGTTTGTTCAGTGAGCACTGGCCCAGCTTGTCCACTGTGTCACTCATATTAAAGACTTGATGATTGACAATGGCAAACATGTCCTCTCTGTCTAGTCTCTATTTGAGGAACTCACATGCTCTAAGAGAATAAAATTTAATGCTGAGTACAGTCCATACTACAGCTGAGGCAGGTCTGAGTAGCCAGCTCCTTGTTCCTTGGCCCTGACCAGAGGCCTATATGAATGCTGTTAGCACACTGGAGTGTGAAACTAACAATAAATTGCTCATGTGTTCGTTTGCCTGCTTAGTGTTGTACGTGCCGTTGCTCTAGCATGTATAGACTCACCCACCAGAGTTCTTGGTACTTATATCAGTGGTTTCCATGTGAATCTACTCTTTTTTAGAAACTTCATATCCAGTGCGTGTCTGTACCCTAGGCCCTTTATTCCTTTCAACAAAGCCACTAGGAGCTTGTTACATGGGGGAGTCACTGACAGGTGTTACTTCTAGTGCCTGTAGGCTGTGGTTTGTGTGTATGTCTGATTATGTGTGTGTGTCTCTCTGTGTCTGTTTGCCTGTGTCTCCTCACAGCTGGAAACCTCCAGGCCCTCTACTGTTTTGTTCCCCTTGCTGAAAGAGTTGTCACGGCTCCTGAGTCCTTAGATCTCAGCCCTGAGCCAGACAAGTGGCAAGGTGTGAAAGCCAGTAGTGTGCAGGGGTTTTGCCCTGAGCAGCACAGAGAGGTCTGCCCTGTCCAGCGGCTCCCCACCCTCCCTTTGCATGTTGTCCTTTGCAGTTACTCACTGTCCCAAACCAGTTCCAGGTGACTGATTAATGAGTCTTGAGAATTTTTTGATTCTTTCCTTTTCGATATTACTACATTTTTACTTATTTTTATTTTTGGTGGCATGCATATGTGTGCCATGGCAAGCATGTGGAAATCAGAGGACAACTCTTTCTTCCGTATGGCCTTGGGGACAGACTCAGGCCATCAGGCTTTGGGATAGGCATCTTTACCCCCAAGCCATCTCACTAGCAGTGAGGTTTTCTTCAACATCAGTCAGTCTTTGAGTCATTTAAAAATTATTTTATGTATATGGGTATTTTGCCTGCATGTATGTCTGTGCACCACTTGCACGCCTGGTGCCCATGGAGGCCAGACCACAGGGTATCAAGTCCTTGGGACTGGAGTTACAAATGGTTATGAACTTCCATGTGAGTGCTAGGAATTGAATCTGGATGTCCTCGAAGAGTAACCAGTGCTTTTAAGTGCTGAGCATTCTCTCCAGCCCATTCTGAGACTTTAAATCTTACAATTTAATAAAGCTCTTTCTATCGGAATGTCTAACAGATGTCTGAACTGCAGAGTCACCCTCCATATCCCCCACTTCTCAATATAAAGGCAGAGTTGACTAGCCCAGGCAGCTATGAGACCTGCAGAGAGACCATAGGAGAGAGACAGTGATGTTTAGAGTGACTGTCAATGAGTTCGAAAGAGGTTTTCACTGTGGAGTCATAAGGGTTCTGAGTGTGGAATCTTAATGCCTTGTAGAGCCCCCGAGAGCTATGCCAGGCTCCTTCCTACAGCCATGTGGTCCAGGATAACTCACGGGAAAAGGTGGGGTATGAAGCCTAATGAATGTCTTAAGCAAAGGGCCAGTTTCCTCAGGGTAGAAAGCACAGTGGGCCCCTTACCAATACGCTAGCTATGTAAGGGAACAAGTGGCCGTATTGCATCCTTGGCACTGTATAGTTAGCAGTGGCTAAGATATGGAGCACTGTGTCTATTGTTGGATTATGGAGTGATTCTGCTGTCTGCTGTTCTAAATCATTGACAATCATTGAAAACCATACAAATTGATATGTGTTCTGTATCTTTTCAGGAAATAAAAACATTCATTAAAGGGGTGTCCGAGAAGATTAAGAAAACCAGAGATAAATATGGGATCAACGATAACGGCACAACAGAGGTAGACTGTTGAGACACAGTGTTTCACGGATACAGCTCGTTCTGACTTTGCACTATGGGTTTCACAGATACAGCTTGTCCTGACTGTGTGCTTGCCTTTGTCCTTCCAGCCTCGTGTGCTCTACCAGTTGGACCGTATTACCCCTACCCAAATAGAAGAAGTTTCTGGAGACCTGTAGGGATAAGTACATGAGGTAGGCATTACACTGCCAGGCACCCCATGCAGGACTCCCATGTCCTGGATATTCTCTCTGGGTTCAAGATCCTGGCTGGCTAGTTTCACCTCTGTTGATGTGGTTAAAACACTTTGTGCAAAAGCAGCTTGGGGAGAGGGGTGGGGAAAGGAATGATTTTTAACTCACAGTTCCAGGTTAGAATCCATTTGGGGACGTCAAAGCAGGCACTCAGTCAGCTGTCACATCACACCCACAGTCAGGAGCAGAGGGACAGGGGAGCAGCCATGCTGCCTGCCTGCCTCTCAGTCAGCTGTCGTATCACACAGTCAGGCTGTAGCTTCCTTCATGTTACACAGTTCAGATCCCAGACAGTGAAGTGATTCTGACCTCTTAGGGTGGCTCTTCGCAACTCAGTTAACACTCTGTGAAATCCTCCTCAGACACGCCCACAGTCAACCTGATCTACATAAGCCCTCATTCCCAGGTGACTCTAGGTCGGGTCAGGCTGATAAGAACAACTAACAAGCACGCTGCCCAGCTTCAGTACCAGGCTTTGGACAAATTTGTGCCTTTCGTCTGGAGTCTCCAGTGGGACCCTAGGCTGCATGCTCCTAAATATGAAAGGACTTCCAAAAGAATTTCCTGAATGTCTTTTGCCTGTAAGGAAAGTCATATTATATAATTGCAGATTCCAGTTCTCTGACCACATTTACTACCCAGTAAGAGCAGACCACTTCCAGCTACTCCACACAGTGAACACCAGCCCTGTATATATGACAAGCTTATCACACAGAATTTAGTCATATTGTCTGCCCCTCTGACCACCTCACTCCCCTGATGACACTTATTCCTAGCCTGTGCCAGCCCCTTCCTCTGGCACAAACACTGCCTGACTCATTGCTGAAACCCAACAGAATCGATATATTTTCTTTTAAAAGGCAGTAACCAGAAGCCTGTCCCAGCACTTTTGATGGCCTTTTCTTTGTGGCGTCTTTTCTTTTAGAGCACAGATGGAGCCAGGCTCTGCAGTGGGTGCACTCTGTGCACAGAGCATTGGTGAGCCAGGCACCCAGATGACCCTGAAGACTTTCCACTTTGCTGGGGTAGCCTCCATGAACATCACCCTGGGTGTGCCTCGAATCAAAGAGATCATCAATGCTTCCAAGGCTATCAGGTAGCTGTGCCCTGGCCTGTTTCCTGGGGACCAGTGGTCCTTGTGCTCATGAATGCCTGTGATTTATTAACTGGGCAGTTTCTGATGTCCAGATGGCAGGTCTGTTGATTTGATCATTGTTTGTATTTTAGAAAGTCGCTCAAGTCAAAACTTGTTTTATTTTATGGCCACCACCTACATGAAATAGAAAATATTACACAATCTAGCAGTATTGAGGACTAGGTCAGGAGACATTTCATTCCTTTGGTGCCATTACTTCATGCCTGAATCACTGACTGATTATTCTCCTGCTTGATTTGTAGCAATTCTCTGTAAGCCCCTAGTGATTTCAGTCAAGTTTTCAAGAGACCTTGGATTAGAAGAACTAAAGATACATCATGTTTTTAGGGATAAAAACTATTCTGTCTATCTCTAAGTCTTGCAGTAGAAATAACAGCTTAGGAACAGCTAAAGATAGCAGATCCTGGTTGTAGACCAGCAACTGTGGATGTCCAGGGTGGTTGGAGGTCTGCTTGCCTCCTGCAGGCTGGTCAGATCCGTCCCAAGGGCCCATGTTGGTGGGGTGCTGTCCTCTGTGAGAACAGAAGATGACAGTGGTGGCCAGAGGGGCAGGGGTATTATTGAAGAGGGGCAAAGGGAGGGGAAATGCATTAGGAATTGGTTCCCTGGAGAGCAGAAGGTCGAAGCAGGTCTTCCAACAAGGAAATTTCTTGAATTTTGTCACAGAGTGGGGACCCAGGGTCTCCTGAAACTAGCTAGCCTCAGGAGAGGTCTGTGAAGTCTTTGTTGCAGGCCTCCCTGATGTGAGCTCTAGTAAAGTCCTCATGGCTGTGAGTAGCACTCAGACGTAATACAGCAGCACACTGCGCAGTCCAGTCCCTCCCTTCCTTGTGTGCTGATCCTTGCTCCTCTTCCAGCACTCCAATTATCACAGCACAGCTAGACAAGGATGACGATGCGGATTACGCACGCCTGGTGAAGGGCAGAATTGAGAAAACGCTCCTGGGGGAGGTAAGGAATCCCTTTGATAACAGGAAAATGTTATCAGACATCCTCTGCTCTCTGCAGTGTTGAAGATGTGACAGAGCAGCTGCTGTGGATGTAGCCTGCAGCTGAGCCATGCAGAGTATATGTCTCTGTATGGTTGAGCTGGGGAAGGGGCCAGGAGAATGGAGGTAATGATCTGTTCTTTTGCCATGGCAGATCTCAGAGTATATTGAAGAAGTGTTTCTTCCTGATGACTGCTTTATTCTTGTCAAGCTCTCCCTGGAACGGATCCGACTTCTGAGACTGGAGGTGAGTCAGAGTTAATGTGTGAGGATGTGATCCTGTGTGTCCTGAGACAGGTGCTGAGACACCAAGGGAGAAGTTGAGCAGCCAGAGAAACAGTTTAAGATTTTTGGCTGGTGGTTGTTGGTGGTCATACCATTAGCTGTCACATTCTTCTGAGTTGACCTTGATGTAGACAGACATGGCCATCACAAGAAACTATTGACTTGGTGTGGGTACAGTCTACATTTACTGGTTTATCATCACATGGTGTTAGGATAACTTATTTCTGCCCATCTTTATGTACGGTGGAAGGAACCTGGGCCTGTTCTGTCGTAGTCACCTGTGCATCCTTAGCACAGCATTTGGCTGGTTTGCAATGTTTTTAGTTGGTGGCTTAACCTGGCCTCTCTTACTAGTATTTGTGGAGATAGATAACAGTTAACTGATAACAGCCTTTCTGGGGGTTAGCTGAGGTCAACTGCTAGTTAAGCCTTTCTTAGCCTTGAAAAAATTTTGAAAGCCATTCTCAAGTGACATATTCTTATGGTTCCTACATGGCAGTCAAGTCTGTCTTGTTGTGTAACTTGTGACTCTGGTAACACTTGCTTTATAGGCCTTAATGTAGCTTGGTAGTAGAATAATTGCCTCTTATGTATAAACAAGGTCCTTGGTTTTATCTAGCAATTGGAAAAAAAAAATAAAAAATGAAGAATGCATTTGTATTTGGGAGTATAGCACAAAACCAACAAACTTTTCAGCCTTCCTGGCCTCTGTCCTCCGGATACTCCAGAACTTTCTCCATGGATCGTGTTTGTTGCCATGAGTTGAACATGAATATTCAATAAGAAAAACGTTCATTTTTTTTTTTTCAGTGAAAGAATCTCCTGTTTATGAATAAAGCACAGGTATTGAACATAAGTACATAATATAGCAACATTTGTGGGCTTGGAGAGATTGAACAGTTAAGAGTACTAACTGCTCTTCCAGGAGACAAAAATTCTGTTCCAACACCCACATAGATTATCTCAAAACCTTGAGTAATTCCAGCTCCATGGGATCTGACCCCTCTTTTTGTCTTCATGTATACCTACACATGGGTATGTACATTCACAGAGATATATACATACACATGAGTAAAAATAAGAGTAAACTTTGTGGCAGAGGAGGTGGCAAAAATTCACTACCAAGACTTCTTAAAGAGTCATCACGTCATTAAGGATGAAAGCCATTGTCTTGGAATTCTGCAGATGTCTGTTGGTAATGTTCCTGGCACCCTGCAGGTCAATGCTGAGACAGTGCGGTACTCCATCTGCACATCCAAGCTCCGAGTGAAGCCTGGTGATGTGGCTGTTCATGGGGAGGCTGTGGTGTGTGTCACCCCCAGGGAAAACAGCAAGAGCTCCATGTATTATGTGCTGCAGTTTCTGAAAGAGGATCTACCCAAGGTGAGGCAAAGCATCCTCTCTTGGAGAAACAGCCAGGGGTGGAGCTGGGGACCAGGTCACTCACACTATAAGACCAAAGATGGCACCCAGTCCTTCATGGTCATATACCCAAGGGATCAGTCTGATTCTTATTAAATATTTTTGGAGGTGTGGGAGTGTGTGGTGTGCTTGTGGTAGTTGGCTCTCTCTACCTTTGGGTTCTTAAAGTCAAACTTGGGTTGTCAGGCTTTCAGGGAGACTCTTTTATTGACTCAGCCTGCTTTTGTATTTTATTCTGTCACTTAGTCTTCTTTCTGCTCTCTCCAAGCTGATTGTAAGTTGGGCACAATCCTCTGAACTGTCTTCCTCTACCCCCCAGACAGTACATAGTTCCCCTGAATTACACACATTGAAGTGGGGATACCCAAGAATGGCATGAGTCAGGTTATCAGCCCATTCCTCTGCCCTGTTTCTGAGGGTCTTGGGTGGGACTAAGGGGTTGCTTGTATCGTGAACATTTTATGTTGAATGTAGGTGGTGGTACAGGGCATCCCAGAGGTGTCAAGAGCTGTCATCCATATCGATGAGCAGAGTGGGAAGGAAAGTTCAAGCTTCTAGTAGAAGGTGACAACCTTCGTGCAGTCATGGCCACCCATGGTGTGAAAGGCACCCGAACCACTTCTAATAACACCTATGAGGTACCATCCCCTTTGGACCTTGCAATACCCAGCACAGTTACCTGACCCTGACCTTTACTCTCCTCTTCCCCCAATAATTGCATAGCAATGTGTTGTGGGAAATAGAGCAGGACCGGCTTTGTGCTTGTCAGGCAGCAGAAGAAGTGGGAGTGGGGTGGCTCCCTGCAGGGGCTGCTTCTGCTCACTCCGAGCCTTTCCTAGGTGGAAAAAACCCTGGGCATTGAGGCTGCCCGGACAACTATCATCAACGAGATCCAGTACACGATGGTCAACCATGGCATGAGCATCGACAGGAGGCACGTGATGCTGCTCTCTGACCTGATGACCTACAAGGTATGAGAGAAGGTTGGTTCCAGCTTGTCAAGGATCTGACATCCACGGAATGTTGAAAAGAGCCGCCGGGCGGTGGTGGCGCACGCCTTTAATCCCAGCACTTGGGAGGCAGAGACAGGCGGATTTGTGAGTTTGAGGCCAGCCTGGTCTACAGAGTGAGTTCCAGGACAGCCGGGCTACACAGAGAAACCCTGTCTCGAAAAAAACAAAAAAGAAAAGAAAAAGAAAAAAAAGAAAAGCAAAAAAAAAAAAGAAAAAGAGCCAGTGACCTTCTGTATCATGTAAAATACAATAGAGTGAGGACTGACCTGGACAGAAAGTAAGGTGTCACCACCAAATGGCCTTAAGTGTGAGGGTAGGCCAGGTATTCTGGTAAATTCCCAGGGACAGAATTTCAACACTGGTAGTTTATGAAGAGAAGTGTTTGAACATGGCTTTTCCATGTCCTGAGTCTTATTCTACAGCAAACCCAGCCATTACCAAAACTAGGCTGTCCATGGTGACTTGGGGTGTTTGTCACTAAAGCATGCCTTGTGCAGATTATTTAGCTGTAGAGCTGGGGATGTTGCTCAGTCGTAGATTGTCTGCCTTGTATGCATGGGCCTTGTGCTTGAACTTCATCAACAGACACACAGCACACACACTCACACACACACAACACACACAGACACACACACACACCACACACACAGACAGACAGACACACACACATCACACACACACACACAGACACACACACACACACACACACACAACAACACCACACACAGACACACACTCACAACACACAGACACACACACACACACACACAACCACACACACACACACACAACACACACACCACAAACCACCACATACACACCACACACACAGATTTGACCTGCTCTCAAGTAGGAGCATAGGAGGAAGCTGCTGAGGGTGTTTGATTCCTTGTACTGTAGTACATGGGGTTTTTCATAGTAAGCTGCTACTGCAATAGAGGGCTTTTAGGAACCAGAGGTGTAAGTCAGAGGTGGGGAGCACAGTCATGATCAATATCCCCAGTCTCTGGCTTCTGTGACAGGAGCATCCCTAAGGAGAGGGTGTCTCAGGTGTGCCTTCTGCTATTGTTTGAATGCGTGTCTGCCAGACAGGTTTCACTCTATTTGTGTGTTGTATATACATGTGGGGGTGTAATCCATGGTTAGTTCTTCATGTATGGAGGTCAGAGTTCAACCTTGGATACTCTTCCTCACAAGACATTGACCTTTGATTTTTAATGCTTTTTTCCCCCCTTTTCTTTTTGTTTTTTCAAGACATGGTTTCTCTGGATAGCTCTGGCTGTCCTGGACTGGTTTTGTAGATGAGTCCTGGCCTGAAACTTAGAGATCTACCTGCCTGTGCCTCCTGAGTGCTGGGATTGAAGGCGTGCACCACCACGCCAGGCTTTTAAATGTGTTTATTAGCACATGTTAATTGTGCATACCATGGGAATTTATTATGACCATTTTGTGTATGTGTATGCTGTGGTTTTTTTGGAGTCACCTCCATTTACCATGTCTGTACTGATTCACTCCTGCTCATCCCCTTCTTGGTTCCGGCTTGTCCTTCCATTTTCATGTCCCTCTTTAAAGACCCACATCTCAGTATGACTGCTGAGAGGGTCAGGGTGAGGGAGGGGTCAGTCACAAGGAGCATGGACACCTTAGCAGTGTTTATATCATTGAAGAACATCTTTCCCTGTGCCCATCAAAGATGTAAATCCTCACATACGAGTTCCTGAAGCACTCCCTCCCATCCTAAGATGTTGACAGCACCAGTCTTGTGCATGTTAGCTTAACTGGAAGTACCTACATTGTTTCTAGTACTAACTTCTTAAGAAGAAGAAGCTACCTCCACCTCCAACCCCATTGTTTAAAAACCCAGATTGCTAATTCTGTTCCTTGAATAGCTGCATAGGCTTATAACGACCCGGGTCCTTCGGGTCAGTCAACAGGTCTCCAGTGCAGGAGTGAGGATACACGCTTCCAATTCCCGCGGTGTCCTTCACTGTATCCCGCTTACTGGAGCCCAGTGTTGAGGCGCCACTTTGTACCTGCCGGAGCTGCCCCAGGTTTGGGGACCACTATATCCGGCCTGAGCTGCTTTGGCCTATGGGTCAGGGTCTAGCAAGAGAGAGAGTGGGGCATGGAAGGGCAAGAGATGCAAAGAATGGAGACAAGACAGAGAGTCTGTTCAAGACTTGTTCCTCTTCCCTTTATCCCTCTCTTTGAAAGGAAATCATGGATATATATAAGCATAAGCAGGGGACACAGCTGAAGACACTTTACCACGTGCACCTTGCAGCTGGGGGCACCAAACAACAAAACAAGATATGGGAGAAAAACAGATGTTTATCAGAATGTGCTCAGCTGTTGTAGGCTGTTGAAAACAAGTCTCTTGTCAGGGTACGTGGCTTGAGATGGCTGCAAAGAAGATAGCACTTTCTGCCAGAAGTTGGCTCCCAACAGTGGCTGGTTTTGGTGTTTCTAGTGTTGGGATATTGTCTGTTGCTTTGGTTTGGAACTTCAGGGAGTGCCTTTATTCCCTTCAATCTCTCCTCACACAGGGTGAAGTCCTGGGTATAACCAGGTTTGGCCTGGCCAAGATGAAGGAAAGTGTGTTGATGCTGGCCTCCTTTGAAAAGACAGCTGACCATCTCTTTGATGCTGCCTACTTTGGGCAGAAAGACTCCGTATGTGGTAGGTTTGAAGTGGATCTATTGTCTCTAGAACCCAGCTGAGGCACCCTGTTCTACCAAATCTGAGCTATTTTCAGTGCAGACAGTTTTTGAGTTCTAAAAGAATATATGGATCCTGAGTCCTTGAAGCTGTACTTGGCCCCATGACTAACAGCCTACATGTTGTCCAGGATGAGAGGTGGTGGAAAGTATAAGTACCACCAGGAGTAGAAGAGATGGCCTGTGGTCATGCCTCCTGGTGAGGCATTGAACATCATTTCAAAAGTCAAGTACCACAGAAAATGAGGAGAGACACAAGGTGGAGAGAGAGGGAGAGAGAGGGGAGGCGCAGGGGATGGGGAGGAGGTGTGGAGATGACTGGAAAGCCAGGCCAGGTAATACACATCTCTAATCCTAAGACTAAAGAGGCAGAGGCAACCAGAAACCTGTGAATTCCATGCCAGCCTGTTCTACACAGTGAGTTTAACCTAGTCAAGGCTACTCAGTGAGAGCCTGTCTTAAAAACACCAAGGGGAAATGAAAGAAAAGTGAAGAGGCTTAGCATGGGAAAAGCCCAGCACAAGGCAGAGTAGAGCTAGCTGTGAGATACTGGATTGAGACCTAGCACCCACCTGATATAGGAGACCCAGGTCTTTCCTCAAGCTGTACACACCCACTTTCTGATGCTTTACTACCACTGCACCATGCAGCCTTAGTATACCCTCTGTCCCCCATCCTGCTTGGGAATTGCCCCTGTCTCTGTGTCTGGAGCACTGTAGCCCAACAGTAGCTCTCTGTGTATATTGGGCTTAGGTTGGGTCTTTGTCTCTCTGGTTCTGTAGTTGTCTTTGATATCAACCTGTAATGCATCTGCCTCTTGCTTGCTTCCTAGAGAATCAGAGACATGCACAGAGCCTATACTTAGAACTTTTAAAACTAACTAAAACTGCCCAGTGGTGTTACACACCTATAATTCCAAGAACTGTGAAGGCAGAAGCAGGCAGGTCTCTTGAGTTTGAGGCCAGGCTGGTCTACAGAGTGAGTTCCAGGGATTCCAGGGCTAAGCAGAGAAACTCTGCCTTGAAAAACAAAAACAAAATCAAAAACAAAAAACAGGAAAAAGAAAAGAAAGATTTGAAGCCAAGAGGGGAATTCTGCACCCATCCCTTCTCCAAGTCAGTGGAAGCCTTCTCAGTGTTCTGATATGGGCACTGGTTACCCAGGGCCCTGCACTTTCAACTGTTGTCATTCTATCTTCAGGAACTAGGGTAAGGAAGGCCAAGTGACAAACTCTTTATCTCCTGCTCATGTGCAGGCTTCCTGCTGTCTAGCTGTTTCCCAAAACTATCTTCTTTTTGACTCATGTTTCAGAAATAGCTGAGCTGAATTGTTTTACAGTGACCTACTAGACTGTGGCAGGCACTGTCCTTCCAGAGACAGGGACCCTTAGCCTTTGCCCTTACATGGGAAGGAAAACAATGAGCAACATATAAGCCTGTGATATATGGTAGAGCTGGGCCTCAAATCTCAAGTTTACAATCTTAATGTTTTCTCCACTCTGTGAATCCTTTCTCTAACCAAGTTCTGGTTGGTTCCAGGTGTGTCTGAGTGCATCATCATGGGAATCCCAATGAACATCGGAACTGGTCTCTTCAAGCTGTTACACAAAGCCAACAGAGACCCAAAACCACCCAGGAGCCCCTGATCTTTGACACACATGAATTCCACATCCCTCTTGTCACATAGTTTATGGCAAGAGGTCACATTTCTGACCTCGGGTCCTTGTCCTATGTGCTGCTGAATGGAAGAACTTTGTATTAACTAGGACAGATGTCTGTGTGAACTTACCATGGTCGGACAAAGCCCATGCCCTCAGCAGGAGCTCCTTGGATGGGGGAGGATTCTCTTCACTGAGAGGCCTCAACATTGCTGCTCAGCCTGCTCACGACCCATGCCACTTCACTGTTTCTACAGAGCATCAGCAGGTGTGCTCACACCTGCATGTGAGCCAGGCCTAGATCCACAGAGGCTAGGACACAGTCCTGGTTTCCCATTGCTCAGTTATGCCAGATTTTCCACTGATGTAATACTAATGTAAATACATTACCTTTATTTATTCGTTCTGAGAGATATTGTTTGTTGTTATTCTACTTTGAGACAGGCTGTTGAAACAAGAACAGCAGCTTCAAAGTATACTGGGAAAACACATACCAATGTGAAGTGCAGTGTGGGATGGCTAGGCCCTGGTCAGGCACTGTGCATGTGAATATAAATGCCTTAGGAGAAAATGAGAGGCAAGCTGAGTTTCGTAATAAAGTGAGTCACTTTCGAAGGACGCTGTAGCCTGTGGCTCCCAAGTAAAGACTGTGGAACATCATTAGCAAGGGGAGGAGTGGCTCCCCTGAATTCTCTTGAGAGCAGTAGTTGTCTTTACCCAGTCATTAACAAATCTAGGTCCATAGTTATACCAGGAAGTCTACCAAGGTATTCATCACTTTTGCAAATACTTGAACTCCACCCTGTTCTGATCTCTGAGGGGTTGAGGTGGGGGTGTCAGGTGTGGTTAAATAGCCCACTAGTTTCCAATGGATCAACTTGATTTAATCTCTGACCAAGGAAGTAGTGTCCCTGATGGTTTCTGTCTTGACCCTTGAAGGGATCTGCGGTTGACCTCATGACATGACACTGGAAGGCAGAGTTTGTCATAGACAGACTACTATGCTAGCAGCAGTGGATATTACTCAGTAGTTCAGATGGTGATAACGACTTTCATTTGGTCTCAACGTGGACCTAAGGAAAGACAAGAGTTGAAAGATCACTTCCACTTCCTCTCCATCTTCCCAAAATAAAGGAGTGGTAGAGAGAATGCTAACGTGTAACTTTTCTAAATGTATTTAATCACTTTATATTATAATCACAGACCTCTGCCTTGCTTTGTCTTTGAGTCGAGGAAGTCCTCATGTGTACCAACTTACCCTGGCACCTCAAGCCACTGCAGGACTAGGCACATCCTCTCACTGAGGCCAGACACTGCAGTCCAAGTAGGGGACAGAATCCACAGCTAGGCAACAGAGTCAGAATAATCCCCCACTCCAGTTGTGGAGGGGTCCCACATGAAGACCAAGCTGCACATCTGGTACTTTTGGGGTTGGGGGACAGACCTAGATCCAGTCAATATATGCTCCTTGGTTTGATTCAGTCTCTGGGAGCCCCCAAGGTTCTAGGTTAGTTGACTCATTGGTCTTTTTGTGGACTCCCTTTCCCTTCCAGGTTCCTAATTCCTTTCCCCAAGTTCTTTTCAATTGAAAAGATTACAGGTGAGACCTTGGAGGTAAAGTATATTTTTGTATTATTGAGACAAGTTCTCATGTTTTCCAAGCTGTCCTCAACCAGGCTTTGCAGGTTAACCTTGAGCTTAGATCATGCTCCTTCCACATCATAAGGGCTAGGATTACAAGTGTGGCTACCAAGGCCAGCGAGGACAGCACTAGTCAGCCCTGGCCTTCCTACATGCCAAGCAGTCACTGTCAACTGAAGTACATCTATATTGTCTTCTTACTAGCCCCCAAACCCATTGCATTTCTCACTATGTGACTCAAAGAGGCCTGTCACCAATCCTGCTTTGGTACCTTGGGTGCAGAGAGGAGAGCACCACATTCAGCTAGAGGATTTTCTCTTGGTGGCTCCATTGTTTCAGTTCCTCTGCCAACAGTTGATCACACTGTAGCCTGTACCCTGATGGCTGCCTTCTCTATCTGCTAAGATATCTTGGGACAATTTCAAAGACTAAGCACATGGCTCCTATGCTTGTTCCCCCTAATCCACATCTGACATTGCAACCCGCCCTGCAGGCTTTTCCTGGATGTGTTTTGAAGCTCCTGTACATGATGAGGTGTGTGATCTTCCTCCTCCACATCCATCCTGGTGTTATTTCTCAGTGCTTTGGCTGATACTGATGAATAGGAGTGTTTTGAGGAAGAGATATTCCTGGACAGGGTTTGAAAAGTAAACACTCAGTTCCCTACACTGGGAGAGCTAAGGAGTTTCCAATCAAGCCTAGTACAAGTCTTTGGTTTGAAAGGAGGATCCTCTCGATGGCTTCTCCTGGTCCAGTTGATGCTCACTTGGAACTGATCTGAAGGGCACCTCAGCTTCTGGTCAGCTCAAAGAGACATAATTAGTACTGAGCAAAGGCCATGACAACAGCAGTCCCTTCTCTGGACATTCTGTTGTATCCTGGAGAGCCCATGGCATCTCCTGTGATGTCACCAGTGTTGTGGCAAAAGCTACTGCTCTTAGAGAATTCAGTGACTACAGAGTCCATCTGTAGACATGTTTTCTAGACTGAGGAGTCTATGTGCAAGAAAAAATGGGGAGCAGAGAGACCAGAGAGAGAGGCAGACAAAAGCTGCCCTTCCATCTGAGAGTCATCCAGGGAGAAACAAGTGGTCCTGGAGAAGACGTAGTACTGGAAATGGGATGCTGAACTTCCTGGAGGAGGTGGCCTTGAAGTGGGTTCAAGTAATGTCACAGTGGATCTGCAGCCTCTGGGTCAAAAATGGACTTTCGTGCTTATCATAACTTCTGAAAATAAAGGATTCCAAAACATCAGTTTGTCCAGTCCAAAGCCAGGATCTGTAAGACCAAAGGTATTTTACTGTGAGCTCACAGCTTTTACTCTTACAGGGAATTGGTTACATCATGGGGAAAAGGAGTCCATGAGGGTAAGGGACAGACTCATGTGTCCCACTTTAGGGCAGGACATCACTGAAGTTTTCTCCTAGTAGGGATTTAGGCACCGTGAATTCCTAGCAGTAGTTGCTGGAAGAGAAATGTGCTTCTGTCAATGTGACCTTCCGTTATGAGAACTCTGACAATCTCTCACTTAGAGTGGCCCTTAGGTTTCTGAATCAGCTCTTGTGAGTGGCAGGCATTTCTCTAAAACAGCTAAACAAGTTTCAGAGGCAGTGGACCAAGACAGATCCCATTGCCAGCTCAGGGAGTGGGGAGAATAGTCTTCCACCAGTAGGGTGAATTGATCAGTCTGTTGGCCATATTCTGCCCCTGCATGAATTTCTAATCTATAGTCATTTCCCTAGAGAACAAGGCAGATCTGGGCATCTCCACAGCACCTGAGTGCTTGTGGACTGTGACATTTTATTCTTGGCTTCTGAAAACACAGGCCACTCTGTGAGGTTTCACTCTGATCCAAAGTGCCCCTGTGCAGTTTTTAAGAAGCATGGAGAAGCTATCTGTGTGGTAATCATAATCATTTGTAGGGAGGCAGAGGAATGCTTGATAGTCCCCTATCTACAGAATGATGGGAGAGCTGAGATCCACACAGGAGACACCTCCAGGCAGTGCAAAAAAATTTAGTGGTGTCTCTGAATTGAATGCATGCTCTCTTTTTCATTAATCCTCAGGCTGCTCTGTCCATCCTCTATGCTTTCTCACTATGCGAGTTCACTTGTAGTCTTCTACCTATGGAGGGTGGCAGACAGCCATCATCCCCCACACCCATCCTCACCAAGAAGCAGGTGAAGAAGGAAATTGAGAGGTTGACCACATAGTTTCAGAAGTTCACCACTGAGGAGTAAATTGCAAGTTCATCTGAACATCATCTAAGAAGGATCCTTGGAGAATAGGTATTCATTGTCTCAAACTCTGTGGTGCTGGAACTCTTGAGTCTGCAATGTCTCCTTCATCTTCACCTTTTAGGCCTTGGTTTCTAGGATCTGCCTCTCCACAATGTCCCTGTATCCAACCTCATGTCTTTAAATGCTTCTCAGAGGAGAGGCAGAACTTGAAGCTTGGGCAGGAGTGAGATGGGAAATGGTCTCTTCAGCTTCCTCCAAATGAAAGTCAGAGCCTGTGGTCTGAGTAATAGAATTCAGTTATTGAGGTATTTGAGAGTGAGTTCTGAGCTCACATTTGGAAAGGCCTTGACAGGTGATGGGATTATGTGAGATTTTTAGCTGTTGTTTGTGGTGAGTCTTCTAGATGCTTGGCAGGAGACTGAGAGTTGAAAGCTCCTGGTAGCATCTGGAAGAGCCTGGTCCTACATTTTCCACTGTGAGTGCTTGACTACAAGGCCTGGGGTCATCGCTGTTCTTCTCTGGTCTTTGCCTTATACTCTGAGACAATAGTGCACGAATTTCTTCTGCATCCCATTGTACTCTCTCTTCTGTCTCCTTCTCACCCTGCCCCCAGTGTGTGTATGTTCGAACATGCGAGCACCTGCACACATAACTACGTGTTTGCATGAGTTTGTGTCCCTCCAGTCTTTGGAATCCAAGGGTCTGCTTCTTGGCCTGAGGGTTTGTCTGTCTCACACTTTCAAGGTGATGACAGTGCTGAGGTCTGGTAGCCCCTCTTTAAACAGCACTGCTCCTGACCTATGTGGTCACATTTTCATCACATTTGAATCTCCCCAGTAGTTTATAAAGTTCTCCTAAAGAGGGTTCTCAACTGAGAATTGTGTACAATGTCTACCTCTGCAGTAATTGTTATACAGGATCTAGAATCCCTGTTGTGAAAACAGGAGAAATAAAGTCACACAAGTTTCTAGTGGGGCAAGACTTGTGTCATAGACTCCTAAGACTATTCTGAATTAGATTGTCCATCCAGGCCTACTCAGTGAGTTCATGCAGCCAGGGTATGCTTTACCTGGACAGCTAGGCTCTGCCAGACCAGGGCCAGGATACCAAGGTTACACAGCCCCAGGATATTCCATTAAATAGGTTCAGAATGTGGCATTGGTGGGCTGTGGCAGTTCTGGGAACACCCGAGTGTTCCTACAGGCCTGTGTTCCTGGGATTCTATCCTCATGGAACCAGGCCCTCCCACCAGCCAGATAAGTATTGTGAGAAATTGTATTTGGAGCATAAGCACATCATGTCAGAACTGCAGATCTTGAAGAGCAAGAACACTGAGGCCTCCGAAAACTTCAAGATGCTCGAGAAGGAGACTGGCTTTTATCAGTCAGTGCCTAGCAGGCATCACTGACAGGGTAGAATGACCATTTCTATCTTTCTTTGTTTCTGGTGTGTAGAGTCCCTTGCTCTGTTTCTATTCGTTTTGCCTCTTAGTCATTAGCATGACTTGGCCCCTTTGGACTCACTTTAGCTAACCGAGAGACTGTCACCCCTCCCAGCATTGTCCTGCCATGCTCAGGAGCCGTTAGACAGAAAAGTGATTCACGCCAGGAGATGGTTTTTAGGCAACCTTGGTTCTTTGTGGGTCAGTAGGGTTTTGCAGAACTGATTGTTAAGAAACACCTGTAAAGCATGCCCTCTTCTTGTCTCCCCTGTCCTACCTTGAGGACATTTGCCCCATAATTTTGTTGTTCCCCAATACCTTGTGCAATCAAAGACAGGTAGAGAATCCTCTTTCTTTGGAGTGACAGGGTTCTCTATTGGTGTTGGGGACTTCAGAATTCTTCTTTCCTGAGTGGCTATTCTCTGTTTTTGATCTTCAGAGTGCAGCTGTCATGGCTGTATTGGACTCTTTCCTAGGTCTTCATGGGAACCTGGGATGTGGTAGGGTTAATGGGTCTGGAAGTAGGAATGGCAAGAAGAGGCTGCAGAATCTGACTATGCAACTGTGTTTCCAGCAACCTGCATGACCAGCTCCTGATGGAGCAGTCTCAGTTGAAGAACAAATTGGGCATGCTGAGGCAGGAGAATGAGAAAATCCAGGGGCAATGTGTCCTAGTGCAGCAGCATTTGGGGGACATGAAAATGACCTCTAAAAATCAACAGCTGGACACCCAGCAGCAGCAGGTAGGGACAGGCAGCTGGCTCAGGCTAGTGTCCCTCATTATTTTCCCTTTGGACCCTTTTCTACTTCCACCTATCTTTCTAACCCACACTCCCAACCAGCCACACCCCACATTAATGTGACTGTTTATTTCCCTGACTATGCACAAGTAATCTGGGAAGTTAGTGTCTTGCAAGAAACTGAATCATATGCAGTGTACCCTGCTGGTCTATTTGAAACTGCAGTCCTGTGAGGGAGATAGGCAAATAACATGTCATACATGTACATACATGTTGTCATGATAAGTTTTGTGCTATGTCCAGAGCTTTGAAGGATTTCTGGATCCTGTAACTCATCTGCATGGCAGGAGTCATATGACATGACAAATGGGAAAAATCTTGAAGCGAGAAGAACCCTGTGCATATGTCAAATGAGTACTTTTTTCTTTTATCTTTCTTTTTCCATTTCAGTGTGGAATTTTATTTTATTTTATTGGATATTTTATTTATTTACATTTCAGATGTCACCCCCTTCCCCCCAGGAACCCCATCTCATTCCCCCTCCTTCTTTTTGCTTTTATACTATTTTAATTATATGCAAGTATTAAGGTCAGTTCTAGGTTGAGGAACTAGCAATACAATAGATGCAAATAGACAAGGAATAAGCAAGACAATAAACACAAATAGCCAAAGGACAAGCAAGGCAATAAACAAAGTTCCATGATCACTCTATAATTCTAACACCTCTCTGGATGTTTTAACTTTGCACAATGATCTTATGAACTTAAAGAATGCTGCTCTGCTGATCATTGATACGGCAGATACTACTGAAAAAATTACCCATGGCCTGAGGTCAGTATTTCTATTTTGGTCAAATTTCAAGAATGGCATATATAGTTTGATCATGCCAGCCCCCTTTTGTCCTGGAAATACTTTTATTCCTGCCTATCATGTTAAAGCTTGTCTTTAACAACATCAACATGTTGGCAGTCAAATACATGGCTTGAAACTGAAAATGGACCCCCCCCAAGACAGAGTTATTAATTAACAGGCTGGCAAGCCAAGGATGGGTAAGATTCTGCAGAGCCTTACCAACCTAAGACATAAGTGCATTGCTTTTGATAATGCATATTCCATGATGGGTAAGGAAGACATTCTTATCAGAACAACCTAAGACAGGCTCAGTCTTGATTATGAAAAAAGGAGGAGAGGCAGAGAGCTTTTCGGGCTGCTTGGCAGGAATCCAACATTGGCCAAGGACAGGGAACTGGGCTGCATGGCAGGAATATGACATTGGCCAAGGACAAAGATATGGGCTTCAGGTAGGAATCTGACATTAGGCTAGAACAAAGAAGTAATTTCAGGCAAGAATCTAAATCTTAGGCTAGAACAAAGAAGTCATTTCAGGCAGGAGTCTAAATTTTAGGCTAGAACAAAGAAGTAGGCTTCAGACATGAAATGACTTTGGGTCAGGACAGGAAGTAGGCTTAGATATTTTGGTCATCATGATAAGCTCTTAGAAATAGTGATCAAATGAGTACTTCTTAGAGAAGTATCTATGAGGCGGCATTTGGCCTTCTCTTTTATTCTGCAACCAACACAATTAAGTCTCTTCTCATTGCTCAGTTATTGATTCACACTGATAGAATCCTAAGTAACAGCTTGTTAGCCCTGTTACTTGTGATTCTAGAAAGTTCTTTTTTCCTTGAGCTTACAGTCTGGTGTTCACTATATGGACAGGGTTGTTGGAACAACTTGAAAGACTTGAAATGAGGGTTGGACATGTGGGGATTCAGAGGGAACAGTTCTATAGCCATCTAAATATAGTCTGGCAAAGCAAAGCTTTCCATATAGTTTTACTTTCCAAATGATACATACCAGAGTTCTAGACCTCTTCTGAAAGTCTGGTGTACTTAATATGAACTCCCATGCTCATCTAGCATGAAGTCTATTGGCAGTGTAGCACATCATGCCTGTGTGCATTGGCTAGAGGAGACATTATGTATTTTCCTTGTAAATCTATACCTTGAAACATGACTTATCTCTCCAGAAGCATACTGTAGAAACTTTGGGGTTGTTGGGCTTACCTGCAAGTTCTTGGGATCCTGTGTAGGTGTCTGGTATTTGTGCATGCCTATATACCACCCATCCTATAAGAACAGTGTCTTCTAAGGAACAGGATCTGGAAAAAATGGAGTTATTGCTGCAGAAGATATACAAGCAGAAGGAGGTGGGTATCCAAGACAAGGATTTTACAGAAAATCTAACGTATTACTTTATGGTCCTCCAGAAGAGGTAGGAGCCCAGGGTAGAAGGAGGATGTGGAGCCACCTGGGTCCACTGGACCAGAGATCTGTGTTTTATGGGCTTCTGCTCATCAGCAAGTCTTAGAGTCACTGCAAGAAAAAAAAAAAACTATGAATTTTGCTCGTCCAGTCAATATTACCTTCTGTTTAGGAAACTATATTTTTGATCCTCTGTATGACTGAGCTGTTTTGACTACCTTCTGTGCTCTCTAGTATGTTTTGAAGGGTTTTTTGTTGTCAGAGAGCTCTTCCTGCTTCTGTCTCCCATTTGATGGGATCTCAACGTGGGCATCTCCATGCTTGGCTATATTTATATTTTCCCAACATCCCCTTTACAGAACAGAATCCACTCCATAATACTGCCCTCTGCTGTATTTACCCATTTCTGTGAAAGGAGTTATTTTGTTGTTTTTTTTTGTTTGTTTGTTTGTTTTGTTTTTTCAAGACAGGGTTCTCAGCCCTGGCTGTCCGGGAATTCACTCTGTAGACCAGGCTGGCCTCGAACTCAGAAATCCTCCTGCTTCTGCCTCCCAAGTGCTGGGATTAAAGGTGTGCACCACCACTGCCTGGCTGTGAAAGGAGTTCTATGGATAATATAGTTTAAGAAATCTCCAGGATGAACCCAGGCTGATAGCTCTGTAGAAGGGATGATCAGAACCTTCAGGGGAATGTTCTGTAACAGACTCCCATAGAGAGCCAGGTTGTGGTTTCTCAGCTCTGGTCCTAAGGAAATACAGCTTCCTGTTTGTTGTCAAAGCCTGCGCAGGGGCCATTTTCCTCAGTCACACAACTGGAGAAATGGTGCTCCAGGAGGACATGCTCTATCATAATCCAATATGTTGCTTCAATGAAGGATGTATCCCCCGCCCCCAGTAGAAGGTTTGAGCTAGCTTCATGATCATGTTCAGATGTCCAGACTGTGGGGCTTTAATCTTTCTGTAAAATGGTGTGGTGCATAAGTAACTAATTATGAATGTTGTTTGTTGCTCATCTGCTGTTGTCTATGGAAGGTTACTTTTACAAAATGATGCCTATGGGCTGCAGAAGAATGTCCTGCTCTTATTAGTTCATCAAACATACAGTATCTAGATAAACATGCTGACACACTGTTTAAGGTTAGTAAATATCGAGTCCCTATTACCTGCTGACTTTTATTCATTGGAATTACAATTTCATGCAGCCCTGGACCTCTGGGTCTTAGGCATGTTTTTACAGAGCTAATTGCTATAGAACAGTTGCAAACAATGTCCTCCCCTTAGTTCCCTCACTTGAGGTTATTTAACCCCTACTTTTTGATCTTTCCCCTATGACCTTGGAGATCCAAGAAAGGATGAAATTTTCTTTTTATCAAAGGACTTGGATCCCTATTGGTATTGGGAAGTTCAGGATTCATTTATTCTTTTCTGATTTCACTGTTCTCTTTGCTTTGAGTCTTCTGAATGTAACTGTCATAGCTGTATTGGTCTCCATCTTGGGTCTTCTTGGGAACCTGGGTCCTGTTGGGGTTACTGGGACCCTGAAGTAGGGTTGGCAGGAGGAGACTGACAGGGGCTTACTATGAAGAGGTTGTTTCTAGAAACCTGTACAGCTGCTTCCTGACTGAGTTGAATCATGTGAAAAACTCTGAAATTTTGAGGGAAGAGAACCAGAAAATTCAGGGAGATTGTGCACTACTACAGCAGCACTTAGGGGAATTGAAGTGAAAATACAGGAAGCAAAAGAAAGAGGCCAGTGTCACACAGACCCACACCAAAAGGTATGGAGAGGCATCTGGGTACGGCTAATGTCTCACACCATTTACCACTGGATTTCCTGTCTGCTCATTGACCCATCTCTGCTTTCACCACCACCTTTGTAATCCACACTCTCAACCAGCCACCCAGCACATTAACGTGATTATTCATTTTCCTGTCTTTGTACAAATATTCTGGGAAGTTAGCTTCTTGTAAGAAACTGAATTATTGGCAAGCAAATCAATCCTTCTGTCCTGCTTGAAGTTGCAGTCTAGTGAGGGGGCTGAGTGAATAACATGTCACACATGTGCATGCCCTTCTGATACATGGGGTGCTATGCATAGAGCATTGAATTAGTTCTGGGTACTGTGAGTCATTTGCATGATGGGTCACGGAACATCACTAGTGGGAATCTGCTTGCTGGAAGAGCCTAGTGCAACTGTGAAATAAGTGACTCTCATTGTCTATTTGCATGTCCTGTGGCCTTCTCCTAGCTTCCTGCAACCCAAGGAGTTTTCTTCCCTTTGCCCAATTCTTTCTCCATACTGATAGGAGCCTGAGTAGCAACTCTTTAGCCCTGCTTTCTCTGAAGGTTACTGGAGAGTTCTCCTTCCCTGGAACTTCTAGTCTGGACCTGACTACATGGCTAGGGTTGCAGGAAAGATTTTTAAGGTGATTTAGGAGTTTTTGAGGCTTGGGAATTCAGGGAACACAGTTCTCAAATCACCTCTATATAGTCTGGCCAAGCACAGTATACTGCACAGAATTTATTTCCCCAGGGATGGACAGAGTTGTACTTAGTCTGACTCCCGTGCTCATCTCACATGAGGTTGCTTTCTGCTCAATGTGTGTGTGTGTGTGTGTGTGTGTGTGTTGCTTCATGCATGAGTGTGAAGCATGAGTGTATGTTTTGGCTAGAGGGGAACACTGGGCTTCTTGTCAGTCTCTATCTTGAAAAATGGTTTCTTACTTCCCCAGAAGTTCCCTTGAGAAGGCTCTTGTTTGCTTTGCTGAGCAGCAAGCTTTTAGGCTCCTCTATATCTGGTTGCTTTTCTATGCCCATGTATAACCCTCCTCCAAGAACACCATCTTCTAATGAACAGTGCGTGGAAAGAATGGAGGAAATGTTGCAGCATGTGATGAAATAAAGGAGGTAACCATCAAGCAAAAGGAGTTAGCACAAAAGCTGCAGCATCACTTTGATGCCTCCAGATGAGGTAGGAGCCTAGTCTGGAAGGAGATAGCAGAGCTGCATGGGTGCCCTGTGTATGGGCTTCTGTTTGTCGAGTCTAGAGTCACTAACATGAAAAGAATACCTCAAAGTATTGTGCTAGTCAGTCATTAAGAGCTTCAGTCCAGCTAAGCAGACAATTCTTACTCCCTGTGCATGTGGCAGTGTGACTGCCTTGAGCATCTCCAATTTCTATATTCTGAGAAGGGTTTCCTAGAACTCACAGATATCTGCCTTCTTTTCTCTCCAATGTCATGGAGTTGCAAGGTGAACTCCTCCTTCTCTGGCCTCCTGAGCAGGATGACTGAGGTATTCTCACAACCTTTTTCAGGTACCAAAGATGTAAGACTGCATTACGTCTCTATAATGCTGTGATCCATCGCTAACTCAACATCAATAACTTGTGTATCACTCATCTGCTGTTGACTACTGTAGGCTACATTTACAAAATGATGCCCCCGGACTACAAGAGAAAGTCCTATAGTTTTTAGCAGAAGAACATATAAACCTCAATCAAATTCTGACCTGTGTGTAAGAATGAGAATATTTGTAGGCCCAGCCACTGTGTGAGTGTTATTCATTGGGGTATAAACAATGACTTCAGGTAAACGATCCATGTTGAGTGACCAGTGAAGTTGAGGTAGTGGGAGGTAGCAGCCTGACAGCTAACATGACAGGTCCCTACCAAGTCAGTGGCTTACCTGCCTTCTTTTCCAGGTCTGAGAAACTTCAGCATGAGATGGAACTGGCCACAGCCCAGGAAGAGAGTGACCTGCAGAATGACCTGCTGCACCAGGAGCCACCTGCTTAGCCCCATCCCCAGAAACCACAGAATCCCTTGGGTGGATTTTCTTCCATACATTTTGTTTCCTCAGTGTGAATAGGCCCTAATTTTATGGAGCCAGTGAACCACCAGCCTGCTTCTGGGTGTGCTTCCGTTTGATTTTCTGACAACTCCTCATGAGAGACCTGGGGTGATTGCCCAGCCATTAAGTGTCAAAGACCAGGCACAGGCTATAGGTTGGTGCTGCTAACTCTGCAGTCAGAGAATGCTGCTCAGCATAATTGTGTGTTTGGGTTTCTGTTTTTTCCTTTTAGATGTTTTGGTTTTGTTATTGTGGTGTTATATGTGCTTGCTGTTGTTTTTCAAAATTTGGTAAGTCTTTATATTGACTACTGTTTAAATGTCCATTTAAAAAAATGTTATACCAGAGTCATTACAAGGTCCCCTTCAATTATTGGAGGTCAGGCCTCTATCCCTGTCTTCGAAAGATTAGAATCACCAAGGCCCTTCTATACTTAGAGAAGGGAGGAGATGTCAGGAGCAGCCCTGCATATACACTAAAGGCCTAAAATCAGCCATAGGGCTAAAGTCAGCAATAGGCCTGACATACATGCATGCTAACACAAAGTCTTGGGTCTCTGTGGAAAAACACTGAAACAGAAGGCTATAAGCTATTGTAAACAGGCAGCTTCTGTGGAAATCTACCAGCCTGAGTAGTCATAGGTCTTATAAATAGGCAGCCTCGGCGGACAGTACCAACTTAGATAAGGACAAGTGAATCATAGGCAGAGTCATAGTGACCTGTCCCCTGAACCTACACCCAGCTGATACCCTGTTCTGAAAGGTATCTGTACTCCCTCTGAACACCTATGCTTCGGTGCCATTCCCTTCCCCACATCCTGCCTTTTTGTGTTTCTAACCTCTGTGTAAATAAGTAAATTACGATGTGATTTAAATAAATAAATTTAAAAAAACATTTAGTTAACTCTTATAAAATGAATAAAGCTTCCTTCAATACAAAAAAAAGTTATATGAATAATAAATTGATTTCTACCTCCTCTTTTTTATATTGTGGATTTTTTAATTCCTCCAAATTTAAAAGTTTTGTATACAATATGGAAAATTCTTACAGCTATCTTAAAGAGAATTATTGTATCCAAAATTTACATAAAATTATTTAAATTATATATAACCTGAAACATAATTTGTGCTTGAAAATATAATTCATAAGAGACCTGCCACACCAGGAACATTGAAGTTCACCCCCCCTCCCAGTACCTACGACAACAAGAACCTTCAGGGACCAAAACCATCCAGATGGCTAAAGGCCCTGGAAAGAACACACTCAACAAGTGCCAGGACAATATGACACCTCCAACGTACACTACACCCCACTACAGAAAGCCATGGATATCCTAACGCTACTGAAACACAAGAAAATGATATTAAATCCAATCTTATAAAGTTGATAGAGGCCTTTAAAGAGAAAATGAATTCCCTTACCTACAGGAAAATACAGTGAAACAGAAGTCTTTAAAGAAGAAACAAATAAATCCATTAAAGACATACAGGAAAATACAATTAAACATCTGAAAGAAATAAAAAAAAAAATGGTGTAAGACCAGAAGATGGAAATAGAAGCAATAAAGAAAACACTGAGGAAATCCTGGAGATGGAAAACCTAGGGAAGAGAACAGGAACAA
The DNA here is from genome assembly GCA_021653895.1 of Mastomys natalensis. Classification (NCBI taxonomy): domain Eukaryota; kingdom Metazoa; phylum Chordata; class Mammalia; order Rodentia; family Muridae; genus Mastomys; species Mastomys natalensis. Next base: position 1,833,404 of record JAJTUV010000261.1, on the reverse strand, counting down.
CAGATGCAAGCATCACCAACAGAATACAGGAAATGGGAGAAAGGATCAGGTATAGATGATACAAAAGAAAAAGCTGATACATCTGTCAGAGAAAGTGTTAATGCTAAAACTTTCCTGACACAAAACACCCAGGAAAACTGGGATGGCATGAAAAGACCTAACCTAAGAATAGTAGAAATGGAAGAAGGCGAAGCGTCTCAGCTCCAAGGCTCAGAAAATATTCTCAACAAAATCATGAAGAAAATTTTCTTAACCTAAAGAAAGATGTCTATAAACACACAAGAAGTTTATAGAACATCGACTAGACTGGACCAGAAAAAAAATCCTCCTAGCACATAATATTTAAAACAAAAAATCTAAAGAACAAAAAAAGAATAGTTAAAATGGTAAGGGAAAAAGTCCAGGTAACATAAAAAAGTAGTCCTATTAGAATTACACTCGACTTCTCAACAGAGACTCCAAAAGCTAGAAGGGCCTGGACAGATATCCTGCAACCATTAAACCACTATAGGTGCCACCCTAGACTACTGTACCCAGTAAATTTCTCAATCTCCATAGAGGGAGAAAACAAGATATTTGAAGACAAATCCAAGTTCAAACAATATCTATCTACAAATCCAGCCCTACAGAAAGTGCTAGAAGGAAAACTCCAACTTAGGAAAGATAACTGCATTCAAGAAAACACAGGAAATAATTACATACCAGGAAAAAAAAAAAAACAGGAAATGACACGCAAAATCACAGAAAACAAACACACCCTCACACATGCCACCCCACACCACCAAAATAACAGGAAATAAGATTCACTGGTTGTTAATATCTCTCAACACCAAAGGACTAATTCTCCAATATAAAGACACAGGCTATCAGAATGGTCCAAAAGCAGGATTCATCATTCTGTTGCATACAAGAAACACATCTCAGCCATGAAGATAAACAGTACCTCAAAGTAAATGGCTGGATAAACGCTTTCCATGTAAATTAATGCAAGAAGCAAGCTGGAGTAGCCATCCTAACATCTATACATCTATTAAAATAAACTTTGAACCAAAATTAATCAAGAGACAGGGAAGGACACTTTATATTTATCAAAGAAAAAATCTACCTAAATGATATCTTAATTCTGCACATCTATGCCCCCAATACAAGAGTACCCACTTTTGTAAAGGAAACATTGTAAATCTTAAATCCCACATATCAAACCTCACACATTAATAGTGGGAGACTTCCAACAACCCACTCTCACCAATTTACAGATCTAGACAAAAACTAAACAGAGAAACAAAGAAACAGATGTTATGAATCAAATGGACCTAACAGATGTTAGCATTCTGTCTAAACTCCACCCCTACAGTTACCTGACAACATCCAGGTAGGCCTGGCCCACTCACTATAAAAGGGGCTGCTTGCCCCCTCCTCCCTTCTCTTGCTCTCTCTTGCTCTCTTAAGTCCTCTGTCCTCTAACCCCTCCCCCCTTCCCTTTCCCTCTCTCTCCACATGCTCATGGCCAGCCTCTACTTCTCTCTCCTCTCTCTCTCTCTCTCTCTCTCTCTCTCTCTCTCTCTCTCTCTGCCTCTTTCTACCTCTCTCTGCCTCTACTACCCTCTTAATTCCCTTCCCCATGCCCTGAATAAACTCTATTCTAGACTATACCAGTGTGTGGAGGGCTGGTCCCTCAGGGGAAAGAGAGCGAGAGCTCACAGCTAACCATTGAACTGATCATGGGGTTCCCAATAGAGGAGTTAGAAGACTGAAGGAATTGAAAGGGTTTGTGGCCCCATGAGGAGAGGGACAATACCAACCAACCAGAGCTCTCAGGGTCTAAACCACCAGCCTGGGAGCACATAGGGAGGGACCCATGGCTCCAGCTTTAAATGTAGGGGAGGATGGCCTTGTTGGGCATAGGTGGGAGAGGTACTCCTTGGTCCAGTGAAGGCTGAATGCCCCAGTGTGGAGGAATTCTTAGGTGGGGAGGTGGAAGTGGGAGGGTGGGAGGGGCACATCCACATAGAAGCAGGAGGAGGGTCGATAGCATAGGGGATTTCTGGGGGGATGAGGAAAGGGGATGACATCTGAAATGTAAATAAATAAAATATCCAATGAAAAATCTAAATAAAATATTTTATCTTAAAAAAAACCTGACTTTTAAAAGGCAGTACAAATACAAATACAAAGAGGGAATACCCTTATCAAATTTTGAAAAATAATAACACACAACCAAAACAACCTAAGACAAAAAATCAAACCAAAAACCACATTGAAAGTTATGCTAAGCAGCATTAACTCATTAAAGAAGAGACGAAGGCAGATAAGACAGGTGTGATGGGACCTGCCATGCTAGCTGTCAGGCTGCTACCTCCCACCCCCTCAACTGTACTGGAAAGTCAACATTAAAGGTTTACCTCAAATCATTGTTTGTACCTCGAGAGAAAAATAGTCACACAATAGCTGGCCCTAACAATTTTCTCTGGCTTAAAAACATGTCAGAATTTGATCTAGATACTGTATATTCTCTGTTCCATTAAAAAGACTAGGACTTTCTCCTACAATCCAGGGGCATCATTTTGTAAAAGTAACCTCATACAGTCAATAGCATGTGACTGATAGGCAGTATATTCATGATGAGTTACTGATGGATCACAGCATGGACACGATAGAGACCTGGACAAGGTCACGAGGCTAGCTCAGTCCTCCTGCTCAGGGTGCATCTTGCTCAAAAACAACATGCAAGATAGAGGCTGGTGCAGAGAACAATGGCTCCTCCTTTGGTCTAGAACAGAAGCCTCAATTTCCTTAGAACTAGTTCTGGAAAATCCACTTCCTGGCTCTCTCTGTGCAGTATGAAGTATTTTATGTGTCTGGCCCTTTAAATGATACTATGCTCTTCAGAGACAGTTGGCCTTTGGATTTCTGGGAACAAGAGAGGGTTTAAAAGCCAACGGAAGATGAGAGAGACAGTAGGAGAGTTAGATAAAGGAGTTGGAGAGAGTGTCACGGTGGGCAGAAGTAGGGTCCAGGAAACAGAATAGGGTCAGAGAAGACAGTTGTTACAGGCAGAAAGTAGGGCTAGAGAAGAAACCATGTTTTGAAGTGTGACACTAAGAGACAGTTGAGAGTGAATTGGACTTGCTGACTGAGAAGACAGTAGGTGACAGTTGAGGCAGGAGAACCTGGCTGAGCCAGATAAGATACTGGTAGGAGACAGATGAAAGAAGAACCCAGGAAATTCCCACAGTCAAAGTAGCCAATAATAATATGAGGAAAAAAACAAAACAAAAAGTAACTTTTTACAAAAAGCTATGTTAGTGCAAAAGCTTCAGAATAGTATGAAGAGAATCATTTTGGTGTTTTGTTTTGTTTTGTTTTAATGGATTTTGCTATATATTCCAGAAAGTATTATCATCTTCTGTATCAGCTTCCAGAGTGCTATGATTCATTATTGACTAAACTAAATAGGGGTGGGAAATATAGTATGAAATATTTTGTGTGCCTGGCGCTTTAAATGACCCTATTCTCTTCACTGATAGTTGGCTCTTGGCCTTCTGGGAACAAGAGAGGATATAAAATCCAGCAAAGGCTAAAAGAGAAGAGAGTGTAAGGTGTAAGGAGAGAGTAGTAGGATTGGGAAGTTGGCAAGGGTCAAAGAAGAAGAAAGAAGATTGTATAGGGCTGGAAAGAAGAGAGAAGGGATAGAAAGAAGGGAAGGGAAGGGAAGGAGAGAGGAGGGAAGGGGACAGGAGGGGAGGGAAGGGAAGGCAAGGGAAGGGGAGGGTAGGAAAGGGAAGGGGAAGGAGAAGGGGAAGGGAAAGGTGAATGGGAAAGGTGAACGGGAAGGGAAGAAGAGAAGGGATTTTGAAGAGTGAAACTGAGACAGTTAAAGTCAATTGGGCTAGTCGACTGAGAAGACGGGTGACGTGTGGCAGGAGAAGGTGAGCTCAGCCAGAGAGATTGTAGGAGACAGATAAAGTGAACCCACTAACAAAGTAGCAATACGAATATAAAGGAAAAAGTGTAGCTGTTTACCAAGAGTTACATTTATATCAGCCTGTTCTATAGCACTCCTAAGAAGGATGTGATCATCCCTGCAGCAGAGGCTTCTCTCTGCCTGGGTTTGCCCTGGGAACTCCTTAACTTATACTATTCACAGGATGGATAAGTGTAAAGACGCAGAGCACACTACTACGGGAGTAGAATCTGCTCTTTACAGGGAATGTTCCTAAATATGTAAATTCGGTCAGGTAGGGAAGGTGTACAACTTCAGATCCCATCAAAGGGAGGCAGAAGCAGGCAGATATCTGTAAGTTCAAAGACAGCCTGCTCAGAACATAGTAGTGAGCACAGAGGAGAGTCAAAATCCTCAGACACAGACTGGCAAATATTTTTTTTTTCTGGATAGGAGTACTTGTTGACTAGTCCAGCACAAAACTTTGAGGTGTTCTTTCTCTGGGAGATGCTCTTAGCCCGGCTGGTGAAGAGAAGCCCATAAAGGACAGAGATTCCAAGTTCAGGGGCACAAGTGGATCCACCCTCTCATCCCAACCAGAGCTCCTACCTCATCTGCAGGACTTCAAGGTGTTGATGCAGCCTTTCCGCTATGTACTTTTCCAATGGCCAGCTCCTCCTGCCTCGGTACATATTTAAGCATTTCTTCCCTTGTTTCCACAAACGGTTCATTAGAAGATGGCGCTCTTAGTGAAGGGTTGTACAGACCTCCATACAAGAGCACTCACATACAGAGGATCCCAAGAGCATGCTGCTCAGCCGGGTGGAGAAAGAAAAACCCTGTTTAAAGGTGGAGACTAAGAAAACAAATGAACTCCTTTTGCTAATGAACGCAAGCATAATGCGCCACACCTCCCACAGGCTTCAAGGCAGATGGGCATGTGAGTTTAGATTGAGCACACATTCAAGCTGTTTCAGAATTGGTTGAAAACTCTGATATCATTCCTTCAAAACAAAACTGAGGGGCAGAGCATTCTCTGCATGGCTAGCCTACGTTGAGGTGGTGAGAGAACTTTTTTCTCTGAAGTCCTAAGTCTCCTGCTCTCTCACCTAACTTATTGAAAGTCCTCCCCACATGCCTGGTCACCTAGTTACTTCCAGACTTGAGGCTCCAGGAAATAAGGACTTTTCAGCAACACTCAGAGAAAACAGGGCTATCACAGTGATTCTCAGGCTTCTGTTCCTATGATTGGGTTGCAGCACGAAAGAAGGCCACTTGCCCTCAAATCCATGACAATGAGAAGCACATATTTGGCATTTAAACTGGGATATTCTCCTTGCAAGTAGCTTCCCACCTGTGATGTCTATCGCATGCCCTGCCATGCAAACCAGACACAGGCCTGAGAACTCACTGGAAGCTCTGTGCCTAACACTACAGCTATCCATGAGGACAAGTACATGTGTGACGTGTGAGTCACCTGTCTCCTTCATTGGACTGCAGCTTCAAGCAGAGCAGCAGGATATGCTTGTCAATAATTCACGTTCTCACAAGAGACTAGCTTCCCCAAAAACTTGTGCATAGACAGAGAAATGGACAATCACATGAGGTGCGTGGCTGGTTGGGAGTGGGGATTAGACAGTTGTTGCGTGAAAGCACAAGTGTGTGGATGAGCAGTCAGTCAAAAGAGCAAATAGTGCCACACATTAGCATGACCCAGCTGCCTTCACTACCTGCTGTTGATGGAACTGGAGGTCATTGGTTTCCTCTTGTTGATTCTTAGAGATAAGCACATGTCCTCAAATACTGTTGTAGAAGGGATCAATTGCCCTGCCATTTCTTGTTCCTCTGACTTAACACGTATAACTTCTGCTTCACAAGATTCTCCTCCATCATGAACTAGCTTTACTGGTGGCTGGAAACAGACTCTGCATAGTAAGGCCCTGTAGCCGCCTCCTGCCATTCCTCCTTCGAGATCCCGTTAACCCTACCACACCCCAGGTTCCCATGCAAATATTTGAAAATGACCAGCCAATGCAGACATGAAAACTGTACTCCCAAGACCATAAAAAGAGAACAACCAATTCAGGGAGAAATAAACAATTTTTGAAGTCCCTACAAGCAATAGGGATCCATGTCCCTCCAAATAAAGAGGGATCTCTACCTGTTCTTGACTGTCCAAGTTATTAAGGAAACATAAAAAGAAGGTAAATAGAGGGCAAAAGGGGCGGGGTAAATAGCCTCAAGGTGGGGCAGGAGAACCAAGAGGAGGACATTCTATCTTTCTTTTCCATAACTAAAAAAAACCACAGCCTGATCCCCAGAGGCCCAAGGCTACATAACCCCCATCTCATAGTGTGAATCACTTTTCAATCTAGAGGCTCCTGAGGATGGCAGGACAATGCTGGGAGGGGTGGCAGTCTCTTTCCCACGTGGCAAAACTGGGTTGAAAAGGCACAAGGCGTGTTGAGAGATATGCTGCAGAAAGGGTACAAACCTGAACCTCAGCTGCAGGCTCCCCAGTCTAGAAACTAGGAATGGCAAAAATGGCCATCCACGGCTGGAGTCCCTGACAGGCACTTCCCTAGAGAAGCCTGTCTCCTTCTCTAGCTCCTTGAGGATCTCTGAGACCTCAGTATTCTCATTCTCCAAGCTCCTTCATGACTGGTTTAGGCTTCTTCTTCAGAGTCTCATACAAAGGATTTGAACTGTGGGAGAGGCTGGCTCCAGGAGGATAGAATCCCAGGAACACAGACTGAAGGATCCTGGGGATTCAATCTGTATTCTGGATGACCCAAGCCCAGGGGAAGCCACATTCTGGATTCCATGTACTGGAACATTATGGTGATTATGAATGTCTTATCCTGGCCCAAGGCCTGCAGAGGTTATGTGTCCAGATACAGGGCGCGCTGGAGGCATAGTCACTCAGTAGGCCTAGACTCGCCGTTTAGTCTAGCCCATTATGTTTCCAGGAGCCTATGCCACAGGGCTTGGCCCACAGATACCAGTGATTTCATTTCTCCTGTTTTCACAACAGGGATTCTAGATCCTGGGTTACTATTACTGCAGAGTCAGATGTCGATAGAATTCTGCAGATGAGATCCAAGGGCATGACAGCTTTGTAAACTGCTCCAGGAATTTTAATGTGCCTCCAATTGCTGTGTTTCTCACAGTGGGGCTTTCAGACGTCCGCACTGGAATCACTTTGAAACTGTGAAACAAATACTCAAAACAAAATGCACACCCTTAGTTCCCAAAGCCTGGTGGGACACACAATCATACAAATGTATATGCATAAACCCTAAAGGGAGAAAAGGAGACAGAGGAAGAGAGAAAGAGCACAATGGAATGCAGAAGATATGTATGGAGCAATATTAATATTGTCTCAGAGTAATAGGCACAAGGAACAAGAGGAACAGGAATGAACTCAGGCCTCCCATGCAAACATTGAGATAGAGTTCAGGCCACCTGAGCTTGCTCCGGGAGGTGCCAATATTCAACCACATGCCAGGCAAGTACAAAGATTCACCACAAAGTCAGAGCAGCCACAAACTCCCAAAGCTACCACAAGTCAAGGTCCTTCCAAATGCATGCTGGGAACTTACTCTCCACTCCCTCAATCCCTGAATCCCTGAGTTCAGTCATTCAGACCACGGGCTCAGGGTTTCATTAGGAAGAAGCAGAAGAGTCCAGTTCCCATCTCATTCCTGCCCAAACGTCAGGTTGTGCCTCTCCTCTGAGAAGCATTTAGGGACATGAGTTGGGCACAGGGTCATGCTGTACTGCCTTCTACAAGTTGGAACCCAAGACCTTAAAAATATAAGATGACTGTGACATTGCAGACTAAGACTGACGTCATGTGTTTGAAACTATAAATACCTATTGTCCAAAGAATCTTTGGTGATGAGGATCAGGTGATCTCGCACCTCATTTCTCTCACTGGCCATCAATTATTAGAACTAAGTGGTCAGGTCTTCATGTCCTTCATCATCTGCTTGCTGAAGAGGGTTGGGTGCTTGGTGATAATCCGCAGCCTCGGCACATAGAAGCACACTCGTGTAGTTGAATAGGTGATTAGGCATACAGGGTGGACAGACCTAGAGGGTGGACAGACCACACTGAGTCCAAAATAGAGAGCATGTCTGCGTCCCAGTGACACCTCAAAGATTTTGATCCAGACTTGAGATTCCTCTTCTGTGGATCCCAACTCTCCCATCACTCTGTATCGAGGTAGATATCTAAACAGTCCAGGGTTTCTCCTGTTTCCCTACCCAGGCTATTAGTGACCGCAGAGCTGGCCTCTCCAGGCTTATTTTAAAAATGCACCGGGTGCAACATGGCTTCAGAGCCCTTAACCCTGTGTTTTCAGAATCCAGGAGAAAAATGACACAGTCCACAAGCATGCAGGTGCTGTGGAGACACCCAGATGTCCTGCCTTGTACTCTAGGCCTATGTCTATGTACAATAAAACATCATGCAGAGTCAGAAAATGGTCAACAGACTGATCAATTCACCCCACTGAAAGACCAAAACCCCCATGAGCTGGCAATGAAATCCAATCTCCGTCTTAATCCAGTGCGTCTGACATTTCTTTTGGCTGCCTAGAATGCCTGCCACCACAGCTGCTGGTTCACAAAGGTAAGGGGGACACCCTTTGGAAGAGCTGGTTGCAAGAGGTATGAGAACATAAGGTCACACAGCCAGAAGCACATTTCTCTCCATTACTATTGACAGATATCCACTGCACCTAAAAGAAGCAACTGGAAGTGAAGTGCTGTGATGCCGGGCCCTAACCTGGGAAACATTAGTCCCTCCATGACTCCTGATGCTCTCCTTCTGTCTTCATGTTATACAACAACTGCCCTTAAGAATAAAAGTTAGGGGCTCCTAGAACAACTGTGTTGGCCTTGTGAGCATGTGGCTTTAGATATAGAGCACCGAATTTCCTGCAATCCTTGTATTTAAGGAATTGTGATAAGCAGGGACATTCATTAGCTTCCCAGAGGCTCCATTTTCTGTGTCCCATTGCTGGTAAGTGCAACTCAAGTACTCCTCTTCCAGGAAGTTTTACATCACCTGCCCAGGACTCACTGCAACTGCTCCAGGATCGCTACTTTTTTGTTAGTTTACTCTGAGATGTAAGTCCACTTCCTTCTTCCTTTCTTTAGTCTCACTATGGTATCCATTCTTTCTCCCAAGTAGACATCTCAGTTAGAATGGATATTAGCCATAAAGTCTAGCATACCTAAGCTACACTCCACAGACTTAAAGAAGCTAAAAAAGAAGGAAAGCACAAGTAAACATGCTTGAATCTCACTTAGAATGGGGAATAAAATAGTCATTAAGAGCAGAAGGAGGGAGGCTACTGAGAGAGGGAAAATGGGAATGGGAATTGGGTATTTCGGATCAGGTGGAGAGGGACAGGGAAGGTTGATAGATGTCCATGAGAATGAATGGAAATCTGCAATGATGGAGGTGGGGAGGCGAGGGCACCTCTAGGAGGAGACAGAGATCTGGGTAAGGGCAGTATCCAACCTTAGCTATGACTCCCTACATTGGGGATATGCAACCTAAAGAGGCCATCTAGTGTACCCATGCAGGAACTCCAGTGAGATAGACACCAACCCAGCTACAAAATTTTTACCCCAAATTATCCTATCTACAAGGAAGCCAGGCATGTGAGTTGCAATAAAAACTGAGGGAATGGCCAACCAATAACCAGCCCAACATCAGTCCCATCCCATGGGCAAGCACCAATATCTGACACTCTAAATGATGCTCAGTTATGCTTGCAGACAGGCCTAGCCTGGCTGTCCTCTGAGAGCCTCCTCCCAACAGCTGACTCAGACAAACACAGAGACCCATATCCAAACAGTGGATGGAGCTTGGGGACTCTTCTGAAAGAATAGGAGGAAGGATTGCTAGCTCCAAAGGGGATAGGAACTCCACAGGAAGACCAACAGTCAACTAACCAAGTAAAGAACATTCCCCAGCTGCAAATAGGCCTCCCTGCACATGTGTAGAAGATGTTCAGCTTGACCTTCATGTGGGTCCTGAACAATTGCAGCCAAGGCTATGGAAAACATAGCCTGATGCCTCTAACTGCTTGCTCAAGCAAGAAGTGTTGAAGAAACTGTAACCTATATATTGTATTTCATTTATTTGTCAAAGAAGAGTTTTCTCTAATGTCGCCTCCACTCTGACACAGGGTTTTGGTTTTTTTTTTTTTACCTCCTTTATTAGTGTTGTAACATCTTTATTGTGATATTTTATAAATCTACTCCAACTTTTTTATCACCTTTAGATTGTGTCAACTATTGAAATAGAAAATATACATGTGATTGGGTTACCTCACTCAGGATGATATTTTCTATTTCCATCCATTTACCTAAGAATTTCATAAATTCATTGTTTTTAATAGCTGAGTAGTACTCCATTATGTAAATGTACCACATTTTCTGTATCCCCAGGGGGAGAGCAACAATACTGACCAACCATAGTTCCCAGGGTCTAAACCACCAGCCTGGGAGCACACAGGGAGGGACCCATGGCTCCAGCTGTATATGTAGGGGATGATGGCTTTGTTGGGCATAGGTGGGATAGGAAGTCCTTGGTCCTGTGAAGGCTGGATATCCCATGGTGGGAGTTGGTGGCTGGGTAGGGGCACATCCTCATAGAAGCAGGAGGGGGGAGATGGGATAAGAGGTTTCTGAGTGGGGGAGAAATGGGGAAAGGGGATAACATTTGAAATGTAAATAAAATATCCAATAATAGAAAAAACACTACATTCCAATAAATCAACTTTCTGTCCTTCAAATAAATAAGTAAATAAGAAAATTCATGTGATGTTTGAATTATCCATACAATTTAATAAAAACTGGTAACATGGTCAAATTGTGTCGTCTTATCCATGATTATGAAATACCTTTCTCCTTTTGTTTTCTTATCTGAGAATTTTTAGTTTTCCTTATATGTTTAATTTATACTTTGTGAGGTTTATACCCTAGTTTATTATTTTTCTTGCTAGACATGCTAACTCTAACATAACATTTTAATTTTTTTCTACATGTTAATCACTAGCATAGAAAAAGAACCAACTTCTGTATGTTATGTTAACTGTCTTTGATAAAATGTATGTAATTGTTTAATACTCTATAAAATGAATTCCTTTGGACAATCCATACTGGAGTCAATAATGTCTTATGCAAACTGATAGTTTTACTCTTTCATTAGCAATTAGTACAATTTCTACATTACATTTGACTTATTACAGTAAGTCTGAGATGTTACAGTGAGAGATAATTTTCATTACCAGTCTTCATGAAGAAGCTTTCAGATTCTTACTGTTAGAGGTGATTTTAGTTGATTTCTGTGAAAATATATTGCTAAATTCTCTGTATTCCCCTTTTACTGGGAGTGTCTATCCCAAATATGTGTCATAGTTGTAAAAATATTCTTATATCTACCTATAAAATCATATAACTTTCTTCATTTTCCTCCTGTTGTAATGGATTGCATTATTTTTCTTTTAATTTCAAATGAATCATATGTAACTGGAAAATGCCTCCTTGGTTACTGTATATATTTGTATATTTGTTGAACTGGATTTGCTGATTTTCAAATATTTGAATACAGGAAAACGTAATGCTTTCAATTTTCGTGCTTTGTCTGGATCTAGCTTATAATTCCCACAATTTGAAAATTTAATTCATTCCATGTGTTCACCATTTACTGTTTACACATAGATGTTTTAAATTATTTCCAAAAAGAATTTCCTGCTTCTTCCCAAGTTTCTTTTGTGTTAGACCAAAACTAAAAGTTTCTAAATTTCCTATTTCAATGAACGGATATGACCATATGCATAATGTATTTATCAATTATTATTCTTGGCACTTTTTAAAATTTCATAAGAAAATCATTTGAAATATCATTTAAAACAGGTCATGCAGGGGCAGAACATGGTTGACAGTCTGATCAAGTGCCCCACTGAAAGACTAAAACACCCCTGAGCTTGCAAGAGTCCAGTCTCTGTGCTGGTCCACTGCCTCTGACCTTTGTTTTGGCTGCACTAGACCCAACATCTGCCACCCACAACAGCTGATTCAGAAATCTAAGAGGTCTCTCTCAGGAAGAGCTAGTCACAGGAGGTATGAGAACATAAGGTCTCATTTCTCTCTGTTACTACTGACAGATAGCACTGCACCTAAAGAAAGCAACTGGGAGTGAAGTGCTGTGATGTTGGGCCCTAACCTGGGAAACATTAGTCCCTTCATGACTCCTGATGCTCTCCTTCTGTCTTCATGTTATACAACAACTGCCCTTAAGAATAAATGCTATAGGCCCACAGAATAACTGTGTTGGCCTTGTGAGCAAGTGGCTTTGGAGATGGAGTAACAATTTTTCTGCAATCCTTGTATTTAAGGAATTGTGATAAGCAGGGACATTCATTAAGTTATCAAAAACTCCATTTCCTTGTCCCATTGATGGGAAGCCCATCTCAAGCCCACCTTCTCCAGAAAGTGCAGCTCCTGCCCCAATCCATGACTCAATGTGTCTTCCCCAGGATCTCTTCTTCTTGGCTCTTTTACATTGAGATGGAAGTCCAGCTTCCTTCTGCGTCTCTGATCTCTCATGCTCCCCATTCTCTCTCCTGACTGGACTCCTCAGTCTTGCAAACAGGAGTATAGATAAACTCTATGGGTACTGACTGGATGCACTAAGAGCAATTGGTGTTGCTATAACACAGGTGACATCACAAGGGATATCAAAAGCTCTCCTGGATACAATTGAGTATCCAAAGGAGGGACTGCTGATGTCATGGGAGACACCCTTTGCCTCTCTGCTAATGCTCTCCCTGTACTGATTAGAAACTGAGGGGCCCTCTTCAGGAGATACTCCTGTGGCATTGAGCACCTCCTCCTTCCAATGCCAGAGATTTGTTTAGGGCTTGATTGAAAACATAGCTCTTCCAAGGAGGGGAACTTAGTCTTTACTTGCCTAGGAATGTCTCTTTCCTCCCTCAAAACACCCATATTAATCAATATGAGTAAATAACACTGAGAATTCACACCAGCATGAGTGGAGAAGGAAAGATCATCTGTCTCATACGTACACATGCTTGAAAGCACATTCAGGAAGAACCTGCAGGTCTGGTTTTAATGTGAGACGGGGATTAGCAGGTTCAGTCAGTGAACCCAGGTGCTTAGCCTTTTCAACTTTCCCCAAGATGTCTTAGCAGATACTGAAGGGAGCCGTCAGGGTGCTGGCATCTCTGTGGTGAACTTTGGCTGAGGAAACTGAAATAGTAGAGTCACCAAGAGAAACATTCCAAAGGCTGATGTGTTGTTGTTCTTGCTGCACCAAGTGTACCAAAGCAGGATTGGTTGCAGGCCTCACTGTGTCATACAATGAGATTCTGGCTTAATAATAATAATAATAATAGAAATAATAATAGGCTGAGAGAAGAGGATAATAGCTATAGACATAGTTCAGTTGACAGAATCATTGAACAGCATATAGGGGGCCTAGGGCTTGGTGACAATAACCATGCCCTCATCTCTTAGAAAATGAGAAATAATTCTACCTAAAGTCCCAGATATACGTCTCTTGAACATATACTCAAAAGATGCTCCACCATGTCACAAGAAAAAGTGTTCCACTATGTTCATAGCAGCTTTATTCATAATAGCCAGTAACTGGAAACAACCCAGATACCCCTCAAGCAAAGAATGGATACTGAAAACGCGGCTCATTTATACAACAGAATATTCTTCAGCAATTAAAACAAGGACATCATGAATTTTGCAGGCAAGTTGATGGAAATAGAAAATATCATCCTTTTGGTAAGATGGACATTTTCACTATGTAAATCTTACTGATCCAAGAGCATAGAAGATCTTTCCATCTTCTGATATTTTCCTCAATTTCTTTCTTCAGAGACAAAGTTCTTTTCATCCAGATCTTTTACTTGGTTGGCTTGAGTTACACGAAGATATTTTATATTGTTTGTGGTTATTGTCATGGTATTGTTTCTATAACTTCTTTCTCAGCACATTTAACATTTGTATTTAAAGGTGGGGCTACTGAATTCTTTGAGTTTATTTTGTATCCAGCCACTTTGCTGGGGGTGTTTAACAGCTGTAGGGGCTGTTAGGTAGAATTTTGGGGGTCACATATGTACGCTATCAAATCATATGCAAGTAGCAATACTTTGACTTTATTGACTCATTTCATTGCCTTATTGCTCTAGCTAGAAATTCAAGTACTACACAGAAGAGACAGGAAGAGAATGGACAGCCTTTTCTTGTTCAGGATTTATCTTATGTTTCTCACCATTTAATTTGAAGTTGGCTATCAGCTTGCTTTATATTGATTTTATTGTGCTTAAGTATGTTTCTTTTAATCCCTGATCTCTCCAAGACCTTTAGCATGAAGAGGTTTTAGATATTGTCAAAAGCTTTTTCAGAATCTAATGAGATGATCACCTAGTTTTTTTCTTTCAGTTTGTTGATATGGTGGATTTCACTGTTAGATTTTCCTATATTAAACCATCCCTGCTGCATCCTTGAGATGAAGCCTACTTTGTCACGGTAGGTGATGTCTTTGGTGTGTTCTTGGGTTCTGTTTGTGAATATTGAAGATTTTGCATCAAGGCTCATAAGGGAAATTGGTCTGAAATTCTCTTACTTTGATGAGTGTGTAGCTATCAAGGTGTAGTTATCAAGGTGACGGAGGCTTCATAGAGTGAGTTTGGCAATGTTTCTTCTGTTTCCGTTTGTGGAGTAGTTTGAGGAATATTTGATGTACAATTTAAGCTTTACAATGTGTCTTTTACAAAAGTGGGTGCCCTTGTATTTGGGGCATGGATGTTCAGAATTGAGATATCATTTTGGAAGATTTTTTCCTTTAATGAGTATGAAGTGTCCTTCCCTGTCTCTTTTGAGTAATTTTGGTTCAAAGTCTATTTTACTAGATATTAGGATGGCTACTTCAGCTTTCTTCTAGGGTCCATTTACAAGAAAAACTTTTATCCAGTTATTTACTCTGAAGTAATGTCTATCTTTATGGCTGAGATATGTTTCTTGTATGCAGCAGAATGATGTATCCTGCTTTTGGACCATTCTGGTAGTGTGCGTGTGTGTGTGTGTGTGTGTGTGTTGTGTAATTTTGTGTGTGATTTCATTGATTTTGCTGGTATGGAATTACTTATTTCCTGTGTTTTCTGGAATGTAGTTATCCCTCCTGAGTTGGAGTTTCCTTCTACCACTTTCTGTAGAGCTGGATTTGTAGATAGATATTGTTTGAACTTGGATTTGTCTTCAAATATCTTGTTTTCTCCCTCTATGGTGATTGATTTACTGGGTACAGTAGTCTAGGGTGGCACCTGTGGTGATTTAGTGGTTGCAGGATATCTGTCCAGGCCCTTCTAGCTTTTGGAGTCTCTGTTGAGAAGTCAAGTGTAATTCTAATAGGTATGTTTTTTATGTTACCTGGACTTTTTTTCCCTTACCATTTTTACTATTCATTCTTTGTTCTCTAGATTATTTTTTTGTTTTATTATGTGCCAGGAGGATTTTTCTGGTTCTTCTAGTTGGTGTTTTTTATATATTTATAGACATTTCTTTCTTTAGGTTGGGAAAGTTTTCTTCTATGATTTTGTTGAGAATATTTTCTGGGCCTTGGAGCTAGGACTCTTAGCCATCTTCTATTTCTATTATTCTTAGGTCCCAGTTTTCCTGGATTTTTTGTGTCAGACAAGTTTTAGCTTTAATGCTTTCTCTGGTGGATGTATCAATGTCTTCTTTTGTATCTTCTATGGCTGAGATTCTCTCTCCCATTTCTTGTATTTTGTTGGTGATACTTGCATCTGTTGTTCCTGTTCTCTTCCCTAGGTTTTCCATCTCCAGGATTTCCTCAGTTAATGTTTTCTTTATTGCTTCTATTTCCACTTTCTGGCCTTGTACAGTTTTTATTTATTTATTTTATTTATTTATTTATTTATTTATTTCAGCTGTTTAAATGTATTTTCCTGTGTGTCTTTCCTCTTATCTGTTTCATTGTATTTTCCTGTTTTAAGGGAACACATTTCCTCTTTAAAGGCCTCTATCAACTTTATAAGATTGGATTTAGGGTCATTTTCTTGTGTTTCAGATCTATGGCTTGCTGTAGTGGTGTGTACTTGTACTTTGAAGGTATCATATTACCCTGGCTCTTGTTGAGTGTGTTCTTTCCAGGGCCTTTAGCCATCTGGACAGTTTTGGTCCCTGGATGTTCTTGTTGTAGTAGGTATTGGAAGGGGGGATGAACTTCGATGGTCCTGGTGTGGCAGGTCTCCAATGGATTATTATATTTTCAACTGCTAATTATGTTTCATGTCACGTATAATTTAAATTCTAAGTAAATTTTGGATAGAATAATTCTCTTTAATATAGCTGTAAGAATTTTCCATATTGTATACAAAACTTTTAAATTTGGAGGAATTAAAAATTCACAATATAAAAAAGAGTAAGGAGGTAGAAATCAATTTATTATTCATATAACATTTTTTAAAAATGGACATTTAAACAGTAGTCAATATAAAGACTACCAAATTTTGTAAAACAATAACAAGCACATACAACACCATAATAACAAAACCAAAACATCTAAAAGGAAAAAACAGAAACCCAAACACACAATTATGCTAAGTAGCATTCTCTCACTGCAGAGTTAGCAGGACCGACCTGTAGCCTGTGCCTGGTCCTCGACACTTAATAACTGGGCAATCACCCTAGGTCTCTCATGGGGAGTTGTCAGAAAATCAAAGGGAGCACACCCAGAAGCAGGCTGGTGGCTCACTGGCTCCATAAAATTAGTGCCTATGCACACTGAGGAAACAAAATGTATGGAAGAAAATCCATCCAAGGGATTCTGTGGTTGGTGGAGGCAGAGGTGGGCTCAGCAGATAGCTCCTGGTATAGCAGGTCATTCTGCAGTACACTCTCTTCTAGGCTGTGGCCAGTACCATCTCATGCTGCAGTTTCTCAGATCTAGGAAAGGAAGGCAGTTAAGCCACTGACTAGGTAGGGACCTGCCATGTTAGCTGTCAGGTTACAACCTCCCACCTCCTTAATTAACTGTATTGATCACTCAACATGGATCATTTATCTGAAGTCATTGTTTATAGCCCCAATGAATAAGACTCACACAGTAGCTGGGCCTACAAATTATCTCAGGCTTAAACACAGGACAGAATTTGATCGAGCTACTGAATGTTCTCTGTTCTACTAGAAAGTATAGGACTTTCTCCTACAGTTCAGGGACATCATTTTTGTAAAGGCAGCCTACCACAGTAGATAGCATATGAGCGATATACAATTATTTATGATGAGTTAATGATGGATGGCAGCATTAGAGAGATATACTACAGTCTTACATCCTTGGCACCTGAGCAAGGTCATGAGGATAGCTCAGTCCTGCTCAGGAGGCACCTTGCACCTAAGCAGCATGTAGGATAGAGCCTGTCATTCTGGAGCAGCATTTCTCCAGTGTTGTGTCTGAGAACAATGGTTCTGCACAGGATCCGGCACCAAACAGAAACCTGAGTTTCCTTAGGACGAGAGCTGAGAAACCGCATTCTGACTCTCTATGGAAGTCTTGTTATAGAACAACCCTGTAAAGGATCTAATCATCCCTGTAGCAGATCTACAATAAACCCTGTCTGGGTTTATCATGGAAACTAATTAACCTATCCAGAAAACCCTTTTCAAAGAACTGTTAAACACTGCAGAGATCACTGTTAAATAGAGAGTAATCTATTCTCTCTCTCTCTCTTTTTTTTTTTTTTTTTTTTTTTGTTTTTGTTTTGTTTTTGTTTTGTTTTTGTTTTTTGAGACAGGGTTTCTCTGTGTAGCTCGGGCTGTCCTGGAACTCACTCTGTAGACCAGGCTGTCCTGGAACTCAGAAATCCGCCTGCCTCTGCCTCCCAAGTGCTGGGATTAAAGGCGTGCGCCACCACCGCCCGGAGTAATCTATTCTCTACAGGGCATGTTCCTAAGTAAAATGTAACTTCAGCCAGGGATATACACCTTGAGATTCCATGACTTTGGAGGGTGAAGCAGGCAGAACTCTGTGTTCAAGAACAGCCTGCTCAGAAAGAACACAGAGATGAGAGAAGGCCATCACAATGGCTCGCACACAGGGAGCATCAACAGAAATTCTTGAGTAGACCAGCACAATATTTTCTTTTCATGTCAATGGCTCTTAGTCTTGCTGATGAGCAGAAGCTCATAAACGACTGGTAACCCAGGTACAAGGGACCCCATTGGCTCTACCCTCTTCTCCCATCCTGGGCTTCTACCTCATCTGGAGGAGCTCAATGTGATGATGCATCTTTTCTGATAACTCTTCTTGCTTGATGGCCATCTCCTCCTGCTTCAGCACATACTGCTGCATTTCCTCCATCCTTTCCATGTGCTGTTCATTAGAAGATTGTGTCCTGAGTGGACGGTTGTACACAGAAATGTGTAGGCTTTCATACAAGAGCAACCACATACACAGCATCCCAAGAGATTCCTGGTCAGCCAAAGCAAGCCAGAAGCTTCCCCCAGCAAGCTTCTGGGGAATTAAAAATCCCTGTTTCAAGGTAGAGACTGACAAGAATGAACCCAATGCACATGTGTGAAGCACTACAACACACACACACACACACACACACACACACACACACACACAGAGAATTTATCAAGAAGCAGCATCATTGGAGGTGAGCATGGGCATTTAGACAAAGCACTCCTGTAATAGCCCATTCTGTGCCTTTGTAACGGCCCATTCTGCTGCTCTGGTCCACAGGTCGGTCAGGGTCTAGAAAGAGAGAGTGGGGATGGAGGGGCGACATGCGAATAAATGGAGACAAGACAGAGTCTGATCAAGTCTCGTTTATTGAAAGGAAATCCTGGGTATTTATACCCTTTACCATGTGCCTTGCCCTCGTGGGAAGCTCAGCTGAAGGCACTATGTCCTGCACCTAGCAGCATGGAGACCACGTGCACCTAGCTGCTGGCTGCACTAATCAGCAAAACAAGATGTTTATCAGAGTGTGCTCAGCTGTTGTGGGCTGTTGAAAACAAGTCTTTTGTCAGGGTATATGGCTCGAGATGGCTGTAAAGATGATAGCTGCTTTCGGCTAAGAGTAGGCTCCCAACAGGTCCCCCTTTTCAAAATTTTTTCCAAAGGGAAGTCTGGAAAAACTTATGGAAATCGTGCCTGTCTTAGGTTGGAACAAAGGACCCCAGCCTCCCTTTCCCGTCTCTGGATACTCAACAGCCATGGTTGAGCTCCTGTCTTAGGATGGTGAGGCCTCCCAGTTAGGGGCAAGGGTCTTGAGGTGTTCTCTTACCCATCATTGACTATCCGGCTTAGTGCATAAGTTAGAGTTAATCCTCGTCAGTCTTGATGACAGCTGTTTTAGAGTCCCCTACTTCCAGCCTGTAATAACGGATCTGTATGGGTTTCATTTGAATAGCGTCTATCTATTGTTGTACAAAAGCCATCATCAGTCTGTTGAACAGCATGGACCCGAGAGACAAGAGACTTAACAATGCCTGAATGGTTGGTGTAAACCATTCTGCCTCAGAGTGACACTCTTTTTAAGGGTAGCACACAACTCCCTCTGTTGGAGGAGTAAAAAGTATAAGCCTCTTCTATTCTGTAGCACTATGTTCTAAATCTAAATCTATATAAGTACAGAACTGATCATAGCTTTGATCTTAACAAAACAAGTAAGAAAATCCCTGTCCCTGCCCCAGTCAATCTCAAACCTAAAAAACAACTATAGTAACTGTGGTAATGGGTTCTCTCTTGGGTTTAAACAATGTACCCCACTAAATCATGAATCAGGGAATCAAAAGTCTAATAGAGCCACCCTGGAGGCGTGGGTGGTGATGTCTTCTTCCGTACTGGGAACTTCCCAAGTCAGGTATGCTGGTTGATCTGCTCCAGTTTGAAGACAATTGTGAAGCATCTTCATGTTTCCTGCAAAGAAAAAGTATGCTTCCCAGGGGGTTTCGCCTCCCTGGATTTATTATCTATTTGTTTGATCAGTCTCTCTGGCAGCCATCATGTGGCATCTGCCATGTGGGAATATATGCAGACAGAACCTCTTCCCCAGATAAGTACTGGATCTGGACCGTTCCAGGTTCCAGTTAGTGGGTCTTTCCAGAGGACTGTTGCAAAATTCTTTTTGGTATTAGGATACCAGAATCTATCTGCAGCAGATTTTCCTTCAAAATTCAAAGTTAAAAAATTTAAAATAAAGAGGGTGTGATGAAGGATATTTCTTGGGGATCCCTTGGTAGGGTACCATTCCCCATTTTTAATTTTTTGAATTGACATTTAATAATTTGATGTGCCCTTTCTACCATACCTTGGCCCTGTGGATTATATGGAATACCCGTTTTATGTAGTATTTCCAGTTTTTCACAAAATTGGTGGAAACTGGAGCTTGTATAACCTGGGTCATTGTTAGTCTTGATCTGTTTTGGCACACCCAATACAGTGATTGTAGAAAGCATATGAGTGATCACATGTTTGCTTGCTTCTCCAGTTTGTAATGTCGCATAAATGAAACCACTGTATGTATCTACACATACATGTATATGTTTTTGATTTCCAAATTCATTATAATGGGTAACATCCTTTTGCCAAAGACTGTTTGGTATCAGTCCCTTTGAATTCATGCCCAAATGAGGAACTGGTAAACATGTAACATATGATTGACATTGCTTGACAATTTGTCTAGCTTATTCTCTGGTAATTTTAAATATGACTTTTAAAGTTTAAGAATTAAGGTGATGTAACTCATGAGCCTTTATGGCCTGATTCAAGTTAGATGGTGGATCTGATAAAGTCACTGCAGCTACACAAGTGGCTAGATCTGCCTTGGTGTTTCCTTCAACAAGAGGACCTGGTAGCCCAGTGTGGGCTCTCAGGTGTCCTATAAAGAATTTACACTTTCTCCTCAAAATTAATTGTTGGCACTGTAA
Organism: Mastomys natalensis; assembly: GCA_021653895.1. Taxonomy (NCBI): domain Eukaryota; kingdom Metazoa; phylum Chordata; class Mammalia; order Rodentia; family Muridae; genus Mastomys; species Mastomys natalensis. Next base: position 1,812,443 of record JAJTUV010000261.1, on the reverse strand, counting down.
AAACAAATAGGCTGCTTCTGAGGAATGCTTTATTTGTGCAGCAGTTTCTAGCAGGGGGATAGATTGGGCTATATATGAGCTATCTGTGTAAATATTAATGGTTTGATTTGGAAATGCTTGAAACACAGCAATAACAGCATGTAATTCAACCAATTGAGCTGACATAGATGACATAGCAAAGGAAATTACTTGATCCTTAAAGGCATAAGCAGCTGTTCCTGATGAGGAACCATCAGTGAAAACAAGCAATGCTTCCTTTATAGGTGCATGCACAGTACGAGATGGAAAAACAAATGCATGGCAATTACAAAATTGAACTAATTTGTCTGGAGGATGATGATTATCTAGTTGACCACCAAATGAGGCACATGCTATAGGCTAAACTTCAGAACTCTGCATAAGCCAATTAACCTGATGTCTTGTATAGGGTTGTACTATGACATCAGGATCTTTTCCAAAATATTTTTGACTGTTATCTCTGCCTAACATAATCATATCTGCTACAGCTGCATAGTATGGATAAAGAACCTTTTTAGGGGATAAGGGAAGATGAACCCATAATATGGGTGCATTTTGCCAAAAAAACTGCAGTAGGGGTTAATTTAGTGTTAAAAATAAGAAAATATAAAGGCTTAGAATAATTAATATGAGTTACAAATTGAGATGAAATAGCACTCTCAACCTTCCGTAAGGCTTTTCTACCCTCCTCTGTTAGAGCCCTGCCAGACTTAGGGTCAGGATCTCCTTTGAGAATGTCAAAGGTTTCAACTCTCCTGTCATAAGTTTCAAATATGGTCATAGCCAATTAATGTCTCCCAATAGTTTTTGAAAATCATTGTCTTAAGGGAATCAGTCCTCAAGGTGGCCTTACTGTTAATAATACATGGACCATTAATCTGAAATCCTAAATAAGTATATTGATCTTGTAATTGTACCTTTTCTGGTGCTATTTGTAAACCTGCAGTCTGCAAAGCTGTTTTAAGATCATCAAAGCACTGGAGTACCTGTTTTCCATCTTTTCTTGCTGTTAAAATATCATCCATGAAATGAATCATGTAGATTTGCTTCCACATGGTTCTAACACCTTCTATGGTGGAAGCCATAAACTTTTGGCACAAGGTAGGACTGTTAGCCATACCCTGAGGCAAGACCTTCCATTGATATATTTTCATAGGTTCTCTAACGTTTATAGCGGGAACACTAAAAGCAAAGTGCTTTCTATCATTAGGATGCAAGGTGATAGTAAAGAAACAGTCTTATAAATCTATAACTATTTTATAATAGCCTAAAAGTATGGCCCATTGGTGTGGGCAGCCCAGGTTGTAAGGCTCCCATCAGAATCATGGTTGCATTAACAGCCCTCAAGTCTTGCAACAATCTACACTTTCCTGACCTTTTCCTAATTTGGGGTATTCCAGGGAGAGTTACTCTCTTCTAAATGTCCTGCCTGTAATTGCTCCTGCACTAGCAATTGAGCAGCTTGTAATTTTTTGGTGGTTAGAGACCACTGATCCACCCAGATGGGCTAGTCCCCCTTCCAGGTGATGGGATCAGCACAATGCCGTAGGAGTGCAGCTGAATCAATATCCCCCATCAAAAATACCCCAAGCCTCTTCTTCCAGAGTTACCATGGATCTCAATAGGATGAGTAATCCCATTTTCACCTTTTCCTAATCCTTTCCCTGGGGAAAATCCAGAGTTTATCATTTGAGCCATGATTACTTCATTAGGGCTGCACATAATCAATCCCAACTGGGATAACAGGTCTCGGCCCCAGAGATTAATGGGAAGGCCCGGGATGACATAGGGTTGTATATTCCCTGTATTTCCTTCTTTATCTTTCCATGTCAGCACCTTAGAGCTTTGCTGTGGATTTTAGCTTTGGCCAATACTCCTTAAATTGGTTTAGGTTGGGGTCAGAGGCCAGGTGGTGGGCCAGTCACTTTGTTTGATGATTGTCACATCAGCTCCTGTATCAACCAAGCCTCGGAATGCCTTCCTGTCAAGCAATATTGTCATCATAGGTTTTTGTTTAACGATAGGCTGTACCCAGTATGCATCAGAGGAACCAAAGCCTCGATCTCCTCTCTTAGGACTCTTATATTTGTTTTTAGTAGGAATCAATGGAAGTAACAATAGCTGAGCTATCCTCCTTCCCGTAGGAATGGTGACTATATTCTGTATTGCCTTGGCCATTACCTTAATCTCACCTTGATAATCATTGTCTATAACCCCAGGAAAAATTTGTAGTCCCTGCATAGTAGCACTGCTTCTTTCCACTATCAGGCCAAACACATTTGGATAGAGTGGTCCAAACACTCCAGTGGGTAAGGCCTGAGGTCCCATTTCTGGGGTTAATACTGTGTGGGTGGCAGAACTGAGGTCCAGTCCTTCGCTTCCTGGTGTTGCTTGACTAAGTTCTGAAAGGGGTTGTTGTTTGCTGGTATGAAACTGACTGCCCCATAAGCCTGTTTTGGCTTGTGTTGGTTCGGGGCCTGGGATAGCCCCTGTTCTTGTTTTCCTGATTATGGGAAAGGGTGTATTCCTTGTGCATCTGTCTTGGACCTACATTCACTAGCCCAATGCCTTCCATATTTGTAATGTGGGACTAGCCCAGAGTGTTTTCTGGGCTGTCTCTGGGTTAATTCATGTTCTGCTTTGCAATATTTTGCAAAGTGTCCAGGCCTGCCACATTTAAAACAGGCCTTTTTGTCTCTACTTGCCAAAAAATCTCTTACTGATTGTCCTTGCATTGCAGCTGTCATAGCTAAGCCCTGTTGGTAGGAGGGCCCTATGTCAGAACAGAGTCTGATATACCCAGTAAGGTCTGTCTTTTTCCTATAGGGTCTAATGGCCGCTTGGCAGGCAGGATTGGCATTTTCATATGCAAGTTGTTTCACATAATCTACACCTGTCTCTGCATTACCAAAAATACTCCCTGCTGTTGTCATTAATCGATGAACAAAATCAGAAAATCATTTGTCAGGTCCTTGTCTGACTGAGGTCAAAGATGCACCAGGGTCTCCCTTTACCCGGAGTTTGCGCCAAGCCTTCATGGTCGCATTTTGAATTTGAGCAAATAAGCCTGGGTCATATTGCATCTGGTTATCACTAGAAGCAAATTGCCCTTCTCCTACTAAGGCATCAAAGGACCAATCATTACCTGCCTGAATGTTTCTCCTAGCTGTCTCTTTACAATTCTCATGATACTCTGATTTCCAAATAAGATGGTCACCACTGCTAAGAACTGCCCTCACTAGAGTATCCCAATCACCAGGAGTCAGCCACTCCTCTGCAACAGATTCTAAGATTGCAAGAGTAAAGGGAGCAGTGGCACTGTATTGTGACACTGAATTTTTTAATTCTTTAATAATTTGAAAACTAAACCCTGTGTGATGTCTCCACGCAACCCCTTGAGCGTCTCTAGTCTCTGATACAGGGAAAACCTCAGACTTTCCCTCCTCTGGCTGATCTGTGGCTCAACTAAAACCAGAGGACAGGGGCTGCCTTTGGACTCTGGGTTGAGGAATTTGAGGACCTGGGTGATTTTCCTTGCCCTCTTGAGACCTCTTCCCTGTCTTTAATTTTTGTAGCTGATTAATTAAGTCCTGATACTCTTTTTCTAACTCTATTTGTTGTTTAAGGAGAGAAATTTTATCCTGTAACTCCTTTCTGGGATCTACAACCACCATCTCCATAGCAGGAGCATCTGGAGGTGGAGGAGCATAGGGAGGGGGCCTTCGGGAAGAAGGCCATTCAGGGTCGAAATATTTGGCTGCCTCTTCCTCTAGGTCAGCACAATCTGGCTCTGACAAATTGATTACTTCAACCTTTGGTTGTATTTTGGATTCTATGTGTTTCTTTTTCTTTTGGACATGAAAGACATCATTTAAACAGAGAAACAAAAGCAGACAATTGACACACGTAGACAGCAAACAACAAAACAAAAACAGAGTTGAGTTCAGGCTGACTTATTTCTTGCCCCATTATCATTACTATGACCTACTGGTCTCCACATGGCAGTTTCCCATGGCAATCACCTCTGTTTCATTTCTGAATTTTCAGTCAACCCTTCTTCCAGTAATATCCCTCACTGGATCTCTTGTTCTTGCTGCCATGCATTGAGTGCCACTTTGTAATGGCCCATTCTGCTCCTTTGTAACGGCCCATTCTGCTGCTCCGGTCTGCAGGTCAGGGTCTAGCAAGAGAGAGAGTGGGGATGGAGGGGCAACAGACATGAAAACAATGGAGACAAGACAGAGTCTGATCAAGTCTAGTTTATTGAAAGGAAATCCTGGGTATTTATACCCTTTACCACGTGCCTTGCCCTCGTGGGCAAGCTCAGCTGAAGACACTACATCATGCGCCTAGCAGTGTGGAGACCACATGCACCTTGCTGCTGGTGACACTAAACAGCAAAACATGTTTATCAGAGTGTGCTCAGCTGTTGTGGGCTGTTGAAAACAAGTCTCTTGTCAGGGTATATGGCTTGAGATGGCTGTAAAGATGATAGCTGCTTTCTGCTAAGAGTTGGCTCCCAACACATTCCAGCTCTTTCAGAAGAGGTTCAGAACTCTGCTATCCATCCCTTAGGAAATCTGCTGAGAGGAGAGTCTGCTTTGCCAGACTATATGGAGGTGATTAGAGAATGTTTTCCCCTGAATTCACAAGTCTCCAAACCAATCCAGAAGCCTTTTAAAATTTGTTCCCACATTCCTGGTCATGTAGTCAGGTCCAGACTAGAAGCTCCAGGAAAAGAGAACTCTCTAGCAACACTCACAGAAAACAGGGCTAAAGAGTTGTTACTGGGGCTTCTGTCAGTGTGAACCGAGAATTGAGCAAAGAGAAGAGACTTCCTTGGGTTCCAGGAAGAAACGAGAAAACCAAAGGACATGCAAATTAACAAAGAGAAGTACTTATTTGACATTTGTACTAGGCTCTCCCTGCAAACTGCTTCCTAGCTGTGATATTGATGACCCTTACCATACAAAGGACTGAGAACTCACCAAAGCTCAGGGCTTAGCACCCAACCTATTATGAGGACATAAATATATATGTGACATGTTGTTTGCCCATCTCCCTCACTGGACTGTGTCTTCAAACAGGGCAGCTGGATATGCTTGCCAATAATTCAGTTTCTCACAAGACACTAACTTCCCAGAATACTTGTGAATACACAGAGAAATGAACAATCACATTACATGAGGTAGGTGGCTGGTAGGGAGTGTGGATTAGAAAGGGGATGAGTTGAAGCAGAGGTGGTTCAATGATCAGACAGGAAGTCCAATGGGCATACGGTGTGAGACATTAGCCTGACCCAGTTGCCTGTCTCTACCTGCTGATGCTGTGTCTGGTAGTTGCTGGTCTCCTCCTGTTCATTATAAAGGAGTTTCAATTTCCACAAGTGCTGCAGCAATAAGGCACATTGCCACAGTATTTTTTGTTTCATTGCCTCAGTATGTCCATCTTCTTCTTCAGCTGAGATTGCTCCATCAGAAGTCAGCTGTGCAGGTTGCTGGAAACACACTGCATGCATAGTAAGACCCCATAGTCACCTCCTGCCATTCCTACTTCCAGATCCCATTAACCTTTCAGGCCATGAAGGCCTACAAAACATCCCAATAAAGCCTTGACAGTTGCACAAAAAGGATCAAAAACAGAGAAAGGCCCATTCAGGACAGGATAAACAAATTCTGAAGTCCCCAAACCAAGAGGGATCCATGTCCCTCCAAAACAAAGAGGAATCTCCACCTGTCCATGACTGTCCAAGGTATGAAGTCCTGACATGGCATGCTTATGCTCCAATTTCAATTTCAAAGACTGGATTGGACCTGAGGTCAGGGCTGAACCCCAGGATGATAACAGCCTGTGCCCAGGACTTCCACAGCCCACAGATAGCCACTTTCTATACCTTAATACTGAGACATCCTAGTGTTTATGAACCTTGTTATCCTGGCCCCAGGCAAGGAGAGCCTAGGTGTGTCTGGGTGGAGGGTTCCCTGGCTGCAAGAGTCGTTCAGTAGACTCCAAGGGATAGTCGATCCTGTTATAGTCTCAGGAGACTACAGCACAGGTCTTGGCCCACCAGAAACTTGCCATTTCATTTCTCCTGTTTTCACAACAGGATTTTCAAATCCTGGGTAATTATTACTGCAGAGGTAGACATTGCACATAATTCTTGATTGAGACCCCAGCATAGGGAGAGCTTTATAAACTACTGAAGGAGTTCAAATTTGATGAAAATATGACCACACAGGCCAAGAGCAGTGCTGTTTAATGTGGAGCTCCTAGACCTCAGCACTGTCATCATCTTGAAACTGTGAGACAGACAAATCTTCAGGCCAAGAAGCAGACTCCTGGATACCAAAGTCTGGAGGGACACACAAATATGCAAACATGTAGTTGGGCTTGTGGGTGCATGAGAAAATACACACACACACACACACACACACACACACACACACACGTAGAGATAGAGACTGAGTCACAGATATGGCAGAGAGAAGAGAGAGATCACAATGGGATACAGTAGAAATGCATGGTGTAATGTCTCAAGAGTATAAGGCAAAAGACCAGAAGAGAACAGCAATGACCCCAGGCCTTATAGTCAAGCACTCACAGGGGAAAAAGTAGGACCAGGTTCTTCCAGGTGCTACCAGGAGCTTTCAACTCTCAATACCTTCCAACAACTAGAAGATTCATCACAAACTCAAAACAGCACAATCCATCACCTGTCAAGGCCTTTCCAAATGCATGCTGGGAACTCTCCACTGCCTCAATCTCTTAGTTCTGTTACTCAGACCACAGGCTCTGGTTTTCATTAGAGGAAGCTGAAGACCATTTCCCATCTCACTCCTGCCTCTCCTCTGAGAAGCATTTAGGGATATAAGGTTGGACACAGGGACATCTTAGGGGAGGGTCAGACTCCTAGAAACCAAGATCTCCAAAGGATAAGATGAGGGTGACATTGCAGACCCAAGGTTTCCTGACACCACAAAGTTTGAGACAATGACTACCTATTGTCCAAGGATCCTTCAGTGATGAAGATTTGGTGATTGCACAGCTCATTTCTCTCACTGGTCATCACCTGAAGCTGTGTAGTCAGCCTCTCCAATTCCTTCTTCACCTTCTTGGTGAGGAAGGTTGGGATGTATGATGGGTTGAATATGCTTGGGCCAGAGATGTAGCCTTGTTGGAGTACGTGTAGCCATGTTGGAGAAAGTGTGTTACTATGGGCATGGGCTTTAAGACTCTCATCCCTAGGAGCCAGTCTTCTCCTAGAGGCCTTCAGATGAAGATGGAGAACTCTCAGCTCTTTCTGCCCCATACCTGCTTGGACAATGCCATGTTTCTGCCTTGATAATGGACTGAACCTCTGAAACTGTGTGCAGCCCCAATTGAGTATTGTCCTTATAAGAGTTGCCTTGGTTATGATGTCTGTTCACAGCACTAAAACCCTAATTAAGATAGGGTGAGTGGTGGCTGTACTCCAGCCTCTGTAGGAAGAAGACTGCAGTGAACTTTTATAGTGAGAAGGCATAGAGGATGAACAGACCACCTTGAGGCCTAAAGAGAAAGAGAGGATTCCTGAAACCCAGTGACATCCCAAAGATTTTGGCCCAGGCTTGAGATGCCTCCTGTATGTACCTCAGCTCTCCCATCACTCTGTAGAGAAGAGAGTACCAAAGCATTTGGTTGTTTCCTCTGCCTCCCTACACATGTTTATGATGACCACACAGATGGCCTCTCCATGCTTATTCACAACTGTACAGGGGACAATTTGGCTTCAGAGCCCTCAAGCCTGTGGTTTCAGAATCCAGGAGAGAAAGAGCATATTCATATGCACTCGAGTGCTGAGGAGATGCTCAGATCTCCTGCCATGTCACTCTAGTTCCATGACTGTGGATTAAAATGTCATGCAGGGGCAGAACATGTCAACAGACTGATCAGTTCACCCACTGGAAGATCAAAACACCCTAAGCACTAGGATCTACTCTCTGTCTTGGTCCACTGCCTCTGACAGTTGTTTGCCTGTACTAGAGAAATGTCTCCCACCCACAAGAGCTGACTCAGAAACTTACGAAGATACTCTCAGTGAGAGGTTATCAGAGGAGTTCTGATAACATAAGGTCACACAGCCAGAAGTACATTCCTCTCCCTGCTACTACAGTCAGGAAACCACTGCACCTAAATGAAGCCAATGGGAGTAAAGTTCAGTGATGTTAGGCCTGAAAGCGGGCAACATTAGTCAGGACTTGACCCTGGTGATCTCTTTTTGTCCCCATATTATACAACCAATTCCCTGTGAGAGTAAAAGCTATGAGATCACAGTAGAACACCTTTGGTCTTACAGATCCTGGCTTTGTGCTGGACAAACTAATGTTTTGGAATTCTTGACTTTAAATAGTTACAATAAATACCAGAAGATTTACTTCATAGAGGCTCCAATTCCAGTACCCCATTATTGGAGAACCTAGCTCAAACCCACCTCCTCTGGGAAGTTTGGCACCTTCTTACCAGGATTCACTGTGTCTTCCCCAGGACCACTTTTTTCTTGCTGGATTATTCTCAGATGGAAGTCCAGCTTCCTTCTGCTTCTCTCTGAGCTCTCTATGTTCCATATTCTCTCTCCAAAGTACACTCCTCAGTCTTGAAAACATGACTACAGAGTGCAACTCTATAGACACTGATTGAATACCCTGAAAGCAGTTGATGTCACAACACTTGTGACATCACAGAGGATGCCATGGGCAGGGGATACAATAGAATGTCCAAAGAATGGACTGCTGGTGTCATGGGGGACAGCTCCCTGATAATGTTCTCCCTGTACTCACCAGAAACCGAGGTGCCCTTTCCAGAAGACTCTCTTGGATCATAGCCAACGAGCAACTCCTCCTTCCAAAGACAGATTGCTCTAGGCTTAATTGGAAACACCTTAGCTCTTCAAAGTGGGAAACCGAGTCTTTACTTTCCAAACCCTGCCCAGGAATATCTCATTCCTTCCTCAAAAACCCCTATTCACTGATATGAGCAATTAAATAATACTGAGAAATCACCCCAGGGTGAATGTGGAAGAGGAAGATCACCTGTCTCATCATCTACAGGTGCTTGCAAGCACATCCAGGAAGCTCCAGCAGGACTCGTTGCAATGTGAGATGTGAGTTAGGGGGTACTGTCAGAGAAAAAGTGTGATTAATTTTTAAAAGCTGCTCCACGGTTCCTCAGCAGATAGAGAATTCAGCCATCATGGCATTGGCATCAGTGTGATGAACTGTTGTCAGGGGAAACTGAAATAGTGGATCCACCAAGAGAAAAGTCCTTGGGCCCAGTGTGGTGCTCTTCTCTCTGCACCAAGGATACCAAATCAGGACTGGTTACAGACCTAGGTTAGCTACACTGAAGATTCTACCTGAAAAAAGAAAAAAAGTCACCCAGTATCCGGGGATGTAGAACAATACTGTAAGTACAGCTCTGTTGACCAAGTGACTGCCTCGCATGTAGGAAGCCAAAGGCTTAGTGACTAGTGCTGTCCTTACTGGCTTTCGAGCTCCCACTTGTAATCCTAGCTCTTGTAAATAGAAGCGGGATGAACTAAGCTCAATATAAACCTGCAAAGCTAAGTTGAGGACAGCTTGGGATACATGAGAATCTGTCTCAAAACAACAAAATCAAAAACAAACAAACAAACAAACAAACAAACAAACAAACAAAAAAAAATCCTATGTCCAAGACCTCACCTACCAATCCTTCTTTACTGAGAGGAACTTATTATTCTCCCTACCACACTTTCACTCTAGAAAGAGAGAGAGGAAGAGGAAGTAATCTTTCTAGAATAAGAACCTTGCTCTTGTCTTACCTTAAATTTACATGGAGACCAGATTGGAGTGATGCTGTTCCAGCGTCAAGGGTCAGCTACTGAGGTCAATCCCGCTGATACCTTCAAGGGGCTAGACAGAAGTCATCAGAGACATTCCACTTCCTTGGTCAGAGATTACATCAAGATGACCAACTGAATCTAGTGGACTAATTTTTTATTAAATTTATTTATTTATTCACTTTACAACACAATATCAGCCCTTCCTTTCTTCCCAGTACCCCCTCACACAAGTCCTCCCCCCATTCCCTTTAGAATGAGAAGCCACCTTCGGATATCAACCTACAATGTTTCCCATCACACCTCCATATCCCCCAAATTCCCACTTCCCATCCCCATACTAACCATCCCTCCAACACTCCATCCACCCTACACTCCATAATCCCATCTCCCCACTTCACACATTAGGTTCCTCCAGGAATAGGCACTTTCTTTCCCACTAAAGTCAGACAAAGCTGTATATTTAGGGGTGCAGGATCTACTGGTGGTATGCAACAGACTCAGGGACAGTCCCTGTTCCTTTTTTTTTTTTTTTTTTTTTTTTTTTTTTTTTGGTGGCACCAACATAAAGATCAAGCTGCTCATCTCCCATATATGTGCAGGAGGCTTAGGACCAGTTCATGCTCACTCTTTGGTTCGTCATTCAGTCTCTGGGAGCCCCAAGGGTCCAGATTAGTTGACTCTGTTGATCTTCCTATGGAAACCTTGCCTTATTAGGGTACCACCATTATTCTCCCACCTCTTCTTTAAGACTCCCTGATCTCCATCTACTGTCTGGGTGTGAGTCTTTGCATGACTTTCCCTTCAAGGGGCTAAGACAGCCGTTGGGTAGAGCCTCTCAGAGGAAAGTTATGCTAGGTTCCTATCTGCAAGCATAACAGAGTGTCATTAATAATGTTAGGAATTGATTCTTGTCCATGGGATGTGTCTCAATATGGGAAACTTATGGGTTGGCCATTCCCTTAGTCTCTGCCCCTAATCTGTCCCTGTACATCTTGTAGGCAGGACACATTTTGGGTTGAAGGTTCTGTGGGTAGAATACTGTCCTTATTCTTCACTTACAGTAAGTGGACACTTAAGTATCCATATTTGCTGCTGCTAAGAATCTCAGCTAGAGTCACCCCCTTAGAGACCTTCTATGGCCTCTCCTCATCCCAAGTCTCTGGCAGATCCAAGAAATTGTCCCTGCATCCCAGCCAATCTCCCTTCTCTCTCCCCTACTATCCCCACAACTATCCCTCCCCCACTCTGCTCTCTGGTGGGCTATTTAACCACAATGATATTCTTACACCTACCTTTAAGACTTTAGTATAGGATGGAGTTCAGGTGACCTCCATTCCTGATGAGTACTTTGATATATTTCCCCAAGGCCAAATTTATTGTCAGACTCAGTGTAGAGAAGCAACTGTTGTTCTCAGTAAGAGGTGACCAGTGACAGTAATGAGGTGACAGTAATGTATTCACATGAGTACTTCAGTGAAAAGGCCTACATAACTGAGGAGTGGGTAACCAGAACTGTGTCCTGACCTACGTGAGCCTAGACCTGGCACACAGGCAGGTGTGGGCACAACTTGGGATCCTCAGCAGGGACAGGGTGAGGTGGAATGACACTGAGCAGGCCGAGCAGCAGTGCTGATTCACCTCAGTTAGGTGACAGATTCTCAGTCCCACATCCAAGGACTCCTGTTGAAGTCATGGACCTTGTCTGACCATGGTACGTCATACAGACATCTACTCTAGTGACATAAAGTTTTTTCTATTCAGCTGCACTTAGGGCAAGGAGCCAAGGTCAGGAATGCTGACCTCCTGCCATAACCTATGTGACAAGAGGCATGTGGAATTTGTATGTGCTGAAGACCTCCTGGTTGTTCTCAGGCCCCTGATGGCCATGTGCAACAGCTTCAAGGGCCCAGTTCTCATGTTCATTGGGATTCCCATGATGATGTATTACACATGCCTGGAAACAACTGTGGACAGAGAGCTGTATTTAAGAAGTGGAGGGAACTTCACTGACTGATGATTGCAGATTTGGAATCTGAAGCCTAGCTATACCAAACATCACCTGGCTGAACTTGGCTCATCACTTTCCTTCCCATGTATACAAGGGGATGGCCAAAGAGCCCTGTTTCTGGAAGGACAATGGCTGCATCAGCCCAGTGGGTCAAAGGAGACGGATGCAACTCTACCAGTCCTCAGTAACAAGTCTAAATGTACTAGATGGATAGTCTTGGAAGTTTTGTAGGCAGCAGGAACCCTATTTATGATCAGGAAATGGTGAGTTTGCCATCTGCTCTCCTTAGCTTGGTGCCTAGATGGAAAGTCAACAATGAGGCTGGTAGTTCAGGGAGAGTTATCAGTGACTTTATTAGAAAGCTCAGAACCCTTCCACTGACTTCCAGAAGGAACATTTGCATTATCCCCCTCATGGCTTCACTTCACATTGGTGTTTTTAAGACAGGCTCTCATTGTGGAGCATTGACTGGCTTGAACTCATTGTGTAGAACAGGCTACCACGGAACTCAGAAATATGTGCTTGCCTCAGCCTCCTGTTCCCTGGGATTGAAGGCATGTGTTGCCTGGGCTGGCTGTTCATTCTCTCTCTCTCTCTCTCTCTCTCTCTCTCTCTCTCTCTCTCTCTCCATATTCACCCCATGTCTCCCAATTTTCAGGGGTACTTGGCTGTAAAAATGTTCAGTGACTTTCCAGGAGGCATGACTACAGACCATACTCTGCCACAATATCCAGACACCAGAACCAACAGAAATGGCCAAGCAGCTTTTCATGGTACAGGAAAGATAGATGGTTATCACTGTGGTCTCATAGCCAAACAGGCAGTGCAGCTACCAAAAACATGGAGCCTTTCCCTTGTACCTAGATTGTGTGCCAAAAATTAATTAGGGAACTGAGTTTAAACAAAAACAAATGAAAAAGAAAGAAAAAGAAGGGGTGGTGGTTACTACTCTTTCAAGACCAAAAACCTAATGCTAGAAACAATTTAGGTACTTCCAGTCAAGAAAAGGTGCCAAACATGTACAAGTTCCTCCAAAAAATCAGTTCTAGAAACATCTTAAGATTTGAGAATATCATGACACCTCACTTGAAGATTTATATGCAGGTAGTGATCAAACAGCACAGGGAAAGACATATTATTTATTCGGTGGTATAAACAGTGGTAAGGTACTCATGTTCCTGTAACAAACCCCTGTACTTGTATGCAATCCAGTGAGACTCATTGGGTCTTTAAACAGATAACATGAAAATAGGACTAATTGGGAAGAGGAAGAAGATGAGCAGGAGTCAGTCAGTCAGACATGGTAAATGGAGGTGACTCCAACAAAACCACAGCATACATATACACAAAATGGCCATAGTGAAATCCCAGGTTATGCACAATTAACATGTGCTATTAAAATCATTTATAAACAAAGGATGATGGCTCATGATGAGCAGAAGCCAAGGTCATACATGCATACATGTATGTATGCATACCTCCATACATGTAGGGTTTCCCACATGATTATGAGCCCACATGTACGTACAACACACAAATATAAAAGCTCTATGGCAGATACAGTGAAATAGCACATGCATTAAAATGAATCAGAGCAGAAGACACACTTGAGACACCCTCCCCTTCAAGGATGCCATTGTCACACATGGTGTAGTTTATTTTTTGGTGCTGGGGTGAGAACAGGGACTCAAGTATGTTTACTCTGAATGTGGTCTCTACTTCTGAGTTGTGCCTCTGGTTCCTAAACGTTTTTTTTTATAGCAATATTGGCTTATTAGGAAAAGGTCATGAAAAACATGACCCACTACAGTATGAGGAGGAATCAAACACTCTTTTTGGCTGAAGACCAAGTGCTCTCCTCTTCTTCTTCTTCTTCTTCTTCTTCTTCTTCTTCTTCTTCTTCTTCTTCTTCTTCTTCTTCTTCCCTTCTTCTTCTTCTTCTTCTCCCCTCCTCCTCCTCCTCCTCCTCTTCCTCCTTCTTCTTTTTCCTCCCTCTCTTTCTCTCTTTCCCTCTTTCTCCACTGAGCACCAGTTTGAGCCCTGCTATGTTTAAATGGCTAAAAACGCCACACAAGGAATGGGCTTGGGTACCAACACTGAAAGTCACCATGTCCATCCTGGCTTTGGTAATGACCAGTTTTACTATTGACTAACATAAAAAGGAAAGAGGCATCCTCAAGCTTTTCTCTTCCATTGAACAGCTGTGTTGAAAGTCTCACACTGGGAATTTTCCTGAACATTTGGCCCCATCAACCCACATAGGCGTTTTGGTATTGACATCTTACTTCCTGTCTAGGTCAGTCCACAAACCAGTGGACTTCACATGCCATACATACAAACTCTCTGGCTCTATTTGCCAGACAGTGGGTTGCAAGACCCCTGACGACTTGGAGCCTCCCTTTTCTCATATCTTGTAGGTCATCAGGTCAGAGAGCAGCATCGTGTGCCTCCTGAGGATTTTCATGCCATGGCTGACCAGTGTGTATTCTATCTCATTGATGATAGTTGTCTAGGCAATCTCAATACCTCAATGCCCAGAGTAGTCTCCATAAGAGAGGGCTCAGTGAGTAAAGGCAGTCTGTTCTGGGAGCTACCCAACTCCTACTTCTTACCATGTCTGACAAGCACAAAGCAAATCCTGTCTTATTTCCCGTAACAGACTGCTGGGTAGTTGAAGAGAGAGCAAATGTCAGGGTCAGGAAACTCTGCTGTGCCTTAGCTGAGGATCCATAGGGGTTGGTTCCTCACAAGTGTTATTGGAGGTTGTTCAGGTGCCTTTTACACTGTAGGAGGCCATGACTGCCCACAGGTTGTCAACTTCTACTACAAAATTGGATTTCTTTATCCTGGTCTGGTCCTATGCTTGTCAGATATGGATGACAGCTTCAGACAAGTCTGAGATGCCCTGCAATGCCACCTGTTTCAACACAGAATATTCAAGACGCCACAACCATTTAGTCTCATCTGAGAGCCTCAGAATCAGAGCAAAGTGAAGGGCTGGTAACCTAGGTTATGCCATTCTCAGCCATCCTCATTTCAAGTGTGTAATCAAGGGGTATTATGTATTGTTTAGGGTTAGGAAAAATACGGTTAAGGGGATTGTGACCTGACCTACAATCATCTTGAAGAGAGAGCAGAATGCATAGAGTTGCAGGCTGAGAACAAAGTATAAAAGTTGGCTGCAGTTTTGCTGAATAAAGAGCCTGCCACCAAACTTAACAACCCAAGTGTGAATCTTGGAACCCAGAGGTGAAAAGAGGGAGCCAATGACCACAAGCAAACCATGCATTCCCATGCCTCAAAATAAAATAACTAGAATGATGCCTTGGATATATTGCCTTAAAGTACTGAAGTACCATCCATGATCTCTGTGGTGATATTGTCCCCATCTCCACCCCAGTTGTTTCTCCAAGAGAGAACACATGACTTCATCATCATGGGTATATCCTCTCAGAAACTACAGCACATAATACATGAAGCTCTTGCTGTTTTCCTTAAGGGTGAAGCACACCAGGGCCTCATTGTGAACAGCCACATCTATAGGCATCACAAGGACTTGAATATGCGCATGGAGCCCTGCACTGTCTCAGCATTAACATGTTGGAACCCATGGGACATTACCAACAGACATCTGTAGACTTCCATGACAATGGCTTTCATCCTTGGTGGAATGATGACTCTTGGTAGTCATTTCTGTGCCATCTCCTGTACCAAAAAATTTACTTTTATTTCATGTGTGTGTATGTCTGTGTGAATGTATGTCACTGTCTGTAGGTCACAAAATGGGAGTGGTATGTGGTGGGGAATGGAGAAGTTCAGTGTCAGGTGTGTGGAACAACAGGAGATATGGTTAGATGACCATGAATACGAATGGAAGTCTGCAACTGACAGGCATGAAGTGAATGCATCTCCAGGATGAGACAGAGACCTGGGATTAAGGAGGTGACCAAGATTCAATGGGGTTGACCTTAGCTGTGACTCACTACATTGCGGACATGAAACCTGAAGAGGCTACCTGCTGTAGCCAGACAAGAACCTCAGTGTGGAGATACCAACCCACCCACAAAACTTTCAACCCAAAATTTGCCCAGTCTACAAGTAATGTAGGCATGAAAGAAAGAGCAGAGACTGAGGGAATGGCCAACAAATAACTGGCCCAACTTGAGACTAATCCCACGGGCAAGCACTGGTTCCTAACACTATTAATGATACTCTCTTATGCTTGCAGACAGGAGCATGTTGTCCTCTGTGAGGCTCCACCAAACAGCTGACTCAGACAGATACTGACAGCCACAGCCAAACAGTGGATGGAGCTGGGGGACTCTTACGGAGGAACAGGAAGAAGGATTGCGGACCCCAAAGGGAATAGGAACTCCACAGAAGACCAACAGAGTCAACTAACCTGGTGCCTTAGGGTTCTCAGAGTCTGAACTGCCAATCAAAGAACAAACACAGACTAGATCTAAGCCTCTCCAGTTACATGTAGCAGATGTGCAGCTTGACCTTCATGTGGGTCCTGATCAACCGGAACGTGGGTATCCTAAAAGCTGTTGCCTGTAGGTAGAATATGTTCTATTATCTGGGCTTCCTTGTCTGGCCTCAGTGGGAGAGGAAGTGTCTAGCCTCCCAGAGACTTGAAGTGCCAGGGTTTGGGGATGATACGGGATGCGGGGGGGGGGGGCACCTGCTCAGAGGAGAAGGAGAGCAGGGAGGAGGGAAGAAATGTGGGAGGGCTGACTGGGGAAAGGTCATTGAGTGTAATGTAAATTGAATAAGTAAAAAAATTTAAAAGAAAAGTAATTTCATGCTCAACTAATGGCAAGAAACAGCTCTTGGAGAGAGCTTGACTGTCTTGTAGGAACCACAAGACTCTTGAGAATGGCTTTCAGAATTTTTTCCATGCTAAGACTGGCTTAACCAGTGGAGAGAATGGGGAAGGTGGCAGTTTTGGGGGTGCAATCAAAACTCACCTCAGTAGCCCCCCCAAAGAACATGTAGTTATCAGTTAACTTTTATCTGAGTCCATAATACTGGTAAAAGAAGTCAGGTTAACACACCAACGGAAAACATGACAAACCAGCCATCACTGTGCTGAGGACCCTTGGGTAACTAAGGCAGAACTAGCCTAGGCTCCTTCACAGGCCACAGTGTGTGAAGATGGATAAAGTATTCTATTATTCTAACAAAATGTGAAGAGAAACCTACAAATGCAGATTGCACTCACACCACATCAAATAGGTTCAAGTGATGGCCATGTCTTGTCTGTGTCCGGGTCAACTCAGAACAATGTGGTAGTTAATGGGGTGACAAAAAACACAGACCAGTCAAAGTCTTTACACTGCTTCTCTGGCTGCAGAACTTCTCCTCTGTTTGGTCAGTTCCTGTCTCAGGACACACAGGATCACATCCTTGCACATTAACTCTGAATAACATGCAATCTAAGAAGTCAGATCCAGTCCAGAGAGACATTCATAAAAGCAAAGCAGACATCAGGAAGAAACACGTCTTCAATATACTCTGAGATCCACCACAGCAAAAGAAAAGATCATTACCTCTATCCTCATGGCCCCTTCCCCACCCCAGGCCTGCACAGGAACACTCTCCACATGACCCCTGCTGCAGGCTACATCCACAGGAGATGCTCTGCCACATCCTCAACACTGCAGAGAGGAAGTCTGTTGATATTTTCTTGTTATTCAAAACGATTTCTTCCCTCCTCGGGAGGGTTGTCTTAATTCTGACTCAAGATGCCATGGTGACACTTAAGTGATTTTTTTTTTTTTTTTTTTGGACACCCTTAAATAAATCCCGCATAGTGGTATATGCTAGAAGCATTTGGCTCTGGTTCTTGTGTTGGGTCCAGGATTGGAGTCTCTTTGGATTTAGTTTTATTGTGTACAGGGAGAGTGTCTGTATGCCACTGCTTGCATGTGAAAGCCAGAGAAAAGTCTGTATTTCTCTCCTACCTTTATATGAGGTCTAAGGAACACACTTAGGTTGTCAGGCTTCATATTCAGCCCTTTCTTCAGCTGAGCCATCTATATGGATCCTCTGTGCTGTCTTTATTCCAGTGTATACCTGATAACTGGCCATGTTTTTATTGATGCTCTCATCTCTGTGTTCCTGCTTACCATAGGAACTCTAGGATACCAGACACACAAGGTTTGAGGCTTTCCATGGGTTCTGGGGATAAAAATATAGGCTTCATGCTTGTGTGGAAACCGCTTTACCAAGTGAGCCATTTTCCAAGACTAGCATGTTTCTTCTTCTGTACCTCCTCCTGTTCCTTGACCTCCTTTGCTTCTCCTCCTCCTCTGCCTCTCGTCCTTCCCCCATCCTCCTCCTCCTTTCCTCTTCTTCCACCTCTTCCCCCTTCCTCCTCCTCCTCTTCCTTCTCCCCCCTCCTCCTTCTCCCCCTCCCTCCTTCTTCTTCTTTGTTGATTTCCATACAGACTTTCTCACTGTACCACTGAATGGCCTGAAAATCTCTCTGTACACCAAAAAGGCCAGGAATTCAGAGATCTACCTACCTCAAGTGCTTAGATTAAATATAAAACCACATGTCTGGCTTCTGACATGCCTTTTAAAAGTACTTACTGTATACCAGGCCCTGTGCTATCTCTGAGGATGAGCATTCTACAACATTTAAATGTCACAATGCTTATGTCTCCCTGGGAAGTAAGACCATTAGAAAAAGTGTCATGGCCGCCTTGAGAGTCTAATGAGTGTGCCCCCGTGGTGGGAAGGCACAAAGCCCGCACGCTGAGGCCCAGTAGAATAAAGTTGCATATTGGTTGTGGAGGTAACAGCTTCTCTGGTCCCTTGGCCATGGCAGCTTCCAGGAGTGGTATGGCCCAGAAAACCTGGGAACTGGCCAGCAACATACAGGAAGTGCAGATTATTGATGAAATCTACAAATATGACCAAAAAAAAAAAAACCAATAAAAAATCCTGGCATTGAAACCCTGGACTAAGGATCACCACTACTTTAAATACTGCAGAATCTCAGCATTAGCTCTACTGAAAATGATGATGCATGCCAGCTCAGGAGACAACTTGGAAGTGATGGGTTTGTTGCTCGATAAAGTTGATGGTGAGACCATGATCATCATGGACAGTTTCGCTTTGTCTATAGAGGGCACTGAAACCCGAGTAAATGCTCAGGCTGCTGTGTATGAGTATATGGCTGCATACATAGGACCCAGCTATACCCCTCCTGGGTATATACCCAGAAGATATTTCAACATGCAACAGGGCCACATGCTCCACTATGTTTATAGCGGCCTTATTCATAATAGCCAGAAGCTGGAAAGAACCCAGATGTCCTTCAACAGAAGAATGGATACAGAAAATGTGGTACATTTACACAATGGAGTACTACTCAGCCATTAAAAATAATGAGCTCATGAAATTCTTAGACAAATGGATGGAGCTAGAAAATATCATCATGAGTGAGATGACCCAATCACAAAAGAACACACATGGTATGCACTCACTGATAAGTGGATATTAGCCCCAAAACACACAATACCTAAGATGCAACGCATAAACCTCATGAAACTCAAGAAGAAGGAGGAAGACCAAAGTGAGGGTGCCTTTGTCCTTTTTAGAACGAGTATCAAAAGATTCAACCAGAGCTCCCAGGATCTAAACCTCCAGCCTGAGAACAGACAGGGCAAGCTGTCCTCTGAGAGGCTCTAACCAGCAGCTGACTCAGACAGATACAGACATCCAGAGCCAAACAGTGGATGGAGCTTGAGGACTCTTAAAGAAGAATAGGTGGAAGGATTGTGGGCCCTAAGGAGATAGGAACTGCACAGGAAGATCAACAGAGTAAACGAATCTGAACCCTTGGAGCTCTCAGAGACTGAATCACCAACCGTGGAGCATACCTAGTCTACACAGATCTACCTCCATGGGCTGAACCTAGGCCTCCCTGCACATATGTTGTAAATGTGCAGCTTGGTTTTCATGTAGGTCTCAAACATCTGGAGTGGGGGCTATCCCAAAACATGCAGCCTGTATATGGAGTACGGTCTTAAAAAAAAAAAAAAAACAAAAAAACAGTTGTTCAGTTACTCATGGAATATTATTTTTTTATATCTCTTGTATTCAGTTTGCAACTACTTCATTGAGAATTTTGTATGTATATTCATGAGGGATACTGGACTATAATTTATATATTTTGTTAGGTTTACACTTGATTTCACTATTTCAATATTATTTGCTTTGTGAAGGAAAAAAAAAAAAAAAAGACACATACAATAAAATGGGTTACCCAGAAGCTATAGAAGACCATTTGGTGGAATTTGGACCCCACAGATTCCAGATGCCCACATTCATATAACCTGTTTTCAGGTTATGCTTTGAAGCCAACTTTCATGATTCTGGAGAACAAAACTAAAATAACCAAGTTCCCAAATGCACCAAATGGAACAAATATTAATGGTACACTGTACTATGTGTCAAGATGGAATCACCAGGAGGCACCTGATGGGTATCAGTGTCTATAAGACCTGGAGACACAGTGCATTTCATCTCTTGCCACAGTGACCGTCAGGAGCACACTGAACCTAGGAGGGCTTGTGTGCTGTCTGGGCCATGGAGAAGGGCAGGCCAGGGAATTATGATCATTCACAAGTTGAAGAAAGAAGAAAACCTAATGGGCTGAGTTGAGGTGTGAGAGCTGGGTCAGCAACATGGCCAATCATTTAGCAATGTGGTCATGAGGGAGTGCAGTGCTTGCTCTCATCAGTGAAGCCTAACCAGCCCAACTCCTGCCTGCCTCTCCATGAGATGAGGCTTTGCCTCACCTTGGGGACAGCAGCATGGAGCTCTTGCTATTCTGCACGGTGGTGATGCATACCACAACCTTGCTGATAACAGAAGCTTTGCCAGGTTTCAGGATATAGCTGAAGTAGCCAACCATTTCAGTGTGTCCAGCAGTGTCCTGAGATATTAGTAACAAAAGTCTGCAGAAGTCCTCAACAGTTGTTTCCCCCATGGTCTTCTGAGTCAAATTTTAAAAAATTATGGTGAATTCATGAATGCATATGCACATGAGTGTGTGTGTGTGTGTGTGTGTGTGTGTGTGTGTGTGTGTGTGTGCGAAGCCTGGAGGACATTTGTGGGAGGTTTCTTCTGTCTGCCATGTGGGTCCCAAGGAAGAAACTCAGGTTTCTAGACTTGGCACCCATTGAATCATCCCATTATCTGATCACCTCAACCAAGGAATTTCATAAGCACTTTATCTATATAAATGTTCTTTATAAAATATGTCTGTATCTCTATAAATATCTATATAGAGATATATTTGTGCTTTTTGATGACATGCAAATTCCTTCCACCCCAAGAATAAATACTGGCCTGAATGAAAATACATAACAAGTGGAATTCAGACAGGGAGCTATGGAGCTCTGGAGGTTAAAGTAAATTAAACGCCTCCATGGGGACTCTCATCTTGTTGTATGCAACACCTCAGATGTACTTTGTTTCTTCATTTTTTTGCCTTATAGCCTGTAGGACTAAGATTGAACCTAGAGCATTGTGTATGCTAGGCAACCTCTCTACCACTGAGCTACATCCCAGATACTGAAGCCCATTCATCTTCTACCACAATCACATGGCAGGCTGGATGAGGAGACTCAGCTGCCAATCTTGACAACCCAAGAATAATCTTTGAGAATGGCTGACAGAATTCATTCAAGACTGGGACTGTTTAGCACTCTGGGAGATGAATGGAGATGCCTAAGTCCATACTGTGCACTAAGGAACCTTTAGCCTGGGAATGGCTTATAAGAAACTATTGCCTAGTAGCATATGTGCCAGTAAAAGATGCCAGGTTAATCTACCCAACGGGGTGCATTTACCCAAACAACCACACATTATGCTGAGGACCCACAAGTGTGTATGGCATAGACAGCCACAGGCTCCTTTCAGGTACTAAGATGGACACAGACACACACTCAGTATGGTAGTAACTTGTCCTGAATCAAGACTCACCTAGATTCATCGTATCTAAAAATAGCCCTTTCTCTGTCAGGCACAGGATGTAACAACCAAGTAACCTATGGCAGAGACCAACCAAAGCTTCTATCCTGCTTCTCTGGATGTTGAAACTGTAAAATCTCTGGTTTGCCAGCAACTGTCTGGAGACCAACAGGATAAAGTCCTCCACACTCTGGCTCACCTCCTGTCTCAGAAAGACAGTTCCATTCAATAAACCATAAAACAATCACCTGGAAGAAACACTTCCTCAATCCATTCTGAGACCTACCACAGCAAAATTGTCCCTCCTCTGTTCCAGGCCTGAACAGGCATGCTCTACACAAGAAACATGTGGCCAGTGCTACAGGTTCCATGCACTATGGCTACTCTGGAGCTTCCTCCCAACACTGCTTAGATGAAGGTACTTTTCTTGTTTTCAAGAAGAATTCATTATCCTACCCTATCATCAAGGAGGATAATCTCAATTCTTTATCAGATGTGCCTAAACTACGTTTGATCGTAGAGAAGACTGGATAGACCTGCTCCAAAATAGAAAATAATTGACGCTGAGCTCATAGAAAGCAGTGGCAACACCAGAGGTCTGCATAGATGTCTGGCAGGCTAAGAATCCTAGCATGTCTACCCCGTACACCTGGCTGGACACATCTCCAGACTTCTTCAGTTCAGCCCAAGTAATACTTTGCATGTGCTCATCATCTATAACCTGGTATCAGGTTCCCTCATCTGGCCTCTGAGGGAACTGCATGCAGCGGGGCCACAGACAAGTCAAAGACCAAATCTCCAAAACTAAATAATGTAAAAATAAATAAATAAATAAATATTTTATAGAAAGCCCATAAATGTGTGGTCAAGGCCAATAACATCTGTAAAAAGCTACCTCACAACATGACTTGGAAGGTGATTATATTTGTTGTGCCATTATCACTGATGCTGTCTTGCAAGAAAAACTGGGGCTCATAGCTCTGTATCTCCTGATTTATTTTATACTCCTTTGACTGTTCTTATTTCCCAAGAAGCTGTAGAGCAACAAGAGTATAATTCTCAGTAATTTCTTCCACAGGGTTAATAATGTGTGTGTGTTATGGAGTACTATATTTTATGGGCAGCAAAATGCGTGACAGCAAGGATAGAGTATGGTCCTGACTACATCACAAAGTGTGGATCTATGGAGTAAAGCACATTATCCACACATAAGACAACATCTGCCTGGATGTCGCTGGCTATCTGGGCACTTGGCTCTGTAGCCCAGGTTCCTGGAACTTAGAGATTCATCTCTGCCTGTGAGTTCTGGGGTTACAGGAGTGGGACAGAACCTGAATAAAAAAGATGGTCTTAAGAGTGAAGAGTTACAAATCAATTTATTATTCATAAAACATACTTTTAATGGCATTAAAAACAGCAGTCAGTATAAACAGTGAATGACATTAGCAATTTTGGAAAAATGATAAGAACAGATAACATCCCAATAAGAAAACCAAAACATCTAAGAGCAAAACCCCAAACAGAAAGTCAAACACAAAAGTATGCTAAGCACCAATCTCTCACTACAGATTGAGCATCACAGACCTACAGCCTGTCCCTTGTCTTGGACACAGTGACAGGATAGTCACCTCAGTTCTCTCAAGGGGAGTTGTCAGAAAATCAAAGGGAAGCACACCCATAAGAAGACTGGTGACTGACGGGCTCCATAAAATTAAGGCCTATTCACTGAGGAAACAAAATGTATGGAAGAAAATCCACCCAAGTGATTCTGTGGTTTCTGGGGATGGGGCTAAGCAGGTGGCTCCTGGTGCAGCAGGTCATTCTGCAGGTCACTCTCTTCCTGGGCGGTGGCCAGTTCCATCTCATGCTGCAGTTTCTCAGACCTGGGAGAAGGCAGGTAAGCCACTGACTTGGTAGGGACCTGTCATGTTAGCTATCAGGCTGCTACCTCCCACTACCTGGACTGTACTGGTCACTCAGCATGGATCGTTTACCTGAAGTCATTGTTTATACCCCAATGAATAACACTCCCACAGTGGCTGGGCCTACAAATATTCTCATTCTTATACACAGGTCAGAATTTTATCAAGGTACTGTATGTTCTCTGATCTACTAGAAAGTATAGGACTTTTACCTGCAATCCAGGGCATCACTTTGTAAAGATAGCCTGTCACATTCAACAGCATATGAGTGATATACAAGCTATTTATGGTGAGTGAGTGATGGATCACAGCATTATACAGAGAGACATAATGCAGTCTTACATCCTTGGTACCTGAACAAGGTCATGAGGATAGCTCAGTCCTGCTGCTCAGAAGGTACCATGCACTCAAGCAACATGTGCAATAGAGCCTGTCAGGCAGGAGCAGCGATTCTCCAGTGGTGTGTCTGAGAACAGTAGCCCTGCACAGGCTCTGGAACCAAACAGAAAGCTGAAGTTCCTTAGGACTAGAGCTGGGAAACTGCATCCTGGCTCTATATAGGAGTCTGTTTTAGAACACTCCCCTGAAGGATCTGATCAACCCGACCCCAGGGGCATCTGCCTGGGTTCATCCTGGAAACTGCTTAACCTACTGTATCCAGAGTACTCTTATCACAGAAATGGTTACTCACAGGAGAGAGTGGTGTTAAAGGAGTGCTATCTGTTCTCTATGGGGATGTCCCTAAATAAAATGTAATTTCAGCCAGGGATGGAGGTGTACACCTTGAGATTCCATGACTTGGGAAGGTGAAGCAGGCAAATCTCTGTGAGTTTAAGAATAGCCTGCTCAGAATATACTACAGATCACAGAAGGCAGTCACAAGGGCTTACACACAGAGAGTATCAATCATCTGGTTTCCTGGACAGAAGCTCTTACTGACTAGACCACCAAAATACTTTGAGTCATGTTTTTCATGGCAGTGATTCTTGGTCTTGCTGATGAGCAGAAGTCCATAAAAGAGAGAGATCCCAGGTTACAGGGGACCCAAGTGACTCTACCCTCTCCTTCCAGCCAGGGCTCCTACCTCATCTGGAGGATCTCAAAGTGATGCTGCATTTTTTCTGCTAACTCCTTTTGCTTGATGGCCATCTCCTTCTGCTTCAGCACATACTGAAGCATTTCCTCCGTCCTTTTTATGTGCTGTTCATTAGAAGATGGTGTCCTTAGTGGAGGGTTGTACATGGGCATGCACAAACTTTCAAGAGCAAACACACACACAGAGTATCCCAAGAGCTTGCTGGTCATTCACGCAAGCCAGAAGCTTCCCCAGAAAGCTTCTGGAGAAGCAATAATCCCTGTTTCAAGGTAAGAATGACAAGAAAATAACCCAGTGTTCTCCTCTAGCCAGTCCACTCATCCAAGAAGCACTACACACACACCACACACACACACACACACACACACACAGAGACACACACTAACACACACACCACTCACAAACACACACATACACACAGAGAAACAGACAGACAGACACATACACACAGAGAGACAGAGAAAGAGAGACAGAGAGAGAGAGAGAGAAGACAGACAGACAGAATTTAGGGAAAAGGAGCCTCATGTTCAATGAGCATGGGAGTATAGACTAAGCATACCAGTTCTTTCAGAGGTGGTTCAGAACTCTGCTATTCATCCCCTGGGAAATAAATCTATTTGTGGAGCATGTTGTACTTGGCCAGATTATATTGAAGTGATTAGAGAACGTTTCCCCCTTGATTTCCCAAGTCTCCAACCCAAAGCCCTTAAAGGTTTTTGCCACATCCCTGGTCAAGTAGTCAGGTCCAGACTGGAAGCTCCAGGAAGGGAGAACTCTCCTGCAACACTCACAGAAAACAGGGCTGAAAAGTTGCTACTCAGGCTTCTGTCCGTGTGAACCAACAACTGAGTAACCGGAAGAGACCTCACTGAGATGCAGAAAAAGGAGAAGGCCACATGCCACCCTAATGGATAACAATGAGAAGCTCTCATTTGACATTTGCACTAGGCTCTTTGTGCAAGCTCCTTTCAACCTGTGATGTCTCATGACCCCTACCACTCAGATGAGTCATTAGGACCCAGAACTCAGTCAAAGCTCTGTGTATAGAGCCCTACTGTGAGGACATATACATGTGGACATGTTATTCACCCATGTTCCTCCCTGGACTGCAGTTTCAATCAGGGCAGCAGGAAATGCTTGCCAATAATTCACTTTCTCACAAGATGATAACTTCAAAGAATACATGTGCATAGACAGAAATGAACAATCACAGTACATGTGCTGAGTGGCTGGTTGGAAGTATGGATTACAAAGGTGATGTATAGATTATAGAGGGGATTATAAAGCAGAGGTGGATGGAT
The DNA here is from genome assembly GCA_021653895.1 of Mastomys natalensis. Lineage (NCBI taxonomy): Eukaryota > Metazoa > Chordata > Mammalia > Rodentia > Muridae > Mastomys > Mastomys natalensis. Next base: position 1,786,249 of record JAJTUV010000261.1, on the reverse strand, counting down.
AAACACAAACAAAGGCAGTCCAATGGGCAAATGGGCTACACACCTTTTGGAGCTGGGTCAGGAGGTCACTGGCCTCCTCCTGTTGCTTCTTACAGATGGGCTTCAAATCCTCCAAGTGCTGCTGTGGTGGGGCTAAATGCTCCTGTATTTTCTTGTATTCCTGCCTCAGCATTTCCACCTTCTTCTTCAACTGACTCAGCTCTGTCTGGAAGCAGCTGTGCAAGTTGTTGGAAACAACCTCTGCATAGTAAGTCCCTGCCAGTCTCCGCCTGCCACCCCAATTTCAAGGCCCAGTAACCCCAAAGGACCCAGGTTCCCATGAAGACCTAGGAAAGAGTCCAATACATCCATGACAGATGCACTCAGAAGACCCAATTCAAAGAGAACAGCCAATTCAGGCAAGTATAAACATTCAAAAGTCTCCAACACCAAAAGGGATCCACGTCCTCCAAAAAAGAATCTCCACCTTTCTTGTCTGTCCAAGGTAATAGGGAAACATCAAAAAGTAGTGACTAAATAACCTCATCATAGGACAGGGGACACAAGAGAGGGACATCTATGCAGGTGTTCCTTAACAGTGAGCTCTGTAAAAATGTGCCTGAACCCCAGAGGCCCAAGGCACATGAAATCATTGTTTGTATCACACAGAGGCTGGGACTAGATATTTTCTCAGTCTTAAAAAAAATAGCATTTTCTCTATGTACTATATGTTCAATATCCTACTAAAAAGAATAAGACTTTCTCCTGCAGCAAACAGGCATCATTTTGTAAAAGTAACCTACCATAGTCAACAGTATATGTGTGATTAACAAATTATTCATGATTAGTGATTTATGCACCACATCATTTTATAGATACACAGATGATAGCCTTGCAGTCTGGTCACCTGAACAAGATCAGGAGGCTAGCTCAGTCCTGCTGCTCAGGTGGGATGTATCTTGCACCCAGGGAACATGCTAGATTAAGACAGAGCACATCCTGCTGGAGCAGCATTTCTCCAGTTGTGTAACTGAGAAAAATGGCCCCTGCACAGGCTTTGACAACAAACAGGAAGCTGTATTTCCTTAGGACCAGAGCTGAGAAACCACAACCTGGCTCTCTATGGAGTCTGTTACAGAACATTCCCCTGAAGGTTCTGATCATCCCTTCTACAGAGCTATCAGCCTGGGTTCATCCTGGAGATTTCTTAAGCTATATTATACATAGAACCCTTTTCACAGAAATGGGTAAACATGACAAAGGGCAATGTTAATGGAGTTGATTCTGTTCTATATAGGGGATGTTGGGAATGAAATATGAATACAGCCAAGCATGGAGGTACCCATGTTGAGATCCCATCAAATGGGAGGCAGAAACAAGATCTCTGTGACAACAAAACAGCCTTCAGAACACACTAGAGAGCATAAAATGTAGTCACAACAGCTCAGTCATACAGAGGATTAAACATATGGTCTCCTAAACACAAGGTCATATTAATAGCACAATTCATTGAGCTGTTCTTTTCCTGGCTTTGGCTTTTAGACTTGCTGGTGAGCAGAAGCCCATAAAAGACAGAGATCCCAGGTATAATGGACCCAGGGGTGGCTCCACACTCTCTTCCAAGCCTGAGCTCCTACCTCTTCTGGAGGACCTCAAAGTGATACTGCAGCTTTTCCGCCGACTCCTCCTGGATGCCCAGCTCCTTCTGCTTGTGTCTGTCCTGCAGCAATTCCTCCATTCTTTCCAGAACCTGCTCATTAAAAGATGGAGTTCTGGGCTGGAAAGATGGCTCCACAGTTAAGAGCACACTGATTGTTCTTCCAGAGGTCCTGAGTTCAATTCTCAGCAACCATATGGTGGTTCACAACAATCTGTAACAGAATCTGATGCCCTCTCTTCTGATGTGTCTGAAGACAGTAACAGTGTACTCACATACATAAAATAATAGATTTTTTTACAAAAGAAATTAAAAAAAAAAAAGAGTTTCACTTAAAAGAAGAAGAAGAAGAAGAAGAAGAAGAAGAAGAAGAAGAAGAAGAAGAAAGAAGAAGAAGAGAGGAAATGGAGTTCTTAGTAGAGGGAGGTACACGGGCATGCACAGACATTCAGATAAGACCAACCATCTACACTGGATATCAAGAGCTTGCAGGTAAGCCAGACAAGCCAGAAGCTTCTACAGTATGCTTCTGGGGAGGTAAGAAATAGTGTTTTAAGGTAGGGATTTACAAGAAAAAAAATCCAGTGGTCTTATCTAGCCAATGCACACAGGCATGATACAACACACTGTCCCCTGGCTTCACACTAGATGACCATGAGAGTTTAGACTAAGCACTCTCCTTTCAGGAGAGGGTCAAAACTCTGCCATGCATCTCTTGGAAACAAAAACTGCTGTGGGAAGCATGCTCTGCTTTGCCAGATTATGTTGAGATCATTAGAGAACATTTTCTCCTGAATTCCCACATCTCCCAGCCCTTCTAAAGACTTTTCCACATCCCTGGTCGTGTAGTCAGATCCAGACTGTAAGCTCAAGGAAGGGAGATATCTGCAGAAACATGCAGAGAAAGGCTAACCAGTTGCTACTCCAGCTTCTGTCAGTGTGAACCAACAACTGGTTAACTGGAAGAGACCTCATTGAGATGCAGAAAAAAGGAGAAGGCCACATGCCACCCAAACGGATGACAATGAGAAGCACTCATTTGATACTTGCATGATATTCTTCTCCCTGGAAGGAGCTTCCCACCTGTGATGTCACAAATCTCCTCCCATATAGATGAGTCATAGGACCCAGACGTCACTCAAAGCTATGGACTGAACACCCCACCTATCATGAGGATATATATGTGTGTGTGATGTGATATTTGCCCTCTCTCCCTCACTGAACTGCAATTTCAACTAAAGCAGAAGGGTATGCTGCTAATAATCCAGTTTCTCAAAAGAGACTTACATCCCAGAATACGTGTGCATAGACAGGGAAATAAACAATCACAGTATGTGAGGTAGGCGGCTGGTTGGGAATATAGATTAGAAAGGGGATGGGTGGAAAAATAGGTGGGTCTGTGAACAGACAGGAAGTCCAATGAGAAATGGTGAGCAACACTAGCCTGACCCAGCTGCCTGTCCCTACCTGCTGCTGCTGATGGGTCTGGTGGTTACTGGTGTCCTCCTGTTGATTCTTACAGATTAGTTTCAATTCCCCCAAGTGTTGCAGCAGTAGGACACAATGCCTCCGATTTTTCCTATTTTCCTGCTTCAACATGTTCACCTTCATCATCAGCTGAGACTGTTTCATCAAGAGCTGGCTGTGCAGGTTGCTGGAAATAGATTCTACATAGTAAGACTCTGCACCTTCCTTTGGCCATTGCTACTTCCAGATCCCATTAACCTCCCCAGATTCCAAGTTCCAAAGAAGACCTATAAAAGGGCTGAATACAGCCATGACAGTTGCACTCAGAAGATTGAAAACAGAGAACAGCCTATTCAGAAAAGAATCAACGAATTCTGAACTCCACAACACTAATAGAGATCCATGTCCCTTGGAAAGAAAGAGGAATCGCCACCTCTCTAGATTGTCTAAAGTAATGTGGAAACATCAAAATGTCGTAGGCACATAACCTCAAGGGAGAATCAAAGGGAAGGAATTCTAAATACCTGTTCCACAACAATCAGCTCTATTAAAAACCCTGCCAGAGCCCCAAAGGACTAGTTTTCACTGACACCATCTCACAGTGTGAAACAATTTTCTGTCTAAAGGCTCCTGAGCATGGAAGGACAATGCTGGGAGCAATGACAGTCTCTTTCACACTTAGCAAAACTGAATCCAAAAGGCCTAAGACATGTTGATGGCTAAGAAGCAAAGGGGATAGAACCGGAGCTGGGGACTCTTCACTCCAGGAACAAAGAAAGACACAAATGGCCATTCCACCCTGTCATGGGTGCCTGACAGGTACTTACCGATAGAAGCCAGTCTCCTCGAGCATCCTGAAGTTCTTGAGGCCTCAGTGTTGTTCTTATTCAAGGTCTGCAGCTCTGACAAAATGGGCTTATGTTCCAAATGCAATTTCTCATAAAATGTATTTGGCCTGTGGTAGGGGATGACACCAGGAGGATAGAATCCCATAAACACAGGCCTATGGGATCACTCAGCTTGTTCCGGGACTGCCCCAGCCCAGGGAATGCTACATTCTGGACCAATCTAGTGGGATATCCAGGTGCTCTGTAACCTTGTCATCCTGGCTCCGGGCCAGCAGAGTCTAGGTGTCTGGGTGGAAGTTGCTCTGGCTGCATGAACTCACTCAGTAGGCCTGAAGGAACAGTAGCCCATTATAGTCTCAGGAGCCTATGACACAGGTCTTGGCCCACCACAAGTTTGTGGTTTCCTCTCTCCTGTTTTCACGACAGGGTTCCCAGATCCTGGGAAACTATTACTGCAGAGGTAGACATTGTACACAATTCTCGGTTGAGACCCCAGCATCAGGAGAGCTTTATAAACTACTGGATGGATTCAAGTGTGTAGTAAATGTGACCACATAGGCCAAGAGCTGTACTGTTTAAAGAGGGGCTCCTAGACCTCAGCACTGTCATCACCTTGAAACTGTAAGACAGACAAACCCTCAGGCCAAGAGGCAAATTCGTGCATTCCAAAGTCCAGAGAGACACACAAACATGCAAACATGTAGTTGGGCTTGTGGAGCACGTGCATGAGCACACACACAAGGGGAGAATAGGAGACAGAGTCAGAAACAGAGACTGTCGAGTCCGCCTTGACCAGCAAGTAAGACACGACAAGGTCGGATCCTTCTCAGTCAGCTTTATTGCAGGAACAACTCTTGACTTATGGACTGGGATGGGACCAGAACAGGATGGGGACCTGGATGAGGGCAGGGACCCTCAGCAGCAGAAATGAGCTGCTTATATAACTGCCCAAGGCGGGCTGGGTGACGTGTTCTCTCAGGATAGGTTAAGCTGCCAATACCTCATTTGCCTAAGTCCGCTCGGGAGGGGCTCGAGGCCGATGCATGCACAAAGGACTTGTTTACCAGTTTAGCTGAGCTGGCCACGCTGGAAGCCAGCTGCTTACATTGTCAGGTGCTAGTCATATGACTTTGCAACTGTCCCAGGTGCTATCTTAAACACGGCTGCCTAGAAGAGACAGTTAAAGAGACAGAGAGAAAGAAAAGAGAGTAAAATGGGATACAGAAGAAATGCATGGAGCAATTCTGTCTCAGAGTATAAGGCACAGGATCAGTAGGAACAGTGATGACCCCAGGCCTTGTAGTTAAGCACTCAAAGGGGATAATGTAGGACCAGGCCCTTCCAGGTGCTACCAGGAACTTTCAACTCTCAGTCTCCTGCCAGGCAATTAGAAGACTCACCACATGCCAAGTCCTTTCTGAACACATGCTAGGAGCTCACTGTCCAGTGCCTCAATCTCTGAGTTCTGTTAAGCAGCCCACAGGCTCTGCTTTTCATTTGGAGGAAGCTGAAGAGACAATTTCCCATCTCACCCCCTGCCCTAGCTTCAAGTTCTGCCTCTCCTCTGAGACAGAGGACATGAGTTGTCATGTCACAGGGCACAAGAACACCTTAGAGGGGCTGTCTCTTCAAACCAAGATTATAAAAGAATGAGGGTAATATATCAGACCCAACACTGACACCATGCAGTTTGAAACAACAAATATCTAATGTCCAAGGACAATGATGAGGATCAGGTGACCTCCCTGCTCATTTCTCTCACTGGTCGTCAGCTGAAGCTGTGTGGTCAGCCTCTCCATTTCCTTCTTCACCTGCTTCTTGGTGAAGACAGGTGTGAGGGATGATGGCTGTCCACCAGTCTTTGTAGGTAGAAGACCACATGTGAATTTCCATAATGAGAAGGCATAGAGGATGGACAGACCATCCTGAGGCCCAAACAGAAAGAGAACATGCTTGCAACCCAGTGACATCCCAAAGATTTTGGCCCAGGCTTGAGATGCCTCCTGTATGGATCTCAGCTCTCCCATCACTCTGTAGAGAGGGGAGTACCAAAGCATCCAGGTGTTTCTTCTGCCTCCCTACACATGCTTATGATGACCACACAGATGGCCTCTCCGTGCTTGTTAACAATGACACAAGGGATGCTTTGGCTTCAGAGCCCTCAAGCCTGTGGTTTCAGAATCCAGGAGAGAAAGAGCATATTCCACATGCACTCGGGTGCTGAGGAGCTGCTCAGATCTCCTGCCAAGTCACTCTAGTCCCATGACTGTGGATTAAAACGTCATGCAGGGGCAAAACATGGTCAACAGACTGATCAGTTTACCCCAGTGAAAGACCAAAACCCCCATGAGCTGGCAATAGGATCTACTCTGTCTTGGTCCACTGCCTCTGACAGTTAAAGAAACCTTTAACTACATTAAAGAAAGGCCTGCCACCCACAACAGCTGATTCAAAAACCTACGACTATGCTCAGTGAGAGGTTATCAGAGGAGTTCTGATAACGTAAGGTCACATAGCCAGAAGCACATTCCTCTCCCTGCTACTACAGTCAGGAAACCACTGCAACTAAATGAAGCCAATGGGCGTAAAGTTCAGAGACGTTAGGCCTGAAAGCGGGCAACATTAGACAGGACCTGACCCTGGTGATCTCTTTTTGTCCCCATATTGTACAACCAATTCTCTGTAAGAGTAAAAGCTATGGGCTCACAGTAGAACACCCTTGGTCTTGTCAGATCCTGGCTTTGTGCTAAACAAACTAATGTTTTGAAATCCTTGGATTTCAAGAGTTACGATAAGCTACAGAGGGTCATTTGCTTCCCAGGGGCGCCAATTCCAGTGCCCCATTACTGGAAGACCCAGCTCAAGCCCACATCTTTCAGGAAGTTCATCACTCCCTTCCCAGAACTCACTGGTCTCCCCAGGACCACTTCTTTCTTGCTGGATTACTCTGAGATGAAAGTCCAGCTTCCTTCTGCCTTGCCCTGGCCATTCTATGCTCCCGTTCTCTCTCCAAAGTACACTCCTCAGTCTTAAAAACATGACTCAGGATGAACTCTGTAGACACTGACTGAATGCTCTAAGAAGCATTCATACTGAAGCTGGTATTGTCACAACACTGGTGACATCACAACAGATGCCAAGAACTCGCCAGGATACAATAGAATGTCCAGAGAAGGACTGCTGGTGTCAGGAAACAGCCTATGCCTCCCTGATAATGTTCTCCCTGTACTCACCAGAAACTGAAGTTTCCTTTCCAGAAGACTCTCCTGGGTCATAGTCAATGAGCAACTCCTCCTTTCAAAGCCAGAGATTTGCTCTAGGCTTGATTGGAAACACCTTAGCTCTTCAAAGTGAGAAACTGAGTCTTTACTTTCCAAACCCTGCCCAGGCATATCTCATTCCTTCCTCAAAAACCCCTATTCAGTGATATGAGCAATTACATAGTACTGAGAAATCACCCCAGGGTGAATGTGGAAGAGGAAGGTCACCTGTCTCATCATCTACAGGTGCTTGAAAGCACATCCGGGAAGCTCCAGCAGGACTCGTTGCAATGTGAGATGTGAGTTAGGGGGTACTGTCAGAGAAAAAGTGTGATTAATTTTTAAAAGCTGCTCCACGATTCCTCAGCAGGTAGAGAATTCAGCCATCATGGCATTGGCATCAGTGTGATGAACTGTTGTCAGGGGAAACTGAAATAGTGGAGCCACCAAGAGAAAAGTCCTTGGGCCCAGTGTGGTGCTCTTCTCTCTGCACCAAGGATACCAAATCAGGACTGGTTACAGACCTAGGTTAGCTACACCTGTCTGAAGAAAGATTCTGCCTAAAGAAAGAAAAAAGTCAGCTGGTCTGAGGGGGTTTAGGACAATACTGTATAGCTTAGTTAACAGGCTGACTGCCTCGCATGTAGGAAGCCCAGGGATCAGTGACTAGAGCTGTCCTCACTGGCTTTGGAGGCCCCACTTGTAATCCTAGCTCTTGTAAGTACAGAAGTAGGTTCATTTAACATGAGTGTAAACCTGCAAAACCAGGTTGAGAACAGCTTGGGATACATGAGAATGTGTCTCCAAAAAACTAAACGAATGAATTTGAGAATTGCTCTTTCTAATTCTATGAAGAATTGAGTGGGAATTTTGATGGGGATTGCATTGAATCTTTCGGCAAGACAGCAATTTTTACTATATTAATCCTGCCAATCCCGAACATGGGAGATCTTTCCATCTTCTGAGGTTTTCTTTGATTTCTTTCTTCAGAGACTTGAAGTTCTTGTCATACAGATCTTTCACTTGTTTGGTTAGAGTCACACCAAGATATTTTTTATATTGTTTATGATTATTGTGAAGGGTGTCATTTCCTAATTTTTTCTCAGCCAATTTATCCTTTGAGTATAGGAAGGCCACTGATTTGTTTGAGTTAATTTTATAGCCAGTCACTTTGCTGAAGTTGTTTATCAGGTTTAGGAGATCTCTGGTGGAAGTTTTGGGGTCACTTAAGTATACTATCATATCATCTGAAAATAGTGATATTTTGACTTCTTCCTTTTCAATTTGTATCCCCTTGACATCCTTTTGTTGTCAAATTGCTCTGGCTAGGACTTTGAGTACTATATTGAATAGGTATGGAGAGAGTGAGCAGCCTTGTCTAGTCCCTGATCTTAGTGGGAATGCTTCAAGTTTTGCTCCATTTAATTTGATGTTGGTTACTGGCTTGCTGTATATTGCTTTTACTATGTTTATGTATGGGCCTTGAATTCCTGATCTTTCCAAGACTTTTACCATGAAGGGATGTTGAATTTTGTCAAATGCTTTCTCAGCATCTATTGATCATGTATTTTTTTCTTTGAGTTTGTTTATACAATGGATTATGTTGATGGATTTCCGAATATTGAACCATCTCTGCATTCCTGGGATAAAGCCTACTTGGTCATAATGGATAATTGTTTTGATGTGTTTTTGGTTTGCAAGGATTTTATTGAGTATTTTTGCATCTATATTCATAAGGGAGATTGGTTTGAAGTTTTCTTTCTTTGTTGGGTCTTTGTGTAGTTTAGGTATGAGTATGACTTGGCTTCATAGAACGAATTGGGTAGTGTTCCTTCTGTTTCTATTTTGTGGAATAGTTTGAAAAGAATTGGTATTGGGTCTTCCTTGAAGGTCTGATAGAATTCTGCACTAAATCCATTTGGTCCTGGGCTTTTTTTGATTGGGAGACTTTTAATGACTGCTGCTATTTCTTTAGGGGTTATGGGACTGTTTAGATGGTTTTTCTGATCCTGATTTACCTTTAGCACCTGGTATCTGTCTAGAAAATTGTCCACTTCATCCAGATTTTCTAGTTTTGTTGAGTATAGGCTTTGTAGGAGCATCTGATGATTTTTTAAATTTCCTCAGTTTCTGTTGTTATGTCTCTTTTAATTTATGATTTTGTTAATTTGGATACTGTCTCTGTGCCCCCTGGTTAGTCTGGCTAAGGGTTTATCTGTCTTGTTGATTTTCTCAAAGAACCAGCAGGTCAAGAAATTGAACAGAGATGTGTAGCAATGGGGGATGGGGAACTGGCAGTAGCAACCAGAAAGCCCCAGATGCCAGGAAAGCAAAAGCCTCCTAGGACCCCATGGTGATGACATTAGCTGAAAGACCCCACAAAGAGGAGGTAGAACCTGTGAAGACCATATCCAGAGGTTGAGGGATGGGGCCACCCACCCATCTCCAAAATTTTAACCCAGAATTGCTCCTGTCTAAAGGAAATACAGGGACAAAGAATGGAGCAGAGACTGAAGGGAAGGTCATCCAGAGACTGCCCCACCTAAGGATCCATCCCACATGCAGACACCAAACCCAGGCATTAGATTTTTGTGAATGCCAAGAAGTGCTTGCTGACAGGAGCCTGATACACCTGTCTCCTGAGAAGCTCTGCCAGATCCTGACCAATGCAGATGCGGATGCTCACAGCCAACCATAGGACTGAGCACAGGGACCTCAATGGAGGAGTTAGGGGAAAGACTGAAGGAGCTGAAGGACCTTATCTGGCATCAATGGGAGGGAAGGCCCTTGGTTCTGTGAAGGCTTGATGCCCCAATGTAGAGGAATGATAGGGCAGTGAGGCAGGAGTGGGTAGGAGGGTGGGGAGCGCCCTCAAAAAAGCAGGGTAAGGGGGGATGGGATAGGAGGTGTTGCAGTGGAGAAACCCATGAAAGGGGATCACATTTGAAATGTAAATATATAAAATATCCAATTAAAAAAAACTAAACAGAAACCTGTCCTACCTTCAAGGCCTCACCTACCCATCCTTTTCTACTGACAGGAACTTACCATTCTCCCTAACACACTTTCTCTCTAGAAAGAAGAGGAGGGGGCTGGAGAGATGGCTCAGTGGTTAGGAACACTGACTTTTCTTCCAGAGGTCCTGAGTTCAATTCCCAGCAACCACATGGTGGCTCACAACCATCTGTAAAGTGATCAGATGCCTTCTTCTCTTCTTCTGGTGTGTTAGAATACAGCTACAGTGTACTTATATACATAAAATGAATAATTATTAAGAATAAAAATAAATAAATTTAAAAAAAAAAAAAGAAAGAAGAGGAGGAAATGGAAGTGATCTTTCTAGAATAAGGACCTTGCTCTTGTCTTACTTTAATTTTATACTGAGACCAAATAAAAGTAGTTATCACCATCTGAACTTCTGAGTAATATCCACTGCTGCTAGCATAGTAGTATGTCTATGACAAATTCTCCCTACCCTGAGTGAATCTCTGTCAGCACCAAGTGTGAGCTGCTGATCCACCAATCTCTTCATGGGGCTAGACAGAAGTCATCAGAGACACTCCACTTCCTTATCCAGAGATTACATCAAGATGACCAACTGTGATCCTGGTAAGCTAAAATGTTTATTAAATTTATTTATTCACTTTAAAACCCAATATCAGTCCTTCCTTTCTTCCCAATACCCCTTTACACAAGTCCTCCCCCCATTCCCTTTAGAGTGGGAAGCCCCTCTGGGTTTCAACCCAGATGTTCTCCACCCACATCTCCCATCTCCCTTCCCTGCACATCAGGTTACTGCTAGCCTAGGTATATCCTCTCCCACTGAGACCAGACAAGGCTGTCCATTTAGGAGTGTGGGATCCACAGGCAGGCAAGTAGGCAACAGACTCAGAGACAGTCCCTGCTTCAGTTTTTTGGGAAGATCCATATAAAGACCAAGCTGCTCATCTCCTATATATGTGCAGGAGACTTAGGTCCAGCCCATGCTCACTCTTTGGTTGGTGATTGAGTCTCTGGGAACCCCCAAGGGTCCAGGTTAGTTGACTTTGTTGGTCTTCCTGTGGAGTCCCTGTCCTCTTTGGGTCCCTCAATCTTTCTCCCAACTCCTCAAGCTCCACCTGTTTGGGTGTGAGTCTCTGCACCTCTTTCTATTGGCTGTTGGATAGAGCCTCTCAGAGGACAGTTGTGTTAGGTTCCTCTCTGTAGCCATAACAGAGTATCATTAATAGTGTCAGGGATTGGTTCTTGCCCACTGGATGGGTCTCAGTATGGGGCACTCATGAGTTGTTCACTCCTCAGTCTCTGCTCTATTTCTGTCCATGCACATCTTATAGGCAGGACACATTTTAGGCTGAAGGCTCTGTGGGTGGGACTCTGTCCTTATTTTTCAACTGGGAGTTCTGTATGATTACAGGAAGTGACCACTTCAGTATCCAAATCCCCTGCTGCTAAGAATCTCAACTAGAGTTGCTCCCTTAGACTCTCTATGATCCCTCCCCATCCCAGGTCTCTGGCACATCCAAGTGATCACCCCACATCCCAGCCAATCTCCCTTCACTCTTCACTTTTCTCCCTACAAAGGATCTTCCTGCCCTGCCCTGCCCTGCCCTGCCCTGCCCTGCCCTGCCCTGCCCTGCCCTGCCCTGCCCTGCTGCACTTCCAATCCCTCTTTCTGGTAGGCTACTTATCCACGCATGATACCCCTACAATCACCCTTCAGACTTCAGTATAGGATGAAGTTCAGGCACCTCTATCCCTAATGAGTATTTGGTATATTTTCCCATGGTCCTGATTTATTAACAGACTCAGTGTAGAGAAGCAACTGTTGTTCTCACTAAGAGGTGACCAGTGACAGTAATGAGGTGACAGTAATGTATTCACATAAGTACTTCAGTGAAAAGGCCTACATAACTGAGGAGTGGGTAACCAGAACTGTGTCCTGACCTACGTGAGCCTAGACCTGGCGCACAGGCAGGTGTAGGCACAACTTGGGATCCTCAGCAGGGACAGGGTGAGGTGGAATTGAGCAGGCCGAGCAGCAGTGCTGATTCACCTCAGTTAGGTGACAGATTCTCAGTCCCACATCCAAGGACTCCTGTTGAAGTCATGGACCTTGTCTGACTATGGTACGTCATACAGACATCTACTCTAGTGACATAAAGTTTTTTCTATTCAGCTACACTTAGGGCAAGGAGCCAAGGTCAGGAATGCTGACCTCCTGCCATAACCTATGTGACAAGAGGCATGTGGAATTTGTATGTGCTGAAGACCTCCTGGTTGTTCTCAGGCCCCTGATGGCCATGTGCAACAGCTTCAAGGGCCCAGTTCTCATGTTCATTGGGATTCCCATGATGATGTATTACACATGCCTGGAAACAACCACAACTGTGGACAGAGAGCTGTATTTAAGAAGTGGAGGGAACTTCACTGACTGATGATTGCAGATTTGGACTCTGAAACCTAGCTATACCAAACATCACCTGGCTGAACTTGGCTCATCACTTTCCTTCACATGTATACAAGGGATGGCCAAAGAGCCCTGTTTCTGGAAGGACAATGGCTGCATCAGCCCAGCGGGTCAAAGGAGACCAAATCAGCTCAACCAGTCCTCAGTAACAGAAGTCAATATGCAGGAGATAGATTTGAGAAATTACTCAGATATCAGGAACCCTGTACGTAATTCAGGAGAAGGTGAGTTTGCCGTCTGCCTTCCTTAGCTTAATTCTTTAAAGAAAGATAACAGTGGAGCTGAAGTGCAGGGCCAGGGGTACCAGTGCCCTGTTCAGTACACGCAGGCTCCCACTGACTTCCGGTAGGTACAGGTCCAGAACACTCTACTGTACAGAATACTGAATACTCTGGCTTCACTTCTACTCTTTCTTTTTATTTTATTTTTTTAACAGGTTTTTAAATTTTTTCTTCTTCTTCTTTATGTGTGTGCATAGGTACCTGTGGAAGCCAGAGAGCACTTGGAGCCTCCTGGAGCTGCAGACCCAGGGGCTGTGAGCTGCTTCACATGGGTGCTGCCACACGAACTCCAGTTCTCTACATGAGTAGTCCGTGCTTCTAACTGCTGAGCCATTCTTCCAGCCCCACAAAAAGGAATTTGAAATCTTCACGAAACATTCAACGTGGTGTTGGAGAAGTACAGGTAGAAAATGACAGGGACTTCTCCCTCCCATCACATACTAGGAAAGAGAAGCCCAGACAGCCACCACGGCAGAAAAGTAAAGAGTAGGTCGGCCTGTTAGAAAGGGAAAGTTCAGTCTGTCCCTCCTCAGGACTCTTTATTCTACCTCTGAGGTATCATTACAAAAATTACAGCCGTCAAGAACCCCTGCCCATTGCCAGGAGTGCAGAGGAAGGAACAGATATTCTTAACTGAAAATCAGCGTCTTTCTTTACAGGAATTGTTATACGCCTAATATATGACACATGATAACCTGGGGGATGGCTCAGTGTCTAATACCATCATGTTTCTATGGGAAAATGCCTTCTGAATAGGACACCTACTTACAAAGGCCTCTTGGGACCACACACTGACCTAGGAAGGCTACTGCTTAGACTTCAGCAAGTCGGGAGAGACAGTACCCAACTATGACTAAGCAGAATCGCTGGAAATTCTTAACAGATTGGCTTTATCTGCAAATGATGCCCCAAGAATTAACAGATAAAATACAGCAGGGGTTGATCCCTTTTAAAAATGATTTTGGCAAATGTAGAAACATAGATGCAAAGCTGGGAACAAAACTCCTCATAGCAAACTAATCCGGAACATGTTATTTTATAGCAAGTTAAAAAAAGAAATGAGTCAAGTGAGAGGTGTTTGTGGTACAGGTTGTAAAGAACACAAGACTGTGTCTTTGAAAGTGTTTTCTCAAAACATGAAGCTAAGGCATTAACATTATTGTATATGAAGAACAGTATAAAAGTGTTCACATGCAATGTTGTCCAAAACACTTCTATGACAGAAATGTTCCCCTTTCTGTGCTGTCCAATATGAAATCTACTATCAGGTACACACCTGAAGTGTGGCTAATGCAATTGAAGGTGTGAAATTTTCATAACTGAGATGATCACATAACTAGTCGTTATTGATGCTTTGTGAGTCAAACCACAGGCTTATTTGGGAAGGTGACCTCTCTAATTACTGTTAAGAAGTTAAGGATTAGATACAGACATAAGAAAGCTCCAGGTACATCTGAAAGTTTTGGTTGGTTTTGGAGATGAAGTTGGCACAACCTACATAGGAAGGGACTCCTGGGGAGAATTCAGTGTGATCATACCAACTCCTGGCTAATGACAGTGGGAACAAAGGCCTAAGGCTTTGGTCACTCTGAAGAATGCAGATATCTGCTTGAGGGTGTGGCATCCACAGGGCCACCTGTGCCTGGATATTACTGATGTGGGGTGATTTTGCCACTGGGGCAAGCCCATGTGGGTGATGAGCAGGTAGTAATAGGCGGTAAAGGTATCTGTGAGAAAATGCCAGTATAATGTTCTGTTCAGGAACCATAAGTGTCATGCACTAGTCCAGGTTTCCCCGCTTTTATAGATGAGGCAAACTTTCCCATTCCCATTGCATGAATCCAGCTCGAATACCGCACTTCGACAGTCAGCTTCTCTAGCTGGTGGGCTTCACTGCCTTCTTGAGTATCACCCTCTAGGTCTGCCAGAGTTGGTGCATTAGGAAGTGAGTACATGGAAGACTGTATGAGCTGAGTCAGTTTTGAAAGGCAGCGTGAATAATGTGGTCATCTAGCTTCACACTCCAGGTCATGTGAAAACTGCTGGTCATCAAGTAGAAGTTTCTCACATCCTCAGGCATCACACAATTGTTCTGTTCCCATGAAGAACTCATATGACGTTTATCAGGCAGCTTTTCTATTATGCTCACCTCTGTCACACCTGGGGAAGATTTCAGGATTCGAATGATGCCCAGGGTCAACTTCTCAAGGTGCAGCTTGCTGCTGACTTGCAGTGGGGGGATGTGTCTCCTCCATGTCACCTATAATTGATTATTTGTTTGTTTATACACACACACACACACACACACACACACACACACACACACACACACACACACGTATTAGAAAGGATTTGTCTGCATAGCCCTGACACCCTGGGACTCACTCTGTAGACCAAGCTGTCCTGAAAGTCAGAGATCCCAGTGTCTCTGCCTCCAGAGTGCCGGGATTAAAGGCCTGTGCCACACATACAGCTAGAGCTAATTTGGGCTAGAGTGTTCTAGGTCTTGAAACATCAGCAATTGTCAAGTAGGATGGGGGCAGGGGATATCACAAAGCAGTAATGGGATCAGAGGTGGGTGATATGTCTGTGTCCTGGTATCTAACAAATATACTCCGATTCTAAGACTCCTCACCCTAGTTTCTGATCCCTTATCCTTAACTTCATATTGGTGCTTTTAAGACAGGCTCTCACTGGGCTGTGGTGGCGCGCACCTTTAATCCCAGCACTTGGGAGGCAGAGGCAAGCGGATTTCTGAGTTCGAGGCTAGCCTGGTCTACAGAGTGAGTTCCAGGACAGCCAGGGCTATACAGAGAAATCTTGTCTTGAAAAACAAAAATAAACAAACAAACAAAACAAAACAAAAAAAAAGACAGGCTCTCACTGAGTAGCCTTGACTGGCCTGAACTCACTGTGCAGAATAGGCTGTCATGGAACTTACAGATATCTATTTGCCTCTGCCTGTTTCCTGGGATTAAATACATACATCATCTGAACTGGCTATTCATACACTGTCTTTCTGTCTGTCTGTCACTCCATCTTCACCCTGTATCTCCCAGTTTTCAGTGGCAATTGTATATTAAATGCTGTTCAGTGCCTCTCCAGGAGGCATGACCACAGACCACCGTCTGCTACAATATCCCAACACCTCAACTATCAGAAACTTCAAGCAGCTATTTATGGTATCAGGAGAGGTAGATGGTTACCAGTGTAGGCTCATAGCCAATTGGACAGTGCAATTACCAAGGACATGGAGCCTTCACTTGTAACCAAATGCTGTCCCATGGTGGGTACTTCTTTTTTAAGACCAAGAAGCTAATGCTAGAAACAATTTAGGTACTTGTGGCCAAGAAAAGGTGCCAAACATGCACAAGAACCACACAAGACCAGTGTTGTCAACATCTTATGGTGTGAAGGAGTGCTTCATGAAGCCTCATATGAGGATTTATATACAGATAGTGGTTACACAGCACCAAGAAGGACATCTCTTTCAATGGTGTAAACAGTGGTAAAGTCTCCACGTTCCTGTAACAAACCCCTACCTCATCTCTGCCCTTGTAAGCAGCCATATTGAGACTCATTGGGTCCTTAAACAGATAAAATGAAAGTAGAACTAGTTGGAAAAAGGAAGGGGATGAGCAGGAGTGAGTCAGTCAGACATGGTAAATGGAGGTGACTCCAACAAAACCACAGCATACACATACACAAAATGGTCATAGTGAAATCCCAGGCTATGCACAATTAACATGTACTAATACAAGTATTTAAAAAAAAAAGTCAATGGCTCTTGAGGAACAATAGCCAAGGTTGACCTCTGAGTTCCATATATAGAAGGGCACCCACATAAGTATGCACCCACATGTACATACAACACAGAAACAGATATCAAACCTGTATGACAGGTACAGTGAAACAGCACATGCATTAAAGTGAATCAGAGCAGAAGAAGACACACTTGAGACAACCTCCCCTTCAGGGACACCATTGTCACACAGTTTTTTGTTGTTATTGTTTTTTTGTTGTTTTGTGTTTTGTTTTTGGTTTGGTTTGGTTTGGTTTGGTTTGGTTTGGTTTGGTTCTGGGGTGAGGCCAGAGACTAGCAGATATTTACTATCAGGAAAAGGTTGTTGGGCAGTGGTGGCACACGCCTTTAATCCCAGCACTTATGGGGGGCAGAGACAGGAGGATTTCTGAGTTTGAGGCCAGCCTAGTCTACAGAGTGAGTTCCAGGACAGCCAGGGCTACACAGAGAAACCCTGTTTCAAAAAACCTAAAAAAAAAAAAAAGAAAGAAAGAAAGAAAAGAAAAAAGAAAAAAAAAGGAAAAGTTCATGAAAAACCTCACACGATACAGTATGGGGAGGAATCAAGTACTGTCTGCAGCTTCCGCTACACCTGAGGAGTAAGGTCTTTGTTAATCTGTCTCTCTGTCTCTCTGTCTCTGACTCTATCTCTCTCTCTTTCTCTCTGTGTGTATGTGTGTGTTTTCATGGGGATCATACTCAGAGTCCATGTATGCTAGGCAGGCACTTTACCACTGAGCTACCTCCCAGTCCTACTCTCTAGAAACAGCTAATCAATCAGCACAATCATGGTTAGGGAAACAACAGCCTAAGTGACCATGGGCATCCTGGTTTTGGTAATGGCCAATTTTGCTGTAGAATAATAGGACTCGGGACATAGAAAAAAGCCCTATTCAAGCATTTCTCTTCCAAAACTGTCTGGGTTAAAATTCTCACACTAGAAATTTACCAGAACACCTGGCTCCATCCACACACTTAGCTTGTGTCCAGATCAGTCCTCACACCAGTGTGTTTTACATGATACACAAGCTCTCTGGCTCTGTTTGCCAGACAGTGGATGTCATGATCCCTCACAATGTGGAATTTACCTTCTCTCACACCTTGTAGGTCACCAGGTCAGAGCAGCATCACCTGTCTTGAGGATGTGCATACCATGGCTGACCATTGTGTACTGGATCTCACTGATGGTATTTTTCTGCACAACCTCAAAGCCATAGTGCCCAGAGTTGTCCTGTCCCACAGGGCATCAAACAGGGGTCCGGGGAGGTCACCTGAAAGAGAAGATGGGGGAAAACAGGTGAATGCAAAGAATGACAATCTGTCTATAGTCTGATTAAATTGCTATTTTTACTTTTTCACACAGGGGTTATATACACAAAAAATGCAGGATGTGGGGAAGGGGATGATGCAGGAATGTGGGTATTCAGGGGGAGTACAGATATCTTCCAGAACAGAGTGTCAGCTACGTGAAGGTTCAGGGGACAGGCCACTATGACTCTGCCTATGATTCACTTGTCCTTATCTAAGTTGGTACTATCCACCAAGGCTACCTATCTACAAGGTCTATGACTATTCAGGCTGGCAATTTTCCACCAAAGCTGCTTGTTTACAATAGCTTATAGCTATCTGTTTCAGTGTTTTTTCCACAGAGACCCAAGACTTTGTGTTAGCAGGTCTATGGCTGATTTTAGGCCTATGGCTGATTTTAGACCTTCAGTGTATAAGCAGGGATGCCCCTGGCATCTCCCCACCTCTCCAAGTATAGAAGGATGTGGTGATTCTAATCTTACAAAGGTGGGGATAGAGGCCTGACCTCCAGTAATTAAAGGGGACCTTGTAATCGTTCTGGTCCCTCCCATCATTGTTCAGTGAGGTGTGAGAGCCATACTTGTGGGACAAGGGGGGCCACAGCAGGGAGGAGTCCTGGAGGCTTCCAGGCAGTGGGTCCCACATACAGGAGAAAGTCAAAGGTTCCAGAGGCTGGAAGCTTTGGCATGGCAGGCCCCAATGATACATGGAAGTCCTTAGTTCCAAAAGGGTTTATTATCATGGTGGATGGTGGATGGATCTGGATGTACCCCCCACCCCCAAAACTCAGGGCAGACCTGAGTTAAATAGGGAGGGAGAAGTGGGAATGGTCTGGGGAGGAATGCTTAATTGGCTCCGCCCTCTGACCTTCATTAGTATGTAAATCTCTAGGACCTGAGGCCTGTAGTCACACCCTCTACCTATGCACTTTGGGAGAGGCTGTAATGGCCTACGTGACTGAACAATGTAGGTTCATGGAGACTAGACTGCTTGCCAGGACCCTGGGTTCTGGAGACGTGGCTGAACTCCTGACGTTTCTCCCTTGGAGTCTCGGGTTCCAGGCCCACGCCCAGCCAAGAAACAGGATACCCTTATGCAGTCCCACACATACTCATCCTGATATCTTTTTCCTGGAGAGGGAATACTTTTTGACATCAACCCCTATGCAGTCAGGCTTGTCCCTCAGGGAACCCAGAAAGATATTTTTAATTTTTATTTATATTCCCTTGCAGTGCTTCACAGCCTAAGCAAGAATTTAGATCTCCAGTCAGAGGGGGTTCTGGGTGGCCCCTCTCTGCTTGGTCTAGGGGCAGAAGTCCCCTCTTTTAGGTTGAATGGAAATGGGTTTTAGGAACACCCTGGATAGAGTAGCAACCTCATCTTGAGTCTCGTGGTCCTCCATGGCTAACTTATGATAATGTATCTGAATAGGTTTTGCTACCAAATTATCTATCTGTTGTTTTACAAAGTTAGTCAGCCTATTTAAAGTCCAAGGACCAAAAGAAATAAGCAAAAATAACCCAATTAATGGTCTCAAAATGTAAAATAGCGTAAACAACTATGGAGAGGTTGAAAACCAATTCTTGTACTAGCTCTCATCTTTCTCTCTCTGTCTCTGTCTTTTCTCAAGGCCTTCTCTGACTTTTTTCATGCTCTCTTTAACCATCCCTATTCTGTCTATGTAAGAGCAACATTCTTCTTTAAGGGTTGTACACAGTCTAGAGCTGTATACAATCTTTTCTATTGTAAAAGAGTAAATCAAGTCCAATAACATCCTTTGCAATTTTTGGAGATCACTTCGGACAGCAAAATGAGGGATTTCTTCAGATTAGTGATGTCAGTCTCTAGCTGTTTGATGTCCTTGTCAATGACCCATGGAAGGTTTGAGTAGGCTAAGTCCGGAGGCCAGCATCAGGATTAGAACTTCCAACAGCAAACACCACAGGTGATTCATTTTCACCTGGAAAGGAAAAAGAAGGGAATTCTCAGGGAGATTTCTCTTCCCTGGATGTCAATTGTTATTCATCTTATTTATAATTAGGCCTTGCTTTATGGGGATATTTATTTATTTCATTAATCTTTTTGGCAGCCATTTAGCTGTGCCTTCTTTGGTATCAAACAGGCATGTCAATCCTCATCACCATATGAGAACTGGGTTTGGGCCATTCTATTTAAAGGTAAAAGGGTCCCTCTATATAACAGTGGCATAGTTTTTATTAGTCTTAGCATGCCAAAGGCAATCAGCAGCAGTTTTGCTATGAGCTTTCAGATTTCATTGAGAATGAACAAGGCATGATGGAGAGTATTTCTGGGAGATTCCTTCTGAGGGGGTGTAACTCCCCCTCTTTTGTTTTTAAAAGCCAATTTTTTAGAGTTCTTAGTAAAACCAGGGCAGAAGTGCCAGCAGCCACTTCTCCCACACTCAGAGAGTCATGAAGACACTATTTTAAAGTTCTGCAATATTTGTTTTATAATACCTTGTCCTTGAGTTTTGTTTATCTTAATCTGATATGGAACACCAATCATAAAAAGATAATATAAGCAATAACTAATTTCATTTTTAATTGTTTCTCCTGTTAAAGTACTTTTAACTAGAAATCTTAAAAAGGTGTTAAATCATATATACATATTTTAATTTTTAAAATAAAAAATGAGCAACATCTACTTACCATAATTGATTAAATATAAGTCCTCAAGTATTAACACTATTAATGAAAAAATTGAGGACACTAAAAACAAATTTTTATAATTTGACT
The DNA here is from genome assembly GCA_021653895.1 of Mastomys natalensis. NCBI lineage: Eukaryota > Metazoa > Chordata > Mammalia > Rodentia > Muridae > Mastomys > Mastomys natalensis. Next base: position 1,765,424 of record JAJTUV010000261.1, on the reverse strand, counting down.
TATATACTCTCTAAAAATATCAAATTGTTGTCTCAAACTATTATTATTAAACATAGATCCACAAAGATATACTATCTTGTGGTGATGTTATGCAATAGATGACCTTTTAAGTCTTAATAATGATCTTATAAAAAATTTTAAAATTATATCTATGAATATTAAGCTCTTTTATAACAAGACTGTTACTAGGCCTTTTTCTGATAGTCAAAACTGTAATAAGAATTCTGTCAGTCTCTCAAAGAATATCAGTTAATTGTTCTTAGATAATCAGACTTTTTTCTACTTAGGGCACATTCTAGGAGGTTATAAAACAATTTGCCAAAGATCAATAAAAAGGGAACCAACAATTTACCATAGGTGTTAGGATGGAAAATAAAATATTGTCTGGGCTTATCTACACAAATCTTCACTGATAACTCAGTTATAGTTTTTTTTTTTTTTTTTCTTCTCAGAATTCACGTTTAATCGATACTTTTAAAAAAAGAGAAAAAAAAAAAAGAAAGAAAGAAAAGAAAAAAGAACTAACAGGTTGGTTTCTGTGACTGATATAAGATGGTCTGCCCAAAACACAGCTTAGACCACTACCAGTAGTGGAAGAAAGGCTAACCACACCCAGCCCTGTAGGAAAGGCTTACATGGAATCACAACACATCATGTGTTTAATAAGCATGACTAGAGTACAAGAGACTTTCTTCTGGCTGCTCAATGCTGCCTGGCAGAAAAATGGTCCAGAGCTCACTTCTGCTTAGAGAAATACTCTTTGCTCTTTTGGACATCAGGCTTGATGGTATCACTGCCAGGTTTCCAGCCAGCTGGGCACACTTCACCATGTTTGTCAGTGAACTGGAAAGCCTGGACTAGTCTCAGAACCTCATCCACAGAGCGGCCAACAGGAAGATCGTTTATTGTTATCTGGCGAAGGGTACCTTTATCATCAATAATAAAGAGGCCCCTGAAAGAGATACCTTCATCAGCCTTTAAGACTCCATAATCCTGAGCAATGGTGCGCTTGGGATCTGATATTAAGGGAATGTTCATAGGTCCCAATCCTCCTTGTTTCTTGGGTGTGTTAATCCATGCCAGATGACAGAAGTGAGAATCCACAGAAGCTCCAATCACTTGACAGTTAAGTTTCTTAAGTTCTTCTGCTCTATCACTGAAAGCAATAATCTCCGTGGGACATACAAAAGTAAAGTCAAGAGGGTAAAAGAAGAACACAACATATTTTCCTCTGTAATCACTTAGGGTGATATCTTTGAATTGTCCATCTGGCATAACAGCTGTAGCTTTGAAGTTGGGAGCAGGATGCCCAATTTTTGCATTTCCTGAAGCCATCTTGCTGTCAGCAGGTTGGAGCCACAGTTCTCACGAACAGAAGCTACCATGAGAACGCAGGAAGAGGCTTCAGTTATAGTTTTAAATCTTCATGAACCTGTGGAGCCAGGCAGGTAATGGATGTTTAGCCACACAATCACTTTCAACAAATATGTATATAAACATTCTTCATTATAAACCTTTAATTTAATTTTTGGTATAAACTTGTAATGAACTTCGTAACCTGCAGTCACACATATTTTAAAATATATGAATACTGAGGACAAAAGGATAAGAGGGCAAATGTAATGGAAAAATAAACCAGAACTCTTTTTCCCACTTAGGATAGTATATAAAATAGAACCTTTTTCCCTTTCTCAAATAAAATAGAAGTTTTCTTTGTACTTTTTTCTTAGATAGCTTTCATAGAAACCCCCTACTCCTAATAATAAACTCCACAATAACTTTTTTACCTGGCCTCAGACTAGCAGGCATAAGTCAGAACCCAGCAGTTTTTTCTGAGACAAAACAAAAGCTGTTTACCTAATCCTTGGCTGTTTTTAGAATGAGGTGCTAAGTGCCAAAAACTGTAGTTTCTGGCCTCAAGGATCACAAAAAGCAGATCAGCTACAGTGGCACAGCAATCTAGATAGACAAACTTTTATTATATAGTAACCCCAATGTAAAGAGCAAAATTGTATGGCCAGTTGTTTTTGTAAGGTCTGTAATCTATCTGATATACAAATTTGTTATGGCATTTTCCTGGGGTCCAGGCAATCTAGTATGAGCTCTTAAATGATAAGTGGTTTTTAAATTGAGCTGTAAAATTTGAAAATTAGCAATATCTAAAAAGGAACAATTTTAAGCAATTATAAACCATGAGCTATATACTGGCTATGAGTATACAAAGTGAAAGCTTAATATTTTGTATTTTAAATAGTGGCTATTGCACATAGTTCAATTATCTTTGCTGAAGTAGGGGAAACTCAAGAAAGTAAATATGTAATCTAATTATGCATATTGTCTTCTCATTCAATGAGCTGTCTCATTGAATACAGTAAACATACCTTTTATAGGCTACATATATAAATTCATAAGGAATATAAAAGCATATATATGGGGAAAACTGTAGTAAATTGATCATGTATTAGGCCAAATATCAGTATTTTTAATAACCAATTATATTATTATTTGGAATAAGAAATATTTCATTAAGTTCTTTCTTAAGATACCTTTGTAATCTTGACCTATAATTTTGTATTAACAGAGCAACAGCTTTAAAACAGGATGTTAAAACTTCTTTTGGAAATAAAGAAATATAAATCTATATTAATAATCTTTTTTATCAAAGAACTGTTATAAAACAGCCAACAATTAATTAATCTATGTAATATATCTATTAATAACAGCTTTTTCTCTTTTCTGTAAGATTATTTTTCTTTTATCAGTTAATTATAGACAGAAATTAGGGTTTGTATCTCTCTTGAGAACATTAAACAGAGGCTTAAATTCTTTAGTGAAGAGCTTAAAATAAGATCTTAGCCAATTAGCATCTCCTAGAAACTTTTGAAAATAATTTAAAATAAGTAAACTATCTTTTCTTATTTGAATTTTGTGTGTCACAATTTATTTAGGAATATAGCTGATGTATCAAACATTGAAAAGATATGATCTTTGGATGTGAAAGGGACTCACAAGGGGGAGTCCCTCACACTGATCTGGGAATAGGCTTACCACCCAAGGACACACGAGACCATCTTGATGCAATTAGCAAAAAGGTAGTTTAATAGTGAGGGGCCCCTCAGTTCAAATCATATCTCACGCAGGAGACAGAGGATTCGGCGAAGACCCCAGAAAGTTGGGAACATTTATAGGTAGGGGGTGGGAAGAGCAGGGAGATTTGGCATGGTTACACATGATTGGATATTTTAAACATCAGCAATTTGTATAGACTAGTTATTTTTTACCATGAATCCTTGGACTCAAGAGTACCAGATGACCCATTACTCATTTTCTTGTTTAGACTTTGTATGCCTTTGCGTCCTTGCTTCTTTTTCGTTTTTGGTCACTCTGCCCCTGAAGAGGCTCAAAATTATTATTATTATGGCTAATTTTAACAAGTTGTTAGTGGTCTCTACTGACCATGAATTCCTTGCTCTATGTCTCAAGATGTTTTTAATTTTTTACTCTAACAGATGTTTTCTGGAACAACAAGAACTCTCTAAAATTTTAAATCTTGTTGTATGAGAACAAAGGCTTGTATTAAAACTCTTTTAGAGGGATCAACTAATAAGCCAATTGTATAACAGAAGAAAGTATTCATGTTTGATCCCAGATAAAACTTTTATTGAGATCTCTTTTATACATCTGGTTTTTAAATGACTTTAACTCTGAATTACCAGTTTTAATCCAACTTTTTGTTACCAAAATTATAAATTTGTAATCATGCCCAATAACATATAACCAAGACATATAGAACATATTTATATTTTTTAATACCAATCAAGAATAAAAATAAATGCATATCTAAACAGAATTTTCTTACCTTTTTAGCTGTAATTATAAGAGAAAAGCCCCTTTCACTTATCTAACCAGGAAGAACCACTATCAACTCCCTTACTACAGAAGCCAAAAAATCTGCTGGCTTCCTTCCAAGAGCCTCTATGAAAACAGTTAACTCTTCCCAAGGTTCTTTTTGCAGGTGCCCTTCTTCCAGCCACAGAGCAGGGTAAATTATCAGTTTTGTTGTATAAATTGAGACTGCTTCCTAAGCAAGTTTTAAACTAAATCGAGCAAGCAGTTTTAACCAGTTTTTCTGTTGAATATGACACATAGAACAACAATCATTCAACTAACGAGACAAAGACAGACAATTGACACACATGGACAATATTGGCGCACCAATGACAAACAATAAACAGAAAGCAGCACTGAGAATCTCTCCTGTAGGATTTTCTCCTGTTCCCAGGAGGGCTCTGTGATAGGCTTTTTCTTTTCTTTTGCTAACATGCCAGAGAGCAGGCAACTCCTTTCACTTTTGCCCTTTCTCTCTCTCTCTTTTAAGGTTTAACTTCTTATCTCCTCCTTAGGAGGTATAACATTTTTTATCAATAGTCCCCTCTTGGGAAAACAACACTAATGAAAGCAAAGAACTTTTAAAGATCCTTTTTTCTTAACCCTAGTTCCCGTGTTCTGAAGATAGGCTCCTGGAGCTGTGTCACAAAGAGTAACTGCTTAGAAAATGTCTGTCCCATGCCTTGTCTTTAACCCTAAATCCTTGCATCCTGAGTTGACTAACTCCTTGAATCCGTCACGAATAGTGACCTTTAGTTCTAGTGTTACTTGTAGTTTCTTTTCTAAGACAAGGGATTTTTTTTTTATCTAGGGCCCTGTCTTTTGAGAAGACATAGTAAATGAAGAGAATAAATATTACAATACCGATAAATGATAAGGTGTCTATTCTTCCTAAGTCAATTCCTGTCAAACCATTCAAAATATCCTCACATAAAGCCCAAAAGATATTTATTGTGTTTCTCACTTTAAGTATTAAAAGGTTATATATCTTTTCTTTTTTTCTTTTTTTCTTTTTTTTTTTTTTTTTTTTTTTTTGCTATATATCTTTTCTATATCAAAGAATTACCTGGTTTGGAGCCCTCAGTTCACTGTTTCTGCCTGAAAACTATCTTGCAGGCAGTTGTGTTCTAGGATCACCTGTTCCTCCTTGCAGTTTTTACAGGGCACTGATACTGTAGGCTGAGTGCTGCTCCTGACTCTGGTCTTAGCTCTTTGTTTGGGGATTGGAGGAGGAAGCCTCTCTGCCATTCTTTGTAGGCCCCTCATATTCACTCGGCTTTTTATGGGGATTTTACCTCAGATTAGTTGAATTCTAAGCAATAAGTTGTTTCGGTAAATCTCCAACCCAAATAGGACCGGTCAAAGAAAACACAACTCAATAATTATGAATATATTTTGCAAGCCTAGATTGGGCAGATTCACCACTTCACTACTCTATTCCCCAGCTATGAGACCCTTATATCTTGGGGGTTTCCCAGACCCTGCATTTGTCCTTCTACCTCCTGCTTCCCAGTCATCTTCCATCATCTTCTCTCTCCTCTCTCTCTCTGCTCTCTCCCCACCAACCTTTATTTTTCCACCTCCCCTTATTCTGCCCAATCACTGGCTCCAGCCTTTATTTTACAAATTAAGATGGGAAGAAAGTTCACTAGAATTCACCTGTGTAATGATTCACTCCTCCTCTGCAGCCCTTCATAGGAAAGGGTAATTAACATCAAAATACAAGGCAGAGGCTATCCACAACAATTATGAATAAGACTGCTGTGAACTTAGTGGAGTATGTGTCCTTGTGAAGCATCTTTTAGGTATATGCCCAGGAGTGGTATAGCTGGGTCTTCAGGTAGAATTATTTCCAATTTTGTGAGGAATTGCTATATTGATTTCCAGAGTGGTTGTACCAGCTTGCAGTCTCACCAGCAGTGGAGAAGTGTTCCTCTTTCTCCACATTCTCACTAGCACATGCATCACAATTCTAACTCAATTATTCACAGACATGGAAAGAGAAATTCTCAACTTCATATGGAAAAATTAAAAACTGAGGATAGCCAAAACAATTCTCTACAATAAAAGAACTTCTGGGGAATCACAATCTCTGACCTCAAGCTATACTACAGAGCAATAGTGATTTTAAAAACAAAAACAAAAACAAACAAAAAAGACCATGATATTGGTACAGAGACAGACAGGTCAATCAATGAAATAGAAGTGAAGATGCAGAAATAAACCCACACACCTATGGTCACTTGATCTTTGACAAAGAAGCCATAACCATACAGTGGAGGGGGAAAAAAGCATCAACAAATGGTGCTGGTCTAACTGGCAGGCTGCATGTAGAAGAATGCAAATTAATCCATATTTATTACCCTGCACAAAACTCAAGTCCAAGTGGGTCAAAGACCTCAACACTAGACAGGACACACTAAACCTAACGGAAGAGAAATTGGAAAACTGCTTTGAACACATTGGCACAAGAGACAAGTTCCTGAACAGAACAACAATAGCTCAGACACTACGATAAACAATTAATAAATGGGACCTTGGAAAACTGAAAAGCCTGTGCGAGGCTAAGGTCAAAATGGCAGCCTATAGAATGGAAAAAGATTTTCACCAACCCTACATCCAACAGAGGGTTAACATTCAAAATATAGAAAGAACTCAATAAATTAAACACCAACAAACCAAATAGCCCAATCAACAAAATGAGCTACAGATCTAAACAGAGAATTCTCAACAGGAGACTCTCAAATGACAGAAATACTTAAAGGAATGTTCAACATTCTTAGTCACAAGGGAGATGCAAATCAAAACTATCCTGAGATTCTACCTTACGTTCATTAGAATGACTAAGATTAAAAATCTAAGTGACAGCACATGTTGATGAGGATGTGGAGCAAGGAGAACAGTCATCCACTGATGGTGGGAGTACAAACTTGAACAACCACTCTGGAAAACAATCTGGCAGTTTCTCAGAAAATTGGGAATAGTTCTACCTCAAGACTCAGCTATATCACTCTTGGGCATATACCCAAAAGATGCTCCCCATACCACAGAATACATGCTACACTATGTTCATAGAAGCTTTTTCTTTTTTTAAAGATTTATTTTATTTATTATGTATACAGCATTCTTCCTGCATGTATGCCTGCAGGCCAGAAGAGGACACCAGACCTTATTATAGATGGTTATGAGCCACCATGTGGTTTCTGGAAATTGAACTCAGGATCTCTGGAAGATCAGCCAGTACTCTTAACCTCTGAGCCATCTCTCCAGTCCCAGCAGCTTTATTCCTAATGGCAGAATCTGGAACAATCCATATGCCCATCAACAAAAGAATAGATAAAGACTTTGACAAAGGAGTTAAAACCGTCCAGTGGAAAAAGGACAGCATTTTCAACAAATGGTGCTGGTTCAATTGGAGGTCAGCATGTAGAAGAATGCAAATTGGTCCATTCTTATTCTCCTTGTACAAAGTTCAAGTCCAAGAGGATAAAGGACCTCCACATAAAACCAGATACACTGAAACTAATAGAAGATGGGGAAGAACCTAGAATACCTGGGCACAGGGGGAAAGTTTCTAAACAGAACACCAATGGTTTATGTTCTAAGATCAAGAATTGACAAATGGGACCTCATAAGATTGCAAAGTTTCTGTAAGGTAAAGGACACTGTCAATAGGACAAAATGGCAACCAACAGATTGGAGAAAGATCTTTGTCAACCTACATCCAATAGAGGACTAATATCCAATATATACAAAGAACTCAAGAAATTAGACTCCAGATAACCAAATAACCCTATTAAAAATGGGGTACAGAGCTAAACAAAGAATTCTCAACTGAGGAAATTCGAATGGCTGAGAAGCACCTAAAGAAATGTTCAGCATCCTTAGTCATCAGGGAAATACAAATCAAAACAACCCTGAGATTCCACTTCACACCAGTCAGAATGGCTAAGATCAAAAACTAGGGTGATAGCAGATGCTGGTGAGGATGTGGAGAAAGAGGAACACTCCTCCATTGTTGGTGGGATTGCAAGCTGGTACAACCACTCTAAAAATCAATCTGGATGTTCCTCAGAAAATTGAACATAGCATTACCTGAGGACCCAGCTATACCACTCCTGGGCACATACCCAGAAGATGCTCCAACATATAACAAAGACATATGCTCCTCTATGTTCATAGCAGCCTTATTTATGATAGCCAGGAGCTGGAAAGAACCCAGATGTCCTTTAACAGAGGAATGGATACAGAAAATGTGGTACATTTACACATTGGAGCTATTAAAAACAATGAATTCATGAAATTCTTAGGCAAATGGATGGAACTGGAAAATATCATCCTGAGTGAGGTAACCCAATCACAAAAGAACACACATGGTATTCACTCACTGATAAATGGATATTAGCCCAAAAGCTCGAAACACCCAAGATACAACTCACAAACCATATGAATCTCATGAAGAAGGAAGACAAAAGTGTGGGTGCTTTGGTTCTTCTTAGAAGGAGTAACAAAATACTAAAGAGAGCAAATATGGAGACAAAGTGTGAGACACTTCTGTCTTCAGACAGAAACTGAAGGAAGGGCTGTCTGGAGACCATTCCACCTGGGTATCCATCCCATGTGCAGTCACCAAAGGTAAACACTGATGTAGATGTCAAGAAGTGAATGCTGAGAGAAGCCTGATATAGCTGTCTCCTTAGAAGTCTGCCAGAGCCTGGCATATACAGAGGTGGATGCTCACAGCTAACCGTTGAACTGATCATGGGGTTCCCAATGGAGGCATTAGAGAGAAGACTGAAGGGATTGAAAGGTTTTGTGGCCCCATGGGAAGAGCAACAATACCAACTAACCAGAGCTCCCAGGGTCTAAACTACCAGCCTGTGAGCACATAGGGAGGAACCCATGGCTCCAGCTGTATATGTAGGGGAGGATGACCTTGTCGGGAATAGGTGGGAGAGGAGGTCCTTGGTCCTGTGAAGGCTGGATGCCCCAGTGTGTGGGAATTCGAGGGTGGGGAGGTGGGAGTGGGTGGGTGGATAGGGGCACATCCTCATAGAAGCAGGAGGAAGGGGGATGGGATTGGGGGTTCCTGGGTAGGGGGGAAATGGGGAAAGCAGATAACATCTGAAATGTAAATAAAATATCCAATAAAAATTATTTTAAAAAAGAAGATAAAGAAAATGTTCATTTTCACAATGGGATACTACTACACGACTATTAAAAACAAGAATGTCATGACATTTGCAGGCAAATGGATGGAAGTAGAAAAGAGTAAGGTAACTTAGACCCAAAAGGACATGCATGGTATATATTCACTTACACATGGATATTAGTTATAAAGTACAGAATCCTCATGCTACAATACACAAACCAAAAAATAAACTAAATAACAAGAAAGGCCCAAGTGAAGATGCTTGATTATCACACAGAAGGCAAAATAAAATAGTTATCAGGGACAAATGGAAGAAGGGAACTGGATGGGAAGGGGAATGTGGAGAGAAATGGGGGACAGACATAGCTAGATAGCCATGAACATGAATGGAAATCTGCAACTGACAAGGGTGAGGAGGTGGGGGGGCAACTCCAGGACAAGACAGAGACCTGGGATAGGGAAGGCACCCAAGAATCAGTGAGGGTGACCTTAGCTCTGATTTACATTGGTAATATGGAACCTGAAGAGGCCACCTTCTGCAGCCAGACAGAAACTCCAGTGGAGTGATAGAGACACCAACACATCCACAAAACTTTCAACCCAAAATTTATCCTGTCTACAGGAAACATAGGCCCGGAAGATGAAACAGAGACTGAGGGAATAGCCAACCAATAACCAGCCCAATTCTGGACATATCCTATGAGCAAGTGCCAATCCCTAACACTATTAATGATACTTTGTTATGCTTGCAAACAGGAGCATATTCCTCTGAGAGGCTCCACCTAGTAGCTGACACTGACAGATACAGACACCCACAGCCAAACAATGGATAGAGCTTAGGGACTCTAATGGAAGAGTAGGAGGAAGGATTGAGGACCCCAAAGGGATAGGAACTCCACAAGAAGACCAAGAGAGTCAACTAACCTGGACCCTTGGTGCTCTCAGAATCTGAATCACCAACCAAAGAAGATACCAGGCTAGACCTACGCTTCCCTGTACACATGTAGCAATTGTGCAGTTTGGTCTTCATGTGAGTCCCAAACAACTAGAGTGGGAGCTATCCCAAAAGCTATTGCCTGTGCATGGGATATGTTCTTCTAACTGGGCTGCCTTGTCTGGCCTCAGTGGGAGAGGAAACGCCTAGTCTTGCAGACACTAGAAGTGCCAGGGTTGGGGGTTGGGGGGATAACCAGGGAGGCCCCTACTTACTCAGAGGAGAAGGGGCTGGAAATGAGGGAAGGATTGTGGGAGGGAATGACTGGGAGGTGGCAGTGAGCAGGATGCAAAGAGAATAAGTAAAAACAAAATTAAATTTAAAAAAAAAAATGAGCTCTGTTGGGGCTGGAGAGATGGCTCAGTGGTTAAAAGCCCTGGCTGCTCTTCCAGACATCCTGAATTCAATTCCCAGCAACCACATGGTGGCTTACAACCATCTGTAATGGATCTGATGCCCTCTTCTGGTGTGTCTGAAGACAGCTACAGTGTACTCAAATAAAATAAATAAATCTTTTTTTAAAAAATCAGCTCTGTAAAACCCTGCCTGAGTCCTGGAGTGCCAAGCCTGCCTGACAACTATCTCATAGTATGAATGAATCACTTTTCCATCTAAAGACTCCTGAGCATGGCAAGACAATGCTGGGATGGGTGACAGTCTCTTTCACACTTGCTAAACTGAGTCCAAAAGGCCCAAGTCATGCTGATGGCTAAGAGGCAAAAGGGATAGAACCAGAACTGGGGACTCTCAATCTCAGAAACAAAAGAAAGACAGAAATGGCCATTTCACATGTGGTGGGCTCCCTGATAGACACTTCCAGATAGAAGCCAGTATCCTTTTCCAGCTCCCTGAGCACCCATCTCTAAGGCTGCAACGTTCTCATTCTCCAATATCTGCAGGTCTGACCTGACCTGCTTAGGTTCCAACTTCAGTTTCTCATAGAAAAGATTTGGTCTGTGATAGGGCCCCATGAACACAGGACTCAAGAATCTCTCGAACTCAGGCTGCAGCCTTCACTACCCAATCCCAGGAGATGCTAGATTTGAATCTTATTTACTGGGACATCCTGGTGCTTATGAAGCTTGGTATCCTTGCCTCAGCCCAGCAGAGCCTAGGTATCCAGATGGAGGGTGCTCTGGTTGCATGAGTCTCTCAGTAGGCCTGGAGGGACAGTCTAGTCCTTGTAGTCTCAGGAGTCTATGACACAGGTCTTGGTCCACCAGAAATTTGTTATTCATTTCTCCTGTTTCCCCGAAACTGGAGGGACACCCAACCATGCAAGTGGTTATGATCACACACACACACGGGGAAGAGAAAATGACAGAGTCAGAGAGAGAGAAACAGAGAAAGTCATGGAGCTGGGAGACGGAAACAGAGAGTGAAAGACAGAGACAGAAGAGTGGGATGTTGAGGAAATGCATGGAGCAATATTATCTCAGGTATAAGGCACAGCACCGGAGAGTAACACTGATGAGCCTGCAAGCCTTCCAGTCGAGCATTGAAACAATAAAAGTAAGACCAGGCCTCTCTAGCTGCTACCAGGAACTTCCTGCACACAATCATCTGGCAGGAAAATAAAAAGTTTCATTGCCAACTTACGGTAGCTAGTATCTCACTCAAGCTACTGCCTGTCAAGGCCTTTCCAAATAAATGATGAGAACTCACTCTCCAGTGTCTCAATATCTGAGTTCTGTCATTCAGACCACAGACTCTGGTTTTCATTACAGGAAAGAGAACAGCCCATTTCCCATCTCCCTTCTGCGCAAGCACCCAAGTGCTGTGGAGATGCCCAAATCTCCTGCCATTGTCACTCTAGGCCCATGACTGTGGATTAAAAAGTCATATAGGGGACGAACAGGGTCAACAGATTGATCAATTCACTCCACTAAAAGACCAGAACACCCCTGAGCTGGCAATGGGATCCAGCCTCTAACTTGATCCACTGCCCCTGACGGTTATTTGGCTGTATTAGAGAAATGCTTGCTACCCAAAATAGCTGATTCAGAAAGATAAGTGTCACTCTCAGAGAGAGATGGTCAGAGGAGTTTTGAGAACACAAGTTCACATAGCCAGAAGCATGTTTCTCTCCCTGTTACTGCTGCCACATAGACATAGAACTTAAAAGAAGCAAAGGGCTGTGATGCCCTACCCTAAACTAAGAAACCTTAGTCCCTCTCTGATTCCTCGTGGCCTCTTTTTTGTCTTTATGATATACCCTAATGTCCATGAAGAGTAAAAGGTAAGAGCTCACAGTATAACAGCTTCGGCATTGCCAAGTCCTTGTTTTGAGATGGACAAACTAATGTTCTACAATCCTTGACTTTCAGAAATTATGATAATCAGGTAAGTTCATTGGCTTCCCACAGGCTTCATTTCCTGTGTCCCGGTTGCTGGAAAGTCCAGCTGAAGTCCACATTCTCCAGGAAGTTTCACATCACATGCCCAAGACTAACTGTGCCTTCCCCAAGACCACTTCTTTCTTGCTTGATTACTCAGAAGTGGAAGGCCAGCTTCCTTCTGCCTCAATCTGGTCTCTATATGCCCCCCATTCTCTCTCCATAGTAGACTCCTCGGTCTTGAAAACATGACTCGGGATCAACTTTGTAGGTACAGATTGAATTCACTAAGAGTAGCTGATGTTGCTACAGCTCTGATGACGTCACAGGGGATACCAAGAGCTCCCCAGGATACAATAGAATGTCCAGAAAGGGAACTGCTGATATCATGGGGAACCGCTGTTAATGCTCTCCCTGTGCTGACCCAAAGCTGAGGTGGCTATTTCAGGAGATTCTCCTGGGACATAGCCATTGAGCACCTCCTCCTTCCAGAGTCACAGATCACTCTAGGCTTGATGGGAAGCATCTTCGTTCTTCCAGCATGGGGAACTGAATATATACTTTCCAAACCCTATCCCGAATTGATCATTTCTTCCTAAAAATACCACTATTAATCAATATGAACAATTAAATAGCACTGAAAAATTACACTAGGATGGAGGAGGAATCACCTAGCACATTATGTACAGGTGCTTGAAAACACATCCAGGAATATAGGAGGAGCTAAAGTGGGAGGAGTTAGGAGAGGAAGAGGAAGAGGAGTAAGGAGGAGAGGAGGAAAAGGAAGAGGAGGAGCTAGGAGACAGGAGAGGAGAACAAGAAAGAAGAGATGGAGGCGAATGTTCATGTGTCTGTAGCAGTCAAAGGTAGTTGGTATATCTAGGTTGAGTGTTGGGTTACACTTCTGATTGTATGGGTATCTTGTTACTAATCATTATCAAATATATAAGCCTTTGATTAATCTTTTTTTTTTTTTTGCATTTTCTTTTTTTTTTTTATTGAAAAATTTTTTATTTTTTACATTTCAGATGTTTGATTAATCTTTAAGCATTAGAGTCTCATCTTTCTACTGAGCCTGCGTGGACGGTGGGATGGCCTGGGCCATGCCCAGCCTTGCAGAGACAGCGTGGGAGATTGAGTCATCTCCCACACTGATGTCTCGTGGGTAGCAACACAGGAAAAGCCTGCAAGGCTGGTTGCAATGTCAGATGTGGATTAGGGGGAACAAGTATAGGAGCCATGTGCTTAGCCTTTGAAATTGTCCCAAGATGTCTTAGCAGATAGAGAAGGCAGCCATCAAGGTGCTGGCTACAGTGTGATCAACTGTTGACAGAGCCACCAAGAGAGAAGCCCTAGACTGAATTTGGTGCTTTCCTCTCTGCACCCAAGGTACCAAAGCAGGATTGATGACAGGCCTCTATGATCTATACAGTGACAATCTGTCATCATCATAACAATAATAAAATAATAATTAAAAGTCAATGATGGAGAAGAGAGGCAGGAGTCAGGATAGCTATAGATATAGCTCAGTTGACAGAGTGACTGCCTAGCCTATAGGAAGCCCAGGGTTCGGGGACAAGTGCTGTCCTCACCAACCTTTGTGAACCAACTTCTAATTCTAGCTCTTGTGACGTGGAAGCAGGGTGATCTAAGGTCAAGGATAACTTGTGAACCTAGATTGAGAACAATTTGGATACCCTGTCTAAAAAACCAAACTGAAAAACCTCCTACCTTCAAGGCCTCACCTACCTATTCTTTTCTACTGAAAACAACTTACCATTCTCCTTACCACTCTTTCATTTGAGGAAGATAGAGAGGAAGTGAAAGTGATCTTTTTTTTCTTTTTTTTTTTATTAGTAACTTTTTTTTTAATGTTAATCAAAGGCTTTATAAATTTGGTAATGCTCAATAACAAGATGCCCATACAATCAGAAGTGTAACCCAATACCCAATCTAGATATACCAACTATCTTTGACTGGCAGAGACATGTGAACATCTGCCTTCATGTTCCTCTTTCCCCCTCCTCTCATCTCCTAGCTCCTCCTCTCATTCTCCTCCTCCTCTCCTTCCTCCTCCTCCTCTTCCTCCCCTTACTCCTCCCATCTTAGCTCCTCCTACATATCACCCTTCCAGGAATCTTCACTCTCATCTATACCTATTATCCTCAGGTTTGGTCTTCTCATTGTGTCCTGGATTTCCTGGATGTTTTGTGTTAAGAACTTTTTGCATTTTGTGCTTTCTTTGACAGTTGTGTCAATATTTTCTATGGTATCTTCTGCACCTGAGATTCTTCTATTTCTTATACTCTGTTGTTGATGCTTGCATCTATGACTCCTGATTTTTTTCCCTAGGTTTTGTATCTCCAGGGTAGTCTCCCTTTGTAATTTCATTAGTTTCTACTTCCATTTTTATGTCCTGGATGGTTTTGTTCAATTCCTTCACCTGTTTGGTTGTGTTCTCTTGTAATTCTTTAAGGGATTTTTGTGTTTCCTCTTTAAGGGCTTCTACCTATTTACCTGTGTTCTCAAATTCTTTGAGAGTGTTATTTATGTCCTTCTTAAAGTCCTCTATCATCATCATTAGAAGCGATTTTAAATCTGAATCTTGCTTTCCTGGTGATATGGGGAATTCAGGACTTTCTAGTGTGGGAGAACTAGGTTCTAATAATGCCAAGTACTCTGGGTTGCTGATGCTTATGTTCTTATGCTTGCCTTTCGCCATCTGGATCTCCTTGGTGCTACCTGCCCTGTCTCTGACTGGAGCCTGTCTTTCCTATTATCTTGGTTGTTTCAGAACTGTGTGGGGTGGGTGTTACTACTGGGGTTAGAGCTGTGGCCCAAGATCTGCTCAGTGCTCAAGCGCAGACTGGAAGGAACCAGGGCTCTGGGCCAGGAGTGAATTCCTGGGTCCCAGTGAATCCCAGTTACTCTCTGTTTGAGGCAGGTGTTGCTGTCTCCTTACCTAAGATACTGACCAGGTTAGAGCTCCTGGGAAGCCCGCTCTGGGTTTTGTGAGATTGGGTGCAGAGTTGCCACCCGGGATCTGCTCAGTGCTCCAGCCCAGACCAAAAGCGAAAGTCATCTTTCTAGTCTTGGGACCTTGCTTTTTGTCTCTAGTTCCACATGGAGACCCAATGAAAGTAGTTATCTGAACTACTGAGTAATAGCCACTGCTACTAGCATACTGCTGTGCCTATGACAAATTCTGCTTTCCCTAAGTAATGCTGTCCCAGCAGGAAGTATCTGAGCCCAACCCCATTGATCCCTTTGAGGGGCTAGACAGAGGTCATCAGAGACACTCCACTTCCTTGGCCAGAGATTAAATCAAGTTGACCCATTGGGAACCTGGTAGGCTATTTAACCACACATGATAGAATGACACCTTCATCATTCAGAGATCATTATAAGGTAGAGTCCGGGCATCTGCATATCTGATGAATACCTCTGTAGACTTCCCCAGTAGCCAGATTTGTTATTAGACTGGGTGTTGACAAGCAACTGCTGCTCTCAATAAGAGGTGACCCTACCCAGGACCTCTGGCCATAAGAGAATTTAAGGGAATCTCCCCTCTTCTTCCTCAAGACTGTTAATGATGTTGAACAGCAACTTCGCTTGGGAGCCACAGAGCTACAGAGTCCTCCAAGGTGACTGACTCACTTTACTAGGAAACTCAGCTTTCCCTCTCATTCTCTCTTAAAGCATCTAAATTCACATAGACAGTGCCTGACCAGGGCTTAGCCATTCCACACTGGACCTCACATTCATAGGTGCTTTCCAAGTATTTTTTGAAATTAGTTTTCTCAGGTCTACAGCCCTAAGAGCAGATGATGTTGCTACAGCACTGGTGACATCACAGGGGATGCCAAGAGCTCTCCAGGATACAATAGAATGTCCAGAAAGGGAACTGCTGATATCATGGGGAACATCTGTTAATGTTCTCCCTGTACTGACCCAAAGCTGAGGTGGCTATTTCAGGAGATTCTCCTGGGACATAGCCATTGAGCACCTCCTCCTTCCAGAGGAGTCAGTAAAATAAACTGGAACTAGCTCAGAACAAATAAATTACTGTAACGTATTTATATGAGTATTTCATTGAAAAATTCAGCATAAGTGAGGAGTGGGTAACCAGCACTGTGCCCCCACCTATGTGGGCCTAGAACTGTCTCACAGGCAGGTGTGGGAACACCTTGGGATCCTCTGCAGGAAAGAGTGAGGTGGAATGGGCACTGAGCAGGCTGAGTACCAGTGTTGAGGCCCCTCAGTGAAGGTAACAAACTGATTCTCAGTTCCCCATCCAAGGAACTCCTATTGAGTCTATGGACCTTGTCTGACCATGGTATGGTCATGTAGACATCTGTCCTAGTTAATACGAAGTTCTTCTATTCAGCAGCAGCTAGGACAATGAGCCAAAGTCAGGAATTGTGACCTCTTGCCATAAACTATGTGACAAGAGGGATATGGAACTCATGTGTGTCAAAGATCAGGAGTCTTCTAGTCGGGCCGTGGAAGAGTTCCCATGGGCCTGGAACCCTGAGATTGCAGGTATTTGGCCACGCCCCCAGAACCCTGGGCCCTGACCCCAGTCTCCATTTAACCTGTACCTTCAGTCACATAAGGCACAGGTATGGGGCATGACTAACAGTTTATTGCCTTGAGATTTACATAAGGCCAGGGGACATAGCTAATTAAGTTTCCCCTCCCTACCCCCTCCTCTCTCCCACTCCCCATATAAGGGAGCCCCTCCTGGCATTTGCCTGGCTGCGCACATCATCCAGATACAACTATCGTCATGATCAATAAAGTCATTAATCTCCACGTGTCTCCTGTGTCTGCCCCCAACATCTTCTAGCATTTGGGATCCTAGACCTTCTCACATATGTGGGAACCTTCGCTGCTGGAAAAGCCCCAGGATCCCGGCCCTGGACTCTGGTTCCGCTGCTGGCCGCAAGACTGTGCCTCTCTCACTGTGCCCGCCACCGGTGGAGTCCGGTCAGGGCTCCGGGCCCCGGCGCGTTGTTTTAACCCACATCTTCTGGGTGGCTTTGGGTTCCTGTTGACCATGTGTGACAGCCTGAAGAGCAGAGTTCTGATGTTCGTTGGTATTCCCATGATGATGCACTCAAACACCCCTGAAAACAACCAGAACTGTGCACAAAGAGCTGGATTTATATAGTGGAAGGAACATTACGGATTTAGGATTGCAAACTTGGATGTGAAGTCCAGACCAATCAAATATCACCTGGCTGTATTGGCTCATCACTTTCCTTCCCATGTAAACAAGGGAGATGGCTGAGGTGCCCTGTTTCTGGAAGGATAGTGCATGCTTCAGCCAAGCATGTCACTGGAGACCAATTCAGCCCCGCCAATTCTCAACAACAGGAGTCAAAATGCAGAATATAGTCTTCGAGAAACTGCGTAGACAGCAGGAACCCTGCACATGGTCAGAAGAAGATGTTTGCCACCTGCCTTCCTTACCCTAGTGCCTAGAAGAAAAAGTAACAGTGGAGCTGAAGTGCAGAGTCAGGGGTACCAGTGCCCTGTTCAGAACACTCAGAAGAAGAAAAAAAGCCGGGCAGTGGTGGTGCACACCTTTAATCCCAGCACTTGGGAGGCAGAGGCAGGCAGATTTCTGAGTTCGAGGCCAGCCTGGTCTACAGAGTGAGTTCCAGGACAGCCAGGGCTACACAGAGAAAGAAACGCTGTCTCGAAGAAAAACGAACAAACAAAAAAACAAAAACAAAAAAACAGAACACTCAGAAGGCTTCCACTGACTTCTGGAAAGGATGGGTGCAGAATCACTCGCCTGGCTTCACTTCAAGTTTTTCTCTTTATTTTATTTGTTTAATTTATTACTTAATCCATTCATTACTTTATGTATATATTTATGAATATATTATTTATTTATTTATTTATTTATTTATTTATTTATTTATTTATTTATGCAGGGTTTCACTGTGTAGCTATTGCTGTAATGGAATTCACTCTTTAGATTAGACTGGCCTGGAACTCAGAGAACTGCCTGAATCTGCCTTCAGAGTGCTGGGATTAAAGGCATGAGCCATCACCTTCAAAAGCTCGTGCTTCTCTCTCTCTCTCTTTGTGTGTGTGTGCACGTGTGTGTGTGTGTGTGTGTGTGTGTGTGTGTTGATAGAAGGAATCACAGGGCCCATGCATGCTAAGCAGGTACTCTTTTGTTGAGCTATATCCCCAGTTCTACTCTGGAAACTGCTGCAGAATCAACACAAGGAATGAGTTAGGGAACCAACACCCTATTTCACCATGGGCAACCTGGTTTTGGTAATGGCCAGCTTTGCTGTAGAATAAAACTCAGGACATTGAAAAAGCTTGCTCAAGCTTTTCTCTTCCAGTAACTGGCTGTATTAAAATTCTCACCCTGAGAATTTACCAAAACCCCTGGCCTCATCACCCTACTTAGGCTTTTTGGTGGTGACATCTTACTTCCTATCCAGGTCAGTCCTCATACCAGTGAGCCTCACATGCCATACAAGTTCTCTGGCTCCATTTTGCCAGACAGTAGATTTCACAACCCCTGACAAGCTGGAGCCTCCCTTCTCTCACACCTTGTAGGTCATCAGGTCAGAAGGCAGCATCATGTGCCGCCTATTAATGCTCATGCCATGGCTAACCACTGTGTATTCAATCTCATTGATGATATTTGTCTGGACAACCTCAATGCCCAGAGTTTCCTCCATAAGGGAAGCTCAGAGTGACCAGAGGCAGCCTGTTCTGGGAGCCACCCCACTCCTACTTCTTGCCCTGTCTGACAAGCACAAATCAAGTCCTGCTCTATTTCCCACAACAGATTACTGGATAATTGTTGGGGGAAGAGAGAGCAAATGTCAGGGTCAGGTAACTGTGCTGGAAAATGACTGATGGTCCAAAGAAGATGTACATGTTCTTTGTACATCACTGTTATTTGAAATGATCTAGCTACATTTTACACTATAGGTGACCGAGACTCTCCAGACAGGCTGCCACCTTCTACTAAAAGCTTGAAGTTCTCCTTCCCATTCTACTAGTCAATATGGAAGACAGCTTGGACACCTCTGGGATGCCTTTTACTACCAGCTGTGTTCATGACAGAATGCTCAAAATGCTTCAACCCATTCTCCCACCAGACAACCTCAAAAACAAGAACGTGGCTGGTAACCTGGTTCCTGCCATTCTCGGCCATCCCCACTACTGTTATCAAAAGGGATTCCTTACCTCCCCCAGGAGTGTTTTCTCAATTCTGCCCTTCACCAGGCATTTTTAATCCTCATCATCATCCTTGTCTAGCTGTGCTGTGATAATTGGAGTGCTGCAAGGAGGAGCAAGGGTCAGCACACAAGGAAGGGAGGGACCAGGATTGCGCAGTGTGCTGCTGTATTACATCTGAGTGCTACTCACAGCCATGAGGACTTTACTAGAGCTCACTTCTGGGAGGCCTGCAACAAAGACTTCACAGACGTCTCATTGAGGCTACCTAATTTTGGGAGATCCCAGGTCCCTATTCTGTCCATGAAGTGACTTAAGAAAATTTTCATATGGAAGAAGCCTTGATCTTCTGCCCCAGGGGGAACCAAGTCTTCACGCATTTCACCTCCCTTTGCCCCTCTCCAGCAATACCCTGGCTCCTCTGACAACTATCACCATCTGTTCTCACAGCAGACAGTGTCCCTTCAACACAGGCCCTTGAGACAGATCTGACCAGCCCTTAGGAGGAAAGCAGACCTCCAACCTGGATATCCACTGCTGCTGGTCTACAACCAGGAGCAGCTATTTTTCATTTAATATTTTTTCTTCTGCAAGACTTAGAGAATAGACAAAATAATTTTTACCCCTAAAGACATGATACATCTCTAATTCATCTGGTCACAGGTCTTTTGGAAACTTGCCTGAATCACTAGGGGCTTACAGAGAATGGCTAGAAACAAAACAGGGGAAAAATCAATCAGGGTCATTCCACTATGGAATAATGGCACCAAAGAAATGAAATGTCTAGTAACCTAGTCCTCAATACTGCTGGTGAGTTTAACATTTTCTCTTTCTTGTAACTAGAAGCCATTTAAAAAAAAAAAAAAAAAAGACAGCAGATTTGTTTTGACCATATCCAGTTTTGACTTGAGTGATTTTCTAAAACTCCAAACAATGATCAATACAGCAGACCTGTCCTCTGGACATCAGAAACTTCTCAGTTAATAAATCACAGGCATTCATGAGCACAAGGACCACTGATCCCCAGGAAACAGGCCAGGTCACAGCTACATAATAGCCTTGGGAGCGTTGATGATCTCTTGTCATATATACAGGGCTGGTGTTCACTGTGTGGAATAGTTGGAAGTGGTCTGCTCTTACTGGGTAGTAAATGTGGTCAGAGAGTTGGAATCTTAAGTACATAATATGAGTTTCCTTACAGACAAAAGACATTCAGGAAATTCCTTTGTAAGTCCTTTCATATTTAGGAGCATGCAGCCTAGGGTCCCACTGGAGACTCTAGACGAAAGGCACAAATTTGTCCAAAGCCTGGTACTGATGCTGGAGCAGTGTGCTTAGTTTTTATTTTAGCCAGACGTGACCTACAGTCACCTGGGAAGAATACTTCTCAGTGAAAAATTATCTAAATCAAGTTGACATTAGCATGTCTCATGCTTTGCTTCCTGTATAAACAGACTCCAAGCTTGGAGCCTGTACTTAGAGCTTTTAAGACTTGAACCTAAGTATGGTGGTGATACAAACCTTCAATCCCAGCACTTCAAGGAAGAGGCAGGTGGATCTCTGAGTTCCAATCATGCTTGGTCTACAGAATAATTTCAATGGGGCTGCACAGGGAAACCTGTCTCAAAATACCAAATTAATCAGAGAGGGGTGGGGGAGGGAAGGAGGAGGAGGAGGAGGAAGAGGAGGAAAAAGAGGAGGAAGGGAAGGAGGGAGGGAAAGGAGGGAGGGAGGCAAGGAGAGAGAGAGTTGAAGTGAAGCCACAAGGGGAATTCTGCACCCATCCCTTCTATAAGTCAACAGAAACCTTCTCAGTGTTCTGATACGGGCACTGGTACCCAGGTTTTGTCATCCGCTCTTCTTGGTGCTAGAGTGAGGAAGGCAGATGACAAACTTATCATTTCCTGGTCATGTGCAGGCTTCCTGCTGTCTAAGCAGTGTCTCAAAGACAATCAATCTCCTGCCTTTTGACTCCTATAGCAGAGGACTAGCTGAGCTGAATTGTCCTTCAGTGACCTGCTGAGCTGTGGCAGGCATTGTCCTTCCAGAGACAATGCTCCCTGTGGAGTAGTCCCTTCTTTGGACATTCTATTGAATCCTGAAGAGCTCTTTGCATCTCTTATGATGTCACTATGGTTGTAGCAACAGGTTGTCCTTAGGACATCTATTCAGTGCATACAGGGTTCATCAATATATATGTTGGCAAGACTGAGGAGTCTACTTAAGAGAGAATGGGTAGCATAGAGAGAACAGAAAGAGGCAGAAGGAAGCTGGGCTTCCGTCTCAGTGTAAAAGAGCCAAGAAGAAGAGATCCTGGGGAAGACACAGTGAGTCCTGGTCAGGGGCTGTGGAGCTTCCTGGAGGAGCTGGGCTTGAGCTGGGTCTTCCAGTAATGGGGCACAGGAAGTAGAGCCTCTAAAAAGCAAATGAAATCCCTTGCTTATCATAACTACTGAAAGTAAGGTATTTCAGAACATTAGTGTATTATCCCCAAAGCCAAGAGCTCACATGGCTGAAGATGTGCTGGGAGATTTTTGCTTTAACTCTAAATGGAGCTTGAAGCTATAACATGGGTACAAATGGAGAGCATTAGGAGGCTGAGAGGGAGCTAATGTGTCCCCATCTCCGGACAGGGCATCACTGCACTTCACTCCCCATGGTTTCCTTTAGGTACAGTGGCTGTCTGACACTAGTAACGGAGAGAAAAGTTCTTATGGTCTCAGGCTGAACAGAATAATTCCTCTGATCACCTCTCCCGGGCAGTGGCCCCCTTAGCTTTCTGAACCAGCATTTGCGGTGGTAGGGAGTTCTCTAGTGCAGACAAACAACTGTCAGAGGCATTGGACCAAGACTGGATTTTTATTGCCAGCTCAGGGTGTTCTGGGCTTTCAGTGGTCACTCTGGTGAGCACCCTCTGCCCCTGCATGACTTTTTCATCCACAGTCATGGGCTTAGAGTACAAGGCAGGAGATCTGGGTATCTCCTCAGCACCTGAGTCCTTGTGGACTGTGCCGGTTTTCTCCTGGCTCCTAAAACCACAGGCTTGAGAGCTCTGAAGCCAAGTTGCACCCTGTGCAGTTGTTAATAAGCTCTGAGAGGCCATCTGTGTGGTCATCATAAACATGTGTAGAGAGGCAGAGGAAACACCTGGATGCTTTGGTACTCCCCTCTCTACAGAGTAATGGGAGAGCTGAGATCCATACAGGAGGCATTTCAAGCCTGGGCCAAAATCTTTGGGATGTCACTGGGTTGCAGGCATGCTGTCTTTCTGTTTGAGCCTCAGGTGGTCTGTCCATCCTCTATGCCTTGTCATTATACAAGTTCACTTATGGTCATCTACCCATAGGGGCTGCTGAGTGCAAACCATCCTCCCCAACCCTCCTCACCAAGAAGCAGGTGAGTGCGGAAATGGAGAGGCTGACCACACAGCTGCAGCTGACAACCAGCAAGAGAAATGAGCTTCGAGATCGCCTGATCCTTATCACTGAAAGATCCTTAGACATTAGATATTCATTGTTTCAAGTGGCTTCTAGGGGGCTACACCTCCGGGGTGTCCCTGTGCCTTATCTCATGTCCCTAAATGTTTGTTGGTGGAGAGACAGAACCTGAAGCAGTGGCATGGGGCAGGGACTCTTCCAATCCTCCAAATGAAAACCAGAGCCTGCGGTCTGAGTGACAGAACTCAGACTGAGGCAGTGGAGAGTGAGTTCATAGCATGTATTTGGAAAGGTCTTGACAGGTGAGATTCTTCCACTGGTGTGAGTTTGTGGTGAGTCTTTGTGTGAATAAGCTCACGCAGCTAGAGCAGGCTCCGTGTGGACACTCAGCCTCTGCTGGCCTGGAGGCAGGATAACGAGTTGTTTGAGCACCAGGATGTGAGAGTGTGGCATCTTCTTGCCTTGGGTAGCCCAGGCCACAGCCTGAGTTCACTTGATCCTCGAGACCTACGTTTGTGGGGTTCTTTGCTCCTTGGTTTGGTCCCTACCATAAGCCAAATCCTTTTTATGAGAAACTGACGTTGGAGCATATGAAGGTCATGTCTGACCTGCAGAACTTGGAGAATCTGAACACTGAGGCCTCAGAGACCTTCAAGGAGCTCAGGAAGGGGGCTGGCTTCTATAAAGTAAGTGCCTGTTAGGGGCCCCAACCATGGTGGAATGGCCATTTCTGACTTTGTTTCTGGACCGAAGAGTTTTAAGTCTCCAGGTCTGGTTCTAGGCTTTCTGCCTCTTAGCCATCAGCCTGCCTTATGGCTTTGGGATGTGTGCCTCTTAGACTCAGTTTAGCTAAGTGTAAAAGAAACTGTTACCCCTCACAGCATTGTCCTGCCATCCATGGGAACATGTAGATAGAAAAGTGATTTACTCCATGAGACCAGTTTCAGGCAGCCCTGGGCCTCTGGGACTCAGGCAGAGTTTTACAGAGCTGATTGTTGAGGAACAGCGGATAGAATGCCCTCCCCCTGGTTCTCCTGTGGTATCCTGAGGATATGTGCTCCGTACACTCTGCCATTTCCCCATTACCACAGACAGTTAAGGATTCAGGGGAAGGAGGCAGGGGGACTCCTTTAGTTCTTGGAGGTACATAGATTTCTTCTCTTGGTTTTGGTGTTTTCAGTACTAGTTGGATCCTTTCTGGAATTAGCTATTTTCTTGTTTCCGTCTTCTGAGTGGAGCTGTCATGGTTGTATTGTGCTCTTTTCCTTGGTCTTCCTGGGAACCTGGGCCTGCTGGAGTTGAGGGGCCCTGGAACTACAATGATAGGAAAAGGCTGATAGGGCCTTACTATGCAGAGGGTGTTTCCAGCAACCTCCACAGCTGGCTCCTGATGGAATAGACTCAGATGAAGAAGAAGATAGACGTGCTGAGGCAGGAGAACAAGAAAGTACAGAGCAATTGGGTCCTGCTGCAAAGCACTTTAGAGACTTGAAGCTGATCTGTACGGACCAATAGGAGGAGACCAGTGACCAGCAGACCTAGCAACAGCAGTAGAGTAGGCACCTGGGTCAGGCTAGTGTCTGGCACCATTTGCCCTTTGTTCTGTCTCTGTGCTCATCCACACATCTGTGCTTCCACCCATCACCTGTCTAATCCACATGCCCGAGCAGCCACCCACCAATGTAATATGATTGTTTACTTATCTATGTACAATTATCCTGGGAAGTTATCCTCTTATGAGAAACTGAGTTATTGGCAAGCATACCCTGCCACTCTGCTTGAAGCTGCACAGGTGAATAACATGTCACACACCTACATGTGCTCATGATAGATATGCACAGAGCTTTGAGGGAGGGATTTCTGAGCCCTGTAAGTCATTTGCATGGCAGGAGTCATGTGATATCACAGTCAGGAAGCAGGTTGGAGAAGAACCCAGTGCAAATTCCAAATGAGTGTTTCTCATTGTTACCTGTTTGGGTGGTCTGTGGCCTTCTCCATTCCTCCTGCAATCCAAGGGGGTCTCTTCCCTTTGGTTAGCTCTTGGTTCACACTGACAGAAGCCTGAGTACCAGCTTGTTGGCTCTGTTTTTTCTGAGTGGTGCTGTAGAGTTCTCCCATCCTGAAGCTTACACTCTGGATCTGACTTGATAACAAGAGATGTGGGCAGGGCTTTTTTATAGACTGGGGGGCCAGAATGGGAGATTTGGTGCATCAGAGGAAAAATATTCTCTATCTACCTTAACACACTCTGGCCAAGCTGAGCACGTTTCCAACAGCAGTTTCATCCAAAAGAGATGTATAATACAGTTCTGAACCCCTTCTGGAAGAGCTGCTGTGCTTATGTAGTATGAGATTGCATTATGCTTGGTTTTTTTTCCTGTGTATGTTGGTGTAGTGTAAGCATGTGGGTGGTATGATATATCATGCATGTATGCAATGGCTAGCAGCAACCACTGGGTTTCTTTCTTTTTTAGTCTCTACCTTGAAACAGACTTTCTTACTTTTCTAGAAGCTTGCTGTCTTGGCTAACCTGGATTGACCAGCAAGCTCTTGCTTTCCTCTGCATGTGCTTGCCCTTGTGTGAGAACATATTCATGCCTATGCTCAACCCTCCACTAATAACAAATTCCTTTAATGAACAGGAGCAGGAAAGACTGAAGGAAAGGCTTCAGTACCTGCTGAAGCAGAAGGAGCTGCTCACCCACAAAGAGGACTCGCCTGAAAAGCTGCAGATTCACTTTGTCTTCCAGATGTAACAGGAACCCAGGCTTCCGTGAGCCAAGTGGGACTCCTGTACCTGAGATCTCTATCTTTCTTGGGCCTCACTCATCGGTAATGCTAAGAGCCACTACCTGGGAAAGAACACCTCAGAGTATTGTGCTGGTCCAGTCAACAACTTCTGTCCAGGAAACAGTATGTCTGATACTCAGTGTGTCTGAGGCCTTGTAAGTCCTGCTTGTGTACTCTGGTATATTCTCAGCAGACTGTCATTGAGTTCACAAAGATTTGCCTGCTTTTGACTCCCAATTGATAGTATCTCAAGGTGTGCACCATCATGTCTGGCCTACATTTTACAGAAACTACCTGCAGTAGTACAGAGTCTTCCTTTCAGGCCAGCTAGACAAGGCTGTATATTTTAAACCAGCAGAGGGCGGTAATTGTTCAGGAAACATCGCTTAGTGTCTCAAAGGGTGCTCTATGAATTATCAAGCAGTGAGAAGCCCCTGGTGACGAGGGCTGACCAGTCTTTTGGCTGTGAAAGATAAAGTCCTGATGCTCAAGAGCTGTGTTGTTGGATTAGGCAAACATCAGCTGAAAGACATGTGTGAAGAAGGTGCCATTCTAAAATTATCCAGAGGCAGACTAGTACCCTATATCTAGCTCAAAGAAGTTGATTCATGGCCCCACTAGTACAAATGAAAGGGGCCTGGGAATCTGTTGTGGATGATGTGACCCCACAACTAGACAGTAACAGCAAGTTTCACCTGCAGGCAGCATGACCTGAGTTTGCTGCCAGTGTTGTGCCTACAGCTGATGAGGTTCAGGCATGACCCTCAGATGACCTGACTCTATCAGCTCAATTGTCCCTTGCTGAATTAGGGAGGAAAAACAGGCCATAAGGACCCTTCAAATTATTAACCATGTAGCCTTACCTCAAGCAGAGAGAATTGAAACATATTATGAGTCTTATTCTTAACCCCAAAGGTGACTGCAAATGATATAATTTGGGGGTGATGAGGTATGCTAAAGAAGCAGATCTGAAGAAGAGGTGACCTGATGCTACCTCAGCAGGTGTGTGCTCCTAAACATTGAAGAATGAGTTACTGCGAAGAAATGTGGATGCCCACACACATTCAATCGATGTGTGACTAGCTGACAGTGTGGGTGACAAAGCAGGATTTATCCAGGACCTGAGATGTATCTTTCAGGATTAAGTTAAACCCAGTCTGACAGAAAGGATTCAGGATTCATACTTCTATCTGGATAAAACCCTCAGTTTACAGAGGAATGGTGACATTTTAGAGTCCCAGAGGGATGCCCTTGAAAACACTAACAATGAATCCCACTGCAAAAGAGCATTTCAGAGACTTCTGCTGCCTCAACATGGACCCCATCTGGCTGCAGGTTTTCAAGTATCAAGGTTGTAGATTAGGACTTGGTGATTATTTGTACATAACTGTGTAGGCAGAGACAGTAAGAGTTTCTATAATTCTTCAAGCTGAGAACTTAAGAACCTTCACTGTCGCCGGGCGGTGGTGGCGCACGCCTTTAATCCCAGCACTTGGGAGGCAGAGGCAGGCTGATTTCTGAGTTCGAGGCCAGCCTGGTCTACAGAGTGAGTTCCAGGACAGCCCGGGCTACACAGAGAAACCTTGTCTCAAAAAAAAAAAAAAAAAAAGAACCTTCACTGTCACACAGCCTAGGTTAAAAGCAGAGAGTTGTAAGCTGACCAAGTGTTAAGTGCTTTAGGCTCAGAAGCCAGTCAGAGTTGAGGCTATGTACAGACCTACATGACTGTGTGCAGGATGCAATAGAAAAATGAACACCGCTGTGTGGTTCAGGGACAAAGCACCAGGGCGACTTTGGCTGCTAGAAATTGTATCCAACTAAAGTATGGTGCATATCAAGAAGATGAACTTTCATGTTTTTTCCAAGGTTTCAGCACAGAAAAATGCCATGGTCCAGTTATTGCTGAGAGGGACATTTCCAATGAGAGACTGAGATTCCAGTCTTACTGAAGATGCACCAGGGAGAGCTTCAGAGAAGTGCTGAGGCACAGCCAGAGCTGCTGGGATCCAGGAGGAGTCTGAAAATGTAAATTAATGCTGTCCTGATTGGGCATCAGGGATACTTTTGTGGAGATGAGTAAAGTGAGTTCAAAAGACTGAGCCAAAGGCTGTCACATGTTACATCTTTAGTCTTGCTGAGAGCATGACATATAAAGGCCCAAAGAGGCATGGCTATATGTGGGACACATGGACCATGTCACGGGAGGAACTGGTATAGAACTGTAGAGGTAGACCATGTTCAAATCCTAGACATTTCAAAACTTGACACCAGCACAAATCCTGGAAACCAGGTGACCACCAGCAAAGGTGATCAGTCACATACCCAGCACCTGGACCACCTCTCTATGCTAATGAGGCACCTCAGTACCTTAGCTTTCAGCCAATGACCTTTTTTCACCCTGGATAGTCTCACTCCCAAACTATATAACCCTTAGTTCGCCCCGAAAAAGTATATGTGATCAAACCCACCCCAAATAAAGAAATACGAACAAGCTAAGATCATCTCAGAGAGCTGCTTCATTAAAGAACATCTGAGAAGGCCTTCTTTCTCCCTGCCCTGCTGGCACTCACTCCCAACCAGATCAATCTGGACTCTGCTTCATCCTTCCAGCCCAGTGTGCAGTAGCATTGGGACACCCCAAGGACAAGGAACCCCAACATTGATCCCTAATGCTGCTTCTCCCTGCAGGCCTGACAAACAGCAGCATCTCTGGAGCGAAGAGGCAGAATGTGGACCCGGCCTGCTTGGGACTTCATCCTGTCCTCTCTAGTGTATCGGCAGCATCGGGACTTCATCCTGTCCTCTCCAGTGTATCGGCAGCATCGGTACTTCATCCTGTCCTCTCTAGTGTATCGGCAGCATCGGTACTTCATCCTGTCCTCTCTAGTGTATCGGCAGCATCGGGACTTCATCCTGTCCTCTCCAGTGTATCGGCAGCATCGGGACTTCATCCTGTCCTCTCTAGTGTATCGGCAGCATCGGGACTTCATCCTGTCCTCTCTAGTGCATCGGCAGCATCGGGACTTCATCCTGTCCTCTCCAGTGTATCGGCAGCATCCATACACCCGGAAATGAGAGGTGGAACCTGAGCTACAGCTACACTCCATTCGAAAAGACTTTTACCCTTGGTGACAGCCTGGCTTCTGAATGTCCAAGGAAAGCCAAATGCTTTAGACCTGTGGTACTAAATCTGCTTAACATAATTTTTTGTGTTTTGGTTTGGGTTTTTGCCATTGATTGTTTTGGGTTTGGTTTGGTTTGGTTTGGTTTGGTTTGGTTTGGTTTGGTTTGGTTTGGTTGTGTGTATGTTATTTCTCCTTGTTATGGTTTTTCATAGTTAGCTAAGGCTGTTCACTGTTTTTATTGACTGTCCTTTTAAAGCCCTTTTTGAGAAAAATGCAATATTTATGAATTTTTTTAAAAAGTGATTTACAGGGCTGGAGAGATGGCTCAGTGGTTAAGAGTGTCTTCCCAAGGTCCTGAGTTCAATTCCCAGCAACCACATGGTGGCTCACACCCAACTGCAATGGTGTACTCATGGACATAAGATAAATAAATCTTTTTTTAAAAAGTGATTTCCAACTCTTTATGCTTAATGCTAGCTTCTTTAGTCAAGTGTAACCCCAGAACTCACAGACAGATCTGCAAGTTCCAGGCAGCCTAGGCTACAAAATGAGTTCCCAGACTGCCAGGGCTATACAGGGTGATGGTGTCGTGGGTGTGGATAGCTTGGTTTACTGTATGGATACACATTGATGATGAAAGACTGCACTGACCCCATGCTGTCATGTATTTAGCAACACATGAAATATGGTACTCTATATACAAACTTTCATGAAGTGGCCATGTGGACCAAATTATTGAGAAATACATTTGTATTGCTTTATAGCTTCTCAGGAAATAAAAACATGAATTGAGAGAGTATAAAAGAAGTTGGGAATCCCAGAGCTTTCTGCCTCTGTTGTTTCTTGCAATACAGCATCAGTGATAAGCATACAACAGACATAATGAAATTCCACGTCATGTAGGGAGGAAGCTTTATATAGATGCTGTTGGCCTTGACCATGTATTGAGTGTGCTGTTTGTTTTTAGAATTATTAGTATTTATTCTGTCTGAAGGGGTGTTTTGTCTACTGTATAGCTGTAGACGCCCTGCTATCCTTCAAAGGCCAGAAGAGGGAGTCAGATCCCCTGGTATAGATGATTTGGGGCACCACGTTGGTCCTCTGAGAGAACAGTAAATGCTCTTAACCTATAAGCCAACACTCCAGCTCCTGCACTCTGCTTCTGTCCTCTAGCACATGTGCTGTATTAGGTGGACTGGATCACCTCCAACATAATGGGGTCTGGAGACCTGTAGGGACAGTGTGTGAGGTAGACGTTCTGACTGTCTTGGACAGCCAGGCATCTATGCAGGGCTCTGGTGTCCTTTCTGCTCTTTGGGGTTCAGGATCATGCTCCAGCAGTACTTAATGTCAGGGTTAGAGAACGTCTGTCATCTCTCATCTAGGATGGCAATGTAGATTAAGCACATCTGCTAAGATACAGAATTGAGATTATCCTCCCTGAGGCTGCAGTGGGATAAAGAATCCTTGAAAACAAGAAAACTTCTTCAATCTCAACAGTGTTAGGGGGAAGCTCCAGAGCAGCCACAGTGCATGGAGCTGCAGCACTGGCCACGTTCTGGTGGAGAGCATGCCTGGACAAGCCTGGGACATGAGAGGGACAGCTGAAGCTACCCTTTTATCCTGGCAGATCTCAGAGGATATTAAGGAAGTGTTTCTTCCAGGTGACTGTTTTATGATTTATGGAATGGATACGACTTCCTGACAATGGAGGTGAGTCAGAGAGTTGATGTGTGGAGGAGGCAATCCTGTGGGTTTCCAGACAGTTGCTGACAAACCAGGGCTTTTAAAACCTCAACATCCAGAGAAGCAGGGTAGAGGCTGTGGTTACTCTCTGCCATAGGACATCTCCTCTTTCTGACCCTGACACAGAAAGGGCCATCTGTAGACACTAGGAAACTAGATGAGACTTGGTTTAAGACATGCTACCAAGATGCTACTATACTGAGTTGGGTGTCCTTGTCCATCTTGGTACCTGGAGGGAGCTTGGGCCTGGCAATGTCTTCCTCATCTGTGGGTCCTCAGCATAGTGTGTGGTTGGTTTGGTGACTGCTCCCAGGTGGGTAGAATAACCCGACTCATACTTGAGCAAGTAGATAATGGTTTCATATCAGCCTTTCCCAGGCTAAACTGTCCTGAGCACACAATATGAACTCAGGTCCCTCTTTATCTCTCCAATATTGTGAAACATTCCTAGTCTTGAAAGCATTCTGTCAGCCAGTCTCAAGGACCATTCTTGGAGTGATTGCCAGCTGCATCTCTTCATCTAACCTGCCCTATAATTGTTGTGGAAGATGAATGGAGTTCCCGACCTGAGCTGTATCTCAGTGGTAGAGTAGTTGCCTAGCACATACAGTGCCCCTAGGTTCAATCCTAGCCCTAGGAACTACAGAGGAAGAAACGCAAGAACCCAGGTACATCTAGAGGTGTAGAGTACAACAAAGGGGGAGTCTCCATAGGGGATTTTAAGTCCTCCAACCTCCAGCCTCAACACAGATCTCCCATGGACACCATTTATGAAACATGCATTTTCACTATGGCAAGCATTTGTTCTTGGGGTGGAAAGAATCTATACAACATGAATAAAGCACAGATATATGGGTGTCTTTCCTGGTAACTTTACGGTGTCAAGAACTAACTGCACACAGATGCCCTTTGCTCTTCCTGCGTGTTTGTGCAGGTGTATCCATGAACCCTCTATAAATTTTAAAATGCGACTCAGAAGACCATCTGTCAAGGAGGCCTGCTGAATTCTGTTACTAATGTCCCAGGGCACTTTTCCTGGAAATACTGAAATGGTGGTCTACTTCAACTACACCCTGAAACCTGGCAATGTGGCTGTTCTCAGCGAGGCTGTGGTGTGCATCACCACCCTGGAGAAGAGCAAGAGCTCCATGTACTCCATGCTGCCAACCCCTCATCTCATAGAGAGGCAGGCAGAGGAAGGGCCTGGGTTAGGGGTCACTATTGAGAGCAAGAACCTCTTCCCTACCTGACTTTATCTCTAAATAACTGGCCAAGTTGTTGGCCCAGCTCTCACAGCCCAACTCAGCCCATTAGGTTTCTTTCTGTTCCCTCACTGACTTGATTGTGAATGGTTACAGTTCCCTGAGCTGCCTTTCTCCATGACCCAGACAGCACACAGCACTCTTAGGTTAAGTGTATTCCTAATGGTCACTGCTGGAAATAGATCAAGGCCATGGTGTCCCTAGGTCTTACAGACACTGACACCCACCCAAGAGCCACCTGATGTCTACTTCTTGCCACAGAGTTCAGTGTACTATTCCTGACCTTGGCTCCTTGCCCTATTTGCAACTCAATAGAAGCATTTGGTGCCCCTAACAGAAGTCTGGATAGCATCACCTGTGCCCTAGGCACAGCTCCTCAGATGGGCAGCAGCTTCACGCTACACATGCCTGCACCACACTGTGAAGGACCTGAGGAATGCTTGTCATCTCACTGGTACATGTTAGTGCCATAAGCTCTGGACTCTAGCAGGCCAGCCAGGTGTCCTTACTTCATCTGTGTATCGCTGCAAGGTGTGTCCATGCCTCTCTACCCAACCATCTCATATAAATATATTAGTTTTTCTTCCATTTGAGGGATTTGGGACTTTTGTTGTTTTACTTTGCTCCCCAGCAGCTACAGAAACCAAGAAGTCAGGTTCAAACTATCACCTGAAAACAGGTTAAGTTAATGCAGTCCCTCGGGAATTTGCAACAAGGACTGAGACCTTTGTGAAGCCCAAACTACTCTCTTCTATAACTGCCTTCCCTACTGTTTTTATTGTCTGCTTCTATGTGTCCCCAAGAGACAGTTTCCTGTGACCAAAGGCAAGCCAGTCCCTATGACCTGTAGAAGTCTCACTGGAGTTTAGACCCTACTTTAGATGGCCTGGATAATGCACAACTAGTCCAAGTCACCTACAGTGCCTTATGCTGTCATCCACACACCTCTGATAGTCGATCAGTTTATCCCAATACCCAGAGCCAAAGAATGCACAGTGCTAGCCTTCCTAGGTTCAGGCGGAAACCACTTGCAAAATAAAAGGGACCTGAACATGTAGGCATTTGCCCAGACTGACAATGGCAGGCTTTTAGAAGAGTAAATCACCCTGACAATAGAAAATAGACTGTGAGGGGACAGGTAGAAAACTTGGACAAACTCTTCAATCACTTCTCAGGCTTCTAACAATTATTTCCCTCTTCTGAGAGGTCTTGGGGTCTGTGGGTCCATGCAAAACAGGAGAGGAATGAAAGTCACTGTCCTGGAGGCATTGCTCCTAAGACAATGTGCCCTTTGTGCTGGATGTGTTCTGTGGGGTTGGCCCAGGGCCAGCAAGAAATGGCCTACAGCTCCCTTCCTCTGAAGCACATCTTTGGGCCAGTTGTCCTGTCTCCTGCCCACATGGATTACTTTTGTTGTCCTTCCTCCCTGGACATTGATGTGATAAGAAGTAGGGATCAGTACACAAGAAGTGAACCCCAGGTTCACTTCTATAATGGCCTGGGTGATCTAATTCTCTCATCCTACAAGAAACAATAGTCTGTCCTGGAAGAGGCAGGCAGATTTCTATGAGTTTGAGGCCAGCCAAGTTCACATAGTGTTACAAGATTACTCCATAGATGGGTTGAATGATTAAAGAGACAGATGTGGGAAAAGAAAACAAAAACAAGATATCACAAAACTGAAGCACTATTTCTAGAACACATACATTATTCAGAGTTCCCTTAGTTGATTTCCCAAGCTCTGAGTTCAAGTTGCTAAGGAGCTCAGTGTGGCCATGGGTATTTGGAGCAGCCATGGAATAGATTTTTCTATTATGATGACATGGACTTATTCTCTAGCCCAGACTGGCTCTTCAGTTCAAGATCCTTCTGTTTCAGCCTTCCCACTGCTGGGATTGCAGGCTTGTACTAACCACACTTAACACCAAATCAGCAATTCCCGGCCTGAGACTTTTTTCCCTCAAGGCACAGTTTTCAAATTAAACTAAACAGGCTATGAGCGGAGGCACATACTTGTAATTCTATTCCTCTGTTCATGGAGGAGGAGAGGGGAAGGAGAGGAAGAAGAGAAGGAGGAGGAGGAAGAGGAGGAGAGAAGGACCTAAGATCAAGGCAAAGCTATCCCACAGAGGAAGGCCCTATTATAAACTGAAATTTTTAATTAAGCACTGTGTTCTTTCTGCATCCACCAGGCTGAACTTTTTCAGAGCATCCATGACATGAAAATGCCTTTTTCTTCATTTTCCCTTACTACATGAGCTAGCCTGAATCATAACAATGGACCCAGGCCATTAACTAAGGTTGGCTCAGGCTTTTCATTCTCATGAGCATATCACTTCCCCATAAAATCTAGGAGACCCAAAGAGGTACACATGTGTATGTATACACGCTGCTTCCATGCACAGTTGTCTTGTAAGAAGACATAGGCCTGGTCGGACCAAAGAGCACAAATACACACTGTAGCAAGGAGCAGTGGAATAAAGCAGGGGCAAACCCAGGCCATTCTGCCTGAGACCCCCTTGAAATGAGAGTTATGTTCTGTCAGGTGCTTGACAAGTGGACACTTGGTTGGATGGGTGTACAGGTGCATTTATGTGAGCTTTGTATGCAGGTCAGTGTGTGACATTCTGGGAATGGGCTGACATGGTCATTGTGATGACAGACAGAATCTCATCAGAGTGTCCATCCCCCCTAAGCACCTTCCTGGTATCTCCAGCCCTGCTGCCTCCTCCCACTCCCAGCCATACCTCTCCCCACCAAACATGGCACACTGATGTAAATGCTGTGTGCCATTCATTCTTCCACACTGTGGCTTTCAGATCATGCTGCTGCAGCCAGGATCCCTCTCCTGTAGACAGGCTCTGCACAGAAGCAGGTTCCATCAAGCTGAGGAGAGAGGTCCTTCTGACACTGGTGGGTTGTGTTCTGGCTTCCAAGCTGTCCCTGTAGAGTCTCCTCCTCTTAGGCACAGACTCCTGAGGATGTGCACTGAGCAGAGGACTCAGGCTAGTCATCCGAGCAAAGCATATGACTGTCATCCTACTTGGCAATCCTCTGAGCAAGACCTGTCAGGAGAGTCCTACCATGAATGGAAGCTGCCATCTGGTTGGAGATCTTTGTAGCCTTGGCTTCCACAATCATTGCAAGGTCTCAAATCCCAGGCTGCTATTTTCTCGGTGAGAGAGAATTGCCAAGCGTCTTCTTGCCTTACCTACCTAGTGGATGCCAATGTGATCCCATTTGGAATTGCGGTGCTCATTATGAACAGTGGACTCCAGGTGAATAAGAGGGTTTTTTTTGTTTTTAATAGAGACATGAACCATGCTATCATTAACAAATCGAAGAGGAATTTACTGGAAACTTCCTTGGTGAGTGGAGAAACTGAGTGGCCGACCTTGGTCGATGAGGTATTGAGTCCTGAATTTTCACTGGATTTCTGAAACCAGGACAAATAATACAAAATGTCTCATTTATGAGCTTTTATGTTGACTGCTGGCAAAATGACATTTGGACATGTGTTAAATAAATGCATTAGGATTAATTTTCCTAGTTTTCTCTTTACTGCACTTAATAAAATAATAATAATAATGATAAGTATAATATTATTATACTTACATAGCACATACATTAATATATAATGTTATATGTCATATTATATATTAGTATAATTATATAATTAGATATATTCTATTACAATCTATTATTATTATATTATTATTATTATTATTTTCTTCAAGACAGAGTTACTCCGTGTAGCCTGGCTGTCTTGGAACTTTTTAGACCAGCAGTCTGGGCTTGAATTCAGAGATCCTCTTGCCTCTGCCCGCCCAGTGCTGAAATTAAAGTTATATACCAGTACATGCCCTTGATTGTCCTCCAAGGACTGTAGTAACTCCACAAGGTAAGGGGCCATGATATATAGTGTTCCTTACTCAGCTGGTACTGGGTGAGAACATAGTCGGTTGAAAGGCATTGGCTGGTGACTCAACACTTGACAGTCACCCCTTCCATCAGCCCAGGAATGTTTTGGATGGTGTCTTAGATAGTATTTCATTGCTGTGAAGAAACAACATGACCATGGCCACATTTATGACATTTAATTGAGACTGGTTTACAATTTCAAAAGTTTAGTTCACTTATCATCGTGGTGGACACAGCATGGCAGTGTCCAGGCAGATATGGTTCTGGAGTAGGAGCTGAGAGTTCTATATCTTGATCTTCAGACAGCAGAAGGGGACTGGTATCCCACTGGGCATATCTGAGCATAATCTCAAAGACCGCCTTCACAGTGCACACTTCCTCCAACAAGGCCACACCTATTCCCGCAAGACCACACCTCATAATAGTGCCATTCCCTCTGGCCAACCATTCAAATATGTGAGTCTATAGCGGCCATATCTGTTCAAACAACCACAGATGGCTTGCTATTGCTAAGAGAATGTGGTCTGATTTAAATGTCACCTATACACATACACATGCCTCAGGCCTACCGTTTGTAAGAAAGCAAAAGGCCCAGAGATGAAGCATTTGAGGTCTGTCTTGCCTGCCTTTCTCTCTCTCTCTCTCTCTCTCTCTCTCTCTCTCTCTCTCTCTCTCCTTTCTTTCTGGAGTAGTCCTTGGTCTCACTGTATCCCAGCAACGTTGTGTGTGTAGGGGCATAACCTGACCTTTGTCAAGCCGGAATGTGACTCTCTGATACCAGGAGCTGAGATACGCCTTTTTCCCGCTGGCTGTCCCACTGTCTCTTTACTACCAACAGGGCACCCTGTTCATAGCTAGGCACAGGGCCACCCAGAGGTGAAACATTCTCCAGCATCCTCAGATCAGGCCTGGCTATATAAGGACTGGCTGAAGAGATGTAAACAGAAGTGACTCTGGGAAGTCTCCTTAAAGGACAAGGCCTTCTCTCTGTTTCTCTGGCTGGAAGGCTTGGCACTCAAGTGGCTCCTTCAAGCCAAAATGAATGAGGAGGCCCCTACCTCACAGTTGGTGGACAGTGCTGGTCAGCCACTGTATGAGCCCCTAAATGGCCACTGGAGGGTTTGTTTTAGTTTTGGGTTTTGTGCTGAAAATAGAGCCCAAAGCTTTGTGTATGCTTCTCATGTGCTCTACTACTGAGCTGCTGGCCCCTGACCCTATATGGATCTTAATCAGAAAAGAAAATCTTACATATTTAGGGCTGTGTCAAGTAGAAGTTTGGTTATCTTCTTACCTGAGAACTAGTGTCTGCCTACTTTCTCCTGGTGTCCCTAGAAGAGAGGACTCTACTATTTTCTGGGTGGAATATTCAAGTGCTTTCTAATTTGTTTTACATGTATTATTTTGATATTGATTTATGCTTGTCTGTGTGTTCCCATGCTCACATATGTGGAAACACACATGCCAAGTCTCCAGTGAGAAGGCAGAGGACAACTTGTAGCAGTTGGTTCTTTCCTTCCTCTCAGACCCTCAGGCTTGGCAATACACACAGGATGCACCATCTCACCAGCCCCATTTAATACTCTCTAGAAGACGTCAGCTCCAAGATGACTTGATTTCATTACATCTGGTATTGACTTTAAACACAATTGGCCAGATCTTCAAAACACCAATATCAATATATCATATATTTAAAAAAAAAAAATCTGGGCAGTGATGGCACACACCTTTATCCCAACACTCAGGAGGCAGAGGCAGGCAGATCTCTGTGAATTCTCGGCCAGCCTGGTCTACAGAGTGATTTGCATGGCATGTAGGCCTATAAGCAGAAACCCTGTCTCAAAAATAAATAAATAAATAAATAAATAAATAAATAAATAAATAAATAGAACAAGAAGCAGGAGAAAGAGAAGAAAACAAGAAGCTAGGCTGGGAAGATGGCTCACTGGGCAAAGTGCTTTCACTACAAGCTTAAAACCTACGTTTGAATCCCCAGAGTCCATCCATGGAAAGCCTCGTACCCTGTATGTGTCTTCAATCCTAGTGTTCCTCTGGTGAACTGGGACACAGAGGCAAGACAATCGATAGAAATGGCAGGACCAGTTATCCAGTTATACAGAAGGAATAAAGACAGCACAGAGGATCCATGTAGATGGCTCAGCTGAAAAAAGGGCTGGACATGAAGCCTGGTGACCTAAGTGTGTTCCTGGGAACTCATGCAAAGGTAGAAGGAGAGAAATGACTGCACATGGATTTCCTCTGACCTCCACATGCAAGCAGAGGCATGCACACACCTGTCCCTGTACACAATAAAAATAAACCCAAAGAGACCCTGGCTCAAGGTAGACAGTAAGGACCAACAGAAGAGGTCATCCTCTGCCCACAACACCTATGCTCACACTCACACAAACAGGTATGCACACATATCAGACACATGCAACACACACACACACATACACTTTAAACAACAACAAAATTCACTAGCTAACCTGCAATGAATGAATGTCTCAGCTACTCATTCGGTCATCTTTAAAATACTACCTGGCAGGCATGAATTTTTAAATTTGACAATAAACCTATTGGTCCAGCAGAAATGGATCTAGACCAGAATGTCACATCTCAAGTGCTAGTTACCACTCTGAAAGTCCCAGGAGTCACCCGGAGTCAGAAGTCTGTGTGTATGCTTCAGCAAAACACATACTGGTCATTACTGCTCATTATCAAGTCTTGACCAATTCCCATCTCTCTGCCCCCTCTGGAATTTTCTTGAGCCCATTACCATGACTGTGATCGTGCTCAGACCTCCCAGAGCTGGTGTCATTGTGAGCTACAGCTCATCTAGCCATATTTAGCCCTCAAGCCATGACAATGGAGCCTCCGTCTGTGCTGTAGTGTTTCATTTGCCAGCTGTCTGTCTCCCCAGGGAGCTACAAGCAATGTGAGGTTTGATGTGTGGCATAGTGTGCATTCTCAATACTAGCACAGAGCAGAGTGGACGATAAGTGCAAGACAGAGCCAGGCATGGTGGGCCAAGTCCTAAAAAGCAGAGGCAGGCAAATCTCTGTGAATTTGAAGCCACACTGGTCTACAGCTCAAGTTCCAGAACAGCCAAAGAATACACTTAAGACACTGTGTTAAGAAACAAAACCAAAAAGCAGGCTTGAGAATTGTCTCAGTCATTAAGAGCACGGGCTGTTCTTGCAGAGGACCATATGGAAGCTCATGGCTGTCTAAATCTCTACTCCAGGCTTCAGACAGGAAAATGACCTTGGGCTAGGACAGGGAAGTAGGCTCAGATACTTTGGTCATCCTGATAAGCTCTTAGAAATAGTGATCACAAGAGTGTTCAAGTAATTGGGTTTAATGTCCTTGCTTTTTCTTTGACTATTTGTGTTTATTGTCTTGCTTGTTCCTTGACTATCTGCATCTATTGTATTGCTAGTTCCTCAACCTAGAACTGACCTTAATACTTGCATGTAATTAAAATGGTATAAAAGCATAAAGGAGGAGGGGGAATGGTATAGGGGGTTCTAGGGAGGAGAAATGGTAAGAGGGTACTGTACTGTAAATAAATAAAATATCCAATAAAAATAAACAAAAATAGAAAAAGTGAGATGAAGTCAGTGCATACATGCATGCTTGTTTTGACTTTTGGCAACTGTTGGGATTTTATTTTAGTGAAAAAAAGTAGACATTTTAAGAAACCATTCAGTCTGGCCTAATAAACAGCATGCTGTCACAAGAACTCAATCAGCGCGCAATAAAATCCTACCATGCATTTGAAGGATAAGAGATGACATGTGCTAGTGGTCTGACATGCTGTCTGGTATATAGGATATGATAAAGCAGTGATCTCCTGGTTGCCAAGGTCATTACCACTTAATTGCCTTGCATTTCTATCAGCAATTTATCAAATATGAATGCCCTCTGGGGAGAAATGTCTAAAAACTCCAGCTCTGTGTGTAAATTGTTTCTTGTGATTTGTAAACAAAATGAATTACCAACATTTTTATAAACTATGAGTGCACATTTGAGGACCAGAGCCGAAAGGCAATGTTCATAATTGATAACAAAAAAAATGTACCCACATTGTAAAAAAAAAAAAAAAAATAAATAAATGAATAAATAAAACTCTACTCCCAGGGTGTCCAACACCTTCTTCCAGTCTTTTCAGACACACATGTGATGTACAAACATACCTGCTGGCAAAACACCCATATGCATAAAATAATAAATGCTAAAAAAGGAAAAAAGAATAAAAGAATATAAGCCATGGGCTTATGAAATGGCTCAGCAGGTAAAGGCTTGCTGTACAAACCTGAAGACCCAGTTCAATCCCCAGAATTTACATAAACATGGAGGGGGAAAATGGACCCTACAAAGTTGTCTTCTGACCTCCACTTGTGCACGTACACAGAATAATAATTTGTAAAAAAAAAACTATAAAAGGCATGGCTCTGCTATAGAACACATGGAAGCTCTGAGTTGTGTCCTTAGCACCAAAAATAAAAACACAAAATACATGGAAGGAAGTCAATTCCAGATCCAACTCCCTGACTTTAGCCTTAAGGAGTAGAGGTTCCTAAGACAGTGACTGTCATCCTGACCTGGCTCAGGTGCTCATTTTGCTGCAGAATCACTCTATTCATGGACTACACAATCCAGAGACCTCTTGTCCATGAACTACCTCACAAAAGACCCCATTACAATCGTGCCAGAGAAAGTGGTTCATAGAGCTAGATTCAGGAAAACAGGCTGTGACCCCTCCTCCCTCCAGTTTCTGCCTGCAAGCCTGGGCCCCAATCCTGGCCCCCAACACAAGAACCAGAGCCAAATGCTTCTAGCATATACCACTATGGGTGATTTATTTAAGGGTCTCCAAATAATCACTTAAGCGTCACCATGGCAACCTGAAGAGTTGCCATGGAGATTGGAGCAGGAAATGTCCCCATGGAGACACCTGGGAGACTCCATAGGAAATCATTACCAGGTGGAGGGGCTTGGTAAGGGGGTGCTGAACACATAAGGGAGCCCTGTGGTCTGCACTCTGACAGGAGGAGGAAGGCGAGGGGGCCAAGAGAAAGAAAGGAGCTTAGAGAGGCAGGAGAGTTCTATTCCACTTGATGCAGAGCTGCTAGAACAAGCATAGGGGAGCTCAAGGAGGAGGGATGGGCATGGGTGGCAGTGGTGGCCCCCAGGGAAGAAGGGCAGGGTTTACTCTAAGTGCTTTGTCTTGCATTTGGATTTATTTCACCACATGGTGCAACAGTAACTGTTCTTACAAATGTGGCTGTTGATCATTTATCACATTGACTATGTTGTCTCCTCAGACCGATCTCACATGGCAGGAGGCAGCTCTACGACAGGAGTGTGGAAATACTGTCCACACAGCGATCCACAGTCTCACAGATTAGAGGAACCAAACTTCGGCTTCCCTTAACAAGTCAGCATTGGGGGGCAACTATATTCCCACCATAGCACTGTCACACAGGACATGACTGCAGACTTGGCCTTCTGGGGTCAGTCCTTTCTTTCAGGGATCAAAGAAAGCTTCTGCGGAAAGGTGAGTCTGCAGCTCCTGGAACCCAAAGTGGCCATGGCCTCCACCCACTTCATTTCTACCCGAGACTCCATCCTGCACTGCACCTCCTCCACAGCCCCGACTCTTGCTCCAAAGCCTTGAGCTGGATTCCCATTCACAGAGAAACCTGCTGGGGACATTAGGATGCAAGCTTCAGGGGCAGCACAACAAACCTGCCTCTCCTTTGGCCTCTGTGTGTGAGCTGGGCACACAGCTCAGCTGACCCACCTGTGCTTCTGCAGACAGTCCACGCCCAGACGGTGCCAAGTAAAGCTCCAGAGAAAGGAAAAGTATTAGGAGAGAATTACGGTGAGGAAGTGACTCAGCCCAGCCTTAGCCTGCAGCCTTCCAGGAGGAACTCTCCAGAGACAAAGGCCCTGCTAGGCTCAGCTTGCAATCTGACCTGCAAGGATTGCTCCGTGGGTGAGCACAAGGCACAGAAGAGAAGAGCTGACTAAGCTTCTGCCTTGAATCCAGCCTCCAGAGCAACTGTCAGGCCACTATGAGCCAGATAACTGCTTTTACATTCAAACAGGCCTCATGCTTAGGATTTCATCCCCTTGTGGAGACTGGAATCAGGTTAGGGAAGTGACTCTAAGCAGCAGATAACTTCAGTCTTGGGAGGAGCTGCTCACAATGAGGATTGAGCATCTGGTAGGTGGAACAAAATCCCCTGAGCGGCAGAGGAAAACCATCAGGAGTAGCAGCTTTGCAATCCAACAGTTCAAGTTCTTGACTCAGGACAAGATGTTAACCTCTCAGAGATTTCGTTATTGGAATAAACACTGGGAAGCAAGGCCAAT
Organism: Mastomys natalensis; assembly: GCA_021653895.1. Taxonomy (NCBI): domain Eukaryota; kingdom Metazoa; phylum Chordata; class Mammalia; order Rodentia; family Muridae; genus Mastomys; species Mastomys natalensis. The sequence continues at coordinate 1,723,174 of JAJTUV010000261.1, read as the reverse complement.
TCAACTATTGATTCCTTCACTATTACATTCACACCATAAACACTCCGGCACACCAGGGTCTAGACTTAGTTTAGCATGAATTTTAAGGAGTGCATCTCCTCACTCCCATTAAGATGGCTGCTATAGGGGGGTCTGCAATCTCTGCACTTGGGAGGTTAAGACAAGGGATCTCAAATTGAAGGTTAGACTCTGTCTCAAAAACACATAGGGAGAGTACAAAAATAATTACTCTTGGAAGAAAAAGAGAAAATGGAATTCTTGTGCTTTCTTTCTTCTTCTTTCTTTTTTTTTTTTTTTTTTTTTTTTGGTTTTTCAAAACAGGGTTTCTCTGTGTAGCCTGGGCTGTCCTGGAACTCACTCTGTAGACCAGGCTGGCCTCGAACTCAGAAATCCACCTGCCTCTGCCTCCAAGTGCTGGGATTAAAGGCGTGTGCCACCACTGCCCAGTTCATTCTTGTGCTTTCTTGAGAGGAAGATAACCAAACTCAGCTATATCCCCAGCCCCTAATACTTTGTTAAACTGCAGAAGATATCTCCTTCCCTCATCTTACCCACATTATCCTGGGCAGAGAGGAAGGGCAGGCTGTGACATATCTGGACATCATGGGTCACCAATGACTATCTGTTGAAGGCTTGGTATAAAGTGCTGTAAATTGGGACAGAGACAGCCAGGAGCAGAAAGAAACAGACAGAAGTGTGGGTCATGGAAGAAATGGAGCAGAGATGTGGAAAGATGAGCAGATCTGACCAGACCAGAGATTTCTGCTTCTCATACTTAGAAGTTTTATGGCATTGGGGAAAACAACTCTGATCTCTATGAGCCTCAGTTTCTATAGCTGTAAAGGATAACAGCAATACCAGTGTCATAAGGGTTCAGAGAAGAATAAATGACAGAGAAGCTGAATACAAGAAAAGGCCCAAAATAGACCTTGTAAGTCTGGTAATAATTTTCTATTGTTAGAATAGTTTTGTTATTGTTGTATTTTGGTTAATGTTGGACAGTGGTTGCAGGTGAAGCTTAGGCAAGTTTGGCTTGATGACAAAGTATCTTACACAGGCAAGCTGAGATCAATCGTGGCTCAGTAACTAGGAGCCTTGGATGGTCTTTGTGGCAAGAGCTTCAGATTTCTCTTTCAGTAGCTTGTGAATGTGTACCTGGCCTAGATGTGTGGCCATCCAGCCTAGGTCTCTGAAGTGGTACTTATGTGTCAAAGAGGCGGTAGGTGGGGACTCCTTAGGAGAGGCCAGAGAGAAAAGACCAGACTTAGAAAACCAAACAAAGACTGGAAAAGGAGACTGGCAAGAGTAGTACTGAAAACCAGGCTCTAAAAGTAGCCCTGGCCTGATCTTGTTGCTGTCCTACAATCAAACCTACTTAGGATGAAGGAGAGAGAGAGAAAGAGAGAGAGAGAGAGAGAGAGAGAGAGAGAGAGAGAGAGAGAGAGAGAGAGAGAGATAATAGCAAGCTCATAGTCAGCCTGAGCAACTTAGTGAGATCCTGTCTCACACTTTACAAAAAGCTACCCAGATGTGGCTGCTCGCCCATAATCCGGCACTCAAGAGGTAGAAACTCGAAGACCAGGAGTATGAAGCTTCATACTCAAGCTTAAGTATAAAGTTTCGGCTTCATAAGACCCCGTTTCACAAGAAGGAAAAAAGGGAGGAGGGAAGTAGAAAAGATTTTAAAAATTATAAAATGTTTGCCTAGCACATATGAGGCCCTGGGTTCAATCCCCAATATCATCAAAAAGAAACACACACACACACACACACACACACACACACAACACACACACTTAAGGGATAGTACAGGAACAGAAATTTCAAACTCAGGAACTGATGAATGACTCAATGGGTGAAGGCACTGACTGCTAGGCTTGACAGCCTGAGTGTGATCCCTGGGATGGCCACAGTGGTGCAAGTTGTCCTCTGTACCACACACATGCTATGGCACAAGCATGCCCACCCACATACATACACAAATAAGTGAGTGTACTAAATCTTTTGGAAACAGATTTCAAAACTAGGCAACTTTAAACACTGTGCTGTCTAATGACATAGACATTCATGACCAAATGATGGAGAATAGCTCAGACTCCCTTCAGATTCAGGGCAGAGGTTGGATGAGGGAAGGAGAGGCTGCCAGATGCTGCTAGAGAGGGGACCAGAAAGGGCTCTAAAGGCTCTGGAAGGTTTACTGCTCACAGTGGGAAGAAGAAGACAGGAACCTATGTATGACATAATACACACAATCTATGTATGACAGAATACACATCATCTATGTATGACAGTATACATACCATCTCTGATGTCTTCTGAGTGGACAGAGACTTGAAGGGAGGAAGCATGGACACCACCGTGACAGTAGCGGGGATACAATGTCTGTCCCCTTCCGTCCCTGCTGGCTGTGGCACATCCCACTACCATTTTATACCCTTCTACTTGGATTATTGCTAGCTGTTAACAAGTCTATCTACTCGGCCACTGATTTATTGATTCAGCTGACAATTAAGGAATGTCCCTAACATGTAAGCAGGCATGATGGGATGCCACTGAACATCCAATAGAGAGGAGCCACCAAGCATGGTGCTGTGTGACACGAGCCTAATCCCCAGCACTGAGAAAGTAGTGGCAGAAGGATCGGGAGTCCACGGCTAGCCTGGGCTACACAAAACTCTGTCTAAAACAATAAGAACAAAAAAAAAAAGAAAACCCTGGCTTCCCAGTGGTAGAAAGGTTGAGAGAAGAATCCATGGAAATGTGTGTGTTTTCAGGTTCTGGCTCCGCTGAAAGCTTGTTCTGTCTGAAAAGCTAGCCTGAGTTTCTCAGAGCACACTGATCCCTCCATACTTAGCATAGGCAAGGCCACGGAGACAATTGTTTGGCCCTGGGGATATGAAGGCCTTAGGTATAAGTCAGGGAAACTCACCTTGCTTAAATGCAAGCATAGTCACAAACCCATTTGCCTCTTTCTGGAGGGGGCCTTCATGGAATCCTGGCTCACTGGAGTCTTATACTGAAAAGATTCTCCGTGGTGCACATGTAGGTTTATTATCCCAAAAGGCTAGGCCAGAGGTCTGCGTCAAAGCCTAGAAATCTAGATATCAACAGGCCCCTCTAGTGTCACGTGCAGAGTCTAGGGATATATCTGCTCTGTGTTGAGGAAAGGACCTTTGAGGGCAAAGATTCTCATATACACACATGAGCCACGGAAAGTTAAATAGACTTAGCCCTTCAAAGAAATGAGATGTTTACTAGTCTTCCTCCAGGAATGCTGTGAAAGGATGTGGTTTATAATCTGGTGATCATTTGTAATCTGTAAAGGTAGGTTTTACCCACATCACCCAGAAATTATGTTTTCCTCTAAATCCTGCATACTCTTTCCTCCTAAATCCTGGGCATTGCCTCTAAGTTTAATAAATCCATCCTTACGAGAGGTGGTACTTGCAGTTTATAGCACCCTAAGTGACTTCATGTTATCTTCAGGCCAGGCCTATCTTGACTCCCACAGACATTGTGTTTACATCAGTCATTCTCCCCAGACCTTAAATCTTGAGCCCTGTTTCTGAGGCAACAGTACCCATCTATAAGGGAGAAGAAATATGTAGTTTGTAAAGAGTTTCAATGTAAACATGTCTTAAGCTTTGTTGTACACACAACAGTTCATTGTCATCAGAAAACCTTTTCTAAAATTATGCTGTGTTTCAACATGACTAAAATAAACGACCTGGTGTCAGACTCTAGAAGTTTTGAACAACATTGGACAACTAAGTTGAGCTGAAATGAGATTTCATTCTTGTCTCTTCCTGGATCATTTTGCTTCTGGCCATAAAGCCTTCAGGGACCCCCTGCATATCTCATTGTCTGGGAATCCCGTGTGCCTTCGAGACCAAAATGGACAAAGAATAGATGAGCAAGAACCCTCTTTCCTCTGAAATGCAAATGAGTTTTTCAGTTCTGGAGCATCCCAAAGAATCAGAGACTCAATTTGCATATTCCTTTGGAAACATTCCTAGAAGATACAGTGAGGAAGGAAAGAGCTGGACTTGGGTTTGGAAATGTTGTGGCTCCCACAGATAGGTGTGTTGTGTTTGTGTGTGTTTGTGTGTGTGTGTGTGTGTGTATGTGTTGTATGTGTGTGTGATGTTTCAGTTTGGTTTGATTTTTTTCAGTGCTCAATCTTGAACCCAGGGCATTGCGTATGCTAGGCCAGCACTCTACCATGGGTCTGAGTTTTAACCCCCTTCTCCTTAGTCACATTAATTAGCTCCTCCATGACTCAGTTTGCTCCCCATTTGTTCAGTAGGCAGGCTAATAACGGTACATGTATGGGAGGGTGGCTCTGAGGATTGAGACTCAGTGATGGAAAGCTGTTGGAACTGGGATCACACTGGGCTACACATTGAGATTTGAGGTTCCTTTCTTTGCTCTTGTCTGATGGTGAAGAGGAGGGCAGAGTTGGATAGAAGTTATTCCAGGAAGGGAGAAGCTGCCTCTCTCAATAAAGGAGGCTCAGAGAGGTAGGGTATAGCTCACAGTCCCTGAGACCAGAGGAAACCTCTAATACGGGAGAACAGAGCCCAGAGACCAAGCCAAGGCCTTTTCTGTTGGCAATTACCATAGTCCCTGATTTCTGTGCACTACTGCTCTGAACTCTCTTGCTTCCCATCACAGGGTTAAGCTGAAACTTGCAGAATTTCCCAAAAGGCTCATGAGCTTGTTCTTCTAGCCAATCAGCAGAGGGGAAAAGCAGCAGTAAATCTAGTTGCTTAGAGACTTCTGGAGAAGCCCACCTGCAAAGGAAGCACATCCTGCCTGGATACCAGGCTCCTCAATGTAATAAAAAGGGAAGGAACTAAATCCTGGGTATGCTCAGAGGAAGAGGAAGTGGGTTATATGGCCACTGAACTGAAGTTAGAGGGTCCCAGGGAGTGGGGAAGTGTCACGTGGCTCCCCAACAATCCAAGGCATTTTCCTCTTAAGAGATATGTGCTCAGAATTATGATTGTGGTTCACAGATAAGACAACTGAGCCGACTAGTAGGAGGTATGAGAATAAATTCAGAGGAGTTAAACACAGCTACTTGTTTCCAGCTTATTCCAGCAGAGGGGATCGCTCACTCTCCCTGGCCTTAGGTAAAGGCTTAAGGACAGGCAAGCTAGTGGTAAAGAGCGGCTCAGGTGTGCCCTGTTTCTGATCAAGGGGAAGATGGGGGTAGGCTAAGTAGACACAAAGTATCCTATGTGGCTTCATAGAGTAACAGATTGGGCTTTTTCCATTTGTCCTTCCTGGGGTCCTGGCTCACTAGAGTCTTACTGATATGGTTCTCCACAATGTAAGTTCAGGCTGATGACCCCAGAGGACCTGGTCTGAGGGTGTGAGCAAAAATCGGGAAAGCCAGTGATGGCAAAATCTGGCAGATGTTGATTAAGTCTCAGCCATTTAGGGGCAGTTTTTAAAGGGGTGTGGTTTGGTTTGACATCCTGGCCTGACTGTGTAGAAAGTTGGGTAGGCTTTTAAAGTGACTGCTTCTAAAGTAACTTAGCTAGGCATGGTGGCACATGCCTTTAATCTCAGTACTTGGGAGACAGATGCAAGTGGATCTCTGAGTTTGAGCTCAGCCTGGTCTACAAAGTGAGTTCAAGAACAGCCAGGGCTACACAGGGAACCTACAGTGGCAGGCAACACCATGTCTCAATATATATATATATATATGTATATGTATATGTATATGTATATGTATATGTATATGTATATGTATAATGATGTATATGTGTGTGTGTATATATATATACACACACACACACACACACACACACACACACACATACACACATATATATATGGAGAGAGGAGGGGCAGTCGTGGTGGCACAGACCTTTAATCCCAGAATTTGGGAAGCAGAGGCAGGTGAACCTCTATGAGCTCAAATTCTACCTGGTCTAGCAAGTTTCAGGCCAGCCAGAGCTACAGAGTAAGTGAGGGTGTGTTAAAAAAAAATATTTTTATTCATGTGTATGTGTTTGTGCCTTCAGTAGTTTATGTGCATCACATATGTGTCTGGAGGCCAGGAAGCATTGAATCTGGAACAAGAGTTGTAGGCAATTGCAAGCTGCCTGATGTGAGTTGGGAACTGAATCCAGTGTCGGGTTGCAAAGAAACCTGGGACAAAAGTCTAACTGTGGTGTCTATTAGCATACCAAAGTACACTCTGGCTGCCAGGCTCACTCAGTACCAGTGGCTCCCTGCTCCTCACTACCCAAAATCTCATCTGCCTAAGGGGCCTTGCTTCCCTTCCGTCAGCCCTTCTCATTTCCATATAACCCAGCCATTTTGGCCGTCTTGGTTCCTATAGTTCTCTTGGTTCTTTTGGTCCTCTGCTCTTGGCTCTTGGTCCCCTCTCTCTTCTCTTCCTTTGTCACTCCCTCAGACGCTGTTCTCTCATGGCTGGGTTCATTCAGTCTCTTGGCCACTATTTTCTCTCCCTCCTCTGAACTGCAGATGCCTCTGGCTGTACTCTCCCTCAAATCTACAATAAAATCCTACTCCTCAACCACACCTTGGATATAAAATGCCCTCATTTAACTCACCCAGGTCCTCTTGAAGAGCAGTAAGTGCTCTTAACCACTGAGCCATGATTCCAGCCCCTGGGTCATTTCTTTTACCGGTATACCCTGGCCATTACTCTGTGTCTATTTGGTCTCTCAGAAGACTTCAAAGCTCCACATATAGGAGGACACAAGCAACCCCTACTGTAGAGCTCCACACCTTGTGTGTCTGGGAAACACCCCATCACAATCACCCTGTAATTGGCAGCTGCTTTCCAGCTGTTGCTTCTATACAAAGGAGGTTTGCTTAAAGGGGTAACCTTACAGCTTCCTGGGGAGGGTGATCCTATCACTTTCCAGCTTCTCCCTTCTGGCCTACTGACTGGCTTCCCTGAGCCTCAGTAAGGCACAAGGACAATTGCTACTGTCACATGGTGAATGAAACCACATATAAAGAGGTTGGAAAGAAAAGGGTCTGGGCAACACAGGTGCTGCTTAACTCCAGCCAGAGTTTTTAAGTTGCAGCAATTCATCTAGCAAGCTGCTTCTGTCTGGCTCTGCAGCCCTTCATTACCTCTGAGAGCCTGACTGGAATCACATGACTATTTGCATCTGGTTTGCATATGTCTATACCCAAGGGACAGGCCAGCTGCTGAGTTTTAGCCTGTTCCTCAGGAGCTGGGCTTCATTCTTCTGAAAGCAGGGGCTGTTCTTAAGTTATTACAGAGTCTTGTAGACTTCTCAGTCACTCTGTGCAGAAGAGAATGCTGTTCCTATAGGATAAGAGGCACATTCTGCCAGAAGGCTGGGGAGGGGTCAGAATGCTGAAACTCGGATCACTCTTTTTCAAGGAGTGGCCTGTCAGGTTATCCTGCCTGTGCTGTCCCTAGGGCAGAGGCATTGAGAGCTACAGAGAAAAGATCAAAATAGGGTCTGCCATGATCTTTGTGCTCAGGAAATGGGCACTGTTCTGACTTGCTCACTACCAGAGTTGTGTTTATTCTCGGAGTCACTGGGTTTCAGAGCTAGGTCTTTGGTTGTGATGGTTTGTATATGCTTGGCCCAGGAATGGGCACTATTAAGAGGTGTGGCCTAGTGGGAATAGCTGTGTCAGTGTAGCCAAAGGCTTTAATACCCTCAACCTAGCTTCCTGGAAGCAAGTCTCCTAGCTGCCTTCAGATGAAGATGTAGAACTCTCAGCTCCTCCAGCACCATTCCTGCCTGGGTATCACCATGCTCTTGCCTTGATGATAATGGACTGAACCTCTGAACCTGTAAGCCAGCCCCTATTAAATGTTGCTTATAAGTGTTGCCTTGGTCATGGTATCTGTTCACAGCAGTAAAACTTAACTAAGACACTGGTCTACATTAGAGAAATAGAGGTGACCTCATTGGAAATCTTGTCTATATTTCTGAGCAATTAACACAGGTCATCTCTCCTTCCCTTAGTCACCCTTCCAACAAAAAGCCCAGAGCCCTGCTATTCACCTCAAAAGGAAGTGCTGGCTTTAATTCCAGCATTCTGCATGCTGCTACTGAAGCAGGCTGATCTCTATGAATTCAAGACCATGCTGGTCTATAGAACAAGTTCCAGGACATAAGGGCTGTTTCACAGAGAAACCCTGTCTTAAAAAAAAGGAAACAGAAAATAATAACAACAACCACAATAAAAGGAGTGAAAACATAAACTTCTCCAAAAGACAATAGAAGGTTTTTTTTTTTTTTTGAACCTAGGAATGACAGGAGTTTTCTCAGGAATCAAAGAAGCAGGCAACACAGCACAAGTCAAATATTTTGTTTGTTTGTTCTTAAGATGTATTCATATGAGTGTTTTGCCTACATGTATCTATGTGCACCATGTGTGTACAGTGCTCAAGAAGGCTAGAAGATGGTATCAGATCACCTGGAACTAGTTATAGATGGTTGTAAGCTGCCATGTAGGTGCTTGGAACCAAACCCAGGTCCTTTGGAAGAATGACAAGTACTCTTAACCACAGCTTCTCCAGCCCCAAGAAGGCACACAGTACTGGTGTGGGATAAAGTAAGCAGGGAAGCAGTAACAGGGGAAAGCCTACGTTGTGACCTGTGACCGGATGGCAATGGGAGCTTGTGAAGACAAAAGAATCTAGAAGCTATTGTTCCGGTCTACCTAGACTACTTTACAAAGAAGACTGATAAGACCTCACTTAGTTCAGCTCACTAGTAAACCACCAGACCTTTTGGGAGAAATACTCAGGAAGATGCTCTTACAAAGAGCTCCCCCTCCAGAGTGTGACTTCAAATGGGAGTCTGTAGAATACACTCCTACTGAGTGCTTAACCAAGAGGAAAGATAACTAAGGGCGGGTAGCTGAGGATGGATTGTTGGCTGTGGTTTGTGTGAGTGCATGGAGGGATAAAACCTGACTGAGACTCCAAAGGAAAGAACAGGGAGTTGTGCGAGGAACAATAATTGGCTTGGGGGCTAGCAAGCTGCTTCTTAGCTCTACTTTTGCGAAGTGCAGTGGGTAGTCTCAGGGCTAGCCTAGGACCTGGCACAGGAAGCACTCAATCAATTATTATTTATGGAGTCATTGGGTAATCTTTCCTCTGGTATAATTCAAGGTTGTCATGGATGTCCAATCTCTGATCCCAGGATTCTGCCTTGTCTTGTGTCCTCTGGGAAGGATTCCTTACTGGAAATGGGCCTGTCCTACATTCATCTTTTAACTAAGAGCACTTGGCTTCAGGCCATTCTCAAACTAGGAACAAAGCAGGAGGTAGGGAAATGTCTCCAGGGTTCATAAAGTTACAGAGAGCAAAACTTAAAGTAATTTCCCCCCCAAACAGGCCTCTATCATTTCAGATATAACATTCCTAAAACATTCTGGGAAACATGGCACTTTCTTACAGAGAATTCCATTCCTGGGGGATGGGGTGGGGGGCAGGGGGAGCACTCTTCCTTTAGGGAGCACTCTTTAGATGTTACTGCATTTTCCAGGTTGGATGGATCGAGAACGAGCCCTAAGAAGGATGCTTTTCCACTTACAGCCACCACACTCCTGAGGTTTCCACCAATACCCACATGCACAAAGAGACAGCCTTTGCCTGTACTTTTGCCCATTCTCTTGCACACACACTCTTACAGACAGTCTACTTACCTCTAGAACAGTCACTCCTGTGGGATGTCCTCTAGGAACACCTGCCACATACCCATCAGAATATAAGTCCCGGGTTAGAGGCCCCTGCTCCTCATCTCATTCAGCCTAGTGTCTAGAGTTCTTTATTCAAGAGCTTGTTCATTGATCCACTGAGGATGCTGGGTGCTGCCACAAACAATGAGTCCAAAGCAAGGCCTAGTGAGAGCCTTGTATCCTGGCTACTTTGAGGGTCTGTTGACTACTAGACACTGATGATACAGCAGTTATGGGAACATTTTCTGAAGAGAGAGGACAAAATGAATGCTTGCCACAGACAGGCCACCAAAGACAGAAACAAACAAGTCCATCCAAGTGTAACTTAGTGTGCCAACAGGTTTTACTGGGGCTACTTACAGGAGCGTGGACAAATTATGGGTGACCATACTTTTGAGAAAAAGCAATCTCTCCTACCAACTGTTTCGTGTCTGTAAATCCTCAGTGAAGGATGGGCCTTTTGAGTTTCTCACCAATCTTTACCTGTCTATAAAATCTCAAGGGGTAGAGCCTAAGAAGCCCCTCTTTCTAGCAGTTGTTTACTATGTCTCTATCCTCAAGGAAGTGTAGAGCTCCCTAAGCCTCTACCCATGACAGAATTTCAGTAGAACCCATGAAGCTTCTACAGGTCTCATACAGGAATCACAAGTGCTGAGACTTCAAGAGGGAACTGCCATGTCCTGGCCAGAGACAACCTTCCACAGCAGCAGAAATACCTTATGTCTACTGGGGATGTTAAGTGTTCTTTGCTGACATACCAGGATTTCCCCATGTACAATCCTACTCAGTATGCATTCATTCAGTATTTCACAACACTAGACATCTCAGGCCCTGGTTGGTTTGGTTGGTCTCCCTGATCAGGGTCTATCTCAAGGTAGAAAGCAGGAAGGTCAAAGACCACCTAGGTCCCTGCAGAGTTAGGGCTGAGATTCCTTCTTCTTGTTGGCTGTCAGAGGGAATCACTTTCTCAGAATCTATCTCTGGGACCCAGATCCCTCCATCTAGTAGCCAGTAATGGCCAGACCAAAGCTTCCCATTTTAGGAATCTCTTTTCCTTCCAAGGCCTTTTCAATTAGATTGGTCCCTCCCAGCAGTCTCTTAGATTGTTTGTTTGTTTGATTTTGCTTTTCCGAGACAGGATTTCTCTGTGTAACAGCCTTGTCTGTTCTGAATTCCCCTGTGTAGACCAGACTTGCCTCTGGAACTCACAGAGATCCACCTGCCTCTGCCTCTCAAGTGCACCACCATGCCAATGTCATTCTCTCAGTTTTAATTAATCCTATAACCTTATCCATACCAGCAGAAGCACTTTAACACATTAAAACAAAACAAAACAAAACAATATTTGTAGGTTCCAGGAACTTAGGACATGGGTGTCTTTGTGTGTGTGTGTTTATGCCAAAGAGGACTAAGTCACTAAGTTGACAGTGGTGTCATCACTAGCTGACAAATGTTAATAAACGAGGAGGCTAAAAGGTTAAAATGAAAGTAGCTAAGACTCCACAGCCTTTGCAAACAGGTGGTAATGGCTTCCTCATTTAAGCTAAAATGTACAAAAGGACTGAATCAAAGGGTTAACACTCCTAGGCAGGTCTGGGCCTGCAGAGAACCTAAAGAGACTCCCCAAAGCTCCACTTTGTCTGATGCTTAGATCAGACCTGCATTTCTGAACAGGGGCACCCTTAGTTGAATCCCGTAGCCCATCTGTCTAGGCATGGAAGAGGAATTCTGCTGATAGCCCCTCAGTGGATGTTCTGAAGAATTCTTGGTGCTGTGGCAAGTTTCAACCTGCCATCACTTTAGGGAACATCAGAGAGAGTTTGTAAACCTCCTCTGGGTTGCTTCTGTTACTTCTTTTCGTGGTAGTTTCCTTCCCAGAATTCCTTGTGGCATTTTAAATTAGTAATCAATTATTTTTATTGTCATTGCTGTATTTTTACAGTACTAGGGATCAAACTAGACTCTCTCATGTAGAAAGCACATACTTCACCACTAAGCTACAGACCTTGTCCACCAAAAATGGGCTGTCTTAGTTAGGGCTTTATTGCTGTGAAGAGACATCATGACCGTGACAACTCTTTTTTTTTTTTGGTTTTTCGAAACAGGGTTTCTCTGTGTAGCCTGGGCCATCCTGGAACTCACTCTGTAGACCAGGCTGGCCTCGAACTCAGAAATCCGCCTGCCTCTGCCTCCCAAGTGCTGGGATTAAAGGAGTGCGCCACCACTGCCTGGCTTGACAGTGACAACTCTTATAAAGGAAAACTTTTAATTGAGGCTGGCTTATAGTGTCAAAGGTTTAGTCCATTATCGTCATGGCGAGAAGCATGGCAGCGTTCAGGAAAGCATGGTTTCAGAGAAGATGTTGAGAGTTCTACATCTTTGTTCACAGGCAGCAGGAGACTGTAAGCCACACTAGGCCTAGCTTGAGCATGAGACCTCAGAGCCCACCTCCACAGTGACACATTTCTTCCAACAAAGCCAAATGTCTTAATAGTGCCACTCCCTGTGGGCCCAACATTGGAACAGATGAACCTATGGGAGCCATTTCTATTCAAACCACATGGGCCTTCAATGCTAAACACCTTTTTTTTTTTTTTAAATTTTTATTTTTTGCTAAACACTTTAGTTCTTTCATTTGCTCATATGTTCAATAAGTAATTTAAATAAACCCATTGACACATAACATGTACCACATGCCAAAGAAAACACATGTCCTTAGTCCCTGTGACTTGTATATAAGTTTTGTTATACAGCTATAAGGACAGTGGTAGGGAAATTGAGCAGGCAACAAGGTAGATGGTTCTCTCCCCCACACTTACTACCTGAACACGAGCTAAATGGAAATCTTTCAGTCCCAAGTCAGTTACTCTTCTGTCAAGAAACTGAAATCATTTGTGCAAAACCTGCTGCTACATGCCACCTGCCACTTTGCAATCTTTCTCAGAAGAGGCCAGCAGAGCGCCTATCTTACACTGAGCCCTAGTCTGATACCATTGTCACCATCCCATCTATTTTGCACACAAGAGAGCTGGGGCACAGACTGGGGCGTTGTAAAGATAACTTGTCAGTCAAGCACTCTGACCAGCGGAATTGCCTGCATGAACCCTGTGTTGAGTTTCTGTGTTCGCCAAATCCTAGGCCTTGTCAAGGGTGTTGGAGACGTCCTACCATTATTTTCCCAAGTACTAAAGAGTGGGAGCTCCAAGGTGAGAGAACTAGAGGCTCAGGAAAGGTAAGTAACCAGCTTGGGGACACAGTCAAGGAGTGTCCAGTCTAGCTCCCTAATGCTTTCTCTGTAGGAGGGAAGGTACTTGAGGAGAAAAGCATAGGACTGGAGACAGCTAGGGAGACAGAAAGGGCCAGTGCAGGGTGGGGTGATGAAGGGAAGGACAGAGAGATTGTGTGAGGAGGACCAGGGATTCGGGAGGAGGTAGCAAGAAAGGACCTCTGAGGTAGCTTCAGATTAGTGGGAGAAGGTATGTGGGTTTTTTGGGATCTTTGTTTTTTTCCTAGCATGTAGGTGCCTGTGGCTGCTAAGGCCAGAAGAGCGTGTCAAATTCCCTGGAGCTGGAGTTAACAGGCAGCTGTCTGATGTGGGTGCTAGGAGGTTCGGGGATAGCTTATGAGAGATGGTTCTCTCCTTCTACCATGTGGTTTCTGAGACTCCAACTCTGGTCATCCAGGCTTGGCAGCAAGTGCCTTTGCCCAATAAGCCAGCTCAGCAGACTCCCTCTTCTTATAAGCACATCAGTCTATTCTAATAGCTTCATTTAACTTGATTATGCCTAACGATTTCTAGGGGTGAGGTGGAGGGAGAGAAGAAGCTACAGAAATGAGTTCATGCCACGATGATTGGTTAAAACAACTCTAAAGCATTAAATATGTCCACAGGCTCTGTCATCTAGAATTTGTTTCACATAGGCTTCAAGAGCATCTTATAAGGGGTTCAACAGAAGTAGTGTTCACCACTGCCAGCCCCTAGGAGGAAGTGCTCTCTTCAAATGCTTCCTGATTCTTAGGTAGGAAGGCTTCCTGGAACAATCTCCAAATCTCTTCACCATCCTTTGAGAGTTACTGGGAGACTGGCTCTTCTGTCTTAACACCCTTTGGACATGGAACTTACACTTTGTTCTCTAATCATAAAAAGATTGGTGTCTAATTTTCATCCCTCCCCCACCTTTCCTTCTTCACTATTAATTCAAATAAGAACTGCGAGGATGAGTTAGGATCTGTGGCTGCTCTCAGGTTAGGTAATGGCCAGCCAGAGAGAAGGTATCTTAAGGAGCAGGGGAACAAGGAAGGGTCCAGGGACCCTGTGCAAAATATGGCACCATGATAACAGCTAGCCTCTATTTCCCTACATCTTTGTGTTCTAGATAGAATTAACAGTCACCTGACACAGCCTGAATTACCTGAAAAAAGAATCTCAGTGGAATCATTGTCTTTTCACAACATTGGTCTATGGACATATCTGTGATATGGGCATGTCTTCATTGATAATTGGGCAGGACAGCCCAGCCTACTGTGGGTGGTACCATTCCCTGGGCAAGCGGTCATGGGCTGTATTAGGCAGCTAGCTGTGCATGAACCTGGCAAAGGAGTCAGCATGCCCCATTCCTCAATGGATTCTGCTGTGTTCTTCTTTGGCTCTGAGAATTCCTACCTTGACTTCTCTCAGCAATGGGACTGTGACTTGGAAGTGTAAGTTAAAATACACACTTTCTTTCCCAAATTGCTTTTGTTCATGGTATTTGGTAGAGCAACAGAATATAATTAGGGCATCTTCTTGGTCACAGAAACTCAGGCTATCTGAACAGAGAGGGATCATCAAATAGTTTCACTCCAGCATATTGGAATCCATGCTGGGCTATAGAAGCCTTTAAACAAATGATAAAACTATCAAGCCGAGCCCAGAAATACGTGTTCACAATAATATTGAGATTGCTTCAGCGCTGCACTGACCCAGCTGAACTTGCTCATGAAGCTACAGCTGAGAACGCCTGGTCTGATGCTCTTTCTACTCCCTGTCTCCTGAGGAAAACCAGATGAACAACTGGTTCTCTTCTACCTTGAACACCATTCTAAGGCACAGAGCAACCTAGGGTCTTCTAATCACTACTCAGACAGAGTTTGTTTCTATAAACAAACATGGTTTTTGTCAAAGAAAGACATTTGAGATGCCTTTGCTTTGGTGACAGTGCCATTGAAAGAGCTCTCGGCCCGTCTTAGAAAGTGACTCAGTGGTTGCAATGCAGAAGTTCGCAGTCTTTTCTGAGATGCAGATTTCGTTCCAGGTAAAGAGTTGCCGCAGAGGGCTGTCGGAGAAGGTAGATGGTCTTGAGCTGAAGTCATTATGGGAAGGAAGATAACTCTTGATTTGCTATAATCTTGGGGTGACACCAAGGAGACAAGCACTTGTCAGAAACCTCCAACAGCCCACAACAAAGCTCTCTGTGCACACCCAGTTCCTGCAAACACCCACTGCCTCTGACTCTGGAGCTCTGATACAGGTGAGCAGGATGCTAGTAACTGTTAGGCAAGTTAGGGGATTTTATTCGGAGATTTTCTAAGAAAATTTTGGAATGGGGACCGATTCTGAAGAGGTCTTTAAATTGGAGATGTCCAAGTTTAGTGGGGGAGGGGTTTTGCATTGTGTCCTTGGTTTATTTTAGAATTCTCAGAAGACCCTGGATTAAGAGCAGTATGTGAACAGGGTAGGAGCTATTTCTCTCAGTAGCTTGTGGGTTAAGGGCCGGTGGAGTCCGGACCCTTCCCCTCCGCCTAGTGCTTCAGTTACTTGCTACCACCTCCAGGCCGAAGGCGGGCCGGGGAGGAGAGAGGCCAGAGGGGCGGGCCGCGGCTGTGCAGGCGGAGGTGTGGGAGCTCGGGTGAGCCGGGCCGGAGCCGTCGGGCGCCCGGCGACTTTTCCCCCCGCGGCGATCGCAGTGTGCGGCGGGGCGGTGGGCGCGGAGGCGGAGCTGGAGGGGGCATGCCTGGCTGCTGCGAGGCCTCGGGGCGCGCCCCGGCCGCCGTCCCCACCTCCGCCTCCTCCTTCTCCTCCTCCGTCTCCTCCTCCTCTTCCAGTCCCGCCGCCGCCGCAGCCAACATGGCTGCGCCCCGGAGCCCGGGAGGCGGCCGTTGAGAGCTGCCCGATCGTCCCGGCCCCGAGGCACGCAGGCCCCGGCCCATGGGCCCCGCTGCCTTGCGACTCCCGGCGCGCTAGGCTGCCGCCCAGCTCGGCGTGCAGCCCGCCGGCCTCAGGGAGCCCCGGCGCCGTCCGGCGGGGCGGGGCGGGGCGGCGCGGGCCGCCACCATGGAGCCGCAGCGCCGGGAGCTGCTCGCCCAGTGTCAGCAGAGCCTGGCCCAGGCCATGACCGAGGTGGAGGCCGTGCTCGGGCTGCTGGAGGCAGCAGGAGCGCTGAGTCCCGGCGAGCGGCGGCAGCTGGACGAGGAGGCGGGAGGCGCCAAGGCGGAGCTGCTGCTCCAGCTACTCCTGGCCAAGGAGCAGGACCACTTCCAGGACCTGCGCGCCGCGTTGGAGAAGACTCAGCCTCACCTGCTGCCCATTCTCTACCTGAACGGCGTCGTCGGGCCGCCGCAGTCTACAGAGGGCGCGGGTGAGTGGCAGTCCCGCGCGGCCCCTCCTGCCCTCCGGCCACCCCTTCTCGCTGCAGCTCACCAGGGGGGTTGGGGAGCCAGGCTCTGGTCGCGGCCACCGCTCTACCTGTATGGCGCGGGTGACACCTTCTCTCTTAGCCTACCGGGGGAGGGACGGATGCCTGGAACTGAGTTCACATCTCCCGCCTCTGTCCTGCGGTTTTCTGGGAACAATAACCCCTCACCGAAAGCCTTGTCTTTCCTCTCCTTGTCGCTACTGCTGCAGAGTCCTCCGGAGGCCACCAGGTCCGGTGGCGGTGGCAGGGCCGAGGTCGGAGGACACCTCGGGAGGATGTCGGTCAGCCCCTTTTCTAAGCTTCTCATGGTCTGCTAGCCCTTCGGGAGCCAGAGGTTGCAATCGGCAAGAAGGGAATATAGGCCAGGGGCAGATTCCCTAAGTTTTGATCCCTGCCACC
Source organism: Mastomys natalensis (assembly GCA_021653895.1). NCBI lineage: Eukaryota > Metazoa > Chordata > Mammalia > Rodentia > Muridae > Mastomys > Mastomys natalensis. Next base: position 1,706,381 of record JAJTUV010000261.1, on the reverse strand, counting down.
CCATTTAAATCACTCGTGCCTTTTCACTTTGTGTCCGTGTCCGTTTCCTTCTATCCCTCTGGATCTCAGTCTCCTAACTGGCCCAGATTTGCTGTGAATTATGCACAACGCCTTCCCCGGTTTCTTTGGAAATTGAGGGCCCGGAAAAGTTGAGGAAGTTGCATTGCACCATGGGAAAATCTTAGTAGTGGTTGCTGTGGCTCAGTTCCCTCCCTGAGAGTTCTGAGTTCCCGGTGGAGAAGAGCTGGTCACCGATTCCTCTGAGTGGTGCCCTTTGGAACCCCTGAGTTCTTGCTCTTGGAAGTGACTGATTTGTAAGTGTGTGTAGGGGGAGGGGTACTGCCGGGAGTTTGTGACTAGTGGTAGGCTTGTCCTGACTGGACTGAGAGAGAAGCCAGACTCTTCGACAAGGAAGAAGGCATGGTATAGAGGAAAGATGAGGGCTGGCATGTATGGTGTCTGTTGTGACAGGAATTTTACCTTATCGCATTTAATCGCTGTTAACAGCATGTGAACTATCTAGTATTCCTGCTTTGGCAGAGAGAAAACTGTGGCTTGCAGAGATTAAAATGCTTAGGAAGGACTGAATGCTAAGAGTTCTGAATGATTGTCTATTGCTTTTAAAAAAACATATTCAGAGCCTGGAGACAGCAAGTGTGTCTTGTGTAGGTCTTGCCCTTGTTTTAAGTTGAATCAATACACATAATAAAAATCAATAAAGACACATGTAAAAGAACAGTGAATGAAGAGAGCTGGAAAAATAACACTGCCCTTAGCAACGTGTGGGCCAGAGGTTGAGGAGACCCGTTTATGGGACTGTTAAAAGCTGCACTTAAAAAGGGAGTGATTTTATTAGGTGTCTCTGGTAGCAGTTCTCATCTCTATGGGCCATCTCAACTCTGTTTTCTCTAGCTGAAGGAAACTGACTTATAGAGAGGCTAAACGGCAGACCCACAATAGCACTTCATGGATGCCCTTCTGTCTTCCCCTTGGACTTCTGGCTTTTGCATTCTGTCTTTCAGTGCTGCGTGCTGTCCCTACAAGTATGGTTTACTGGAGTTTCCTGGGCAAAGCCAGTAGTCTCTTTGAATAGCCCTTCAAGGTTGCTTAGAAGAGGCTGTTGCATGCAGCTAAGAGGAGGACTTCATCAGACACCTTTTCCATTCTAACTACTTGTATTTATTTTTGAAGAAAGAAGTTTGCCAAAGATCTGCTTCTCGAAGTCTGTTTGAGAAGCACAGAAGTTAGAGGGCAGCCAAGAAGTCCTCACAGGGATGTGTGTGTATCAGCCCTAGGATTACTCTCTGGACTAGAGAAGCTAGGGGACAGATGGCCATGTGTTAAGGACGTCCCTCATGCCCTGTAGAGAAGGTGGGACCTTTGGAATGGGACACCATAAGGTTGAGATTTATCCCCAGGGCTGTGATTTTTTAAATTCATTCCCCCACACTTCAGAATTTTATTGCTTCAGAGAGACTCATGAAATCCTTAGAAAAATACTCATCAAGGAGGTTAGGTTTGTTTTATTTAATAGGTTAGAAGAAATTGTAATACTGTGACTGGATTGGCTTAGGGAACCATGGGCTCCTGTCCTGGGCCTGATGTGCCACTGCTGAGCATGTTGTGTCTTATCTTCACTTGTGGCCACCCCAGTGTCACAGAGGGGTGTCTTAACATCTTCATTACATTGAGTTCCCAGGGCCAGTGTCAGGCACCAGGAAGATCAGAGGGCAGGAAGGTGACAGACACCAGGAGCCTCTCTCTTATTTCTTGTCTTTGGTGGTTCCTCCTGTTAGCTGACCAGGCTGTTTCAAGAGGTTAACAGTCTTGAAGAACTCTGCTATCTTCCTCACATGTGGGTTTGTAGGGAAGGAAGCGAATTTCTTTGCCTCAGCTGGTGACAGAGAGGTGGAAACTGCCCTTTACTGGATGATGGGATCTCCTGTGTCTTTAATTGTGTCAGAGTTGAATTTGGTTATCGCTTCAGTGTTTTTCTTGTGAATTTAATTGCAACTTCTGATTTCTCTCACAGAGATCCTTGGGTTCTGCTTCTGTGCAGGACCTCAGGGTCTTCAACTAGATAGTGGGGCCCAGGGTTGTCCTGCCTCCTGCCTTTGTCCTGGGAGTAGGCCGAAATGTTTTCAGGGAGGGATGAGATGTCAAGTTCTGGGGGCTTGCCTTGGTGGGTTGTGTGAGGCAGGTAGGAGTCTGTTCTTGTATCTTAAGGCCTTGTTTAGGCAGTGGGACACTTTAGGAGAGATGGATCTGTTGAGCGACAGATACAAGAGCAGGGTTTTTGCTTTCTTACAAACTGTACTGTATGACTCTCTCCAGTACTCACATCTGGACCTAGTGTGGCTCTGACTAATGGCCATCTAGATGTCAAGGGCTTCCTAAGTTATTTTGTGCCAGGCTTCACTTGGAAGACAGAAATTGAGTTCCTGCTGGATCTCACCACTGATGTGCTTAGAACTGTCTTATCTCTTCCCTTCCCTCCTCCTGTGCCTTTTCTTTATTTCCTGGAGAGAGGGAGAGAGATGCTGTCACTAACATGAAAAGACTGTCTGCTGAAGAAGTGGAGGGAAAATTGGAGAAGAGACTTATAGACAGGGCTTCTCTGTATAACAACCCTGGTTGTCCTTGAACTCACAGAGATCCGCCTGCCTCTGCCTCTCAAGTGCAGAGATCAAAGATGTATGCCATCACACATGTATTTTATGTTTATATGTATTTAGCCTGCATTTTGTAGGCACACTATGTGCATGTGCAGGTCAAATGAAAGCATCAGATTCCCTGGAACTTGAGTTACAGACAGTTGTGAGCTGCTAAGTGGGTGCTGGGAATTGAACCTGGGTTTTCTGCAAGAGCAACAGGTGTTCTTAACCATTGAGCCATCCCTCCAGCCTCCTTGGGGGTAGGGCTTGGAATGCAGAGAGGGTTGTAGGGAGGATAGCAAACACTGCAGGGACTGTAGAGAGTACAGGCTGCTGGAACAAAGAGGATTGCCCTTAGACGGGAGGCAAGGAGGCCTTGGGCTCCAGGGAAAGGTTTGCATGTTCCCTGAAATATAGGTGTTGTAGAAGGTGAGGCTGGAAGCTTTTTTTTTTTTTTTTTGAAACAGGGTATTCCTTTGTAGCCCAAGCTGGTTTCAAACGAGTGAAAGTCCTCTTCCCTCAGCCTTTCGAATGCTGTGATTACAGGTGTGAGTCCCCATGTCCACCTAGACTCCCTGTCTCTCTCCCCCGCCCTCTTCATTTTAAAAGGGAGCAACCCTGCCAGGCTCTTCCAGAGACTAGTGTGGTGGCCGGCCCTGTGTTGCCAGGTGTTGGGTATTTATTATTCCCTGGTGATTGCCAGGGTCTTTTGTTTCCTCCGCTGCCTTTGGGCACCAGCCACTTTTGCTTGGTGTACTCTGCCCTGGGGATCAGTAGGGGAAGAGACATAAGAATAGCTCAAGTCAACATTTGTCTTTCAGAGTTGTGCTATTTGCTGCAGAGGAACCTGAAGACCATGGTTGTGAAGAGGTTTCTAACGGGGGTTGGGGGTGGGGTGGGGATGGGGCAGGTTGTAGTTCTCTCTGTTCAGGGCACCATGACAACTTAGCTCAAGTCGTCTTAGGCAAAAAAGACAACTTATTGCTATATAATAATAATAATAATAATAATAATATAATATTTCTTACAGGCCACACGTCTGACAGTGGTCCCATAAAATTATATTAACCTAGATAGAGTGACACTTCCATAAGTAAACTCCATGATGGTCATGTAATGTGGAATCACCTAAACATGCATGTTTAAGAACATCACCCCAGTGTTAAATGACACATAGCTACATCCTAAAACCTTGACACGATGACCCTTGCCTCCTGAATCTTGTGAACTTTTCCATCGGTCTGAAATGTAGCCTCATGTCTCCATGGGCTTGATGGTCACTGACCCTGGGCAGAGAAGAAAGGCAGCTCAATCCAGTCTGCCCAGGCAGAAACATCTTCTGGAAGGGTTCTGATTGCCTTGACTAGGCCGTGCACCCATTTGAGGCAGAGTGGCCATGGCTGAGCTTAGAAGGCTAAGGTTGGTTTGTCTTTGTCCCCATGATTAGTGACCTGTTCCTGGCCAAGGCAGGTTTTAAAGAAGCAGTTTCTCCAAGGTAAGATGAGCAGGAGGGATAGTGTAAAGAGAGAGACATTATACCTGGCACTGTCCTTCATCAAATGAGTAAACCAGGTCATCGCTGGATTGGGCTGTTGGTGGTCAGGCCCGGAGCAGGACAGTTATCTTCTCTACACATGTCTCTTGCTGTGTTAAGTTATTTTAGACAGTTACTGGTGGTGGAAAAGCTGGTGGTCATCTGAACTTTTAGAATCCTAAATATATGTACCCTAATGTCAGGTGGCCTGGAGTTTCTGGTCTCGTCCATCCATGCTGTCTGTCCATACAGCCTTCCCCAGAGGACTTTCATAGCCAGGGTCTCTAGGATATTAATGCTAGGTTAGCTTTCCCTCATCCCCACCACCTCACCCTGCTTGTTGCACCTCCTTGAATCCCCTGACTCCTGGCCGAGGAACAATGATGGACAAGAAGATGCAGGAGAACAAGAAGAAACCTCAAAAAAAAGTCACAGAAATACCCCAGCCTGGCAAACAGCCTTCCTTTTCTCCTCATCCCTTTCCACCAGTGACTATCATTGAACAGGGCCTGGACTGCTCCCTTGAGACTTCCCAGTAATGCCCTTCCATCATTGTCCTTCTGGGGAAACTGAGACCTGTCCTTGCCACAGGTAGTCTTCTCTGTTTGGATGGATCTTAATAGCTGAGTGCTTAGCAGGGGACTGGATGTTTAGAACTGGGGAGACTTCTGAGCTTAATGTTGAAGACAACTTTAAGATTCACAAAGTGGGATATTTTTTAAAAAAGCTTCCTTTTATAATATGTGCAGTTGAGAGTTTTATGGAAATTTTACAACGAAGCAAAATCTGTTCCTTTTTTTTTGTAATGATGGCACACTCGGACAATTTAAGCAGTTCATGCAGTTTCCCAGCAGGCCTTTTATCAACCACACTGTCAGCAAGCCTGCTGGGAAGTCCAGTCTAATGGATGAGTAAGCCCTGCCTACCATTTTGGAAGCTCTTCTTCTCTCCTCTGTCTCAATATGCTATCTTGGGTCCTATTCTCCTTCCCCCAGAGCTCGACCCTAATACAGCCATTATAAAACACTCACTGCTTCAGAGTGCTGTGTGATAAGCAATGGTAAGCACAGGAAGGGCACTGGTTAATGTGGTGAACCATGTCACATAATAGTGACAGTAGGAACTGGAAGTGGACAGATTGCTGAAGGTCTGTTGCAGTTCCTTGTGAGCACTCTAAACAGGCATCAGGGTTACTGGCTCTGTGGCTATGAGTCTCGAGCACAGTGTAATCTCCTGAAGGTGACTCTGCACTGCCATACGCTTGCTCCGTGCCTCTGATCATCTCTCAGATGCATCTCACTATGTCTGTGATGGAAGCTGGTTAGACTTGGGTCTGAAGTTTTCAAGGTCACCCACCAGGTACCAGCTGTGGAGGGCTGGCTGCTCCAAGTCTTGTGAGGCAACCTTTCCTTTCCAGATTCTAATATCAGCCAACTGTCCTTGAAGGAGCCCCCTTGTGGGATCTGTTTCTAAGTGCTGGCCTGACCTTGGCGGAGTCTCTTGGCTTCCTGGCCCTAGTTCAACAGCAAACAGAATGGTGAGGCACTGAATGGGGAGTTTCTTAGTCCTGTGGGGTTCTGAGCACCCCCCACCCCGGATGGCTTTTAGTGTGGCAGTTGTGTTGGAGTGGATTTCTGGGGGTGGCTCCAGCTCTGCACAGTGGCTGTTAGTGTGGGGTGGTTTTTGATTACTCTACCTCCACTTCCTGAAAAAGGGAGTAGAGTAGGAGAAATATTTTGTCTCAGTTATATGTGTGTGTGGTTTTTACTCCTAGTTCATATGAAGCACCTGTACCTTCTGTAGGCCCAGTGGGAGGGAACCTATGCAGTAATTTCCTGGGAAGATGTAGGCTGTAGAGACAGCAAGCAGGCACAGAGCAGGAGCGCTGAGTGACGTTGCTGGCTTGGAGCTGAGGCTACTTGGTGTATTTAGCAGGGAATTTTAAATGGGATAGAACCAGAGATACCTGGATTTCTTATCTTTTTTTTTTCTTCATTGTTTTCCTGGAACAAATTGTAAATCTTTGCGCTATGCCTCAGTTTATTTTTTGAGGTGGAATGCCACAAAAGTACTGCAGAAACATTTTTACCTGAACAAGTATTTGGAGTATCCCGTGTAGACTATCCGACTTTAATCCTGGGGAGGATGGTGACCGACATTCACTTCAGCCTAGGGGTCAGAACTTGTCTGTTCTGAGCTGTTTATTTTTTCAGTAGTAAGACTTACATACCATAAGACTTACTTTGAGCAGCTTTGTTTTCACTCCAACAGGTATAAGATGTGAAAATAGCTAGTCTGAGTGTGTCCTTTAGTGGCATTTAGTATTTTTAGACTGTTGGGCAACCTGTATCATCATCTGTTTCCAGAACTTTGCCATCTTGTAGAAGAGCGACCATTAAACAATGGTCTGTTGCTCCCTCCCCTCAGTCCCTGATGACTACTGTTCTCCTTTCTGTTTGCATGCACGTAACTAGTTTAGATATCTGTTATAGGTAAACTCAGTGTATCTGTCTTCCTCGTGTGTGTGTGTGTGTGTGTGTGTGTGTGTCTGTGTGAGATGTATGTATGTATATTCACACATATGCAGAGGCCAGAGGAGGCTGTGGAGTCTTTTCATCTGTCTCTCTTTGTTCTCTTCTTTGGACCATGCAGCAGTTCCAGATGCAAGCTTTTAAAGAACTGTTATATTGTTTGCTTTCTGTCCTTAATACCTTAGTTTGGAGCTGGGTGGAGACCTAGTTCTAACATTTTTCTTTTGTCTAAAATATAAGTGCAATACACATTCACATGTGTATGTTGTACACACACATGCATTGCACACACACACACACACACACACACGTGTGCTCACACACATAGAGATCGCCAAATATATGTTGCCAAGATGCAGGGCAGCTCCTTTGGATTGCAAAGGAATTAATTTCAGAACTTGTCTGTGACTCCTTTGAGGTAGACCTTAAACCATACCTCTTTTGCAATGCTAATAGCTTCACCTCAAAGGCCTTGAAGTATGCTGGGCATTTCTGCTTCATAGACCACTCAGCCTTGGTTTGCTTTCTCATTTCACACCCAGGGTACCAGCTCTATCAAGATGTTCTTTCAAAAGGCCTGGGTCAGCATTTTCCCCAGGAAACGTGTTCTGAGTACTGGCTTGATGGGATGAGGATGGATGCTGTTTTTGCCTTGGCCCGGCTCTGTGGTCCAGTGCCTTCGGATAGTGCTGCTTTGAGCAGGCCTAGGCTCTTGAGAGCAATTGTGGGCCAGTGTGCTTTGGGCTTTGCTAGAATGGCTTCAGAGACTGATTTGACCACAAAGTCTTTGTCTTTGGGACATCTTGAAGCATCCGTGTTCACTGGATTACACGTGGGAAACCTCAGCTTTAAAGAGGTTTCTGGAAACAGCACGTATTTCTTATATTCATTTCCCCTGGTCCTCTCATTTGGAGCACCCAAGCCATAAACATTTCCCTTTAGCTTCTGATGCCAGATGAACTAGACACATGTGGTTCTGGGGCCAGTAGCTGTCAGATTTTAGGTTTGTGTTCTTGTTGGGCCTGATGGGGCTTAACCAGAATGAAGTCTGATTTTATGGACATTTGAGATGCTTTTCTTGAGGCTCAAAGCAGCAGGACTGAGTCTTGGGCTTTAGAAGTCAGGGCTTCTAAGGATGCCTTAGGAGGATGTGTGGGGACTGCGCTGGTGGCTTGGCTGCAGCAAGTCTGGGGAGACCTGGTAATTGTCAGTCAAGAATAAATTTTTGCTGAGCCTTTCACACAGCTGGTCTGGAGAACAGAAAAGATAGTCTCTGTTCTGAGAATGTCATGGAGGATGGGTGATGTGGATGAATGAATGAATGAATGGCCCAGGTGGCTTGGATATTGTAAGTGGGGCTGGAGCTGGGGAGCAAGGCTCTAGGATTAGAGGCAGTGAAATGCTGTGAGCGTACTCTTGAGGGCCTGGCACTTCAGGTTTACATTTTAAGTGTTTCCATCCTGAACTGTGTGACTCTAGCAGCTGCCTAACCTTCAGGACTTCCTCTTCCTCATCTGTGAAAGGGATCAGTAGTGTTCTCTGAGGGCTTTGGTGAGAGCTGTCAATTGTGCCTGCTTGGAGTGACTTGCCCTTAAGAGGAGCAAGAGCCTCAGACTGTATGTGGACTCAGGGCCTCACAGGACATAGGTCATGAATGGGGTTGGTATGACAGACGCTGAGGGAGAATCTGGGGTGTCTACCAATGAGGAGAGAACCTGGGGTGTCTGTCAGTGAGGAGGCCATGCCACTTTGGTGGATTAGTTTCCTGAGGCCTCGGTCTTAAGGAAGTATTACAATATCCTGTGATGAGGACTTTTGCCTGTTCTCAGGTTGACACTGAGGAGATAGTGAGGCCAGTGCTCTTTGGCTGAGAGAGATGAATGCAGGGAGCCCAGAGAGGACACTGGGAGGGAAGAGGGAACTCAGATTAAGTGAAGCCTTTTCTTCTCTCCTGTCTTTTAAATGATTTGTGTTTTCAAGCATTTGGAAATGGACTGGAGGATAAATTGAGCAACCCTGTACCTCTTCTACTGACCTCTTCTAGCAACCTTAGAATCCTGTAATATTCTAAAACAAATCCCAGCTAGCATATCACTTCACTCAAAAAAAAAAAAAAAAAAAAAAAAAATCTCAGGTCTGTCTTGAAAACGCTTACTGGAGTTGATCCTAGTATTGCCTATTTGTGTGAGGTCTCACAGCCTTTGGTTAAGGGGTAATACTTACAGATCCAGTCACAGCTTTAGCTGTCTGTGTGTCTGTCCCTTCCATCACTTGTCAGTATGTGCTTAGTCCCTGCTTCTGTTATCTTGGCTCTGCTAAGTACTGGGCCCACAAAGGTCACCCCCACACCAGCCAGCCTGATCATGAAGGGACTCTGGGCCTACTCTGAGCGCCCTGCTCTGGATGTGGTAAGCTTTCTTATGCCAAGCTGGTATTCAGTTGTCCTTGCGTCACCAGATAATTTGTTTAAATACGGATTTTAACAAGGCCTAGCTGTTACGTTTAATTGCTGCCATCGTGAGACTCTTGGGAGGTTAGAGAGCAGGGTCTTGTTGTGTAGGCTGTCCTGGAGTTCATCCCATGGACTGAGCATCATGCTCAGCTGGATTCCTTCCCCAGCCCCATGCCTGGAGAGGAAGAAAGCCACAAAGCTTTACCCTTCTTTACCAGAGTGAGTCCTGGCTGGTCCCAGAGGCTGCTGTCTATGGAGCTTTGCGTGTGCCTGCTTCCTCTGTGTACTTTTGTAAGTTTCCTTTTGAGGTGAACCATTTTAAAAATGACAAATGACCCAATGTGCCCAGTGAGAACCCAGTCCCTGCTCCCGGGACAGTAGTGTGTGGAGAGTGAACTGAAGCCCTGTCATTGTCATTGTGGACCAACTGCCCTTTTATTTATTATTTATTATTTCTGAAAAATTCCTCTTGAGCTTAAACACAACAAACAAAACAAAAAGCTGTCACTAGCCAGCCCAACCCTCCATTGCATAAGAGAACCATTATCCGGTTGACACATTAACCAGCCCCGGAGAGCTGCCTATGTAGGAAGCCGCACCACTGGGACAATTGCCTGTGAATGGGTCTGACTTTGGCAGGAGGAACTCTGTGTGGCTTTCTGTGACAAAGCAACCCCTCCCTCTCCCCACAGCTGCCTCCCTGCTGTCACTAAACAAAGGTGTGTTGTGTCTGTTTTTATTTTTTAAGATTTATTTATTTTTTGTGTACTAATGGTTTTGCCTGTGTGTATGTTTGTTAACTACAAGTGTGCCTGTTTCCCATAGAAGTCAGAAAAAGGTGTCACATCCCTTGGAACTGGAGTTATAGATGATTGTATGCTGTTATGTGGGTGCTGGGAACTGAACCTGGGTCCACTGCAAGAACAGCTAGTGTTCTTAACCAGTGAGCTCTCGCTTCAGCCCTATGCCTGGGTTTCTACAGGTGAAGTGTTCTCTCTCAGTTTACATATCTACATGGTACATGTCTGACTCTTTAAGATGGCCCTAGACCTGCAAATAAATGTCTTCTTTTGACTATTGACAAAATGTTTTCCACACATGGTGAAAATCTGTCTAGCCATTTAAAAAAAAAAAATGACAGTATAGCAGAGAAGTGGAAAGCAGCACACTTTGGTTTGTATTTCTGTGTGTGTGGGGTGGGGTGGGATTGTATATGCATAGAGGTCAGCGGACAACCAGGAGGAGTGCCTTTTCTCTGTCCAGCATGTGGATTTGAGGAATAAAATGTGGTTTAGCAGACCTGGAGGCAAGCGCCCCTACCTGCTGAGTTGTCTTCTCAGCTCCCTTTATATATGTTGTGTAATTTGTTAAAATTTCATAATATTCTGAAAGTAGCATGCTGACGTTTTCAGGAGTTGCAACCATCTCTATTCTTTTAAGTCACCTTCATTTTTTTTCTTTCCTGATCAGATGTGTTTTCATGGCTTCATTTTCATTTTAAATATTTATTATTTACTTACTTACTTACTGTGTTTGGGTCTTTTGTCTGCATGCATGTCCATGCACCACATACTTGTCTGGTGCCCTCAAAGACCCAGGATCCCTCGACTAGAGTTACAGAAGGTTGTGATCTGCCATGTGGATGTTGGGAATTGAACCTGGGTCTGTTGGAGCAGCATTCGGTGCTCTTAACTGCTGAGCCATCTCTCTAGCCCTTAACACTTTCTCTTAAGCAGCCTCAACTGTTGAAGACATGGCTGGAAAGGATCTCAGAGACTAGTCCAAGTTCCTATTTTCCACAGGAAAACTGGCAGTCCAAGGACACAAAGAGGCAGATCTGGAGCTAGGATCCCCTTTCAGACTTGGAGTAGCTTGGCTGGGGTGTCTGGGTGTCTGGAAGTCTGGGCTGCTTTTTCCTCATGTGGGCCTGGCTTAGCAGCGAGCATGGGCAAGTAATAGGATACCCCAGTGTGCTAAGCTGCACTCCAGCTTTATTCCCAGGCACTGAACCCAATCCTTTACCAGCCCATGCGGTTGATATTTGTGTTCTACAGTTGGGCAAAGTAGGCCAGTATTGAGAGTTCCTCTGCTCTCTCAGGCCACCAGCTGCTCTGAGGCTGGCAAGCATTGGAGTCCTTGTCCGTTTCTTCATAAAGGCTGCATTTGTTCTCTCCCGCAGGCTTTCCTGTGAAAGTCCCATTGAGATTTCTGGGTCCTGAGCCTAGGATACCCCTCCCCTTTGTATCCCATCACTGATGCCTTTAGCATTTGAGTTCTGAGCACCTGTTGCCAGTTGGGGCTTTTGGATAGTCCTAGAACATGAAGTCTAAATTTGGTGCTGAGTCAGAGAATGGGCCTGACTTTGGCAGGAGCATCTGTGTGGCTTTCTTCCTGTGACACAGCAAAAACCCCTGTTACTGACGCTCCTGACTCCTTGGTGCTTAGTCACTGGTCAAAGTTCAAGCAGGAATGCTTTCCTGAGTGTCTGGTCTCAGAGGAAAAACTTTTTCCAAAGATAACGTGTTGGAGACCCACAGACTCTGAATCAGAGTCCACGCAGGTGGCTAGCTTTAGGGGACTGGATCCAGAAGAAAGAGAGAAATTAAACAAAACCTTAGCCTTGGGCTCTGCACCCCCTTCCCTGAAAACAATAGTTAGATCTGGGGCAGCCCAATGTTCAGGGCTTCATGTGAATGCCTCCACGTCCGTGTTCTCCTCATTTCTGATAGAAAATGGTAGGTGACCTGCTATATCGTGTCATAGGCCTGCGCTGTTTTACAGACCCAGGGAGAGGGAACAGAGCAGTGTCAGCCACCCTGATTCTGTGGGAAGTGGTTGAGTCTCATATAACTCTCCTGCCTCCAGCTTCCCACATACCAAAAAGCTAAGTCTGGTCACCCATGTTGGCCTCTTGCACTGTATCCCCCGCTTTAGAGTGGAGCCTAGCCATATCAGATTTATCTGTCTGTCTATCCATGCCACCCTCCATCTGTCAGTCTGCCTCTTGTCACTGCTCAGTAGTAGACACCTTGAAGTGCTGAGGCTGTGAGCATAAGAAAGTTTCCAGTGCCACCCATGACTCATACGGAGTACTGATCTGTTCTCATAGGAATATGCATTGTGTTCTGCAAAGAGTTCCCTTGTTCAGGCTCTCTGCTTTTAGAACCATCTGGAAGCTGCCAGCCTTACTTATTGTCTTCTTGCTTTTCACCTGTTTTGTAGTTTCTAGGCTATGGGAGGGGCTTTTGTGTGTAAAAGAAGGCTCTTGACCACCCTCCTCTGCGGAGTTTGTCATCTCATTGGATGGCCCTAAGTGAATGAGTGGTGTCTAGAAATGCCGATGAACACCTTGGATTCCTGGGCAGGTACCTAAGGAAGGGAACATGTGCAGTAAGCTGAGCTGGATACAGGGCCCGAAGGCTGGAGCGTGCTGGAGAGGAGGAAGGAAGGAGGCAGGTCTGGTAAAGTTGGTGCTCAAGGCAAAGGCTGGGTGTTCTTGGAGACATGACACAGAACTTTCCTTCTGTGAATAGAAGTCTGTATGGGAATCCAGGCTTCTGAACAGGGCATTTACTTAGCAGACTTGGGGAGAATGAGGCCAGGCTCACAGCCTCTGGCTACAGCCTTTAGAAGATGCAGGCAGGTCAGGTCACCACATCTAGCCATTCCCAGGGGCTGGATGGAGAAGGATTGCAGTTGACGGTGGTCTGTGTTATGTGAAAGGGAGACCAACTGGCCTTCTCAGTCTTCCGAAGGCTCTTACTGGCCGTCTGTGAGTTGGTGAGTGGACTGGAACAGCAGCTTTTCCTAAGTTTCAAGCCTGAGAATGCTGGTTGTAGTGTTGGGATGTGAATATCTATGAATCCTCTGCAGAGACTGGTCCCATGCGGGGATCTTTTCTCTGGGCCAAAGGGAAGCGAGTGACCAGCTGTCTAGTCTTGTCCCATGATCACTACCTGTAATCTCTCTAGGTCTTGGTGTTCTGATGCTGGAAATGGAATCCATTCTACTGCCCCCGCTTCAGCTAGGAAAGATAGGGGGCCTGTCTTAGGAAGAGGCCCCACGCCTCTTGTGGCTGGCTGCTGAGCAGGTATGCATTAGTGCTGCATGGGGTGCCTACTCAGTTATTTTTGCATTCGTTTTTCCACCTTTGGTCCCTCCAGAAATCCAGAGGATTCTTTACCCAAACTTAGAAGTGGGGTCACAAATGAGGGTACCCTGGGTACTCTGGAGGTCGTGTGACGGATTTGAGTGGAGGGTCTGGTGAAGTGTAAGCTATTTTCCCTCTCTGTTTCTGTTTCTGTATTGGCGAAGTGGAAAGAGTTATGGAATTTGATATTGTGAGAATTAGAAGAGTTCCTGTCTGTGAGGTTTTGCAAGTGGTGCCCAGCATACATAAATACTGGGTAAGTCCAGCTTTTATCTTTGTTATTGCCACAAGCCTGTGGCTCAGTGCCACCCAGGGGACACATGTGTCTATAATGTCACACTTAAAACAAGTTGTTCACTCAGAAAATGGTTAAAATACTTGTGTCCCCCCGCCCCATACATTCACATTGCAGAAGTTCTGATCTGTCAGAAGTAAGCATAGAGATTATGTGTGTTTTGTGATCTTTAGCAGGATCTGACCTTGTGGGGACGCACTGAACAGGTGTACACCACTTTAGGTGTTGGCAGGTCATGTGGTGAGTGACATGTGATATCAGTTTCACGTCATAGGCATTGGTAGTAGGACAAGATGATTGTAAATAAGAGTTGAGCCATTGCTGTTGGGCTCAGCAGTTGGCCTCCTCGTGAGAGGCCTGGTCTCTTGGAGCAGATGGAATCAGACTGCTTGTGGGACAGTCAGTATGTGATATTGTGCTCCAGCTGTGTGTGGCAACGCAAGGCCACAAAACAAGACTCACCATGCAGATTTCCTTTTTAGATTTTTAAATTTTATGTGATTAGTGTTTTGCCTGCATGTATATATACACCATATGCAGTGCCCGAGGAGGCTACAAGAGTGTCAGATCTCCTAGAGCTGTAGTTACAGGTGGCTGTGAGCCATACTGTAGTGCTAAGAACTGAATCTGAGCCCTCTGTAAGAGCAGCAGATGCTTTATCCACTGAGCCATCTTTCCAGCCTGTGGTGGTTTGAATATGCTTGGCCCAGGGAATGGCACTATTAGGAGGTGTGACCTTGTTGAAGTGGGTGTGGTCTTATTGGAAGAAGTATGTCACCACGGGGGTGGGCAATGAGACCTTCCTCCTAACCACATGGGAGCGAGTTTGTTCCTAGCATCCTTCCTTCAGATGAAGATGTAAAACTCTCAGCTCCTGCACCATGCCTGCCTGGATACTGCCATGCCCCATCTTGATAATGGACTAAACCTCTGAACCTTCAAGCCAGCTAGAATTAAATGTTGTCCTTTGTAAGAGTTGCCTTGGTCATGGTGTCTGTTCACAGCAGTAAACCCTAACAAAGACACAGCCTCAACAATGGAGGCTTCTGTTACTTCCATTCTGTGCTGTCTGTGCTTCTCCATGGTAGATGCTTCTCTTGCTGTTCTCTGGCAGGTGTGGTGAGGAGCAACACTGAACTAAGCCTTGAGCTCTGGCCCTTTTCTGTCACTGAGATGGCAGGGACTAGGTGGAAATTGTCAGTGATCAAGGCAATAGGGCTATGGAATCTCCTGCTTCAGCTGCTGGGGCTGCCCAGAATTACTTCAAAATGCCCCAGAATGCCTTCACCAAAGTTTTGCCCTAAGGTTTCTGTCCTGAGTGTCAATGCCCACACCAGGTTCTCCTGCAAGTCTGGAGGGGAAGATCCGGGATACATTGCCGTGTCCTGTGTTGGAGAGGAGGAAGGGTCCATCCCTGAAGAGCAGAATGAGCAGATAGATGAGTTTGAGCTTTTAGTCACCAAGGCAGTGGTACCATGGGCCAGGTGAGATGCATACATGATAGGCAACGGTGTGTCCCTTAAAATTAATGCTTAGCCGAGCGTGCTGGTGCACACATTTAATTCCAGCACTTGGGAGGCAGAGACAGGCAGATCCTTGAGTTTGATTCCAGTTTAGTGTGTACAACTCTAAGGCAAGCTAAGGCTACACAGTAAGCCCTGTCTTAAAACAGCAAAAGCAACAAACAAAAAACCTAATGCTTGGCAGAAGTATAAGCAACCCAGGAGTTGGGTGATGCAGTAAGCAACAGGATGAGATGACTGATAACAAACACTGCTACCTTGCAAGCACACAGACGATCCTCACATCTGTGCTGTAGGCAGGGAACTGGGCTGAAGAGGAAATAAAAGACAAGGGGAAAGAACACATTACTTTCTTGTTGCTGTCTTCAAGAGAGGGCCTCAGCTTTGCCCTGTTACTGGCCTCTGACCCTGTAGCATCTGTGGGGCTGGGCTGGGCTGGCAACCTCAGGCAGATTGCTCATACCAAAGGGGCCTTACTGTAGTGCTGGTCATGCTGATTAAGCCACTCAGAAGATGGGTGGAGTGGCTGTGGTTTGCAGGACATTAGATGCAGTGGCAGCATAGGTGTTTTAGATAATCATCCAGGTGACTATAGAGCTGAGAAGTGAACCAGTGTCACTTTAAACCTGGCATTGTGAACATGTGTCAGCTGGTCTTGCAAAACCCATGTTCTCATGGAGGCCATAATGGAGTAGTATAGCACTCACCCTTTAAGATAGTTCATTGGAAAAACAGCTGCTCACTGTCACATGTGGGTCAAGCTCATGATGCCAGGTACTGCAAGGTGCATAACACAAGGAAATCCTCCTCAGGACCAGGAACAGCCTTTTCAGTCTCCAGGACCTAGTACCTAGTTTCAGAGTGACTTTGATCAGTCTGAGTGCTCTAATGTAAATAGGAGTTTCTCTCATTGACATCACCAGGTGAGAAGGCTGTCACAGTTGCCTTTGGGGCTGTACTGCCAGCTCTGGGAATTGAGCTCGGAGAGAAGTGGGTCAGGACAGAGGGCTCGACTTTCTATCTCTTTCCCCAAAGGAATCTCTGGTTTATACACCACTGGAGCCAGGCACTGTGCCTCAGGTCAGCCCACCCTGGCCTCTGTCATTCCAGCACCAGAGTAGCCACATCTGCACCTTGTCACATCCTTTCTTAGGAATGAGGGTGGCAGGAAGCCAGAGTAGGAGGACACAGAGGAGGCCCTGATGCCCCTTTCAGGCACAGCTCACTGGGACCACTTTTCTCGTGTTGTGTATGGGTTTCCTTGGTGGATAGCTTCATCACATGGACCCTGCTGTTGCTATCCAAAGGTTTAGCCAGCCAGTACTGAACTCCACCAGTGTAACTTCTGGGAGACTAGCCACTCACTTTAATGCTTGTCCCAGTGAATGTCAGGTCTGCTGTGTTGGAGTTTGTAAGTCTAGAGGGGTAGCTTATATTTATTTACTTATTCACAACAACAGAATGCATGGCAGTGGTGGTTTAGAAAATTTTAATCCCAGTCTAGGGTTTCTACTCCACTTTTGACCATTTAGTTCCTGGATAAAAGACACACAGCTTTTATTATTTACAATAAGCCTTAATCAGCACTAGAGCTGGGCAGCTATCTACCCGCTGTACTATAAAATCTATTTCCTATTGATAACCCCGAGTTATTACTTATTATGTTTCATCTGGGCTGCTCTTAACTCCAATTGGCCACCCTCATGTGGCCATGTTTTCTTGAGTCCTAACCCATGATGACTTTCTCTTCCATTCCTCTCCTTCTCTCCCCAGTGGGTCTCCTCCAACTCCTCAGGCCCGGCCAGCATCTTCATTTACCAATCAGAAACAACATTGGAACAAGGTCACTTAGCATCGCTTGTGTCTACGTGCAGACTCTCTTGTCTCTGGGGCGCTCAGGTCTTAAGGAACCAGTATTAGCATTAGAATACAAGCAGCATCAGGCCAACTAGGTGATATCTGGAAGGTCTGTCCAAAGCCGGAAGCTGATAACAGCTAGGCAACTGGGGACTGAGTTGTACTCTCTTGTGGGTAGAGACAAGACACCTGTGAGGAAGAGGGTGTTTGTTTGTTTGTTTTGTTTTAAGACACAGTTGGGGTGAAGTTCAATCTTAGGAGGAGGTAACTTGAGAGCTGGCCTTTGAGTATTGTGTTAAAGGGCATGACGTGGCAGGTAGGTGCTTCCAGGCAGAGAGGAAGATTTCTGAGTGTACAGTGGGTAACACGGGCACTGAGGTGACGGAATGGTGGCCTGATCAGGGAGAGGATGAGTTGGAGCAGGAGGTAGGGGCCTTGCTTTGGACCTGGCCTCCATATCTGCTGCTGCTGCTTCTGGAATGCAAGGCTTAGGCACACTGCTCTCACCTGTAGGATGCAGGTGGCAAAACAGACTATAGAGGGAGTTTTAAAGGATGTAGTAGATAATACACAGTAGACAATCAGATGCTCATCATGTGCTTCTTCCTTCAAATGCTTGGTGAGACTTGTTAACTTTATCCCACCTAGTATTCCAGAGGGAGCCATGGGAGGCTGTAGAAGAGGAGTGTGATAGTTTGCCATCTTTTTTGTATTGTGCCCACATACGTGTGTGTGTGTGTGTGTGTGTGTGTGTGTGTGTGTTTGTGTGTTAAAGACAACCATATGTTTTAGGGGAAGAAGCTTTGGGGCGTAGGGTCTTGGGACTTGTGCTGGTTGTTTTATGCCAATTTGTTACAAGCTAAAGACATCTGAGAGGAGGGAACTTCAATTAAGAAAATGTCTCCATAAAATCTGGCTGTATGTAGGCAGACCTGTAGGGCATTTTCTTAATTAACGATTGATGGAGGATGGCCCAGCCCATTGTGGGTGGTGCCATTCCTGGGCTAGTGGTCTTGGGTTCTGTAAGAAAGCAGGCTGAGGAAGCTGGAGAAGCAAGCCAGTAGGCAGTACCCCTCCATAGCCTCTGCATCAGCTCCTGCCTTGCTTGAGTTCCTGTCCTGACTTCTTTTGTTGATGAACTGTGATGTGGAATCATAAGCTAGATAAACTCTTTCCTCCCCATAGCAACCCTAAGAAGACAGGGCTGGAGACATCAGGTTGGTTCATTATCCCACCCCTGACTCTGCTAGCCACTGGGCAATGCTGGAGCCCTGGCAGAGGTTTTGGTGAGAAAGCCTGGGTTACATATGTATCCCTGCTAAGCAAGCTACTCTCCAACTAGCCCGGATACTTGCTGAGTGGGAATCCATTGGTGACAAAGAAAGGCGAGTGCCATCAGTGGAAAGCTGGGCCAGAGCCTATGCACATGGAGCATGCTGGTGTGACTGGACCATGGCAACACTCACTGTGCTGCCAGGGAACTCAGGTGGACCCTTTATTAAATCCTCTAGCATTGCTAGAAAAAAATCTGTACTGTTCCAGCCTTACAGATGGGGACTGAGGTACAGAGTTCAAGACATTTGTTCATCCCACGATAGTGGAGTCATGCTTTGTCTCCTGGCTCCTGGGGTTCAAGAGCACCCCATTGAGCTGGGGTGGGAATTGAACTACTTGGAGGTGGCATGAAGTTTGGAGTTGATTTTTTTTTTCCCCTTGTCTTCTTTTGTTGGAGACAGTGTCTCACTTTGTAGCTTTGGTAGGTCTGGAACTAACTTTGTAGCTTATCTCAGGTTGGCCTCAAACTCTCACCTCTTCTCCTGTGTCAGCCCTCCAGTGTTGGGATTATAGGAGTGAGCCACATGCCCAGCCAGGGTTTGGAGTATTTAGCCACCAGTTTCTGCTGGCAGGTTTCTGTCACCTGCAAGGCAGAGACACATGATGGAGCTAGCTGGTTGTTGGTGAGATTGCTGCCTCTGGAAGTTCCCAGCTCCTCAACGGAAAAGGCCTGGGTGGCTTTCTGTCCTGTCCTAGCTATTACAAGAGAGGGAGCCAGCACCTGTGTTGCTAAGGTGATGGGTTACATCTGACCTCATCCTTGCTAATCTCAAGACTTCCCCATTCTTCCATATGTGTTCATGCGTGTGCACATACCCTCTGTCAAAGTCCCTGGCACTATGTTGTAGCCCATTGATGTGAACAGGGATGTCTCAGTGAGCCAAAGAGATGGTTGATGTTGTGTCCTAGATAACTGCAGGGACTTCAGAGGGACAGTGTACTCCAGGCTGGCCTCTGATGAGCAGGTAGTGTGGAGGAGTGGCCATCCAGGCCATGCTGCTTCCTTCTCTGTAGTCAGTCAGGATTCTCTACCCTGCCAAGCTTGTCTGCCTGTAAAACCCAAGCAGACAGCAGACCTCCAAGAGGAAGATCTTAGGACCGCTACTCAGACCCTTCCTGGGTTTCCATCCTCAGATCTTGGTATTCAGCCTCCAGTGATCCTGCACAGCCCAGAAGCCAGTCCTTGGAGGGCCAGGGACCACTTTCTCAGGTACACACAGCAAGATCCCCAGCCTGGAGGAACAGACCTGGAGTCTAGCCTGGTGACTCACGTGCCCTGGGGAATTGCTTCTGCACTGATGCCAGCTGGTGTCTTCCGGGGTCGGATTAAAAGATAACTGTCGGAGGGCTGAAACAAGCTTTAGTAAGCAAGCCCTGGGCAGCTCTCTAGAGTGCAGCCCTGTTCTGGTCCCTCTGCTCCCCCTCCCTCCGGCTCCTTCCTTTCTCCCCTTCCATGCTCCACCTAGAAGCCAGTCAGCCAGCCCAGGATGCTGTTGCAACCTGTCTCACCAGCCTCTTTGCAGAGGAGTTCTTCAATCCTAGGGAGCACTTCCAACAGGACTGGTGTCCTTTGCCCGCTTCATTCCAGGTAAAGCAAAGGTCCAAGTGTGCTGGGGAATGGCAGTGTGGAAGGGACTCCAGGTTTTGGGGGAGGGAAGTGCTGGACCACCTCACTTAGGCCAGGTCTGATGGTCACACGTCTGTGATGTAGACACTGTCCTCCCTGATGGAGGAGGCTCTCCTGTCATGGAAAGGAAGGTGCTTGTCTCAGCAGCAACTGTGCAGCCTGCTTGGAGTTGTGTGTGAGTGGTTCCTGGAGCTTCAGTGGCAGTCAGGACTTTGGAGGGCAGTGGAACTAGAACAGAGGGCTCTTGCCTGGAGTTCCACCATTATCAGGTTCCTGGAGGCAAGGGGACAGAGTATTCTGGAAACCATGCTCTTTCTGGTATATTTCCTATTTTGTGATTAAGATGTATAGCACTATAAGTTTTTCTTTATGCAATAGTTTTCCATCTGTGTACATAAAACACAGTGGCCTTCATGCAGTGTTTCTGGCCTGGCTTTAAACCAACAGTTAAATGACCTGTCTGGGCTGTGGAGTGTTTGCTTCCGGTTTTTCCTCTCCACTTCCCTCCCATCTCCTTTTCTTTCTTGCTTTGTCTTGTTAAGTTTCCCTTGGACCTTGCCACGTTCCTGCCCAGGTTTCCATATGTAACTGGGACTTTCTGTTGTTGTTATTATTATTACTGAGACATGTAACCTGCTATGCAGACCAAGCTGGCCTTGAACTCACAGAGATTCACCTGCCAGTGCTCTCTGAGTGCTGCAATTAAAGGCATATACCACCATGCCCAGTTCTTAAAAATTTAAAAGTTTTCCTTTTTTTTGAAATGATTATAATTATATCATTCCCCTTCCCTTTCCTCCTTTGAAACTCTCCCATATACTACTTCTTGCTCTCTTTCAAACTCATGGCCTCTTTATTTCATTGATTATTGTATCTGCTTATAGGTATATGTATACACATACGTATTCCTAAATATAACCTAATCAGTCTGCATAATGTTACTTGTATGTGTGTTTTCAGGGCTGACATTCTTTTAATGGCACTATTCTCTCTTGAATATTTTCTCTCTCTCCCTGACCCCTCTTAAGTTGGGGTATTACAGAGCAAGCTGGCCTTAAACACATGATCCTCCTGCCTCAGTTCCTCCCAAACACTGAAATTGCAAGTGGCATTTTGTTTTGAAAATTTGCAGACCCCAAGAAAGGTCAGAAGGATCTAGAAAAAAAGCACTTGTGTAGGCCACATGTTATCACCAGGCTTAGCACCTGTTGGGCTCTTCCACCACTTTCTCTTTTCCTTCTGGCTAATGTGCATCAGCCTCTCCCCACCCCCACCCCTTCATTAAATCAGACTTGTAGCCCTCAAGATATTTAACCCTAAACCCTGAAAAATGTGTCACACTGAGGCATACTTGAAAGAGGACACTGTCCCTGTTCAACATCTTTGTAGTCACGTCCAAGAAATTCAGCCCAGATGCAGCCCTATCCTCTAGGCTGGTCCCCTTTTCCTTTTGGCGCCCTGTGCTTCTCTTCTGAGCTACACACCCTAGCCTTTTGTTTTTACCTCTTGTCCCCAATTTTCTATGCATGCCTTTTATAGTTTTTTTTCTTTTAAATCGAGCCTCTAATAAACATATTACATCTGGTTGCTGTGCTAGTATTATTACATTTGAACAAAAAAAAAAACCCAAAAAACCAAAGTCGACCAGGTGTGGTGGTGCACTCCTTTAATCCCAGCACTGGGGAGGTAGAGACTGGTTGATCTCTTGAGTTCAAGGCCAGCCTGGTCTACAGAGCAAGTTCCAGGATGTTCAGGGCTACACAGAGAAATCCTGTCTCAAAAAAGCAAGCAAGCAAGCAAACAACAAACAAAAAACTCCAAACCAAAACAATGAAAACAACAATACCAAAGCCAAAACCAAAATTCCACTCAAAAAACACCCCAAAGTTGACCACTAGTGATTACCATGTCTTTGTTAGAATACATTGTTATGACACTGATTTTATACATGATTGATATCCCCCAGCCAGTCTTATAATCCTCAGAACTTGCAAGGTCCCCTGAGATCAGCTCTCCTTTCTTTTTAGAGAGTTTATTGTCAGACTCTGGAGACTGACATGAGGTTGGTTCCTATGTTCTGAATCTCTTCCATTTACAAAGTGTGTGCCTGAACAGTTTAAATTATCACAGTGAATTTCAAGAACCCAGGGCTGAAATGCACCATTGCCTTTAGGATTACAGAGCATATAACCTAGGACAGAAAAGCCAGAAGCATCTTTCAGGAGTCTGAGCGCTTTCTTCTGCCTTTGGGGTCAGGTAGCTAGAAGCCATGTGGAGTGAGCCATCATAGATCTGGTCATTCTGGGTGCTGTCTGACTGTTTCCCTTCTCTTCCCTTCCCCAAACCCACCGTCACTTCTCTGAGAGGCTACCTTGAGGAGAACCCAAGAAGAGATGTGGAGCTGGTATGTTTTAAGTATGGA
The DNA here is from genome assembly GCA_021653895.1 of Mastomys natalensis. Lineage (NCBI taxonomy): Eukaryota > Metazoa > Chordata > Mammalia > Rodentia > Muridae > Mastomys > Mastomys natalensis. The sequence goes on along the minus strand of JAJTUV010000261.1, from coordinate 1,684,001 downwards.
GATAGGATGGTGGCCTTGCTCCCTGGGTGGGAAAGAACAGAGAAAGGGCATGACCTCTAGGGGGGAGTAAACACATACAGGAGGAGCAGGGGCGAATTGTGTCCACCAAGAGAAAGAAAGCTGCCAGGCTGGCTTGGGAGCTCCTTGAAGAGGAGATCTGGAGTCTTTGTGAATGGGTGGGGCCGGATACGGGTTAGAGAAGGCCCCACTGAGTGAGGGAGCAGTGAACCCAGGCTTGCCTCTGCCTATAGAGCTTAAAGCCTAAAGGGAACCTCTAGAGGAATGTGCACTGACTGACAGGACTGTGTATTTGGAAGAAAAAGGTTACTTGGGATTCTGACTTGTTTTTCTCAACAACAGCAACCAAAAAGCATTCCTGTAGACAATGACCACCCCTGTCCCCCGCCCCCCGAAAAAGTACATAAAACCCTAGAGGGAGCTGTTTGTACAGTGCCCGGGGAGATGGTTCTGACCCAGGCAGGCAAGAAGGGGCATGTTTATCTTCTGATGAAGAATACAAGACACTGAGGTTGAACCCATGTGGCTATATGATCAGCATCTTAGTGTCAGAGGCAGGATGGGAGCCATGGTTGGTCCCTGGGCCACACAACCATTCTCAAAGTCTTTTCTTCACCCACTTGTTCAGTACCCACTGTGTTTGGGCTGAGGAGGAGAAAGCCATGGCTCCAGACTGAGCTTGGCTTCCCCATGTCTCTGGCCAGCACTCTGGATCACCCATTCACATAGCACTCTACTTGAATTTATATTTGTAGTGCTAGGGGAGAGCCCAGACTCTTATTCTTGCTAAGTACATGTTGTGCCGCTGAGCTGTACTCCCAGCCTTTACCTTTTTCATTAACTTATAAGACACTAGCAGATAAGAAATCGTGTATATTATTGTATACAATATGCTGTTTTTTGAAGCACAACAACCTTGTATTGGGTATCTGCAGGCTCTGGGCCCCACAAGAGATGCTGGAGCTATAGAGCTAAATAAAGAACTGCCCTGATGTTTAGGAACTCATTGGAATGACAGTGCCTGATCAAGCAGTCAGAGGCAATATGGGGCACAGATGTAGCATCCAAGGGGACTTCCCCCCCACTCCCCAAGCCCTGCTGCGATCTGTATTCTTATCTGTCAGATGCATTCACTACACTATTTGGTCTTTGAAGACCTTCTGTCTTAACATTCTGAGACTCTCTGGTGACAGTGTTCTCTTGGAGGTTAGATAAAGTTTTCTGTTGAAGGTACTTCCCAGACAGGAGAAGGAAGAGCTGGGAGTGTTCTAAACACTTATCTATCTGTTCCTAAGAAAGCTCTGGTTCTCTGGTAGGTCAACTACATTGCTTTGCCTGTCTAGGCTGTGTCTTTTCTTAGTGCACCTTGGTTTCTGCCTGTGTCCCATGCCAGCTTGTTGCTTATGCTTGTAAGCAAAGCAGGGACGGCTATTATTTTATTTCCTGGGGCATCCCCTGCAGCTGCTGTGACTCCCGCTCCCTGAGATCTGGCCTATGAATGTGCATTATGTGTGCAGGACCTGGGGCACCACAAATAAAGACAGGGAGGGCAGGGTGAGCTGGTCACTTTGGGGCCAATATGGGGGCCTACCTGCAGGGAGGTATAGGGGTGCAGAGGGTTCTGTTCCCCAGGGCCCACCTTCCGGGCTGTGCTGGGAAACTTGGTTCTGGTCATATTGTCAGCAGTTGGTAGAGCTGTTGTGTTCCTAGGTCACGTGCCGGTGTACTAGTGCTGCGTGCGGTGAGCTGTCTGCATATCTGCTGACCCATCTGCTGCAGCCCTGGTGCCCTCAAACTCTTGGGATGTTTGAGAAGGAGTGCTGGGCTACAGTGTTTCCATAGGTCCAAGCATCTGTCTGACTCTCTCCCCTCCTTCCTCCCCTCCCCTGTTTCTTAGGATATAATTATCAGTCTGAGTCCCTTCTCTTCCCTCTCCTCTCCCTCCCCTCCCTTCCCCTTCCTTTCTCTCCCTTCCCTTCCTCCCTTCCTCCTTTCTCTCCTCCCCTTCCTTTCCCCCCCTTCCATTCCTTTCCTCCCCTCCCCTTCTTTTCCAGTCTTCTTCCCTCCCCTCCTATCCTTTTCCCTCCCTTTCTTCTCCCTGAACGCAGGTTTATGTGTATTAGGCAAGCACTCTACCAAATGAACTACATCTCCAGCCGTGACCACAGTTTCTTCTCCTGTATTCCTAGTGTCTCAAGGTACCACACTTAGTATATAGAAGCAGAAGTGTGATAGCTTGTAATTAACCCCACCTGACCCCTTCTGGTAGGTATCTGGAAGCAGAATACTGTCCATATTCCTGCCTGGCAGGTGAATTGCTAGACTGTGTAACTTGATACTACTTTACTAATTATCTGGTGTGGTCACAGTGCGCCCTTGTTACCACCCATCCACCAGGGTCACAGTTCCTGACTGGGCCAACTGGTTCCACTAATGCTCTAGGCACTCATGGGAAACAAATGGCCTTTGTGGTAGGTGGAGGGTGTTCCAGCTTGACCATGTGTCTGCACTTAGGGCAACCGGCTGGGAACAGGTACCCAGAACAGACTGTTTTTCTCCATGATGCTGGTGTAGAGTCTCAGAGATTGTCAATCCTTTTCTGTTGACATTGAGGACTGTTTTCTATTTCTGTCTAGAACCTCACTGGTTTCCATACTTGCCCATGTCTTGGGGGGCACCTGGGGGTTGTGGATCTTCCTGGTCAGATGCTTAATCTGTCCCCTTAAGTGTAGGGAGCTGAGACTTTTGGAAACTTACTGTGTCAATTTTGACAACACTTCCCCTTTTCCTGATAGGATCTCTTCGTCATCCTCCAAAGCAGTAAATATTACTCACTAAGAAAGCACACACATTGAAGATGAACTTTAGTTAGGATAAAACGTGAAACTTGAGGAAAGTCAGGCTGATCTCAGAGATGTCTTCACTGTAGAATCTGTTTTCTCCAAACATAGCGGTGGTATGGAAGTAGATTTTCTAATCATTTGAATTACCAACGAGAATCTGAGATGTTACAGTTGCTACGTATCACTTATATTAGTGCTTTCTAATATATGTTTTTTGAGACTATTTTAGGAGGAATCAGGAAGGGTCTTAGGATAAAGAAGTAGTTGACTTTTTAAATGGTTCCAGAAGAATTGGTGTCATTAACAAACCTTGTCTATAAGCTCTAGTGAAGACTTAATCATTCATCGACTTTCTTTGTGTCTGTCTGCCTCTCTGTACCTCTCTGTTTCTGTCTGTCTGTCTCTCTCTGTGTCTCTGTCTTTCTGTATGTCTCTCTTTCTCCCCCCCCCCCCCCGTCTCTCTCTTTCTCCCTCCCTCCCTCCCTCCCCCCCCCCTTGTACATAGAGGCCAGAAGTCAAAATTAGTTATTTGCCCCAGTTGCTGTCTACATTACTTTTTGATTTGACTAGACTGGGTCATCCTGTCTCTGCTTTTCCAAATCACTGGGGTTACAGGAGCCTGCTGTTCCTACTAGCTTTTTATGTGGGTGCTGGGATCAAATGAGGGTTCTTATCTCATGCTTGTGCAGAAAGCACTTCACTGACTGAGCTCTCCCTGGCCCTATTGGCAACACTCTTTATTCAAGACGTTTGCTATCCTCTGTCACAGTTTGTTTTTTCACATTCTTTTTGTCCCAACTCCTTCTGTAAGACCTTGTAGGTCATCAGGAGGGAGGATATGCTAATAGAGGGTGGGGTGGGGGAGAGTCTGTGGGAGGAGGAGAAGAGCAACGGCGTGCTCCCCATATTTGTCCATCCCCCTAACCCGTTCAATGTATTCAGCTCTTCCTGTATGTATTTCTTGCCTGCTCTGTGCTGGCATCCCGGAAGTCCTCCCTACTGGCCTGTCTCATCTTTGATGTAACTACCATGTATAAAAAGCTATCGGAAAATGAAAGAGCAAGTTGTGTTCTCAGAGTGTTTGCCCCCGGGGAAACTGCGTGTTTGCACAAAATCCTATCTGACAGTTTCCATTTAAGCCAAGAAACCCAGAGCCCCACAGACCCTAGGAAATATGAAAATTGGCACTTTGTGGGGCCGCTGCCGCTGGTGACTCGCTGTTGGAACCCTGTCTGCCATGAGAGATCTGAATTTGTCAGATGAAGATCGCTGGCGGGCTCTGGGTGGCTGCTGTTGCTGCAAGCACACCCGCTGCTTGTCACTGTGGGACCTGTTTGTCTGCCCCTCAAGGTCTCCTCTTTGTTTTTCTGAAATGTGATGAAATGGAACGTGGTTTCAAAAATAGATAATTTCTGGTGATGGCCTAGGCAGGCTTCCTGGCCTCAGCCACCATACTTCTGCCTCCTTCATCTCATTTCAGCTGATTTGACATTGGCAGCGACAACTTGGATTTTTTTTCTCTCATATTCTTAGTAGTCTTTCCAGATACATTCCTTTTAATCACCCAGTTTCTTTGCACAGAAGCTGAATATCTAAAAGCATATTTTGATTTTGTTGGTTTACATTTCCTACTAGCTTTCCCCCTTTCTATTACCAAAGCAATACAGTGTTAATTAAAAGAAGAAAAAAGGAGAGAGTATATAATTGTTCACAGTAAAGAACTTTCTATATGTGTGTGCTTGCGGCTACACTGGGGGGAGGGGTGGAGCAGATAGCTTCAGTCTGTGTACACTGCATCCCTCAGGAACAGCCTGCCAGCCTCATGGGTGGGAACAGGCAAGGCTAGTGTGGGGCTTACAAAACAGAGGCAGCTTGGTGGTTCTTGTCGACTTACGACTCGGAAGATGGTGCATCTGCTGGCTCTTGGCTTTTAGAATCCTGGGTTATTTGTAAACCTCTGAGAGCCTCAGGCTTCTTAGCCATAGAATGGACCTGGGGCAAGACTTCTCTCCCTAGCATGCTTCAGCTTGAGGGTAGTGTTTCTGTTTGACTTGTGTTTTATGGTGGGCGTTTATACTAGGGTGGGCTACTCTTGGCCTTGCATGCCTAATCGCTGAATGGGAGGAGAGAAAGAGACCTGGCCTGTCCTCAGAGGGCCAACAGTCTTAAAGCTATAGGATTGCTTTGAGTCTTTGGGGACTGGAATACTGTGGTTTTGCTGCCCTTTGTGGTTGCAGATGTGGATTTTTGGTTTTGATTTTTTTTTTTTTTTTTTACACAAAATAGGGAAATATTTTCTCTTATTGCACAAGATCAACCCTCTCTCCCTAAGGCCCTGTGTAAAAGATAACCCACATCCTCTCGCGAATTTGAAATACTTCTGCTCTCCTTCGCCATTTCCTGTGGTTGTCTCTGGGCAGTCTGAAGACGTGGTGGGGCCAGATTTTGGCTGAGATGGATGGAGGCACTCTTGTGTGTGTGTTGTCTGTGTGTGTGTGTCTGTGTGTGTGTGTGTCTGTGTGTGTGTGTGTGTGTGTGTATGTGTGTGCGCGTACTGGGAAAGAGAGGCTGGACCTGTCAGTTGGTCCCCCTGGAGGATGAGATTGGCCATGTCCTTGGGTCACAGTGAGCACTTGGGTCCCTGGGATCATTAGGTGAAACTGGAACTTGATGGAAGCTATGGGTTTTAGGAGGTGGTTGCTCATGGTTTGTCATCCTGCTTTGGTGGGGCTGGAGGATGACCTGTACAGCTGTAGCCTCTGCCTGAGTGTGCCCATGTGGCAGTCCCTTGCTCTGTGCTCACCTGAAAACTGCTGTGAAAGTGGCAGGGAAGACAAGGGAGAGCTAAGTGGATTTGTGTAGGGCTCTAAGTGTCACTGTGTCCTGCAGTTTTGGGAAGGGTCTCTTTTCTCTGAAGGCTACTGTTTGAGAATTCATGCCAGGTGCTAGATAATTGGGAGTGACGATTTCACACTTCACCTTATCTGAGAGGATGTCTTCGGGCAAGGCCTTGCAGAAAGAATCAATGTGAAAAGACAGGCACCATTTTTCCTGGGGGATTCCTTTTACTCCTGCTCTTTTAAGAGCTGTGGAGAAGGCTGGAGAGATGGCTCAGAAGTTAAGGGGACTTGCTGCTCAATCTTGATGGCCAGAATTAGGCTTCTAGCACACACCCTGGTGGCTCACAAATGCCTCTAACTCCAGAGACCCAATGCCATCTTCTGTCCCTTGTGGGCACTTGGGGCATACACTCACATAGACCCAGAAATGTACATACCTGCAAATAAGATAGAACTAAAAAGAAAGGTTTGGAGAACAGATTGGATTTTGGAGTTTAATTCCAATTAGCAATTAATTATAGTGAGCCCGCTGAGCACTGTGCACTTTAAAATAGCTGCTGGCGGGGGCAGCCCATAGAAACCCAGAGGTGACACTCAGTTCTCCATCTTGCCCACAACAGAAATCACTAATAGCACTGGGCTCCCTTCCAGATGTGTGCTCAGGCTTTTGGAGCACAGCGTTTCAGACAAGGGTGGTTCTTTCTAGGTGCCCCTTTTTAGTTTCTAGTTTTTAATACAAACCCTTTCTGTCCCTGGTTGGAAAATCAAGGCCAAGTAATCATTTGCTTAACTGCATCTTTGGGAGAACATCTCTGACTTTCACATGACTAACTCAAAGTGTCTTTTGCACATGTGTATGTGTGTGGAGGCCAGAGGACAAGCTCCTGTGAGAGAGGGTCTCTGAGTGGCCTGGAGCTGGCTCAGTAGGGTGGGCTGACTGGCCAGTGAGTCCCAGGCATCTACCTGTCTCTGCTTCTTTAGCACTGGGATATGATCATGTGACATCATACCCAGTTTTTTTTTTTTCTTTTTTCCATCATAGATTCTGGGATGGACTGTGGGGCTCAGCCTTTGGTCCTCATGCAAGTATGCAAGCACTGCACTGACTGAGTCATCTCCCCAGTCCCTCCTGACTCTTTCTAGTATGTGCTGATATCTATCAGCCCTTCCAAGCTCTCTCATGGAACCTTCTAGAACATTTCACTCTCGTTTTTTCTGTACCTCTTCCAAGAAGTCTTCTTTCCCCTGCCTTCATAGGTGCATTTCCTGGAAGTCTGTCCTCTGGCCTACGGCAGTATCACTGCCCATTAGTGTTTAGGAAGTCCTGCATCTGGCCCCCACTACCTCTGCTTGTGTTTACCCAAGGGCATCACATCAGCAGCCTGAGGTCCTGGGCTTGTGTTGTACATCCTCCTCAGTGGGTTGGCTTAGGCTACCGTGGTCTGGAAAGCTCTGGACTCCAGTGTGAGTGTCAATAGGCTGTTTTCCCGGGATCTCTGCTATGAGTTGTTTGCAGTGCTGAGCAGTGGAAAGCAGGGCCTCAGAGGAGGCAAGTATTTCAGCCCTTGAAGCACTTCACCTACCCTGCACGGAGGGTTTTTCTTCAGTGCATTCAGACTGGTGCATTTTTGGTGATTTTTATCATTGTGTGGATCCAGCCCCCTTTCAGTTCTCTGCCCCTGCTAACAGTGCTTCCTTCTTGGACACCAAACCCCTCAGCACTGATGCTCATAGCTCCTTCTCTGTACTCTCTCCCTCTCCCTCTCCCTCTCTCCCTCCAAAAGGAAATACATACACACTTTCCAGAGGTTTCTTATCTTACCCAGAGGAAAGCTCTACATCCTTTTGTGGCCTGTAAGGTCACCTGAACCTGCACTATGACCTACAGCTTACCCCATGCAAGACTGTATGTAGGTCTTCTAACAAGCTGGCCCCAGGGCCTTTGCACTCCCTGCCCCTGCTTGGAACAGTCCTCTTCCACCCTTCCTGCACTTTCCTTGGGTCTTTCTCAGGTCTGAGCTCTTCTGAGAGCCCTTCTGTATTACTTTATTTCATTCCCCACTGCTCATATGAGCTCTAGGAGGGCAGAGATTTATCTGCCTCGTTGTCTGTTATTTCCCCATGAACTCCCAGCATTCTCTGGGTATATGTATGCTTGTGTGTGTGTGTGTGCGCGCACGTGTGCGCGCATGCCAGCTGTGGCACAGCTGTGGAGGTCAGAGGGCAACTTGAGGGAGTAGATTCTGTCCACCATGTGGGTCAGGCTTGATGGCAGAAGTCTTTCTTTACCTTCTGAGCCATCTTAATGACCTTCTCTGAGCATTAGAGTAGGTACCATCTCCTAGTACAGATATGGCCACCAAGGGGAGGCACTGTGAAGAGTACACCACTCCTCTCTTGCTTTGATTGGCCGATGCCCACATACAGGTGACAGTGAGGGCTGAATTAGAAGGTAGATTTGTTTAGCATGCAGCAGAACAAAGGGAAGATAGAGCTGGCCTGGAGCTGGCCAGGTTGGCAAAATGGTGGAAAGGGAAAAAAGGCCTTTTGTCTTTTTTAATCTTAGTTACCCTTGCTGTTGCTGTGATAAAATACCTCGGCAACAGTGACACAAGGGAGGAAGGGTTTGTTTTGGTTCATAGTCCATCAGGGTGGGGTAGTCACAGCAGCAGGAGTTTGAAATGGCTGGTCACCTCCAGAATAACGACTGCTATGCTTAGCTCAGTGTCCTCCTCCACATCTTCTCATTGTTAAATATGTATCTTGTTCATCTTTATCCCAACTTTCTCCTTTCTTTACCTTTGATGATCCCAGCATAGGGAATGGTACTGCTCATAGTGGGTAGATGGTCTCACCTCAATTAATACCATCCAGATAATCTCCCACAGGCGTGCCCAGAGTGATTATTGAGAGTAACCATCATGTCTTCCTAGCCTGCAAGGACAGGCTTTTATTTAGACATGGAGAGAAGGTTGTAATAGGTGGCACACGGCTCCTTCATAAAGGACTTTCTACCAGCCACCCCTCCAAGAGTAGAACGAAGGCTGGATACTCTCTGCCTGAGCCAGTTCACAGGCCCTGACATCTGTTTGCTTCTCCATCTGGTAATGAAGGCATTACCCAGGAAGCCACTGAGGTAGGGTTCTGGAGAGCTTAATGAGTGCCCAGCTGTTCAAAGGCTGATGCCTTTCTGAACTCTTACTCACTGAATCCTCTTATCACTTAGTATTCTTCCTATTCATAGGCAAGGAAGAATATGGGAGCAGCTGACAGGGACACACAATGGGCAGATCCCCAGCCACTTGACATCCTGAGACGAAGGAAGGCAGTGGAGACTGTGGGGCAGGCAGGCCAGAGACCCAGGTGTCCTCTTCTCTTGGTGAACATGGGAACTGAGACCAATCTGGGTGCAGGAGCTGGCCAAGGTGAAGATTGTTCAGGGATCGGCATCCTTTCTGTGTGGCTCCTAGAGCTCTAAGCTAGTTTATTTCAAGACATTGATGATTATTAATCATTGATAATACAGACTGGAGCCTGGAGGAGCTTGGCTGTCACTCCCCACCTGATGTAGGACAAGGCAGTGTGGTACTGTGGTCAGTCTCCTCCAGTTGCAGGCCCTGGTCAGATGTGGCTGCAGTCATCACTAATGAAGTATGGACTTTTTGCACTTGAATCCTGACCTACCCCAACTCCCTGTGCCCCCATGCTCCCCCAACTGGGGCCCACCCTCTTCTGGCCAAGTCTCAAGACCCTGCTCTGTACCTCTGTTACCTTTTGGGTACAAATATGCCACCTATCCTAATCAGGAGTGACAGCAGGAAGTTGGGCTTGTTTTCACAGTGGAATACAGTATTAAAGGTTGTCCCTACCTGGTGCTGGTTAACAGTATTATACCTTTTTCTTCACCTCCCACATAGAGCTCCGCCTATCTGAAAGGACTTAGTGTTTCCAGGCACTTGCGTGTGGTGTCTGTGGTGTCTGCAAAGCCTTCTGTTGGTGGGGAATAGCTATCTGACCTGACCTTTCATCCGGATAAAAACCAATACCAAACAACCCACCCCCACCAGGCCAACAAGTAGCAAGCAAAAAGGTTTTGTGTTTCCTTTAATTCTGACTTTGCTTGCTTTGTTCTCTCTACTGTTTCATGTCATGGGTTCCAAACTGGAGAGGACTTAGAGAGGCAAACCTGGCCTCTGAGTTTCCCAGAGTCCTGTCTTCCAGATCCAACATCTACAGTACAGAGCTTCAGCCATGCTGTGCTCCTGTTGCTTGCCTGCGCCACTGTCCACCCCACAGGTGCGTGCTCCATGGCCTGGGCACTGGACACACTGCCACCTTTGCAAGTCATCCTTTTGATGACCCCCAAAGGGGAGAGATAAGCATTGTTGCTGTGTTATCCAAGCTGAAGGTGCCTGTCCTCAGACTTTGCAAAGAACACTATAGTGTCACCTCTGAGGGTGGAGAAGCTGTATCAAATCCTCATGTACAAGCCCCATTGTTTTGAGTGGGTTGTGCACACCACGGACAAATCAAGCATGATCCGAATCACCAGTTGCTGTGCACAGAGGTGGTGAGCATCTTTTCACCCTCAGATGGTCCCCTAAGTTGTGTGGCGTAGGTAGGGCTCCCTTGACTGACATGCCTTAATCTGTGTGTGCTGCATCCTGTGACCATAGGCATCCCTTTAGTTTCCTAAAATGCCTGAGCTTTGTCCTCCTACAGTGTTGGGTCTCAGTATGTACATCCTGGGACAGGGTCTGCCCTCAGTACACAGTTCTTTAGGAGGCGTCCCTAGTCCAACACCACATGAGGTGAGCAGCAAACAGTGACTCTCACCACCCACGTCTTCCTTATCTCCATAGTCAGGGAGAGCAAGTGGCTTGCTGGTGAGGGTTGGTTCATGTTCTTTATTCTTCTCTAGGATCTTCTGCCTCTCCAGAGCCCCAAGAGCCCAGACTCGAAGGGCAGCATGTGTGCATCGTGTCCTATTTGCCATTGGTAGCTGTACCTTAAACAAGTCAAATAATTGAGAGCCTTGGTTTCCTCTTCTGTAAAATGAACCTAATGTGACCCTCAGGGTCATTGTGGGTGTTAACTGAAGCAATGTCTGCAGTGTGAGCCAAAGCATGCACAGTCCTAGCACTTAGCAGCCTGAGGAGCCATTAGCCGATATCATTAACTATTAGAGAGTGCCATCCAGTCTGCAGTTTCTTTATGGACTGTGACTTCATCCCTGTCGCAGCCTTCCATTTAGGTAATGCAGGAGTGGAGAAGGGCAGGGTAGGAAGGGCCTGCTGTAGGCTGGCTCACCAGACAGAATCTAATCTTAACAGCTCGTGCTTGGGGCTGGCTATGTTATTAGGTGTTGTTTTAGACAATCTCTGTGGAACAATTCAGTTGATCCTCACAGGACTTTCTCGAGGAAAGCATTCCCGTCATCTCCATGTTACAGTAAACACATGGACACACAGAGAGCCTGAGGGTGAGTTATGGGTGGATTTGGGAGATGAGCCCAGGGGAGCTGGTGCTGGCCTCTGTGCTCCAGTCACTCCATCTCCTTCAGCCTAGAGGCTCAGACAGGAAGGACTCTCTCTTAACCCTCTTGCTTAGCAGGTGTGCAGCCTCTAGAGCTTCTGAGCCTGTTTCCTCTCAACTGACCCAGTGCCCTGCAGAGACGTGAGAGTCTGGCAGTGACCGGAGATGTGGGTTATAGTTCTTCAGGTGTGAGCTGGAGAAGGACAGCAGGGTGGGGCAGGCATCTGCTGATGCCTACTCTCGGGGCCTTAGAGCCACCTGGGAATAGCAAGTCCACTCCTCAGTGGTTGTGGTAGGAGCTAGCCTGTCTGTGGCCATGCTGTCTCAGGGTGCCTGGTGATCACGGACCTTGCTAGTTCAGCTGTTTTGAGTTTCCATGGCGCAAGCATGAGTCACGCAGCCCTTTACAATTCCAGGTGACTGGAGGGGTGGGTGACGGGACACTCCCTGGCCTTGCAGGCTGCTGAGAGGGGCCTGGGAGTCTGGGTTGTTCCCTTATCACCAGAGTTCTGGAAGTTCTTTTGAAGTCTTCTTGGTGACCCAGGAGGGCTGAGTCACACAGTAAACAGAATTAGCACTCCTGAGCTCTTCTGAAGGATGTAGATAATGCTGTGGGGGGTCAGTCACCAAGTGTCTCTAGGTCAGGTGTCTCTCAGAGTTACTTACTTCCCCCAGGGCTTCTGTGGAAACTTCCATCCACAGCTCCACTGTCATCTCTGCTTCCTGTCCTTGGTCTTTGCACTACTGGTCTGTTCTGGTCTGTGTCCACATGTTCCTGGGTCTTCTTAGAAATGCAGTGTCAGGTCGTACCTTTTTTTTTTTTTTTTTTTTAAAGATTTATTTATTTTATTTATATGAGTACACTGTAGCTGTCTTCAGACATACCAGAAGAAGGCATCTGATCCCATTGCAGATGACTGTGAGCCACCATGTGGTTGCTGGGAATTGAACTCAGGACCTCTGGAAGAGCAGTCAGTGTTCTTAACCGCTGAGCCATCTCTCCAGCCCGTCAGGTCCTATCTTGATTTACCATTTAACTAGGTCCCCAAGCAATTCCTCAGATGGCAGACAACCCACATAGGTGACCCTCAAGCCCACATAGCCATCTGAAGCTGGCCTCAAGCTTGTCTTCTGTGGGAATATTCAGTCTGCTTAGGATCTCACAGGCTAGCCCTCAGGTAGCATATATGAGGGAAACTGGCGTGTTCTACAGTGTCCAGTGGCCTGGGCTTCTGGGCAGAGCATGTTCCTCCACCACAGATGCTTTGTAGGATGCCTTAGGCTTCAGTTAACTGCAGCAGAAGTCTCTTCTGGGAATTTGGGAGATTTTCACATTCTTATGGCAACTGTAGACCGACAGGCTAGGCAGGACATCTGAATATGCTGGGCTGAGGTGGGATTCTGTTAGCCTTAAGGTTTGATTGTAAAACCCCAGAGGGAGATGACACTAGATAATTGCCCCTCAGGAAGCTATCAGCTTTGAAAAGACACTGTGTAGCTTGTGTGTGTGTGTGTGTTGGAGGGGCGTGGCTAGGTTGGGGGTCGCTAACTCCTCTGCCTTCTGCTAGCACATAGGGCCTTAAAGATAATAGTTACGAAGACAAAACACTGCTCAGACAGTGTCATCTTTGGGCCCTTTCCCCCTAATGACGTCCAAGGCTCTAAGAACATCACTAAAACTGGGCCTTGTTCAGTCTTAATCAGTTACTACCCCCACCCCCATCAGCCTTGCCAAGGCTGGGAACCCTGCCAGCTGACTGTGCTGAGGGGCCAAGATGATGCCCAGAGATTCAAATAAAGATGTCACTCTGCCCCGGGCAGGCCTCATAGCTTTGTCAGGACTTTGGGGACAGGAAAGAGGAACAGAATGTATTGGGTGCAGAAATGTGAAATGTACTCCCCCAGCTGGGAGGACACTAGGCAGGGAGGAAAAGCTGCATCTGCCAAGCTTAATTAACAGTGGAGATTCGCCATGGGAGGAGGAGTAGGAGGCGGTGTGTGTGTGTGCGGTGCTAGGGGGTGGGAGGGACAGGCTGCTTTCCTGGAAGATGGGACAGTGTGGATGCCAGTAAGAAAAAGAAGTGAGCGTTCTCTTCTGGCAGTGGCGTCTCCAGAGTGCAGGCAGAAGTGCCAGGCTGGGTTGAGTTGAGCACAGACTTGTGGGACTGTGATTGGGAGCGTTTATTTGTGCCTGCTTTCTCAAGTAGGTGTCTTTTCAAAAACAATCCAGCATATAGCAGCTGGCCAGCCTTCCTGATTCCATAGAGAAAACGAACTGAAATATGGTTGTTAGGGTCTTGTTCTTCACAGCTGTCTGTGATGGCCTGGCTGTGCTTGACTTCAAGGGTGCCAATCATAATGCAGAGGACTTAAAATTTACATATAAGTAATGTTGTACAGACCAAGTAGCGCGCACACACACACTTAACAATCAAGGAAAAAGAGAGTCAGGTGTAGGAGAGTCATGGGAGGGTTTGAAGGAGGAAAGGAAAGGTTAACGATGTAACTCTATTATAATCTCAAAATAGAAAAAAATTACTGAAAAAAGAGATGAGTATTGTAAGAGATGATGGACATCACCTGCAGATGAGAATGATCAACTTATGACACATCTATGTGTATGTGCATGTGTATGCGTTGAAATATCACATTGTACACTATACATATGTCTAATTAATATTCTAACTAAAAAGCTTTGCAGTGTGCCTTTTCTGGTAAAAAGTGCACAGATGTGAAATGCACAGCACATCCCCGTTGTGGAGCTGGAAGTCCAGCTCAGTCTCCCAGCAGGCATGGATGGAGCTCTGGGTTCAGTCTCCGGCACTGCATGAACAGGGTATGGCAGCGTACTTGGGAGATGGGAGGCAGGAGGATCAGGAGTTCAAGGTCAGCTTCAGTCAGTTGGCACTAGGATAGGTAGGACTTGAGATATAGGAGCAGGAAAATGACTTCTTCAATTTCTTTTTTTTTAAGCAGGAGCATAGAATTTCACATATGGACGGAATATTTTTGGTTCTAGAGCCCTGCAAATGATGTACAAATGGCCCTATGACAGTCATGCCTGGGGAGTGCTAGGTCTTCCCTACTGCCTTCTCTCTGCAGATAGCATCATCACCTGCTATGGAGATGCTAGAGGACACATTTTAGCCTAGGACTGTCCTGTTGGAAGACTAGATATCTACCCACTCCCCTAGTCCCCCTCAGTTCCTGCTAAACACCCAGACTCCTCAGACTCCTAGAAAACTCAGTGCCGAGGCCACTGATCACTGCTGCTCATTGGCTTGTTCTTATCCCCTGCCCCTGGCCCCAGACCCCCACCCCCAGAGTATTTTGTCCCGTTTTTTACTCCCTCTTCATCTTCTCAGATAGGGAGGCCTGCTAACTTCCTGGCAGGCCTTTGTATTTGACCCCCCTGATCTTCACTGGCGACCTTATCTGTACTCAGTCTCCTCTGTCTGGGAGTTAGGAGTGGGTGGAATGTCCTTTGCTCCCGTGGTGGTTTCTTCATTATGAAGTTATGGCTGCTCCAAGTCTCCCTCCTAGTTTCCTTTCCCTGTTCACCCTATCCCCACTACATCTCTCTTTATCTACTTTTTCCTTCTGAGAGTATGTAGGTCTTGGGGACACAGGGAAGGGTTGAGGTAGAAGGAGGAGAATCTTTCCAATCTGGCCCCTTTTGCCTCTGGATAATTCTTAACAACTTTCTAATGTCAGAGCCCCAAGGCTTGTTCAGAGCCTTACAGCAAAGCCTTACCTGTGCTCACCCACCTGGTTCTAGGAACAAGACATTCCTCTTTATCCCTGTATTGGGTAATCTGCCACTCCTGCCTGGCATGCTTTTCTGCAAACTGCCCTGTAGTCTCCCAGTGGCATCAGTTTGCCTTCTTCTTTAATTTTGCATCAGCTGTGACCTCAGAGAGCAATGTGCACACTTGGTTTTCACTCCTTAGTGTGACATGTCACTGATGCAAGAGGCTCAGCCTCTTCCTCACACAGGTTGGATCCAGGGTCCCACCTGTCAGGTGCTTTGTCCAGTATGCTGAGTGTTGCTCACCCAGCATCTCAACACATAGCTTATTTATTCCTGAGGCTGACAGGCTGCACCTAGTATTGAAAACTATTTGAAACCAAACCCTAATGGCAGTATAAATGCAGTAGATTAACGATGCTGGGTCCCTACTCAACCCCCAGTGCTCCTGTCCTCCCCCAGGTGGGAAGAGCACCGAACAAAATGTGCTACTCTCAATTTTGGCCACATTGTGATTGCTCTTACGTTTTTAGCTAACTTGATTTTTTATTATTAAAATTTTTATTACATTTATTCAGTGTGTTGGGAAGGCTTACGAGTGTAATGGCATGTGTATGGAGGTCAGAGGACCTCTTGCACTGGGGCAGTTTGTTTCCTTTTCACCTGGAGGACCTGGGGATTGAACTCAGGTCATCAGGTTTGGTGGCAAGCACTCTTCCCTTTTGAGCCATGTTTGTGGCCATGATTTTACTCATTTTATTTATTGTTTGTTTGAGCCAGGGTTTCTCTGTGTAGCCTGAGCTATCCAAGATCTTGCTCTGTAGACCAGGCTGACCTATAACTCAGAGATCTACCTGCCTCTGCCTCATGAGAGCTGGGATTCAAGGCATGTGCCTCCACTGCCTGGATTATTAATTTATTTTATTATTATTGTGTGTGTGTTTGTGTGTGCATGGATGGGCATGTGAGTACAGGAGTGTGTGTGTGTGTGTGTGTATGTGTGTGTAGGTCACAGGACAACTTTGTGGAGTCAGTTCTCTCCTGCCACCATGGCTTCTGAGGCTTGAAACTCAGATGGTCATGTGGGGCAGCAGGCAGGTGGTGGCAGCCTGAACTTCTCTCTACCAATTGATCAGAGTAGCAGGGAGTGTGTCTGAAGAAGAAAGGTGGGCACAAGGCGTCAAGTCCAGATACTGCCCACCACATCTCCCTCTTGCCCTAGACTCCAAGTTCCCAGCCTGGTGCAGCAGGCTGACATAACAGAGCTGAGGCTGTGGCTAAGTGGCCTGTCTGGTTAGTAACACTGGTCTTCCTTTCTGTCTGCAGGCTCCACCTACAGTGTCCTGTCCATCATGCCCTCAGACTCTGAGAGCAGCAGCTCCCTCAGCAGTGTGGGTGAGTACTTCCTTCCTGGGCAGTGGATGGCTGTGGCTTGGAACTTGAGCAGGGATGGCCTGAGAGGGGATCCCTGCCACAGGACAGCAGCCCTTCCATCTGATTATGTCACGTCCTCCTCTGTTGGTACAATTCTCGTTCTCTCTTGTCAACAACAGTCTGGCTTTGGTGTGAGAGAAGTGGGTTTGGGACACATCTGTCTTCTTTATCAATTCTTTAGGGTGTAAGCAGTGAGTCTGGCCAGCCCCCTAAAAGCTGCTTGTTGAGATTGATCCCTCACGCTTGTCCTCTGCAGTAGGGGTTGTGTGCTGTCCTGGGAAAGAAGCCAGCCCATGCTGAAATGGATGTTTCCCTGAGCCTAGGAGAGTGAGACCAGCCCTGGCTCAGGTCTCTGTGCTGGCGAGAGGCCATAAGATTTTCTAAGCTCCTCAAGTGTCTCTGTGTGACCTTTGCCTTGTGTTGCACCCCTCTATTGGAAGCCCTACTGTTTTACATGACTGTGATGGATGGATGATACCTTTAGTGGGGTCCTGGAGTTCATGAACTTGAAGGATCACAAGAGATCTTGATCTAGTCACTGTGCTTCCCTGCTACAGAGAGATGGCAAAGTTGATACCTACAGAGGGGAAGTACCATGTCTTAGTTTTCCAAACCAGCTAGAGCTGACATTCCCCTGTCAGTTCACTTTCTGTGGTGACAATTTTGGAATTTTGGTTTCTTTAAGAAACACAGAAATATTATAAGATGTGCTTTTGTGTTAATCCCAGGTATGGGGATATGGGGCTGCTTCAGACTGTCCACAGCAGCTGACTATGATTTGCCTCGAGCTCTAGGAGAGGCATGGTTTTGCCAGCTGCAGATAGTTTCTTCAATGTGTGACATTTGGAATTCTGGGACCTTTTTGAGGGTACATAAATGCTAGGGCCCCATAGGTGGGGTTGGTCGGTCATTCAGTGGGGTTGATTACGGTTTGTTAGTAGCCATGCTCAAAAAAGAAATAAAATAAGAAAAATATTTCTCTCCCTTTTCTATCCCCTTTTCTCTCCTATGTGGTATAGTATATTATGGGATGGATGGGATGGGATGGGATGGGATGGGATGGGATGGGATGGGATGGGATAGGATATCTAGTAACGGTGGGAAAATGAAGAACCCACAAAGTAGCAAAGACCAGGTACAACTTTCTGAACTCTTCAAACCAGGTATTGTGTAAGGCAAGTGGTGGTCCTTTGACTGCTGGATCTCAGGGCAGAGACTAAAATCATTTCCTAGAGCATGGGAGAGTGGTATGATCAGAGGCAAGCAGGTGCTGAGAATGGGCTCTGAGTGTATCTTCCTAGGTTGCCTTAGTGTAGTCTCCCAGACTGGGACTTGAGCCATGGACATGTGTCTCACAGATCTTGGGGGTCAGAGTCCAAGATCAGAGACTTGGCAAGGCCCTGTGCTCTCAAGGGTTTGGGACAGAGTTTGCCACCACTTCTCATGGAAGGCTTCTTTGTGAATTGCATATCACCCTCTACCCCCTTCTGTCTGTCTCTCTCTCCCTCTCCCCTTCCCCCTCTTCCCCCTCTCTCCCTCCCTCCCTCTCTCCCTCCCTTCCTCCCTCCCTTCCTCCCTCCTTCCCTCCTTCCCTCCTTCCTTTTCTCTCTCTCTTTCTTTGGGTATGTGTGTGTGTCCATGTGCTAAGGACACTCCAGTCACACCATATTCAAGACCTGTCTTGTTCACTGTGGTCTCAAGTTTCTCATCTGTAAAACACTCTGTTTCTAAATTTCTAAATAAGGTTTACATTCTCCATTTCCTGGATCAGGACTTCCACATCTGAAAAGTGCACAGTCACCTCATAGCTGTCATGGCGTCTAGAATTCAGGAAGAAGGTTCCAGAAAGTCTGGAAGTACAGTTTGACTGAGGGTCAGGCTCTTCAGGATAAATAGGAGGGTGAAGTGAGCCATTTGTTTCCTCTGTCTTACTGCTCTTATCTCCAGTAAATACTGCAGACACATTTCACATTGTCATTCTGAGCTGACAGCTTTCCAAGGAACATGTATGCTCTCACAGGGGATCCAGAGAGAGGCTCTGCTTCTTAAAGCATTTACTGCTCGTGTCAGCATTTGAGAATGAGCAGGAAGATGGGATTTATATTTTTCTGCAAGGGTCTCAATGTAGCACAGGCTGACTACAAACTCTTGCTTGGTCTTCCTGCTTATGCTTCCTGAGTATAGGGATTCCGGACATGTACCATCGTGCCTAGCTCAATGGACTGAACTTGAAGGCAAGTTAGCCCTTGTGCTGAGGGTCAGCAGTGTCCCCAGATACTTCTCGAGAGTCATGAACAGCTGAGAGCAAATCTTTGATGTGTGTCCCATCACGAGCTCAGCCTGCACTGGTTGTGCCCAGTTCTTTCATGCAAGAGCTGGTTGTATTCCTGTGGTCAATCCTCTCAAGCTCACCCGAACCAAGATTTGCTTTTCTTTCTCTTCTGTTCACTGCTGAACCCCCACGCCCATTCTCTCAAGCAGTAAGGAAATGTGTGACCTCATATAGCAGGCATGACTATGATCAGGCTGGGTACATGAGGATGGGGCTCTGCCCCCTCGGGCATATGGCAAGCTGCCTACAACAGCAATTTAGCTGTCATAGCCAGACCTGACAGCACCCAGAGCTGTGAGATCCAATATGGAGCTACTACCAAGTGGCTCTTAACATATAAATGCCTTTAAATGTAGTGACATTTCTAGATTCTGGTTTACACGAGTTACATGGAATTGATTCTGTAGCCACCTATGGGCAGGGTTCCATCTTGGATGTCACAGGTAACAATCCAGATGAACAAGACAGCTAGTTCCTGTAATGTCTCCATATGATCAAAGACACCTTCCCCAGAAGCCCT
Source organism: Mastomys natalensis (assembly GCA_021653895.1). Taxonomy (NCBI): domain Eukaryota; kingdom Metazoa; phylum Chordata; class Mammalia; order Rodentia; family Muridae; genus Mastomys; species Mastomys natalensis. Next base: position 1,664,731 of record JAJTUV010000261.1, on the reverse strand, counting down.
GGGAAGAATCTTTTCGCATTGAGGGCAGCAGAATCATTGGTGTGGCCCTATGCCTGTGGCACAAGCCTGACCCTGTGTCACATGCTTGGGTACTCACTAGGGGTACAGGTTCCTGACCATCGAATGATCAGAAACTCTGGGGTAGGGCTGACCATCTGCAGTTAATCCACCACGCTTGGGTGGGAGGCGCAGTATCTGTGATGGTCTACATTTAGTCCATTAAGGAGACCAGACTAATCTTCCTCATGGCTAGACAGTTCTTGATGGGCCAGTGTTTTCCAGTGAAAGGCAGAGCTCGCCATTGGCACACCCAGGTGGTGGTGCCTGTAAGGCCAGATGGATACCCACTTTTATTTGGTCTTTCTATGTGGACCTTAGGAAAGGTAAGAAAAGGTCCTTAGATGAGAGGTCACGCCCACTTTCCTGCTTCATCACCAGATGAAACAGGGGAAGGGCAAGTTATATTCGCCAGAAGAGGCCTTGGTAGGTTAAGACTAGAGGTAGAGTGCTTTCGATCTTGTCCTGAATCAGTGTTGTCCCACTGTGATAAACACTCTGACCAAAAGCAGCTTGGGGAGGAAGGGTTTATTTGGCTTCCAGGTAGCTGGAAGTCCACCACAGAGGAACCCAAGGAGGAGCAGAGGCAGAAATCACAGAGAAAGGCTGCTTTGTGTCTCCGTCCCTTCTGCTCCTGGCTAGCTTTCTCATATAGTCCAGGACCACCTGCCTGAGGACTAGTTCTGTCAACAGTGGGATGGGCCCTGCGACATCAATCAATAATTGAGACAGTTCCCCCACAGACATGGCAGAGTCTGAGCAAGACAGTTCTTTGATTGAGGGTCCCTCTCCCAGGTGACTCTAGTTTGTGTCAAGTTGAAAATGAAAACTAATGTATCCCAGGCTGGGTGTGAACTTGCTGTGTAGACAAAAACAATCTGGAATTTCTTACCCTCTTGCCACTACTTGATTAGTGCTGGGGCTTACAGGTGTATGATACCACATCCAGTGTATGCTAGCGGTGGGACCAAATGCAGGACTCTGTACATGCTGGCAGTCTGTAAGGCTGGCTTGGTGAGTCTGCTGAGTTGGTCTCCCAACTAGGCCTGTGTTTTGCCTTTTTTTTTTTTTTTAAAAAAAAAAAACAACAACCAACCCAACCAACCAACCAAACAAACAAAAAAAACCCAAAAAACAACCCAGAATCTTAAAATGTAATCCAGACTGGCCTTTCACTTGCCATTTATCCTGCCTCAACTTCCTAAATCCAGGATTGGGGTACCACATTCTGCCTAGGGGTATTTCTCTATTTCTTTTTTTTAGGTGCCCGAGGGCTTACTTCAGGTTTTTGTTTTTCTTTTTGTCTTGTCAGCATCATGATAGTCACAGTGTCCTTCTGCTGGAGGCCTCTTGGGGGACAGCTTTCATCAGCTTGGCGCGGCTTCTCTGAGGACCCCCGTCCTCATTGTCAGCTGTGCTGCCGAGCTTCCCTAGTGCACTGTTAGGCTCCTGACCCAGTTCTGCACAAGTCTCTGTTTCTCATTTTGAGTAAGTGAGGAGGAGACACTGTTTGGGAAGCCTTCAGCTCCCTGCAGATGGGAGTAGTGGGAGGATTCTCACATACCAGAGATGGAGCTCTGGCTTGTGGGAAGGACCGTGTGGTGTGGAGGATTTCCTTGTGTTCCAGGAAGGTTCCTGGAAAGGGTAATGTGGCTTCTCTTGGGGGAGCAGCCAAGTCCGCAGGGAGGCAGGGAATATTCCCTGTGATCTCAGCAGTTTCTTTCCTGGACAGCCTTTAATTAATTAATTAATCTATCATTCGAGACAAGGCCTTATGTAGCTCAGGCTGGCCTTGGACTCATAGGTTGACCTAGCAATTATGATCCTTCTGACATGTGCACTCTAGTACTAGGATCACACGTGTGCTCCATGACACCGGTTTCTACAGTGCTAGAACTGAACCCAGGGCCTTGTGTGTGCTAGGCAAGTTCTCTACCCCAGCCCCTGGACAGCCTTTTGTACCCCAGGGAAGCCCTTACATTTTTGCATTTTTGATGTCATCAAGTCTTGTGGGGGCACTGTCTTCTCTTCCAGGAAGTGCCTATTAGGATCACTTGAGCATGTTCACAAGGCCACACATGAGACAAGTGACACATCCGAACACAGAGAGACCTGAGAGAGGCAGAAGGAAGCTGGCCTTCAGTCCCTGTGGAATATAGCAAGAAAGGCATGGTTCTGGGAAGGTGTAGTGTGTCCTGAAAAACAGACCCCAGTGGAGGATTCCAGAGCATTAGTGTGTCTGGCCAGAGAGGCAGGAAGTGGCAAGGCTCCAGCTGCTGTGCTGGGGGCTCCCTGCTTTCACTTTCTACAGGAAAGAGGCCAGCAGGAGGCACCTGCATTTCACCCAGAGGGGATTCCTTTAGGCCCAGTAAGTGTCTGATGCCAAAACTTTATAGCAGAACCACAAGGAGGTGCGTGTGTGTGTGTGTGTGTGTGTGTGTGTGTGTGTGTATGTGTGAGTGTGTGTATGTGTGAGTGGTGTATGTGTATGTATGTGTGTGTGCTTGCTAGTTGCGTTCCCTTAGGCTGCTGAGTCAGCAGCTCTGGGTGGTATGCATTCTCTAGTACAGCTCAGGAGCTATAAGAAACAGTTGCCCAGGAGAAGGACCAGGTCCTTCCTACCAGCTCTGGGTGGTCCTGGGATGTCTGTAAGGCTGGTTTGGTGAGTCTGGTGCCCATGCTCTCTCCCTGCTTGATATCACCTTCAGCAGCCAGAGCCTAGAGCCATCAGGTCACCTGGGTGTCCCCCACAGCTGACTGCTTTTGGCTAGTGCTAGTTTTCTACTTGGTTTCTGACATAGGCTCAAGGAATCCGACGTCAAACCTGCAGCCTTCAGTGAATAAGCCTGAGGAAGCCTCAGGGTCACCTGGAATATGAACTGAGGGATGAGGGAGACAGAAGCAAAGAGCCCAGAGCCGGTCGTCTACCCCACTGCCTAGCTGCGCACTGATCCTTCGCAGTGTATGGTGGCAGAGGAACTAGAGGCTTGCAGGGCGGAGAACGGATCTGATTTACCCCTTGCTCACTACCATACAATGCTCACTACCACTGCCTCTCAGTGCAGCAGTGGCTGCATTTCCCACCGCTCACACTCACAGCATGTGGCTGTTGTAACTGTAGTTCTGGGCCTGATCTGGTGTTCCTCTTGCTACTGAGGCATATGTATTCTTGTTGGAGAATACTCATTCCTGTAGGTTTGGGAGACTTTGGGTGACTATTGTATGGTAGGGCTACATCATCCTTAGCACATGCTTTCCAACTCTGGAAAGCATAGGGAAAATTTTTTTAAAAAAATCAAAATTTATACATTTATGCATGAATACACGTGCACAGATATAGGTATTTGTGGAGAAGCCAGAGGATAACCTGTGGTATGATTCCTTCTACCTCATGTGAGGCAAGATCTCACTGGCCTGGAGCTTACAGTTAGTCTGGACCAGCCAGCTCTAAGGACCCTCCATCTCTGCCTCTCCAGCACTGTTGTTACCTGGAGATGCTTGGCAGCTTTACATGGCATTTGAATCTCTACAGATTCAAACTCGTCCTCATGCTTGTTGAGAAAGCCGTGTCCTGGCTACACTATCTTCCCAGGCCCTGAGACTAGTTCACCTGAATGATACTGGAGTGGATTTTCCATACCATTTGGTTTACTTTTAAAACTTCCTGGCTGAGCACATCTTGGGCTTCATCTTGAGGTCTCTGTTGGGAAGTGCTATAGTTATCAGAGCTCACTCAGAGAGGCTGCTTCTTGCTGGGGTCTCAGACCTGACTGACCTCACCTTGTTATGTTCCCCATGTGTTTCTATGTTTGGTACAGGTCATGGGAAGACGGTGGGGTTGAAAGTGGAGTGTAGAGACGAGAGGAATCTAGTCTCATTGGGAAGCAGTACAATGTAGCTTAAGGCCCAGGTCTGAGCTGAGTCTGGGGCTAGGGGTAAGGACCCATGTGTTGCTGTCTGTTTTGTGGGTGTCAGTTTCTCATGGATAATGCTAGGATAACCCTGGTGGGCAGTTGGGAGACTAATGAGATGAGGATGGGGCATGGTACAGTTCCAAACACCTTGTCTGCATTCCCTAGATGTCAGCACCTACTTTGTGTCTGGGTGGCCAGCTGGCTCAGGTCCTCCCACTAAGTCCCTGAGACCAGATACTGCTCCATTCACAAAGATAGATGCCTTAGTAGCCCTGGACTGGAGCTGAAAGCCTGGGGGATTCTTGGCCAGCCACTGGCCTTTAGTCCATGTTGCAAAACCAAAGAAGCTGGGTTCCCATGTCAGCTAAGAATGGTAGTACCAGCAAGAAGCAAAGGCAGGCAGGCTGCAGCAGCTTTGCACCTCTGCCTCTTTATATAAGAGCTACAGTCTATAGTGGTGGGGTAGATCTTCTCTAGTCAGCTAATCCTTCCTAGAAGTGCTTTTTCAGACCCACTGAAAGGCATGTCTCTTAGTTTATTCTAGATTCAGTCAAGTTCATAGTCAATTAGGATGAGTATATTTTAGGAGTATAGATTCAAGGGGTTGGAGACTCTCCAGCTGGGATGCTAACATATGCCGGGATAAGAGCTTGAGGCTTCCACCTCATACCATGACAAATTCAGTTTCCTTTGACCACATGGAACTCCCCGTCCTCCCTGGGGACCCTGGAAGAGACAAGGCTCACTTTTCATTTAATTGACATCTGGTTTGTATGAGCCATCAGATAACAAGGATCAGAAGGGGTTTGGTCAGGGCCTTACAGATAGATGGTGAATGTCATGCTCTTTGAATGTCTGGTTCCACTGGGGAGACAAGTGCCACACCTCAGGGATGAGTCAGCCCCCACCCCCCATGACGTCACAAAATGAGATGGGTACTCTGAGCAATTCTGACCCAACTCCAGATCTCCAGGACTTAGGTGAGGCGTCAGGTGGACATGCTGATGGGGCTAACTATAAAAGGCCCGTGAGCTAATTCTTATAGATGAAGTGTTTTGTCTTTGGAATCTTAGAGATCTGTGTAGATCTGGTCAGAGATAGCAATGACTGTTGTCCTTCATAAAAATATAAGGCATTTGTATGCTTCCGGTCCTGGGCACAGATGATGAGGGTACGGTGTGGGCTAACCACAGATGCTTCAGGATTTACCTGCATCACACAGGCTGTGAACTCCTGGCATCCTCCAAGCCAGCCTGCCTGGGCTGGGTTGGTTGGGTCCAGAGGCAGTGGATCTGCAGTAGGGACTGAGTTGCATGTCTAGCCATGGTGAGAGAGGATGGGGACATGGCTTGTGGGTCCCAGCCAGCCTTGGAGTAGCTGCCCGGCTCCTTGGAGTATTCACTTTGCTCCAATATGCCATCTTCCTCAGGCTTCTGCTTAGGGCTCAGGGGCAGTCTGTTCTGCCTCCTTTGTCACGTGGGTGATAAGAGCATGTCCAGATGTCTAGGGCAGGTAAGGATTAGTGCCATAAATGATTCTATCCTAGAGATGTGAAATCCGGGCTGGGGAGAGATGGGTCTGCTCAGGGTCCTTGGTTAGCACCAGATGGTCTAGACCAGCAGTTCTCAACCTGTGGATCACAACCATCAGAAAACACATATTCCTAATGTTCTTAGGAACTGAGATACTGCTGATTAGCAAACTTACAGTTGTGAAGTAGCAGCAAAAATAAATTTATGGTTGGGGGTTCCTAAGACCATCAGAAATATATAATTTTTTTTCTAGACCCTGGTGTCAACTTCATCTGTAAAGAGAGCTTGAGGTGAGACCTACTTTTGCAGGAGTGGGTATCTCTGCAGCAGCTGGCAGGGCCTGCTCTCACTTGGTGCCTGTACTGGGTAATGGGAAGGCCTAGGGCTCATCACTGTTCATGAGTAGCTGAGCAAGCCATGATGTCAGAACAGTACTGGCACCTTGGGAGTGTGCCTGAGTGCATGTCAACTTGTGCTTACCTACCCACAGGGACTACCGGGAAGGCACCATCCCCACCACCCCTCCTTACCGAGCAGCAGGCCAACGACAAGGTAGAGAACCTCTCCATTCAGCTACGGCTGATGACCCGTGAGAGGAATGAGCTACGCAAGCGCCTGGCCTTCGCCACCCATGGAGCCACCTTTGACAAAAGGTAGTCATTGTCCCAACTCCCCAGTGACCACCCCAGCACCACTGGGTCACCTCAAGCTCCTTCCCCTTAGCTCCTTAGTTTCTGGAGGGATCACTCCTGGGTTGTGTCCTGTGTCCTCAGATATTACCCAGGTGTAGAACCTTATACCTTGGTTGGGGAGGTAGAGGTGTTTCTCTCTCTCTCTCTCTCTCTCTCTCTCTCTCTGTCTCTGTCTCTGTCTCTCTCTGTGTTATGTCTTCTCCAAGTGAAAATAAGAGCCTATGACCTAAATCACACAAATTAGGGATTAAGGTGGGCTATATGTGTGTTTCAATCCTACACGTGAGGTAATCCAGATAAGCAGTAGCTTCTGTGATAGACCTGCTCTGGGAATTTGTGATAGAGCATCTAGGTTAGTCTTCTTGCTGTTGGGACTTGCCTCACAGGTGACTGCATGGTGGGTGCTCTCTGGCCCTGTCAGGCCTTGAGGCAGTAAGCCTTGCTCTGTGTCTTCATCTTGCTGCACCCCACTGGTTGCATGTGTATGTGCTCATGGGCATACACACACATACACTGTCTCTCTGAAGGCCCCAAGCTGCTTAATTCCCTGAAGACCACAGCCTGCTTCATTGCTGGCTAGAGCTTTCTGTGGTTTGTAAACCCGTATGCCGTTCTTGGCATATAGGTATCTTATAAAGGTACATTTTACCTGGAATTCTTTTGTTTTGGAGAAACTATTCTTGGGAGGTTTAGTATCTGTTCCCTTTGCAAAAATGTTTGCTCAGTGGATATGGGGAGCCATGTACCAGCATTCCCCAGAGAGCCTATTGAAGTGCAGGATGTAGGGTTCCCTTCTCCCTCTCAGTTGCTGGGAGTCAGGTTTCTGTGTCAGGGCCTGAGGATTTGCTGTCTCTCAGTTTTCATGTGCCGTCAGTGCTGAGGCATTGGAGCTTCACTTGGAGCAGCATGGCTCCTGGCCTGTGTGCTCACCTTGGCGCCACGCTGGAATCCCCTGGGAAGTTTATAAAGCCAGGCTGATGTTGAATCTCCTCCCTGGAAATACTGATTATGTGTTCCAGGCACCTATGTTGTAATAGGTACCTAGGGTGGACAATCCCTGTTCTGAAGACAGGAGAAGCATTATACAGTTTCTGATGAGCCCAGACCTGTGGCATCAACTCCTGGGAACACAGAGAGCTAGTCTGATCTCTAGGCGTACTGAGGGAACTTAAGAAGCCATGTTCCCTCCATGTGTACCCGTCTCTGCTGCCTGAAGTGAGGATAACAAGTTTCATAAAGCACCAGGAGGGTACAGTACCTAGGAGCCAGGGTGTGGCGTCCCCTGGGCTGGGTAGTCCAGTATACAGCCTGAGTTCCTGTGATCTTTGAGGCCTGTGTTCATGGGGTTCTTTGCTCCTGGGGCCAGACCCTACCACAGGCTGAATCCTGATTATGAGAGGCTAAAGATCCAGTGTGTGCGGGCCATGTCGGACCTGCAGAGCTTACAGAACCAGCACACCAACGCCCTGAAGCGGTGCGAGGAGGTGGCCAAGGAGACAGACTTCTATCAGTGAGTGTCCCAGCACTTGTGAAGTAGCCACCTTCTGCCCTTCTCTGTTTGTGGATAGGAGAGTTCAGGGCTCTGATTCTCCCACTTAGCAAGTGGCCCTCCTTCTGCAAGAGGATGTGTGCCTCTTGGACTCAGTTTCGCTAAGTATTAAAGAGACTGTTAGCCCCTCCCAACATTGTCTTACCAGTCTTAGAAGCTGCAGATTAAGAAAAAGAGAGAGAGAGAGAGAGAGATTTAAAACATGAGGTAGGGGTCGGCCCTCCCAAGACCTCTGGATCTCTGGCTTGGGGCTTTACTACAATTCATTCATGGGACAAGCAGATTGGGTGCTTTCTCCTTGGGGCTCCTGACCTCCCCAGAGGGTCTTTGCCCTTTATCTGCCCTGTTGTACTAGGCCCCAGGGCATATAGGCAGAGGTTGGGACTATCTCCTTTCCTTGGGGATATTTGTATCCCTTTTGGTGTTGGGTTTTTCCGAATTGGGGTTGAGTCTTTTTGGAGTTTACTTGTTCTCTGGGTTTGGCCTCCCTCTGAGCGCTGCAGGCCTGGCTCCTATGGCCACTATCTTGATCTCTTTGGGGACCTGGGGTTTGTGGTTCCTGGGGTTTGTAGGGGTGTGGGGGAGAAATTGGTCAGGGTTACATGTTTCTGTGGGTTTTAGCACCCTCCACAGCCGGCTCCTGAGTGACCAGACTCAGCTGAAGGATGACGTGGCCATGCTGAGACGGGAGAATGGGAAGCTGCGGAGGGAGCGGAACCTGCTGCAGCAGTCCTGGGAGGACATGAAGCGGCTCAGGGAGGAGGACCAGAAAGAGCTAGGAGACCTCCGGGCCCAGCAGCAGCAGGTAGGACTCCATGACCCAGCTGGGAGCAGGCCCAGCTGTGCCACCTCCCTGTTCCTCCACCCAGTCCCTCATTCATCCACCTATCCAGCCACCCAAATAGTTTGCACCCAATTGCTCATTTGTGTGATTATTTACAAACATTTCTGGTAAGTCTGTTTCCTTTGAGGAACCTGAATATCGGCAAACAAACAGTCTTGCTCTGCTAGAAACCATAGTCCTATGAGGAAGACAGACTACTCACATAATCACAGTTACCTGCCATTATGGGTATTTCCGTGTTATTTCAGGCCCCGTGGTTCATTTGGTTTGTAGGGGTCATGTGGCATCACAGGTAGAAAGCAGGTGGTAAGGAAGAGAGCCCATGTAATGCCAGATGAGTGGTTTTATTGTCGTCATGTTAGGTGGCATGTGGCATTCTTCCTTCTGTTCCCTGCATCTCAAGGTGATCTCTTTACCTTGTTCAACTCTCAGTTCCCATGGCTGAGCAACAGTCTGCCAGGTCTGTTTTCTGTGTGCTGTTGGCAAGTTCTCCCATCCTGCAGCTTCCAGTCTGAAACTGACTGGTTGACCAGCCGTGTAAGAAGAAAGGCTTATGACAGACTGGGGGGAGGGGTGGGAGATTGGGAGATTTAAGCTTTCAGGGGAAAAGTTATTCCCCATAGTAAATTTAGTCCTTAAGGGGCAGATAGCAGAGACGTGGGGGCTCTCTTGAAAGAGCTGGTGTGCTTAGTCTCAACTCACCTGCTTGTCTGGCAAAATGTTCTTATTGCTTTCTGCTCACTTAGGATTTTTAAATCTTATGAAACTACTTATAAAACTCATGAAATTACTATAAATTTGTAGGATGTTTACACACATGCTAGAGTAAGCCCTATATCCCACATCCAAGACAGCATTTACCTATGATTGATACCTCATCACACCAAATACAAACAAGGATTTTTTACTCTGTGTCAGAAATGCAAATGTCAGCATCAACTGGTCACCACCATCTGAGCAACAGACCCAGTCCAGCTATGCCAGCAACAAGAGTCCTTTTAAAGCACATATTAACTGTACCGCATACTGCTTTTCCTCTTGACATTTTGTCTGTACAAATAACACACCCTAATTATCTCCTCTACCCCTCACTCATTTCTTATCTCATCTTTCTGGTCCTCTTAAGAATGTGGTTTGTTTCTTTTTTCTTTTTTTAGTAAGGGACCAGGTTCAGAATGAAGTGCTACACTGTAACCTTCTTTGTCTGGTCTCCCTTGGTTCTTAAGGCTTCCTTGACTGTCATGACCTTGATACTGTTGAAGGTTGCCGTCCAGGTGTCTTATAGGACACTCTTGTTTTGAGTCTGTCTGATCTTAAGGTTGACTTAGTCTGCCCAGCTCCGATGACTATGAGGGAAGCCTTGCTATGTTCTTGAGTCCTGCTGAGTGGTCTGTGGCTAGGTTTTGGCCTGCTCGAGGGTCTGTTCTCCTTGGTCACTCAAAAGCTGCCGTTTCCCCCGCTTCTCCACTGTGAACTGACTTCTGCTTGCCTTTTCTTCTCCCTCCCTCTCTTCTCTCTTTTACCTTGTGTTGTAGTCATATTCTGGCCAGTGTTGGTCCCTCAGGCTTACTTCTCTTTCCTTTTGACAAGTCTCCTGTATTTTTTTGTCTCTTTAGTGTCTGGCTTACCAGCCATCCCTGACTCATTTAATAGTTTCTCTCTAGCCTCTAGTACCAGACATTTATCTTTCTGAAGAATCCTTTATTCCTTTCAATGGGGGGTGGAGGGAGTGATATTTAAAAGTATTATGAGTGTACATTTGCCATATACAGTGTCTCATCTCTCTAATTCCAGCTGAGGTAAGATATCTGGGGTTGCATGCATAGTGAGGTCCAGGTTCTCCTGTGATGTCATTAGTTGGAAACACAAACCAACCCCCCCACCTCCCAAACAAAGCAAGATTTGAGTGCTTAGCTTGTGTATCGGTATTGGAATGCCACCCTTCCCAGAGTGCTGTAGTAGAACGGACGTCAGCAATAACTGAGTACAGATATATACACTGGGTGGTGCAAGCGCGTGCATGCACACGAGTGCGTGCGCATACACACACATATACATGTACACAGACACACTCACATGCACACATGAACGTGAAGTCATACACACACACACAGACACAGAGGACACTTCCAGTTAGTCCACAATCATTCTCCTGACGCTCTTTTCAGTTTTGTAACTCCCCTTTAAAACAGCAGTGAGAATTAATTGACTACAGTCCAGTTCTAGCTAAGTTGTTTTTGTTTGTTTTCAATATGGCCCAGTCTGCCTGAGAGCCTGCCTTTCTCTTACTTTAGCCTCCAGGGTGCTGGGATTACAGGCTCAAGGCCCCATGTGCTGCACCTCCCGGCAATTAGTCTAAAGATCCCCTGTGTGTCCCACCCTCTCCCTCTGTAGCCACCCTCCCCAAACCACACCCTTTTTGTTCTTTCTGTGTCCTATGCTCCCATCCCATGGTTCTCCATCCTAGCAGGTTTAACTCCTCCCTGCCCTCAGGTGCGGTCTCCTGTCCGGTTCTGTCTGCATCATTGAATGGCTGCAAGATTCAGTTGGTCAAAAAATCAGAGGGACATAGCTTTATCTTTGTTTGTATATTTAAATTTTTTGTGTGTGAAATTAATGTGTTTTGTGAGAAATAGCAAAGGAGTGACTCTGTGGACATTTTATACATATAAGGAAAGCTTGTTTCTCTTCATTGCACAGAGGTGACTCCCTTGTGTGTTTCAGGTGTGTCACTGTGTCTGGAGAGCTAGTCACATGTGATTCATCTCACAGCACAAAATCATGCTGAATAAAAAATGCACATTATTCTCTCTTAGGACAAATTCCATTTCATAATTTTGGAAAAGCATTGCAGTTGATTTAGCTGGCCTCCTATTGATTGATCCTGAGGCCATTTTCAGAATTTCCTGTTTACTACCATATTCTGTTGAAAATGTGCTTCTATGGATTAATCGTTTTCTTTTCTTTTTTTTTTTTTTTTAGATTTATTTATTTATTTCATGTATATGAGTACACTGTAGCTGTCTTCAGACACACCAGAAGAGGACATTGGATCCCTGTTATAGATGGCTGTGAGCCACCATGAGGGTGCTGGGAATTGAACTCAGGACCTCTGGAAGAGCAGTCAGTGCTCGTAACCACTGAGCCATCTCTCCAGCCTGGATTAATCGTTTTCTATCCAGTTCCTCTGTTGGAGAACCCAGGGTAGGCTCAGTGCAGGGAGCTATGAAGTATCTGAAGTTGTCAGGAGGCTTTGTTTGGAGCCCTTCTTCTCAGGGACTTGGTCTTGTGTAGTCCAGTTTAGCTGTGCAGAGACTGTAACTTCCCTGTAGTGAGTCTCCAGACAGAAGAGGTGTCCTGGAAGGGTAAATAAGAGCAGGCAAGAGCTGCAGAACCTGGCTCAGTCTGAGAGCCTTGTAGACAGCAGGGAGGACCTACTACCTCCCCTTGCTGCAGAGAAGGGGCTGCAACAAGCCAGTCTTTTCCCTGGCCCTTCTGGGTTCAGGAGGGATGTGTGTGTGTGTATTTATGACTGGATAAGCACTCAGCCGACTGAGCGACACCCCTAGCCATTCTTTGAGAGGTTCTGATGTGGTTGTGCTTGTGGCTGCATCTCTGTCAAGCGGAAGTCCCACAGCCACGCTGAGGTGTGAGACTGGGACTGTCTCAGGGCAGCCCACTGGGTCTCATGATTGTGGTGGGGTGGAGTGATGCCAGGTCTAAAGCCCTGTCACTGTCACCCTGCACTGTGTGTGGCACCCTGTGACTGTTCTTATTCCAAATGTGTTCACTCTGAGTTAAGAGCGACATCTTACAGGGTGGGCAGAAATGAGGACCCTCAGACATTGCTGGTGGCATAAAATGGGGTAACTCTGTGAGAGGCCATTCACAATTCTTCAGAAGTTTGAACTGCAATGACCAGGTGACCCAGTCATTCCAGAACTGGAAGTAGGGATTCATACAAAGCTCGGGGACATAAGCATTGGAGTTACATTGTTTGGAGCAGCCCTGAAATAGAAATAACCCAGATGTCCATAGTGGATGAAGGAAAAAGTACAATGTGGTCCAGCCCCCTTCAGTGGGGTATTATTCCATGTGAAAAGAATACATTTGGCAAATTTTATTTATTAAAAAATTTTTTACTGGGCATGGTGGCCTATGACTATAATCTCCTCACTTGGGAGGTTGAGGCAAAAGGGTTGTGAGTTCTAGGCTAGCCTGAGCAATGTAGTAAGATCCTGTGTCAAAATATATGATGATGATGATTATGATGATGATGATGATGGTGATGGTGATAGTGATGATGGATGATGATAGTGATAGTGATGATGATGATGGTGATAGTGATGATGGTGATGATGATGATGGTGATAGTGATGGTGATCACATGCATTCAGGCACATCTTCACCATTCTCCCTCCTCCCTTCCCTGCTCACCCCACATATATCATGGGAAGGCCTTTCTTCTTCCTCCACTCCTATGGCATTATTTGCTTCCTTTTCTTTTGGGACAGCTGTGTGGCCTTTGGTGGCCAGGCTTGTGTGAGTGTGTTGTACTTGGTCCTGGTCATGGATGCTCCCAGGTCAGGTTTATTAGACTGGTGTTTTCAGAAAGTGCCAGCCTGGGACCCTGGCAACAAAGGTTAGGCTGCCAGAGGGAGAGGCAGTAGAGGCAGCTGTGAGCTGCTGGGCCCCTGTTCTACTCGGCTGGCCTTCTCACCTTCACAGACCCTGCCCAGGATGTGGGAAGGCCACCTCCAGAGGGAGTGGGATAGCCACGGCTTGCTCCCTGCTGGACCTAAAGGCGAAGGTCAGGCTCACTGGACAAGGCTAGTTTTGTTGCCAGGTTCCTCCCACGCCTTGTAAACCTGAAGAGGCCCTTGCAGGGTAAATGATGCTGTTTGACTTGCATGTTTGCCGGAGGGATTTGTGGGGCCTCCAGTCCTCTGTATGACTTATCTCAGAGGAAATGAGGCCACCCCCAGTGAGAGGGGTGGGCCTGAGCCTGGGTCCCTGTCCCCTGAGAACTGCAGACAGGTGCCTTGTCCTGTGTGTGTGAGCTGTGGGGGAAGGGGTGGAGAGCTGGCCCTTGTTCCATTTCGTTGGTGAGAAATGGGTCATCTTGGATCCTTCTGGGGTGTAGCAGGTATGCTAAGGAGCTCCTAGGATGGAAAAGCAAACTCCAGGGGCTTTTGTACCATTCTTCCTTTACTAAACCAATGCACAGTCCTTGGTTAAAAAAAGAGCATTCTAAAAAACAGCGATGAAGTCACCCCAAGTTGAGTTTGGTCTTATATTGCAGAAATAACCAACTTCTACCATGTGCACATTTCCTTGTGACATTTTTTTCCTGATTCATGTGTAACACACACATAAAGCTTTCTTTTCTCTCCCAAATTTGCCTTTGATTTTTTTACTGTGCAATGAATGTATCATGGGCCACTTTACACTCTTTTTTTTTTCCAACATCCAGACACCTGTACTATTTTACTGTTAGTGGTATCTGACCTCCATTCTGTGCCTTGACTATTTAAATAGTCAGAACTCCTGCCTTACTAATTCAGTTGACACAAATGTATCTTTCAGTATTTTGTGCATATATTACACTTTTTATTATGACATTTGTCTATGTACTAGTTGGAGGATGCTAGATGTGCTCACAGGACACAGGGCATGTGATAATCAGAGCACAGCTTTTGGGAGTTGATCCTCTCCTTCCACTGTGTGGGTTTCTGGGATTGAACTCAGATCAGGTCGGTAGGCTTCACAGTAAGCAGGTGCCTTTACACACTGAACCATTTGCTGGTTCACCTTGATTGAATGTATGTTAAAAATTTTGATTGTTTTAAAATGCCTGTGTCAAGCCACATATTTTTAAAATTAGCTCTACCAGATCATTTGAGTTTCTACTCTCTTTGTGTCTAGTTTTAAAATGTTCTTTTTTTTTTTTTGTTTTTTTTGAGACAGGGTTTCTCTGTGTAGCCCTGGATGTCCTGGAACTCACTCTGTAGGCCAGGCTGCCCTCGAACACAGAAGAAATCCTCCTGCCTCTGCCTCCCAAGTGCTGGGATTAAAGGCGTGCACCACCACTGCCCAGCTAAAATGTTCTTTTTTGATTTATGAAAGTTGACCTTTTCCCCAAGGTACCCCAGATACTTTCCTTTTTCATTAGTCTAGCTGATAAGTGTATGGTGTGTGGATACCTGTGTGTGTCTTTGTGTGTGTGTGTGTGTACTGTGTGTGTCTTTGTGTGGTGTAGTATGTATGTGTATCTGTGTGGATACCTGTGTGTGTCTTTGTATGTACCGTGTGTGTCTATGTGTGGTGTGGTATGTATGTGTATCTGTGTGTGTCTTTGTATGTACCGTGTGTGTCTATGTGTGGTGTGGTATGTATGTGTATCTGTGTGTGTCTTTGTATGTACCGTGTGTGTCTATGTGTGGTGTGGTATGTATGTGTATCTGTGTGTGTCTTTGTATGTACCGTGTGTGTCTATGTGTGGTGTGGTATGTATGTGTATCTGTGTGTGTCTTTGTATGTATGTGTGTGTATGTGTATGGTGTGGTATGTATGTATCTGTGTGTGTATGTGTGATATGGTGTGTATGTATATTTGTGTGTGTGTCTTTGTGTGTATGTGTGCATACATGTGAATATGTGTGTGTGCACATGTGTGCGTCTGTATATGTGTATATATATGTGTGTGCATGTGAGTATTGCCTGTGAGTGTATGTATCTGTGTGTGTCTTTATGTGTGTATGTGAGTGTGTGTGTGTGTTGCTTGGTTTTAATTGTCAACCTGACACAACCTAGAATCAACTGTGGAGGGAGTCTAATGAAGGATTGTCTGGATTAATTGGCCTGTGGGTATGTCTGTATAGGATTGCCTCGATTGTTCAATGACCCAGTGTCTTAGTCAGTGTTTTGATGCTGTGAAGAGACAGTGACCAAAAGAACTCTTATAAAGAATAGCATGTAGCTGGGGCTTGCATCAGTTCTAGAAATTTAGTTCATTGTCCTCATGGCTGGCAGCATGGTGACATATAGGCAGATGTGGTGCTATAAACATTGAGAGTGCTACATCTGGATCCAGATCCACAGGCAGCAGGAGGAGAGAGTGATACCGGGCCTGGCTTGAGCATTTAAGACCTTAAAGCCCGCCCCCAGTGACACACTTCCTCCAACAAGGCCACACCCACTCCAACAGCACCATTCCCCCTAATTTCTCTCAAGCAGTGCCACTCCCTAATGACCAAGCATTCAAATATGTTAGCCTATGGGATCCATTCCTACCCACACCTCCACACCGAGTCTGCTGTGGGATGCACCATTCTCTATGCTGGGTCCTGAACTGAGTAAGAGTGAAGCAAGCTAGCTGAGAACAAGCAAACAAAGCCCACGTGTTCACTTGCCCTCTGTTCTTGACTATGGATGTGGTCTTTCATGTTTCTGCATTGACTTCTGCTCCATAGTAGGCTGCAGCCTGGGATTGTGAGCCAAATAAATCCTTTTCTTTCCTAAGTAGCTTTTGGCCAGGGTGGGTTTTTATTTTCTTTTATTTATCACAGCAACAGAAAAGTAAGCATGTCTCTGTGCATTTGTACCCTTCTACTAAGAACATAATCTTCTAATGATGAGCAGGAAGTGCTCTAGACTGGCAGATAGCATCGTTTCCAGTTCTCGGGAATTCACATGACTGCAGCTCTCCCCTAGTTTCTTTGAGGCTGTTGATGATAAAGTACAGGCTTGAATCTGAGCCCTTGTAAGAGAAGTTGAGAAATGCTCAGGGCCTGGAGGGCTCTTTGAAGGTCTGGATCATGTCCTGTGGGAGCCAATGCCTCTCTAAGCCTGTAGTGAGGCAGAGGCTGGGAGGTACAGGGAGGTGGAGCTGGGATTACAGCAAGCAAGACCTCTTCACTCAGGGTTTTACACCTAGGGAACCCCACTGTGCCCTGGAGGCAACCATGGTGGAAACAGGACAGATCTGTCCTCTCTCACCAGTCTCTTGTGCCCCTACCAACTCACCACATTGACGGAGCTGTGCTGAGCGGTACAAAGGACACTTGAGTTGGCATCAGCATTTGCCTGGCCTGACCTGTCTTATCAGGAGTGAAAGCATATTCCGACAGCCTGGATCATTCAGCATACTTGACTCTAAGCTCCTCAAAATTAGGGTGTTTGGGAAACTGGTTCTCAGTAGGAGGACGAGCTGTAGTGATACAGATTCCAGAGTCTTGTGGACTGGTGAAGATGGTGCTGCTGCCAAGTTGGCTGCCTTGAAAATGAGGGTTTCTTAATGAAAGCTGAAGAGCCTTTGTTCCTACTGCTGCCCTCTTGTGGGGAACTCAGGCTATGCAGCTTTGCCTTTGTTTTGAGTTTAAGTCTAACCACCTGAGACAGAGGAGTATTGGAAAGCGAGATTTTGGAAGTCAGTCTTTGTTGTTGTTTGTTTTGTTTTTTTCTACATAGAGTTTCTCCGTGTAACAGCCCTGGCTGTACTGGAACTCACTTTGTAGATCACACCAGTCGAGAACTCACAGAGATTCCTTTTCTGTATGTGCGCCCCCGCCTCCCCTTCTGGAACAGGACTCAGGTTCTCTGTGAGAACAGCAAGTGAGCTTAACTATTGTCCCGTGTCTCCAGCCCAAGTTTTCATTTTGCGACAGCGTCTCCTTTGACACAGGCTGTGGATGACTGTGAACTCCTGATGCTCCTGCTTCTATTTCTCAAGTGCTGGGATTACAGGCCTTGTGCCACAGGGACAGATGCCACAGCTTCTCTCTCTGTCACAGCTGCTGTTCCTCTCCCTCCTTCCTCCCCTCCTTCAAGGGCCCCTCCTTCCTCCTCCTAAGGAGAATTTTAGTGTCCGAATGGCCCCCAGTTTGTGTGTGCATGTCTCCGTGTATGTCTGAGAGTAAAGTGTTTCCACAATACAGTGAAGTTTTTACCTTCTACTTTGTAAATAAGTTTTGTATTTCAATGCGCTAAGATTTCCTTTTGAAAGGAATAGTTTCTGAAAAGAACAGGAAAGAAAGCTAGGGGTCATAGGACATGCTGTAATTTAAGAATTCAGTAAGTTGCAACAGGGAAACTGGAATATGTTCAATGTCTAGGCTCTACATTATAACAAATAGATGAAAAATGAAAGACGCAGAGAGGTGGGTGGAACTGGCTTCTGACAGCCTTTTTCAGCTTGCAGCCTTGGCTTCTGAGCCTGGGTGGGAGAGAGAGAACAGAGTGTTGGGGGGTGGGGACAGAGAGAATACAGACACAGAGACAGACAGAAATCAGTGGTCTCTGTGATTATATTTTCTAACAAATATTTAGTTTTTATTTCTGTGCATGTGTGCACTTGGATGTGTCTGTGGGTGTCCACAGAGGCCAGAAGAGGGTGTTGGATCCCTGGTAGCTGGAGTTACAGACATTTGAGGTACTGGGAACTAAACCCAGATCTTCTACAAGAGCCATGAATGCTCTTAACCTCAGAGCCATCTTTCAAGCCCCCTGATTATTTCAAAGATTTATTTGTTTTTTCTTTTATGTATATGAGTGTTTTGCCTACATGTATGTATGCATTCTCTCTCTCTCTCTCTCTCTCTCTCTCTCTCTCTCTCTTATATATATATATATATATATATATATTATATATATATCTATATCTGAATTAGTATGTGTGTGCTGGGAACTAAACCTGGGTCCTCTGCAAGAACAGCAAGTGCTCTTAATCACAGAGCCGTTTCTCCCTCTTGATTTTGACTTTTGAATCACTTATTCCTTCTGGGTAGATGTTCTGTCTGTCTCTGGAGGAAATGTCCCACAGTTCATGGTTGTGACTGTCTGAGCCACAAAGATGGTGTTGATAACTCAGGGCCCACACGGTGAACAAGGTTGTTCCTGGGCTGGAGGAGCTGCAGGGGCTAAGCCAGCCTTTCCAGTTTTGTCCTGTTATTTGAGAAATAAGGAAGCAAACCCACAGAGGTGGTGAGTCACCAAGGGCTAAAGATCTTTGAGTGGTGCTCAACAGGCAACCCCTGAAACACCCAGTCTTCTCAGGTTTGAGAGTTGTTTTGTTTTGTTTTTCTCTTCTTACACAGCATCCCCGGTGAAGCCGAGCTCCTATAATTCACAGTAGGATGGATTCTTGTGCTCATATTCTCTGTTTTTCTGGTTGGAGTTGTTTGGTTGGTTTGGTGTTTTGTTTTTTGGTTATTGTTTTTGAGACAGAGTTTGGCTACACAGTCATGGCTGGCATATTTGCTGTGTAGCTCAGTCCAGTCTCAAACTTAGATACTGCTGCAGCCTCAGCCTGCTTGAGTCCTGGGATGACAGGCACGCCCTGCCCTGCCATGTTCTCTAGACTCCTGCAGTCGGTTGTATCCTCAGCATTCAGCCTTCCCCCTGAGTCTTGGACTTGGGCATGCTTCTGTAAGTCTCTGTGTGTGCTGGGTTTACCTAGTCTGCATCCTCTTCTTGCTCCTCTTTGTATAACATTGTGTGTCTGCTCTGTAGCCTTTTCACTTGCATCCCTGCCTTTGGCTATATCTGTGCTTTTTGGCCAATTTTTTGTTTTTGTTATTTTCACTTAGAAATCATTTCTTAGCAAGCCATGCCCAGTGGTAGCCTCCCTTACAACCTTCCTCTTTGACTTTGTGATGCTCAGAAGCATCCTCCTGTACATGGTACTCTCTCTTTTTTCCATTTTCTTGAAAGTCAATGTTAACATAGGAAGATATTGTTCTTGTTCCATAGGTGGGTCCATATCCCCCAGTGCTGACACTGAGATTAACAGACCATAAGACACAGTCGCTTCCTCTCCTGTTTTATACTGACAATGCCTAGAACAATATTGGATATTTTATGCTCTCATTTTAGAAAGTCTATAATGCCATCTCTGAGGTCCTGTGACTTGCTAGAACTCAAAAGCAAGACTCAATATATAATGGTTCCCATTGGCTAAAATTGTAGCCATAGGACACATGGTGAAATCAATACAGGGATGCTGTGGATAGCCTCAGCCTTGTATTTTGATCCTAGTTTCACTTTCCTGGGAGGGGCTGCAGAGGACGATTGAATCTGTACACCAGTGACGTCTTGTGAACCTTCTGTCCAATTAAAACTTGTAAAATAAAGGCTAGAGCCAGAGATTGGGCAGTAGAAGAGGAGGCGGAGAAAAAAGGCTTAGGGGAGGAGAGAGTGAGAGGAATTTGATATAAAAGGTAGAGCAGAAGAGAGGCAGAGGTAGAGGCAGAAGGAAGTCGATGGAGGAAGGAGTAGGAAGCTAACGATGGAGGAGCCGGAGCTGGACAAGCACGTGGCCTGGATAAACCGCAAGTTATAAGGGATCTCATAGCCGGGGATTAGAGTAGTGTAGTGGTAAATCTGCCCAATCTAGGCGTGCTATTTTATATCATAATTATTGATTTGTGTTTTCCTTTACTGGTCTCCTTCGGGTAGAAGATTTTACAGCAACAAATTTGGCAGTTTAAATAATTTCTTCTACTACACAGGGAAGAAAAAAGGATACGTAAGTTCAGAGGAAATCAGGTCCAAGTTTCCCATGTCATTTGCCAGGGGAGTCGTGCCAGATACATTTGATCTTCAGTATGGAGGTGTGCACAGTGGATAGGCAGTATCTAGATTTTCCTGGATGCTGGTTGTAGTTCCTTCCTGCTTAGTAGGGAACAAAGTTACAGACTTTTTATGGTCTGGTCTCACCTTGACAACAGCTCACCATCACCATCAGGTTCCATAGACCTTTCCAAACATAAGTCTCAGGCTGGCCATTAAAGTCTTCCTGTGCATAGAATGTTTTGCCTTGTAGGACTTGGGACTTCTCTGTAACACAAACATTTGAGAAGGAATGAATCTAAATGGACCAGCCCCCTGTGAGTGCAGCACTACACACACACACACACACACACTCTTACACTCTCTCTCCACCACCCTCTGAGGGCTGAGATGAACTCTTGCTTTCTTAGAATAAGGGAGATACCTACTCTGCCCACCTTGCTCCTCAGTAACCATGTGTCGTTGGGGTCCTCAGGTGCTGAAGCACAATGGCTCATCAGAGATCCTCAACAAGCTGTACGACACGGCCATGGACAAGCTGGAGGTAGTCAAGAAGGACTACGATGCTCTGCGGAAGAGGTACAGTGAGAAGGTTGCCATGCACAACTCAGACCTGAGCCGCCTGGAGCAACTCGGGGAGGAGAACCAGCGCCTGCAAAAGCAGACGGAGATGTTGACCCAGCAGAGGGACACGGCCATCCAGTTACAGCACCAGTGTGCTCTCTCTCTCAGGAGGTAGGAGCCCAGGCTGGCCCCAGGGCAGTGTATGTTGTGGTTAGTAAGTTGGATTCTCTTTGTCTGAGGCTCTTGTCCTTTGTGGGCTTCTTATCGTCTACAAAACTTCCAGGAGAGAAACACCTCAGAACATTGTTCTCCAGTCAATGAGAATATTGTGTTTGATACTGTGCTAGCCTTGAAATGATTTCCTTTCCCCCTGTGTGAGCATCCTGCTGTGTCCTGAGCACTCTGACTCTTGGATTTCCCTATAAACCTCTTTCTCCATAGTGGCCATGCACCTTGCAAATGGGAAACGTAGTTTTTTTTTTTTATTGGAAATTTTTTATTGGAAAATTTTTTTTTACAGGAAACGTAGTTATTCTGGGCAGTCTCTCCCTTGAAATTTCATTTTTATTACGAACCATTGGTTTTAGATATGTGATTCCCACCCTGGATAGTATTGCAAGCAGCACATTTCTGCCATGTGTGGGCTCTCTGTGTGGTGTTCATTCATTTCCTGTGAAAAGTCTCTGGATATAAGTAGATTTACAAATTGCCAGATTGAACCCAGACTGGTGTCTCTGCTGCAGGATTCAGGGGATGTGGCTTTTGTTGTTTGATGCTGGAGCTCCTGAAGGATTGGTGTTCTCAGGCATACAGCTCAGGAAATGCTGCTCTAGCCGGGCAGTGGTGGCGCACGCCTTTAATCCCAGCACTTGGGAGGCAGAGACAGGTGGATTTCTGAGTTCGAGGCCAGCCTGGTCTACAGAGTGAGTTCCAGGACAGCCCGGGCTACACAGAGAAACCCTGTCTCGAAAAACCAAAAAAAAAAAAAAGAAATGCTGCTCTAGTGTGACAGGTTGTATCTTGCATATTACCTGGGTGCAAGGTGCCTTCTAGGTAGGAGGTCTGAGCCAGCCACATGACCTTGTTCAGGTGCCCATGTTGCAAGGCTACATTATAGGTCTATCTATAATATAAAATGAGGTGGTTGTTATTAATAAGCCATCATAAGGCCACGTTTGTTTTTCCTGTGCTGTGACTCTGGCTGTGTGTATGTTTTCCCCCAAAGTAATATAGCCTCATTATAGGAGAAATGTGCTGTTCTTTCTAGTAGAGTAGAGAGCATGTAGTCCTCAGTTCAACTTCTGGCATTTGTTAAAGGCTGAGAAACATTCCAGGCCCAGGGCACTAGTACTCCGTGACCATTCTCTCTGGGGGTGAGAATGACCTCAGTCAAAATTTCATGCTTGACTGTCTTGCACAGCGGGGCTGGTGCTGGGGGTAGTAGCCTCACAGCTGACAATGGCAGGTCCCCGCCCCTCCCACCTCACATTTTCCTCCCCAGGTTTGAGACAATCCACCATGAGCTGAGTAAGGCCACAGCACAGAACAAGGACCTACAGTGGGAGATGGAGCTCCTGCAATCTGAGCTCACAGAGCTGAGGAGCAAGCAGGTGAAAACCGCCAAGGAGTCGGAGAAATACAAGGAGGAGCGTGATGCTGTGTACAGCGAGTACAAGCTCATCATGAGCGAGCGCGACCAAGTCATCTCTGAGCTGGACAAGCTGCAGACAGAGGTAGAGCTGGCCGAGTCCAAACTCAAGAGCAGCACATCCGAGAAGAAGGCAGCCAGCGAGGAGATGGAGGCCCTGCGGCAGGTAGGCAGTGGTCCAGCAGAGAAGGTGGCCACAGAGTTCTTGAGGGCTGGATGAGAAGGTCGAGCACCAGGGGCTTCTCTCACAGGCTAGGTAGTGAGATAACCATTTGGGTCTTTGTGGAGCTTAGGCTCGGCATTGACATTAGTCTGGGGTCCAGAGGAGAAATGGGTTAGAATGTTTGGCCATAGTCCCAGATACAAGAATACATCAGAGGACATGCACATAGGGGCAAGGTGCCAGGTTACAAGGCTATATTGTGTCTATCTATAAAATGATAATAGAATAGTAAGTCATCACAAGGCCATGTTTGTCTCACCTGTGCTGTGACACTGCTTTGGTTTGTTTGTTTGTTTCAAAATAATATGGCTTGATTATAAGAGGAATGTGCTGTTCTTTCTGGTCACATGGAGAGCATCTCGAATTGTCTCGGACAGACTCTCTGTGAACAAGGTCTCAAGACCCTCTAGAGCTCTTAGCTGCATAGAACTGATAGCCTCGTGGGTTCAGGAGAACACCCTCAGGGCCTTTGTCCACACCTTTGTACTCAAAGGAGTGTCCCGTCTTTTTGTCAGGACACTCCAAGTTCCTGAGTGCACAGCTTTCTGCTGACTTGAGTCTTAGGCGTTGTCTAAAGCCTTACTCTCTGGGATAGTCCCTCAAGAGCTGGAGACTGAGGTATTCAGTAGCAGCAGGACTGGGCCTTTTAGCTTAACTCTCGTGTGCCTTTCTGCCTGGCCAGCTGTACCTCACCACTGACGAATGTCCTTTCTGGTCCAGGTGTGCCCTGCTGGGATGCAGATGACAGGCATGGAGATTGCTGTCTGCCCTTTGGTCACGCTCTAGACTTAGGAATACTAGATTATCCCCCTACCCCTGTCAGAGTTGTTCTTGAGTCATGCTTCTATGCTTCTCGTTTTCTGTGAAGGTCTGTTAGGATTCGGGTGAGCAAAGTGGTGTGTGAGAAGTGGAAGCAAGGTCAGGAAGATCGGCATGGTCGCTCTACGGAGCTCACAGTGTACCAGGCACAAGGCAGGGTGGGTGGTATGGGGGTGTGGACAGCCAGGCTACCTGTCTGGTGCTCTTTCTATTACTGTGATAAACACCATGACCCCAAACAACTTGTTGAGGAAAGGGTTGGTTTCATCTTACAGGTGTTAGTCTTCACTGTGGGAAGTTGGAGCAGGAGCTCCGGCAGAATGGGAGTTTGAAGTGGAGCCCCTGAGAAATGCTGTTTGCTGGCTCGTTCCCAGGCTCACGTACAGTTCAGGACCACCTGCCTCGATGACACTGTACATAGTGAGCTGGACCCTTCAGTAGCAATTAGCAATCAAGAAAATGTCCCAAAGGGTTGGGAACATGGTTTGGCAGTTAGAGCACCGGCTTCCAGAGGACCCAGCACCCACATGGTAGCTTACAGCCATCTGTAATGCTAATTGTAAGGGATCTAGTGTCCTCTTCTGGCTCTGTGGGCACAAAGCACACATGCAGTGCATATACACATACACAGGCAAATACCTACACACACACACACACACACATGCATACAGCAAAAAAAAAAAGTAAATCTAAAAAATAATTTAAAAAAGAAAGAAAATGTCCCATAGACATGTCCACAGGCCAATCTGATGGAGGCAATTCTTCAATTGCATGTTTTCCTCTTACTGTGTGTGTCAAGTTGACAACCAAGATTAGTCACCCCACTAGTGACCTTTCTACCTGCAGTGGCTCCTTCTGTACCCAGGTAGAGGTGGGACACTGGAGAGTGAGAGAGACTGAGGCTGAACTAGAGTCTGAGCCCCCTCTGTCACATGACCTCTCATTTCTCTTTTCTGCCTCTGTGCTGTAGTCTGCAAACTGGATCTATATAGTCACATCTGTCCTTGAGGGATGGCTTTCAAGTGACACAAACAGAAATCACAGTTAGCAATTGTGTCTTCACAGAGTTGAGATGACAGGAATCTTTTATTATTGCTCATTTAGGATGAGCACACACCCATGTAACTGTTTGTATAGGTAAAATGGATTAATAATGACAGTTCCGTACAGAGGGGTTGGTGTTCCCAAGACCATTGAGGTGAAGGCCACTGCCAAGAGGAGCATGTAGTACAACAGTGTGTTGTGTGTGTGTGTGTTGTGTGTGTTTGGGGACAGAGCCTTGCTTGCAATATCACCTGCTTTACCCACCTTGCCCAACTTTGATGAAATTTTAGAAAAGAGAACCTTTTATATAAAGGAACTGTCCTTCCTTCCTTCCTTCCTTTCCTTCCTTCCTTCCTTCCTTCCTTCCTTCCTTCCTTCCTTCCTTCTTTCCTTCTTCTACCCTTGGCTACCCTGGAACCTGGAACGACCAGGCTACCCTTGAACTCACAGAGATCTGCCTGCCTCTGCTTCCTGAGTGCAAGTGCAGTGGATTGCAGGCATCCACTACCATGCCAATCGACAAAGGAACTTTCAATATGTCAATTTAATACACTAGAGCTTGGTAAATGCCCTAGATAGCCCAATCTGATCCTTTTCTGATCCTAGTATCTGAGTATATTCTTACTGCAGACAGGGCAGGGAAGGGGGATGTAAATATCAAGTCAGAAAACCACAGTGACAAGACAAGAAAACAAAACAAACAGAAAACACTTTGGAGAATGACCAAATTGGTCACCAGACTATAAAGGTCATGGAATGTTGACTACCTATAAAGCGAGCTTGTGATAAGACAGCAAGCCTGCACCATGGGACTTTTCAGATTTCTGAGGCTGTGATCATGTACACAGAGAAGTATGAAGAGCACCCAGGCCCCCCTGGTGCTAGCCTCCAGCAGTGAGCATCGTTAATGTGGAGGCTTGCCTCTGAGCCTCAGCCTCAGCCTTGGTACTCAGCACTCAGGCAGTCAGGCATGCCCTTTAGTGTGGAGTCAGTCCTCTGAGACGATGCAGGGGGTGCTGGCTGAGTGACAGGTGGCTTGTCAGCTGAGGCAGGAATCTTTTCCAGGCATTGTTTTGAGTCAGCAAGCAGCAGGGGAGATCCCCTGGCTCCACTCCTACCTGCTGCCCCCAGAGTGACATTCTCAACCCACTGCTCCTTGTTCTAGGTTCATACCCCGACTTAACACTAGCCAAGAGGAAGCCAGACCTGTGCTTCTTAGGTGTGATGTGGTTCTAGAGAATGATTGTTTGGTCACCTGTTTGGGGTTAGCTGGGTAGGCCTTCTGGTTCATCTGGTTTCCTGATCATAGTGTCTTCATGGAGATTCCTTTTGTGAAGTTCTCCCAGGTCTTGCTTGCTCCTTTAAGTGGAACACTGTGCCATAGAAGGGCTTTCTGCAGGACCATGGCTGGCAGTGCTTTCCCACTGCCCCTGACTGCAGTTGTGCCTTCATGAGGAGCACAGCTCGGCTGTGCAGTCAGTGGTGCTTTAGAGGAAGGTGTCCACAAAGAAGCAACACTGTCCGATCTGGAAGCCATATTCTTGGCCGCACGCCTCTAATACCCTCTCCCTGGGACCTTGGTTGGGCAGTGTACCTGCTGGGGAGTGGAGTGCGGCCCCTGGGTCTTCTTGGTGGCCCTTTTTTAGGTGAGGAGCTTCTGAAATAGCCCATATTGTCCCAAGCACAGACTTCAGCAGCACCTGGGGCCGCAGAACCACTAAGGATGGCCATGGGAGACCTCAGGCTGAGTTCTGGGAGGCTGGGAACTGGTGTAGAGGTCAGAGAGAGGGTGACTGGTGAGAATGGTCTCTCGGCAAGGGTAGGACTGTGAGCATGTCACTGCCAGATTCCTGCAGTGTGTCATCAACCAAATCAAGGACTTTAGCAGAGATCAGTCAGTTGGCCTCTCTTGGCTCTCTAGTTCCACAGCTACTTTTAATCTCCCTACTCCTATCTCACTAAAGTGTCTGAGGAGCAGTGTTTTTAGGGTAATTTGTTTCAGTGGCTAGGAATTTTGAGGAGCCCAGTGGGAATCAAAGAGAGGCAGACATGGATGAGAGCTACTCCATTCTCCAGCATAGTTCTCTGTGCATGTACCCTCCGATGCTCAGTGAGGCTAGCATCCTTAATAGAGGGGGAGAGCCCTACAGGGAGACAAATCCTGGAGTGTTTCAGCTGTAAGTACCTGGGCTTAGTGTTTTCCTTGAGTCCCCAGCCCCACCTCTGAGCTGGTAAACTTTGCAATTCGGAAGTGTGGGTAACCCCTTTCACTGTCTGCTTTCCCTTAGATCAAAGACACGGTGACCATGGATGCTGGGAGAGCCAACAAAGAGGTGGAAATCCTCCGAAAGCAGTGTAAGGCATTGTGCCAGGAGCTGAAGGAAGCCCTCCAGGAAGCAGATGTGGCCAAGTGCCGGCGGGACTGGGCCTTTCAGGAGCGGGACAAGATTGTGGCAGAGCGTGACAGCATCCGGTAAGGGCGCTCTTGGGCAGGCATGGTCCTGTGTTTCTCTTGAGCACTGTGGTCTGTGGACAGGGTCACACTCACTGGCCATGTGTCCAGAGAAGGAGACAGGGGCTGTGGCTCCTCCCTTCTCTCCCTCAACTGATTCCCACCTCACCTCTTGGCTTTAGAGATTTCTATTGTATTTCCTTCCTGATTCATTTCTAGAAATCTTGAGTGTAAACTGTGTTCAGGTCAAAGCCTCCTTTGTCTTTAGAAGCCACTTTTGTGAAATGTGTTTGGTTTTTCCTCTCTGTTGCTAGACATCTACTCCAGCATCTTAGGTTCCCGAGCAGCAAGTGCTCAGAGGAAGCTTCTGTGTGTCTATACCTAGGAGGGGCTCTAGATCAGAGGGCAGGACTCACTCAGGCTGTCATGGGACATGCAGGCCACTCAGGGTGGAAGGAAGTCTCCCGGTCCCATTTGAGCTAGAACTTGAAGCTTGAGTGCAGTTTCTTCAGCAGGGAAGGAAGTATGAACATTGCGGATGGAAGGGGTGGTGCCTGGGTGCCTTCTCTGTAGAGGGATTTGGGTGTGGCCAGGCCTTGGTCTGGAGAATCACAAGGAATAGGGTGACAATGTCCTTGAGTTTCAGTTATGAGGGTCTTGAATGGAAGCAAAGGAATGTGGGTAAGATCCTGTGCCAGGTCAGAACCAGAGATGGTGGGAAAGATACAGTAAGATGGTCATTGAGGGATTCTGGAACACCCCTGAGACTATAAAAGGGACAGGCTTGTGCCTTAGCAGGGAGGCTCAGGAGGTGAAGGTAGATGTTAAAAATACTTGGTGTGTGGTATGGGAGGAACATGAAGGTCTTCTGGGTGCTTTCTGCTTGCTCTGGCTCTGGTTTGCTCTTCGTCCTGAGCTGGACTGTGATCAAGGCAATAAAGGTTGTAGGCTGTGGAGGCATGGGACCAGCTGTAGGGCACATTATTTTGGAGATGGCCAAGCACAGGCCCTCCTGATGTAGGCGTGTGTATCCTGTCTAGTAGGTGAAATGGTTTGGGTCCCCCAGCCGCAGGGTCCCATTAGGTTTCCCCATTGGACCCAAACAGAGCAAACTGAGACAGAGAGCTGAGTCCTGGCTAAGTGTCCCTCAGCCTGGTAGTGGCATAGGTAGAAAGCCCTGTGTATCATCAGTTAAAGAACTTATGACTGTTGGAGTGCAGAAGCTCACCAAGTGGGCTGGGGTTTCACAGCAAGGTTGAACCCCTCTGCTGCCACAGAACTCCTGCTAGAAGAGTGAGTGTGTGGAGCATGGTCCTCCTTCCCCAGGCAGTGGGTACTGAGGCCTGACTGGTGTCTCTGGTTACATAGTGGGCTGGTCTGGGTGGGGTCGTGCACTCCTTTTGTGCTTGCTTTGTTTAGACTGAAACTCAGAGGTTGGGGCTGCCAGGTGGTAAGTTACAGACCACAAGCCCTTCATTATTGCCATTCACAGTAACCTTGACCTCTGCTTTTTCTATCAGGACCCTGTGTGACAACCTGAGGCGAGAGCGAGATCGAGCTGTCAGTGAGTTGGCAGAAGCCCTTCGTAGCCTGGATGACACTCGGAAGCAGAAGAATGACGTCAGCCGTGAACTTAAGGAACTCAAGTAGGCTTGAGTGTTACCTGTTTGGGCTGGGCTTCTGTCTAGACACTCCCCTCTCCCTTTCGGTGGGGCGTGCTTGAGTGCACTGAGTAGGGACTTGTCAGTATCCCTTCACTCTGCCTCACTGTGCTAGACTATGGAATGGATTTGAATATTGGTAGTCCACAGAAGATGACACCAGCCCTTTGATAAGCTCATAGAGGCAGGACAAGCACCTAATGCCAAGGCACATGGGAAGGAATTCATTTGGGGGTGGACATGCCTGCATCATTTATAGTTTTTCTTTTATTCACTCAACAAGAAGTGTACTGAGCATCTTTCCTGGCCCAGGAGAGGCACAAAGCAAACAGCACTCGCCAAGCACAACATACTGCTGTAGTCATGGTACTCAGAGTGCATAGGGAGGGAGGGAGGGAAGAAGGGAGGGAAGGAGAAAGAGAGAGAGAGAGAGAGAGAGAGAGAGAGAAGAGAGAGAGACAGAGAGAGAGACAGAGAGAAACAGAGATGGAGAGAGACAGAGAGACAGAGAGGCACACACTTAGCAGTGAAGTAAAAGCGGACGGTTTTCCAGGGAATTGTCACCGTGGCTTGGTAGTCTATTCTACTCATGTTCTGTAGATGCCCATTTGTAAGGCTGTGTGGATTACTGGGCACCTTCCTTTCAATCACAGCACCCTCTAAGAGGGCCAGTTAGCTGTGGATGGAAAATATAAAGTTCAGAGTTTAGAGTTGAAATTGGTAGAGGCCAATGACTCTTTTAGTCTAGATTCAGACTCTACCTGGGAGGCAGCAGCTCTGCTCTTCATGTGACATTCCTAGAGCTGATATGATAAGAGGCTACTGGGGCATTTACACATGCAAGCATAGAAGACATCGACACCTCACAGTGAGTGGACCCTTTCAGAAGGGGGTGGTAGTTTCCCTTTTTTCCAGTCGGCGATATCTACCAAGATCAATAGCTTCATTTATCAAATAACCTACACCATAGGGAGCTGGATACTCTTAAGTAGTCCAGGGTTTTAGAGGCAGGCCCTTGCCCAGGAACAAGGGATGGAGTCGGGCATGGATCCCATCAGGCAGGAGTATAGTTTATAGGTAGAGCATGGCACATGCAAGTCTCTCACTTCATCTAGCACTGAAATAGAAAAGACAGAAACACCCATTTTAAGGGAAACTGTGGACGCTCCAGAGTGTGGTTTGGAAGGAGGGTCTCCATTTTACTTGAGCCAGAGCATAGAAAAAGCACTGGCTTCTGTCTGTTCATCATGCTTGCATTTGCAGCTTCTCTCTGTTAAATTCTCTCACTGGTGGCTTGCTACTAAGGATGTCCCTGCTGCTGCCCTGGGGACCTTCAGTCTGGAGAAGCATAGTTATCCCCTGTGGTGACAGGCACTGTTCTGGTGGGAGTGGGCTGGAGGCCCAGGAGGAGGAACCGGAGGCTAAGTAAGCATCCCTAGCCTGAGAGCAGCTAGCCACAGGGAGACAAAAGCAGGTCCCTTATATGTCAGCCGCCAGCATGGACAGACTTAAGACAGCCTGGGCCCAGATATTAGAAAGTGGTGTCAGTCATCACTCTGTGATAAGTGTTCTTGGTCTTTCCTGAATTTCCCTTAGAGTTAAAGTTTTTTATTTTCATGAAGTTCAAGTTGTTAATTTAAAAAATCTGTTATGTATTGTATCTAAAAAGCCTCTCATGTAACCTTCAGTCAACATCAAGACTCTTTGTTGCCCTAGACCTGGGATTTGAACCAGAGCCTTAAGATGCTAGTCAAGCATTTTACCACTGAGCAACACCCCTAGCCTTTGACTTTTCGGGTCAGGGTCTTAGCGTGTAGCTAGACTGGCCTTGAACTCACCATTCTCCTGCCTCAGCCTCCTCAGTGTTGGAGTTACTGGAGTGTGCCACCATACATGGCTTCATTCAAAATGTTTTATGGTTTTCTGTCTTATATTTGAATATATGATATATTTTGAGGTAATTAAAAGGGTATGAGGTTTAGTTGAGGGAAGTTTTAACACTTATTTGAATATATATATATATATGCTGGTATCTGTATTAATGCAAGTGCCAGCAGAAGCCAGAAGAGGGCGTCCGGTTCCCAGGATCTGGAGTTATAGATGGTTGTGAGCCACCATGTGGATGCTAGGAATTGAAGTTGGAACCTCTGTAAAAGCAATCAGTGCTCTTAGCCATTGAGCCATCTCTCCAGCCACACCTACTCCCTTGGTAAACTCTGGATGTTACCCGCTCAAATCATAACTAGAAATCCGTTCTTTTGAATTACTTTTGTACCTTTACATCATTTGGTGGCATTTGCAGGGTCCTTATTTCATACCTGTGATCTCTGTGTCTTCACACAAACCCCATTGCAGCTGCTTTAGAGGGAGGGAGTCTTCAACTGAGTAACTCCTCTCCTGGAAATCTCTTTAAAACTTTATCCTTATTTGTGTGTATGTGTGTGTATGTGTGTGTGTGTGTGTGTGTGTGTGTGTGTGTGTGTGTGTGTGTGGAGAGAGAGAGAGAGAGAGAGAGAGAGAGAGAGAGAGAGAGAGCATGTGTGTCAGAAAACAATGTTTGGGAGTCAGTTCTCTTTCACTATCCGCCTTGCTGAGACAGGTCTATTTTCTGCATGCGGTCTACTGGAGACTGGCTCGGCTGCAAGTCTCTGGGTGATTTTCCTGTCTCATCCTCCCATCTCGCTGTAGAAGTGCCTGAATTTCAGATGCATGCCACCATATTCAGCTATTTAATGGGGGTTCCAGGGATGAGACTTCTGTCATCAGGCTTGCACAGTGTGCTCATCTATCCACATGACTTTGTCACCATCCCTCACTTTGTATTTCCTTTCGGAGATGGCATTAGCTAGCCTAAATCTCTTCTTCCTGAATTTTAGATGAACGTCCTTGAATTGGTTCCTTTCTTGTGTCTGCGACATAGTACCTGCCACAATCAATCCAACAGAGGAGGAATATTTTTGCCTCATGGTTTTGGTGATCTTAGCCCATGGTTGCCTGACCCCAAGTTTTCTGGGAAGAACACAATGGTGTTAGGAGGGCATGTGATGGTGGACAGCTGTTCACTTAATGGGGTCTAGGAAACTTCTAGGCAGAAGCAGGAGGATCTCTAGTTCAAGGCCAGTGTGGTCTACAGAGCAAGTTCTTAAATTGCTTTAACCCTCTAGATAAATTTGGGGAGAATTTCTGTGTTTAAAAAACACTACTATGAGAGCAGAGGGACTTTTCACGAAGGAGCTGGGGTGTGGCATGGTTTGACCCAAAAGACATGATCCCAGTCCTCAATTCCTCTAGAGTTCCCACATTCTACTTTCTACCACCTCCCAATATTAGGAATCAAAGAAAGGGTTGATCTATAGATTAAGTTAGAGAGAGCCCTTATTATCTCATTGTCTCTAGAGATGCCCTCATAGACACACCCACAGTCAAGGCATTTCTCAGTTGAATCAAGTTGACAGTTGGCTGGAGAAATGGCTTGGCAGTTAAGAGAATGCACTGCTCTTGTGGAGTGCTCTTGTCAGGCAGTTCATCATCCCTGTAACTCCAGTTCCATAGGGATCCAATGCTTTTGGCTGTCCTGGGCACCTGCGAGTGTCTCCCTACCCATAATTTGTTTTTTTAAGAAAGATGAATCAGCCAGGTATGAGTGGTGGCACACTCTTTTAGTCCCAGCACTTGGGAGGCATAGCCAGGAGGATCTCTGAGTTCAAAGCCAGTGTGGTCTACAAAGCAAGTTCTAGGATAGCCAGGGTTACACAATGAGACTGTCTACAAAACAAAACAAAACAAAACAAAACAAAACAAAACAAAACAAAACAAAACAAAACAAAACAAAAAGCTAACCATCATAGTTCTACCTCTGAGCCTTGTAGATGCATTCCACTACTGGGCTACATTTCTAGGCCTCTTGCTGGCCTTTGACCTAAATTGCTTTAAGCCTCTAGATAAATTTGGGAAGAGTTTCTATGTTTAAAAAACATTACTATGGAACCCCACTGATAATTCACAAAAGCTTTATCCTAGCTTATTAGGAAGCTTGAATACCAGGGGAAAGATCCCTGCTTCACTTTTAGGACTAGCTGCCTTAGTTCTGAGCTGTGATTCAGTGAGATGTTTCCCCTTCAAAAGGGCCACTGCCGCAGCTCTTCTGTTCACAGGGAGCAGATGGAATGCCAGCTGGAGAAGGAGGCCCGGTTCCGGCAGCTGATGGCCCACAGTTCCCACGACTCAGCCATCGACACGGATTCCATGGAGTGGGAAACAGAAGTTGTGGAATTTGAGAGAGAGACGGTGAGCTGCCTTGGGTGACTGTGCTTGTCTTCTCTCTTGGGTGTGAGGACTTTGAGGCAGTAGAAGATGCCCCTGTTGGTTCTTGTTTCATTGGCTACGTCCCCCAGGTAGAAAGCATCTTTCCTTGCAGCCATCCATCCCAGTTGGGGTTGCTATTGATGGGATGAATCACCGTGACCACAACTTGGGGAAGAGAGGATTTATTTGGCTTATGCTTCCATATCTTAGTTCATTATCAAAGGAAGTCATAATAGGAACTCACACAGGGCAGGAACCTGGAGATAGGAGCTGATGCAGAGGCCATGGAGGAGTGCTGCTTATTGGCTTGCTATCCATAGCTTGCTCAGCCTGCCTTCTTATAGAACCCAGGACTATCACCCAGGGATGGCCACACCCAAAATGGGCTGGACCTTCCCCATCAATCACTAATTAAGAAAATGCCCTATAGGCTTGCCTGTGGTCTCATCTTATGGAAGGAAGTGTTTTCTTCCATCTCCCAAGTGATTCTGTTCTATGTCAAATTGACATAAGACTAACCAGCACACAATCCAAGCTGGGCTACACTACTTCTGTGTCTCATGGTGGTGCTGACAAATCCTATGGAAGGTAGAGGTCCCAGTGAACGACCAGGAGCAGTACTCACGGGGATATCTGCAGTGGCTAGAACTGGTGCAGCTCTTCAGACACGTCCATCTCAAGGACTGAGTGTCTCGCTTGGGGTTTAGGGTCTTTCTTCTCTCTGCTTGGTAAAGATCTGCTGGTGCTGTTTTGACAGGAGGACATTGACTTGAAAGCACTTGGGTTTGACATGGCAGAAGGTGTGAATGAGCCTTGTTTCCCAGGGGACTGTGGAATATTTGTTACTAAAGTGGACAAAGGAAGTATTGCTGATGGTCGCTTAAGGTAAGAGCTGAGGAGGTGCAGCCCTTGGAGGGCAAGAGGGGCCTTGCCACCCAATGTAGAGTACTTCAAGGAGCACAGCTGGCAGCAAAATGAACATGTCCTAGTATCAGAGGACTCACAGAGCTATCTGAAGCTCCAAGCTCAACTGGGATGGTCTTAAAGGAGACCAACCACTCTTGAGTGTCCCCTGAATCTGGCTTTTCTCCAGGTAGCAGGAGCTGTGTTTTTGCTTCTCTGGGAGATGAGGGCTCAGGGCTATGTGATGAGAGCAGGATGTGGCAGTGTCTGCTCATTCCATGAAATGCTGAAAAGGATAGAGTAATATACTATCCTAACTACTGCCAAGTACTGGTGTGCACACTGTATCTTTTAATCTTTAATCTTTATAATTCAAGGCAAGTATAAACATTGCCCCTTATAGATGAGGACACAGAAATCCTAGGTTCCATAGCTAGTAAGTGGCAGAGTCAGGATCTGAAGCCAAGGCTGCCTAACATCAGCATCCATGAGTTTTATTACCATGTACTCTGGAGGCTGCAACCCTCATGAGTTTGGATGCGGGAACCTACTAGCTGACATGTGAGCCCGGAAATGGACATGGTAGTGAGGGGCAGCTGCCGGTCCCAGGATCTGAGTGGGTGCCTGCCTGACATTGTCCCTCCTCAGGGTCAACGACTGGCTGCTGAGAATCAACGATGTGGACCTCATCAACAAGGACAAGAAACAGGCCATCAAGGCACTCCTTAATGGAGAAGGAGCCATCAACATGGTTGTGAGGCGGAGGAAGTCCCTAGGTGGGAAGGTCGTCACACCTCTGCATATCAACCTCAGTGGACAGAAAGGTAGTAGGCCTCAAGATGAGGCAGACCTCCTCTCTGCTCGAGGGGGACTGTGTTTGTAGGATCACCTCATTCCCAAAGATGCATGTTGATGGTGTCTTAATGCAGCCCAGGTGCTCTCCTGGTGGGAGGTCGTCTGAGTCCAGTGCCTGACTCCCCAAATAGGGGTGTGATGAGCTCCCTGAGGGGATGGCACAGAATGGGATCCAGTCCCTTTGATAAATTTAGTCAGCAGAATTGGCATGGGGCAGCCAGACCAGGTCATCCAGTGCCCTCCTGTGACTTGCAGACAGTGGCATCAGTTTGGAGAATGGAGTGTATGCTGCCGCTGTGGTGCCTGGAAGCCCGGCTGCCAAAGAGGGGTCCCTCGCCGTGGGAGACAGGATTGTTGCGGTGAGTCTCCAGAACAGAGCGAGCTGTCTGCTTTGCGCAGGCCAGGAGCCT
This sequence comes from Mastomys natalensis, assembly GCA_021653895.1. NCBI lineage: Eukaryota > Metazoa > Chordata > Mammalia > Rodentia > Muridae > Mastomys > Mastomys natalensis. Next base: position 1,629,692 of record JAJTUV010000261.1, on the reverse strand, counting down.
TGAATAAGAGGTCATGGGTATTGTACTGTATGAACATTAAAAATAATTCCTTTTTCCTAAGGAAAGTGCTGAGTTGTTGTGACAGTGAATGCTATACAACATTAGGAAGAATAGAGTAGTCTAGGAGGAAGAAGAGAATCTTTTTTTTGCTGCTGCACACTGAAGGCAGTCAAGCCTTTCTTAAGCATTCTTTAATATGTGGATGCCTATAATGGACACTTCTCCAAGAATGAACATCTGGGATTTGTTTTTCAATCGTGTATGTATGTATGTATGTATGTTTTGGGAGGAGATTAGGCAATCCAGTAATCCACCTGCCTCGGAGTGATTGTGTCTGGTTTAAGTATACTTTTTTACTGAACAATATGCCTACTCTATTAGCTTTTTTTTTTTTTTTTAATTACCAATATAAAACTTGTTTGCTATAAAATGGTCACATGATTTTTTAAAACATCACATAGAGCAAAAAGTAGTAGTTCTCCTTCTGCTTTGAATCCACTCCTAGAGATTTGCCTGGACATGGTAGGTGCTACAGCCCAGACCTTGAATGTTTAGGGTTCTAGCTTTGTGTTTAAACACAACAGTGGGATCTGCGGTTTGCATTCTATATCACGGGTGCTTTCTAAGTCAGTTTTCACTAACGGTACCTACCTCACGAGGCTGGACTGCTTAACTATGCATCCTTAAAACTGCTTCCTTTCGATGACATATAGTTGTTATCACCATCTGCTGTTGTCCCAGGTCCCGCAGTGAGCCTCGCCTGTAGTACAACTGTTTCTGAACGCCCTAATCTCAACACTAAATGAGAAATGTCAGCATTTTCTGAGTATCAGGGCTTGCATGTGTCAATTTTCAGACCAACCTGCTGATGTGGGAAGCACATGTCCCTTTTGATAGCGCACATGTAAAATTCTAGTTCTGTACAAGGTGGTAGTGACAGCAGGTCATCTGCTTCTGGAGCCATCTGTGGATTCCCATGGTTAACAGTTTACTGTGTTTACTTCCAGCACTGTTTCAAGCATGCCCATTGCTGGCTTTACTGTGTTTTATAGCTTTGTTTTATAGCTCATTTGGAACTGTAACATCCTTATTTGTTCCCTTTGCATTTTCTTTTTGACCTCATGACCTAGAGAGATTAATGTCTTAAATTGATATATTTAATCAGTCAGTGGTATTGGAGATGGAACCTAAGGTGTAGACTCTCATGTGTCTATTTAAGCTGTCTACACAGAGCACATCTTCAGCCCTCATTTGGGTCCTCAGGGATATCAGCTTTTGTTACTAGCCAGTCCAGTGTGGGCATCTTTGCATTTATAAGCAGTGCTCAGTGGCTACCAGTAACCTCTCCTGTCAGCCTCACCAGAACCTAATGGAGAGGGCTCATCACTGCACATCCTTGCCAGTGTTCCTCAGATTTGAGGAAAACCAGTGCTTAAACACAGCATGGTCGCATGGAAAGGTCTTAAAACTGGAGACAAGGTACCAGGAAATGCTCATTAATTGCCCTTCCCAATATAATCACATTCTGTAGATATTTTCTTTTTAGTTTTTAATGTGTGGAGGTGGCAGTGTGTGTCTTTGTATGGGTACAAGTATGTTCAGATGTGCATATGCATATGTTTCAGAACATGTGGAGACCAGCGATCACCCTTGAGAGTTGCTCCACAAGAATCATCTGTCTTTTCTTGTTTTTGAATTGTTTTTTTTTAAATGATATCATGTGCAGCATTGTGAGGGCACAGTGGAGCATTGTGATGTCATAAAAATGTGACATGTCTTAGCATAATTGAGCATTGTGCTATGACGATACATGATAGCACAACTGAGCAGTGTTATATAGCACTGTGGTAGCATACTGTGAAAACACAGTAGAGCATTCTGATATCATGGTGGAGCTGTAATGTCATATGCAGTGTTATGACAGCGTCATGGAGCATTGTGATGCCACTTTGAAGCAATGTGATATTCCAGTTGAGCGGTGACAACACTGTGAACCACTAGAAACTCAGTCACAAGTAAAATTATTTAAGGACAGTGATGTGGGGGCACTGGTTAGTATTTTATTGGCACATGGGAGCATTGCGATGTCACACACTTGAGCTATGATGTCATAACATAACACTGTCTTGGCACAGTTGAGCATTTTGATATGACTTGTATTGTGTGAGACTTTTAAAAATATCTTTTACTTATTTATTGACAGTTTCACACATGTATACAATCTACCTTGATCCCCTCCTGCTTCCCTCAACAACTTCCCACCCACAACTGCCACGCCCTGTTCAGACATTAGAGCTTCACAGCACTGCTCCCCGGCTTCCCTCTTAAATTCTGTCTCCAATTCTTTGTGTTCTCTGAGGCTTGGGTAGTTGATATAGATGATCAGTTTAAGGCTGATCACTCAGGAGCCGTTTATTCTCTCCACTTCGGTCAGCTATGAGTCAGTACATTAACCAGTGTCCACTGCAGAAAGAGGCTTCGCTGGCTGAGGTTGAAAACAGCATAAAACCATAGATGCAAACGTAAGTATTTAGAAGGTAGTTTGACAACGTTGAACATTTAGCAAAACAACTTCCAAAGCCATGAGCTTGACCAGGTTTACGATATCAGGCTTGAATTCCCTTCTCTGGAGCAGACCTCAGATTCAATCAGAAAGCATTTAGTTATCCTTTAGACACATAGAACTGTTTCTTTATCAGACAGGTTCCCCTTCTGTCCCTTCTTTACAGTTCCCCTCCTGCACACTGTCTCCTACCCTGGCAGTTAAGTTGTACCGTGAATGACATCATACAGTATGTGACTTCATCAAGGCTGTATTCACTCATCACCACCTATGGCAGCCTTCAAGTGTACTGGGTCCTAACAGTTCTTTTCATTACCAAGTGTTTCCATGGCTTGGGTGTACCACACAGAGACATTCACCACGCCGTGTGCTTTTTTAGAAAAAGTTTGACCATGTCTATGAGGGGTGAGGACAGATTCCAGGAGAGTGTGTTGATTCTCTTTGACAATGGCAGTGCTTCATTTCATGTGGTACTTTCTGTGTCGCAAATGCTTCTCAAAGCTGTGTTCTCCTTTCCATTCTCCACCCACCTTTGGGAGGCAGATGTATTTCTTGGCCACTTATGCATGAAGGAGTGGACTGGTAGCATACAGTAGGATGTCTCCTTGGGGTCCCCTATGTTCTGGCCCACCCAGTGTGATGTTAGGATTATGTTCCATTTGCTTCAGAAGATACTTACCTAGGCCCAGGTGCTGCTGGGGAGGGTCTTGCTTTCCTCCACTAATCCCTGAGTTTGGCTCCTTACATAAACAGTCCTAGGATTGGCAGGTAGGCCAACCCCTGGCCAGGCAGCCTGGGATCACTGAGGCCGCCCATCAATAGGCCTGACCAGCTCTCTCTTTGGCCCTAGATCAATGGTATTGCACTGGACAATAAGTCTCTGAATGAATGTGAATCTCTGCTGCGCAGCTGTCAAGACTCCTTGACCCTCTCCCTCTTGAAGGTGAGTACTGGGCACTTCTGCCACAGTTAGGAGGGTAAGAAGAAGCCTCGGCTCCATGCTCCTGAGCTGTTTCTAAAGAGCGCCAGGATCCTTGGGGAAAAATATATTGATTTCCAAATGCAGGGTGTAGGAAAAGCTGATGGGTTGGAAAATAGTGCTGTTGAGAACAGCTGGGCACATTTCACACGGGACTGGAAGTCTGATGGTCCTAGAGATAGGTTCCTTAGGCCTGGCAGTGACCTTGGAATTTAGTGAAGCATGACCATCTGTGATTGTTCACTCAGAAGTTCTTAGCTGAGGACATACCAAGATATATGTACCTTTCCTCATGTCAGCATTGATGAAGATGGTAAAGGCTATCTGGTAAAATCGTTGAATCTGGTGAGTGGGTGTATAGACACTCATTATACTTGTATATCAACTTTCCTACACAGTTGAAAAGGTTACCAATAGAAATTTAGAAACATGAGTCTGTCCAGTACACTATGAGATGTTTTCTAAGTTACTCTTTTAAACTAATAGATATTTGGGGATTGTTTTAAGTCTACAGAACATCTGGGCTGGCAGACTGTTCTTGTGTATTCCTTTATGTGGGCCTTCCAGCTTAGGTTTCCCCTGGTATTGACACCTTGCATTTGTGTGGTACATTTGGTACTGTACTGTCACAGAAATGACATGTGCTGTCACTTCTGCCTAGCTTAATGGGGGTTCACTGTTGATGTTGTATATTCTGTGGGTTTGGACCAGTGCTGCAACCCTTTAATACGGTTCCTCATGTTGTGGTGACCCCCAACCATAAAGTTATTTTCCTTGCTACTTTATAACTTCATTACTGTAGTTTTGCTACTGTTGTGGATTGTAAGGTAAACCCCATAAGTTGAGACCTGCTGGTTTGGACATATATATACTAACACATAGCCATCATTAAAGTACTCCACAGGTATTTTCACTGCCCTGAAAGTCTCCTGTGTTCTCCTTAGTCGTTTCCACTTCTTCTTAGGCTCCCAAGAACCACCAATCCTTTTACTGTCTCCAGACCTCTGCCTTTCCTAGAGTACCATGTAGCTGTCCCCACTTTCACATAGGCTTGCTCATTTACAATTGGTTGTTTCTGTGTCTTCTTGTGACACAAGAGCTCTCCTCTTAGCCCTGGTTAGTTTTCTGTTGCCTGAGTTACCATGAATAATTTACCTTAATGCTTAATGATTCTTACACAGTGTGCAGGTTGCTGCAGACAAGTGCTCAACGCCAATAGGATTTTATTGCTCTTATGAGTTTTGCATAGCCAAGCTCATTAGAAAACTTAGACACTAATACGTACATGCATCTGTGTGTGCCCGTTGTATGTCTGTCTGTCTCTGCCGAGGAGCTGTGGCTGTTCTTTTCCACCGCTTCATTCCGGGGATGGTTTCCAATGGCAGTTGTAAGCAACCGCATCTCACCTCCTCTCTCTCTTGCCCCTCTGCACCCCTGGCTCAGGTGTTTCCCCAGAGCTCCTCATGGAGTGGCCAGAACATCTTTGAAAATATCAAGGACTCAGATAGGATGCTGAGTTGCCGAGCCCATGGCCCAGAGGTCCAGTCGCATAGCAAACGGAACTTGTTACAGCACAATAATTCCACGCAGACGGACATTTTCTACACTGACCGGCTGGAGGACAGGAAGGAGCTGGCACATTCTGGAGGCAGCAGTTCTTTTCTGCACAAACCCTTCTCTGGAGCCTCCTCTCCAGCCTCCCCTCAGGCCTGTCCTAGTACCTCTGAGCGTAGTCTGAACTCATTCCGCTCTGATACCTCTGCAGAACGTGGCTATGGGCTGGTGGATGTGCAGAGCCAGCGGCCGCTGCTGTCTTTTGAGACTGAGGTGGGCCCCTGTGGGGCAGTAGAGGCTCCCCTGGACAAGATAGATCCTGAGGGCTCCAATAGTGGTGGGACCTGGCCCAAGGCTGTGATTGGCTCCACGTCAGGGCCTGAGAAGCTCTCTGTGTATAAGAAACCCAAGCAAAGGAAGTCCATCTTTGACCCAAATACTTTCAAGCGCCCACAGACACCCCCCAAAATAGACTACTTACTTCCAGGCCCTGGGCTTACTCATTCCCCTGAGCCCTCCAAGAGGGTAGGGTCTCTGACACCCCCAAAGCCCCGAGGAGAAGTGACTCTATCAAGTTCCAACACAGGTTGGAGACCAGTTCTGAGTCAGAAGCCACTTTGGTGGGCAGCTCACCTTCCACAAGCCCTCCAAGTGCCCCACCTCCCAGTATGGACCCCGGAGAGCCCATGCATGCTTCACCTCCTCGGAAGGCCAGGGTCCGCATTGCCTCTAGCTACCACTCTGAAGGGGATGGAGACACCTCTTACCTGCCTGCCAAGAAGCCCTGTGATGAAGACCTCACCTCCCAGAAAGTGGACGAGCTAGGACAGAAGCGGCGCCGGCCAAAGTCTGCCCCCAGTTTTCGGCCCAAGATCTCTCCAGTAGTGATCCCTGCTCAGTGCCTGGAGGTAGAGGTTGGACTAGAGCAGCTGGGATGGGAGCCTGCATAAGAGCCCACACAGTTTCCCAGGCTCGTAGAGCCTTTGGTGTTGGTGTGTGCCTTCAGGAGTGCATGGTGGCAGGTGGATGCCCGTGAGCAACAGTCCTCTCTAGGTGGTGGGAAGGGTCATGGGGCATGCATGGCAGTGGGGAATGGCACCAAGAGAGCACTTACCTGGACATAATGTTTGGTTTGCTTTCTAAAGAAGTTTTTGAACTTGTTTTTTTTGAAAAAGCTAAGTGACAGATTTGGCCCAAAACATTATGGGGAGATGGATGGTCCACATGAAGCTGGTAGTTGGAGAGACCAACTGCGTGTGCTTATTTCTAGAAAGGGAGACCGCTTGGAGCTGAAACTCCTGGGGCACAGTGCACGCTGCTCACTGCACCCCGTCTCAGACATGCCTTCTCATCTGCCATTCCCACAGTCTGTTTATTTGAAAGATAGATTCTTTCTCTGCGTTTGTCTTCTGATGGGTCTGGAGAGGAAACCCTTTGTCTCTGCAGGTGTTGGGCAATGTGAATGGGCAGTGTCTCCCCCCACTGGTCACTCCTTAGCTGGAGTGGGAGGAGCTGGTGCCTGGGCAGAAGTCAGCTTCCAAACATGCTGAGTCCTCCTTTCTCCAGCAGACATTCTTGCCTTTGATTCTGCAGGAACAGGATTGTGCTCCAGCCAGTGGAGAGCTCTCCCCTGAGGGCCAGGAATGGTCCCCGTACTCACCAGGGCATGCTAGCCGGCATGGCAACCCCCTACTATACCCCAACCGGCCATCTGTGGGTAAGCTGCTGGGACAGGAACTGGGAGCAGGGTTGGTATGGGCTCACAGGGATGTCCAGTCTTTGGGAGGAGGGGATATTGTCACATATATTCAGCCTGTAATTGTGGTTGTTGGTTCTGTCTCTGAAGGATATGTTCTTGGCTCATGGTCATGGGTCAGTCCTCTCTTACAGTTGGGGAAAGGCCAGTGGTCAAAGCCATACAGCAAATTTGGTGGCTAAAACTCTCTACTTAGAATCCTTTTCCTTAAAGACTGTGACTATCTGGTGTTTGTGGGAGGGTGGGTGCCAGTCCAGCGCTGTCGGGATGTCCTGGAACCACTGTTCTGACTCAGCCCATTTCTAGGCACTGTTCCCCGGAGTATGACCCCCAGCAGCACTGTGAGCTCCATTCTGAGGAACCCTATTTATACTGTACGCAGCCACAGGGTGGTTCCCTGCGGCTCTCCACCTGTGCCGCGTGATGCTGGCTCCCAGAGCTTGTCACCCAGGTATGTCAAGGCACCTATCCTATCCTGAGTACCAGCTGTCCAGTCTTCTGGTTGGAGAGCTATTCACACAGAGGCCTGTGAACAGAGAAGGCTTTTGGCTACCTAGAAAAGGACTGAGGAAGCAGAACTGGGCTTAGAGGATCCTGTGTGAGCTCACCCTGGTATTCAAAGAAACCCGAAATTAAGAAAAATGAGAGGAGGGGCTCAGGATCACCCTATTCATTTGTTTGGCAAATTTTTTAACGAGCACCTACTATGCCCCAATGGTTGTTCTGGTTTCAAAGGCAGACAGTGGTAAACTTGAAAGGCAGCCTTTCACTTATGTGGAAGGCAGACAGATGAGAATGTATACAGGGTGTGGTGATAAGTGGTCCTGAGACAGTGAAACCGGGTGATAGCTGGACTGTGATTGGAAAGAGGGTGTCTAGGTCAGAGTGGTTTCAGAGGCTGCTGTGGCATGAGAGCAGCTGTTGTGACTAGAAGGACAGTAGTGGCAGGCAGGGGAGCTGGGATATAGGTCAGTGGTAGAACACTTGCCTACATGCACAGGCCCCGGGGTTTAATGCCTCAATGAGAAAAAAATAAAACAACAGTACCCATACAAAAGTTCTGAATGGAGAGCTGCAGGGCTGAGGGCTGGCTTCCTGGGAGGGAGCATAGGCAAAGCTTGCCAGTGAGTCAGGAGGAGGCCCACTAAGGCACAAACTCTGAAAGACCTCCAGAGGAGACCTCAGGAGGAGGAGTTTTAAGTGGGGAAGAGATGTCATCACTACACAACCTAAACCACTTTGTTGGGACTGACTGCAGACCAGTCAGCGTGCATAGCCCCTGGCTGATCTCTCCTAGCCTAGCTTCCTGGGTTTGCTGTCCTGAGTGAGCTACAACCCTGCTCTATCTAGGACCCTCCCCCAGACCATGCCCCCTCAAGGCAGAATCTCGTTTTCCCTGTCCATCCCACCCCTGTACTGGCCCTTGTGTGGTCCCTCTGCTACTGACGGTCCTGAATAGATGCTGTCTGTGAGAAGCAACTAGTGTCAGTCTGCTCTCCTAGGCAAACAGCAAGGACACCTTACTCTTCTTCTGTCTTAAGGAGATTCAGGCCGCTTACTGGGTTTCTCCCTGGTCGTCATGTCTGGTCTTAGCCCTTCTCCAGGGCCCCTCATCTCTCTGATTCACTCACAGTGTCCAGCATCAGGGACGCCTCAGCCTGGACCTGAGCCACAGGGCCTACAGTGACTACTCTGAGATGAGAGCTCCCAGGGTTCCAACTCTCTGCCCTCCAGTGCCCGCCTTGGTAACTACCACTGGTGTTTTAGTAAGCAGGGCTTTGGGTGGGCTGTCCACATGACTCCTTTCCCTCCAGTTCCCTCCTCTGGATGACTGATGTCCCGTGAGCTGTCTGTCATGTCAATGTTTTCTGAGCCGCTGCCTTTGCCTGCAGGGTCTATGATGGTTGCATGGTAGTTCCAGGTGACCTCTTGGTTGGAGTCCTGTTTCCTGACCCTGAGTTAGTCATTCTGGGTGTCCTATATGGATACATACTTGGGGGAAATGTAACCCAGAGGAGGTGTCCTGTTGCCCAGTATACGACCCTGGGAAAGATCTTTAGGGCTTCAGAGAGAAGATGGAACATCCAGTGCAGCAGCTAGGTGACTGTTGCATTTTAGGGCATATACTCCCGTTCTAGAACATTCCAGGTTTGCTTCTCTATAGTCCTGCATGGATCATTTCCCTCAGGGATATTCAACAGGCTTTTTGTGTTATTGTGCTGACTGCTGAGTGGATGTGAGGACCTAGGGCTGTGGTTTAGTCACAGGGCCTGACACCATGTTTCCTCCTGGAACAACAGGGTCTTCCAGTAACCTGCAGTTCAAGGCAGAGCGGATTAAGATTCCATTAACACCAAGATATCCCCGGTCTGTCATGGGCTCTGACAGAGGTAGGAAATCGGCATTCCCTCCTGTGCCTGCTGCCCCTGGGTCCCCTTCTAGTCATCTCTGTGGGCTGGTAAAAGATGACTGAGCCTAGCCCTCACCTGTTGCTGTGGGGATAGTAGGCAATGTGGAGACCCTTGTCAGGGCCCCAGGTGCAGGATGAGATGCATGCAGCCTGTGTGGAGATGGCAGAGCCAGTCACGTCTGCCTCTTTTTTCTTGGCAGGCTCATTGTCACATTCTGAATGTAGCACTCCTCCCCGGTCCCCTCTGAATATCGATACCCTGTCCTCCTGTAGCCAGCCTCAGACCTCAGCCTCCACTTTGCCCAGAATTGCGATCAACCCCTCTTCCCATGGGGAGCGAAGGAAGGACAGGTAAGTGCAATGGACACCTGTGGCTGGGGTAACCCAGAGCACTTCATAGTCCAGAGTGCCTGAGGCCTACTGTAGAAACAGTGGGTGCTGGAGACCCAGCAGGTCAGTTGTGGATGGCGGGAACAGAGCAAGTTGGACTCTTCCCCCAAGCAGTGACTAAGCAAGATGCTGGAGATGGTCTGGTGGTGACAGGGATATCGAAGTGCTTGCTACTTAACTGCTTGCCAGGCCCATTTAGAACACTGTTCTAAAAGTCTCGGTTGCATGAGTGTTCCTACAATTAAGTCCATTTCACAAGAGTGGGCTGTATCCAAACCACCTGCAGGAGTTCAGTGGATGCAAAAGCAGTGACTGGCCTGATCACACTAGAACCGGGACTCATTCTTATCCCTTGGTCTTTGGCCCCCACATACAGTTTGCTGCATTTTTTGGTTCTTTTGCCCTGCCCCAAAGTTTATTTTATTTTATTTGGAGAAATGAAATGCTCACAGGCAAGTGGATCTCTATGAGTTCCAAAATAGCCAAGTAAGACCCTGTCTTACCACATAGTAAGAACCTGTTGCAAAACAAAACAAACCCTAAATACATACATAAATAAAATAGGTCATATTTGATTTGAAAATCTCAACTTGTGAGAAAAGAAACTCAGCAAGTATTACCCTGAGAGCCCAGGGGAACAGATGTATCTAACCCCAGGGTGCAGGGCACTGGCCCAGGGCATCAGGTACAGAACCTAGGGCAGTGTTCAGGGTTCTTTCTGGCTGGCACACATGAGAATGTGGAAGGATTTGCTCAGCTCTGGCTCTGCCTTCTCCAAATGATGTGTGTCCTCAGAAGTAGAAAGGGCCTTGTCACGTGAGTGATGCACCCATCATTAGCACCCTGCTTTTTGAGAGAGCCAGGTAGGTATGAGTGATTCCTGCCCCGCCCTGCTACCAGTGAAGTTAGAGATGAATGATGGGAAGATGGAGAAGTAGACATCTGCTGCTCTCCCTTCAGATGCCATTGTTCACAGTCGAGGCCCTCTGTCAAAGTCTGCCCATGCATAGGTATGGACTGGCTTAGTTAGGGTTTCATTGTTGTAAAGAGACACCAGGACCAAGGAAACTCTTAAAAATATAAAGGCAAGCATTTAATTGAGCTGGCTTACAGTTCAGAGGTTCAGTCCATTATCATCATGGTGGGAAGCATGGCAGCATGCAGGCAGGCATGGTGCTGTAAGAACTGAGAGTTACATACCTTGATCCAAAGGCAGCCAGGAGGAGACTCTCTTCCACACTGGGCAGAACTTGAGCACTAGAAGACCTCAAAGCCGGTCTACAGAGTGACACACACTTATACCAACAAGCCACTCCTCCTAATAGTGCCATTTCCCATAGGCCAAACATATTTAAATCACCACATTGCTATAACTTGAATAAAAACAAACCTACTGACACAAACATGCATATAGGTCACTAGGAGTTTCTCCCACCCAGAGTTTCTCTGTCTTTCCATGTCAGGAAACCCTGATTCATAGGGTCATTTGGAAGTTTCTTGTGTGTGTGTTTGTGTGTGTGTTTGTGTGTGTGTGTGTGTGTGTCTGTCTGTCTGTGTCTGGCTATGTGTGTGTGTATGTGTCCATGTGTGTGTCTTTGAGTTTGTCTGTGTATATGTCTGTATGTCTGTGTGTGTTTGTGTTGAGGCACCACCACCGCACTTTTACAGGCTAAACACACTATGTCAATGTGGACAGAGGGAGCGCTAGTCACTGCATGAGGATGAACTAGTGGAAACTAGTCTTGCTTCCTCCTTGATGTAACTCTGCTGCTCTCTGTCTTCTTAGGCTGGGCCATGAGGATGGTCTTTAGATGGTTGTCTGCTAAGGGTCCTTCTAACTACTTGGCACTCTAGTGCATGTACAATGGCAGAACTTACTGTAGAGCTAGGTCGAGGGAAGACCTGTAGAGGGATGGGTTTGGGAAGTAAAACTGCCTGGCAGGGTGTCAGTAGAATGTAAGAATTTCATGGGAGTATGGGATGGTGAGATGGCTCAGCAGATAAAGACATTTGTTGCCAGGCCTGTCCACCTGAGTTTGATCCTCTGGACCTAGTAGTGGAAGGATAGAACTGACCCCACCTTGACCTCCCAAATTGTCTTCTTATCCCCATACATACACATGGCATGCATATGTGTGCACGCACATATGTACACACAAATAAATAAATGAATATAAAGATAAAATATGTTGTTTTAAATTAGGGGACAAAAGCATTTTACTGTTTGCTATTCCAAGACACAGCTGTGGGGACTCAGGCCGAGGTCTTCTGAACTTGTGGGTGTTCTGTTTGGCTCACGGTAGTGACAGGCCTGTCTCAACCTGGAACTTTCCATGGGCTCTAGAGGGAACCCCCGTGGAAGGGTAATCCTCCTTCCTTAGCCTTTGACAGAGATCAAGAGGCCCTAGGCTGGTGAAGCTGCAGCTAGAGGAGAGCTTGGCAGTCTTGTGTCTGTTCAAGTGTGTAGTCTGTCCCCTTCTCTCCTAACCTTTACCCATCAATGTGTCTCTTCCACCACAGAATCCTTCTGAGGCTGCCCGTGGCCGTGAGGCCCAGGTCCTCCTCGATGAGGAGTCTGAGGTTGGCCTGACATGAGGTTCTCACACCCCTTCATGCCCTGGGATATGGGAGGCAGCTCCCTGGCCAGTAAATGCATGGACACATCCTTGCTCCAGTGTCCCTCAGCTCTCTTCTCATGGCTTAAAGCTGCTTCATCGTCATCCTAGGGACCCATAAGTATAAGAACTGACTATTCCTATCATTTGTGTGGGAGAGATTGTAACTGCAAAGCCATCACATTTCCCCAGTGGGTGTCTTCAGAACCTCTCCCACAGGGTCTTTTCATCAAATAAGTGTGTGTGTGTGTGTGTGTGTGTGTGATTTATAGTTCCCATGAACCATTCTCTGTCTTTTCCATGTTTGTTTTCATGTGCTGTGTTTGTATTGCATGCAGTTTCAGGAATGTGTACCTTTGCCCAAAGCTGGTTTTCCATTTTCTATCATTATCAGAACACCTGAGCTCCAGGCCATCCCTCACACTGCTGACTGCATGCTGGATCTAGCCCTCCCATTCTACTGCTTTGGCTCTGAAACCCTGAGACCTTTGGCTCTTTTTTCTAGGCCTTTCATGGAAGAGCCACGCCACGTGAAGGTGCAGAAGGGTTCAGAGCCTCTGGGCATCTCCATTGTGAGTGGAGAGAAGGGTGGTATCTATGTCTCCAAGGTGACCATGGGGAGCATCGCCCACCAGGCTGGACTTGAGTATGGGGACCAGTTACTTGAGGTAAGAGGGAGTGCCCCTTCCTTCTTTCCCTCCTCTCTTTCTCCCTACAAAGCATTGTTCCCACGTCCATGTTCCTGCCTCAGTCATTGCCCATCATTGACTCCACCCTGGGCATCTTCCCAGTTCAATGGCATAAACCTGAGGAGTGCCACTGAGCAGCAGGCCCGGCTCATCATCGGTCAGCAGTGTGACACCATCACCATCCTGGCCCAGTACAACCCACACATTCACCAACTCAACAGCCACTCCCGCTCCAGGTGAGCTTCCCAGGGGCTGGCGTCCAGAAGGGGTCGAGAGATGGGTATGATGGGGCTTACTTACCTGATGCCAGTTCCGAGTTTTTGAGATTATTCTAGTAAAGAAAAATGAATCACCTTGAATTTGGAGCAAGGGGTATCCAGGGACAGGATTCTGAAGCGCTAAGAGTGTAGATGGCTGGGGCTTGTGGGGAGGGAGGAGCTGTCATAACCAGAAGCTGAACCTCTGGCTCAGGATCCATACTCAGTGGTTGACTCTGTGTAAGCAGACACTGGACACCTGCCTGTACCTGCCCCTAAACTTTGGGTCCCAGGGTAGGTGACAGGAGGGTCGACATGTCCTATGCAGAGCCACCATGCATTGGATTGACAGAGAATAAAAGCAGACAAGAAAGGAAAGTGGCTTTGAGTGTCCTCCAGGCTGGACACCTTTGGAGAGGGTCCCTCGTTGGAGTCAGGCAGAGCCTGTGGGGCAGGTGGTAAAGTTCAGACTCCTGTGTCTGTCTTTCCAGGACTCGGCATGTGAAGCCGGGTTCCTTAGTCACAGTCCAGGCCTGTTGCCAGTGCAGGAGGGGTGGCTCCAGCTGCATGTGTGTATCACTTTCTTTCTGTTTTCCACCCCCAGCTCCCACCTGGACCCTGCTGCCACCCCTCACTCTACTCTCCAGGGTGGCAGTGCCGCAACCCCAGAACATCCCTCTGTCATTGACCCACTGATGGAACAGGATGAAGGCCCTGGCACCCCCCCAGCCAAGCAAAGCACCTCCAGCTCCAGGTCAGCATAGGCATGCTGAGTGTCCATTTGACCTCCAGCTCCAGTAGGACAGAGTCCACACCAGTCCTGGCATTTTCCCCTCTTCCCTTTCTCCTTTCTCTCCCCTCCTTCTGTCTGTCTATCTTTCCTTCTCCCATTCTGTTTCCAGACATCCCAACTTTATCAGCCAGGAACACCTTGGGGCTCTGGCCAGAAGGGCAATGTTGATGTATGGCCAGGCCCTGGCAAGAGTGGTGAGCTGCTATGCTGAGAGAGGCAGCCATGACTGAGCTCTGTGAGAGTTGCCAGCTAGGCAGGGCTGTTTCCCTGAGCAGGCTGGGGCTCTTGGAGAAGCTAGGGAACTGAATAGTATCTGGAGAGGGTTTTCTAATGGAAGCCTTATATCAACCCAGTGTCATGCAGATGGAGGTAGCTCTGCCTGGGGACACTCCCACTGGAATATAGCTGCAGGCAAATTGTCGCCAGGGTTGGGCTCTACTTTTGTCTCCAGTTCTGGGTGTCCACTGGTGTCTGGCTTCCTTACTGTGTTCCCAGCCTCACCTGTGCCTCTTCTGTTCTTGCCCGCGAGAGCCCTGCAGAGAAACTGCTCAGGTGTGTCCCGGAGTGAGCTGTTTCTAATCAGCGAGGCTAAGGCAGGCAAGCTCAGTCCAGGAAGGCATGTCTCCTTAGGCACTGAGGCACAGCTGGGCCAGAAGCATGGGTGTCGCCCTTAGCTCTGTCCCCTAATGTCTTTCTTGTTTTCTTTCTGAATGGTTGGTTGGCCTCTTTCTTCAGTCTCTCACATTGATACCCTCAGCCTCTGACCCTGTACTGACTCAACAGAGAGGGCCTGTGACCAGCCCACCCTTTGGCTCTCTGGAAGTCCAGACCTGTGAAGCAAGCAGGCAGAGCATTGGCCATGACTCAGTCTGCCTCTCTCCTTGTACGTATTAAAGACTTCATTTTCCTTCCCAAAAGGATTGTGGGAGATACCAGCAAGAAGACTCCTGAACCCCGCATTGTTTTCATCAAGAAATCCCAGCTGGATCTAGGGGTACACTTGTGTGGTGGGAACCTGCATGGAGTGTTTGTGGCCGAGGTGGAAGATGACAGTCCTGCCAAGGGTCCTGATGGCCTCGTGCCAGGAGACCTCATCCTAGAGGTAAGTTCTTCCATTGTGTGTGCCAGGCCATGTTCATGTGTTGTCAGCTTGTGTCCTTTCACATGACACAGGATATGGAATTCCCCTTCACCTAGCAACTTGTCAAGGGGGGTTATTCGTGTTCTAAACCATGAGTACTACCAAGCCCTGGGCAGTGAGGTAGGCTACTGAGACATCCCAAGGGCTCAGCCTTGCCTCTAATCTGGGACAGCCAGAAGGAAGTGCCAGTCTCATGAGCCATAGGTCTCTGAGGTGACTGGTTTGGCTCTCTTTGTCAGTCTCTGGGTCTCCTGTGTCCTGGGGGACAGCACATAGATGGCTGTCTTATATAGTCACTATTATATAGTTGCTGTGATCAAACACCATGGCCAAAGCAACTTTGGGAGGAAAGGATTTATTTCAGCTTACCCTTCTAGGCAACAAAACAGTCCATCACTGAGGGAAGTCAGGGCAGAACTCCAACAGGACAGGAACCTGGAGGCAGGAGCTGATGCAGAGATCATGGAGGAGTGCTGCCTACTGGCTTGCTCTCTGTGTCCTGCATAGCCTGCTTTCTTATAGAACCCAAGTCCAGCAGGGACTGGGTGACCCCTCCCACAATGGACTGCACCTTTTCACATCAATCACTAATTAAGAAAATGTTCAATAAGTTTGCCTACTTCCCAGTCTTATGGAGGCATTTCCCCAGCTGATGTTCTCTCCCCTCAGATGACTGTAGCTTGTGTCAAGTTGACATACAAATAGCCAGCACAATGCCAAAGATACAGTTTCATAAGCAGCAAATAGAGGTCATCATTGCTAGGTGGTTCCATTGGCGCTAGTAGCCATGAAGTCATATAGGGCAGGACACTGGGGAGGCCTATAGCAGGGAGCCGGCAGAGTCTCAGACCAGGCACCATCCTGCAACCTTCTGAGTACCCAAGTGATCCCTGCCACTGTCTTTCTGACCCTGGTACCCTGACCCTTGTCAGTATGGCCACCTGGACATGCGCAGCAGGACCGTGGAGGACGTCTACGTGGAGATGCTGAAGCCTAAGGACAGTGTCCGCCTGAAGGTGCAGCACCGCCACGAGGAGTTCACCAGGGTCAAAGGCCTGCCTGGCGACAGCTTCTACATCAGGTGCCAGCAGCGAGGGCCCCCTATACCACTTGCCCCAGGGCTCAGGCCATCATTAGCATTGCTTTTGCCTGTATGAGATGCTTTTTTTTTTCTTTTGGTGGGGAGGGATTAAGACTGCAGGAATTTTGAGACCTGAAGCGTCTTACCTTGTGGGTTGTGTTCCTCCTTCGATTTCTCCTGAGTCTCTCAGAGCCCTCTGCAGTATGCATGGATCCCAGGGTGCCCATGGTACCTGTAAGTCATGTGGGCGTCATGATGTGGGATGGTATCAGGAATCTTCTCCGAATGGCTCAGGGCTCCTGTCATGTCCTCCATGACATGAGACACGGAGTCAATGAAAATTGTATGAGTGATACTCTTCTCACTCAGCAGGTGGGAGTGACTTGTTTTCCATCCTAAGGAGGTGACAGTCTACAGGAAGCAGTGGCTTTGACTTCAGAGACAGGCAGATAGAAAATGTCTGTTTGAAAGGACAGTGTGCAGGAAGTCTTTCTCAATGGGATGAGCTCTTAGCATTAGGGAAGGAAAGGGGATAACTCTGTCCTGCTCTGTAACGTATGTGAGGGGACCTCTTCAGGATGCTCTCAAATCCTTTTCTTCCTGATGTCTGGACACAACACAGACAGCTGTCTCAAGAGGCAGGTGTGTGGTATGGCTTCTTCAACCTGTGTCCTTTATTCCATGGTCCAGGGCCCTGTATGACCGTCTGGCAGAGGTGGAGCCTGAACTGAGTTTTAAGAAAGATGACATCCTATATGTAGATGACACATTGCCCCAGGGTATGTTTGGGTCCTGGATGGCCTGGCAGCTGGATGAGAATGCCCAGAAGATCCAGCGTGGACAGATACCCAGCAAATACGTGTAAGTCTTCTCCATCTCCAGGCAGGGACCACAGGGCTGACCAGTGTGGAGTGGCACCTCACAGGGGGACACTTGCCTGAGCTGCTGGAGAACGTCATTTGGGAGCTGCAGTTCCAGCACATGTGGCCCAGATCACTGTCCAGAAAGCAGCTCCTCGTAGTAGTCAGTGGACAGCAGTGCCACAGCCAATCAGGATGCATAATCTGTTCTTCCAAACAGTTAGGAAGCTGTCATTGTTATATCAGATGAGTCTGTCCAAGTGACTCATATAGGGGCCTGTATCATCACGACATATATACAATCATCTCCATAATTTTATTTACTTATAGACAGACAGACACAGATTGGAGAGGGTCTCATGTAGCTCTGTTGACCTCAAACTTTCTATGTAGACAAGATGACCTTGAGCTGATTCTCCTGCCTCCATCTCTTGAGTGTTCAAATCAAGATCATGTACTGCTATACTCACTTTATGAGGTGCCTTGAGCGTGCACTTTACCCACTAGATCACAATTCCAGTTACTGCAGAGTTAATGTGAAAGCATGTTCATTGCCTCTGAGAGAAACCCAATCAACTATTACCCTGTGTTACCCTATGTCTGTTTTTGGTTGCTATAACAAAATATTTGAGGCTGAGAAATTCGTAAGAAAAAGAGATTTGGTTTTCTCTTGGTTCTGGTGGCTGAGAGTGTGAAGTCAGCTGGCTTCATCTGTTCAGCATCTGCTGAAGCCCTCATTGGCCAGGAGGGCTTCACCAGATGGTAGGGGAGCAGAAGGAAGGAAGAGATCCTATGGCAAAACAGGAAGTGTCTTAGTGTTCTATTGCTGTGAAGAAACACCATGGCCACATCAACTCTTATAAAAGCAAACCTTTAATTGGGGCAGGCTTACAGTTTTAGAGGTTTAGTCCATTGTCATCATGACAAGATACATGGTGGCATGCAGGCAGACATGGTGCTAGAGAAGTAGCCGAGAGTCCACAGGCTTCACGGAGAGAGACTCTGAGACTGGCTTTGGCTTTTGAAACCCCAAAGCCCACCCACAGTGACACGCTCCTTCCAACAAAGCCACACCTCCTAATCCCTCTCAAGTAGTACCCCTCCCTGATCCCTTCGGAGGGTAGGGACCTAACCAGTCTCCACTACACAGTCTCTTAAAGACACTTTAGTACTTCATCTCAGTACGACTACTTTGGTGATCAAGTCTCCTACAGCATATGGACCCATATCCAAATCACTGCACTTACCCCGCAGCCCTAAGCCATTCATCTGCACTTAAAGTCTGTAGGTTTCTCTTTAGGCATTTCATGCAAATACAGTCACGTGGTACATGGTCAAACTGTAGTATCTGTACCTTCCATGGCAGGAAGCACAGCTAGCAGTGTCACTGGCACCGCTGCCTTGAGCTTGGTGTTGGTAGGAATTTACCTGCTCTGAAGCTGTACTCTGAACTTCTTGTTGCCATGGTGATGCCTGAGGGCCCTGAGCCATAGGAACAGCCAGTAGTTAAGGAGGCCTGAGGTTTCTGGGGGAGCTTCCTCTCTCCCCATGGTCCTCCCAGCATTTTCCTTCTCTGTGACTGCAGGATGGACCAAGAGTTCTCAAGGAGGCTCAGCATGTCCGAGGTCAAAGACGACAACACAGCCAAGACACTGTCGGCAGCTGCACGCCGTTCCTTCTTCCGAAGGAAACATAAACACAAACGCAGTGGGTCCAAAGATGGCAAGGACTTGCTTGCCCTGGACACCTTTTCCAATGACTCCATTCCTCTCTTTGAAGGCAAGTGTGCTGGGCTCACTCCAGTGGGCTCTGGGGGTGAGGGGTGAGAGTACCAAAGCTTCACCATGAGACTTCACAGAGCGTACATGCCTTCTGGGTACTTGTCTGTGGGTCTCCCTGCCCTCTTTGCCTGGTTTGGTCCACAAGGGCAAAGGGAGCAGAAATGTCAAGCTGGGGGTTTGGAAACCCTATGAGTACATACCGTGAATGACCACACTGGACCAGCTATCAGGATGCAGGTCAACTTTATTTAGGGCGATTCAAAGCTTATAAAGTTTTGGGGGACTGAGGAAGCATCCAGAATGGGCAAAGGTCACTTGCTGGGGACTTAGGGTACCTAACACCTCATTATCATGAGGAAACATTTTAGGAATCTTAGGTGCTGGCTGAACAGGTTTTATCAGTAGAAAGGAAATTGATCCTGTTAGATTATTGAGGCTATGTGACATTCCTTGGGCAGAGGCGTACTTGTGGGAGGTGGGGTGGGGTAGGGCTTAGAATTCCCCGGACAAGGTCAGTGAAGGAGAAGCCCTGCTAATGAAGGTAGTCTCCCTTATTGCACCATGCCCAGAGGCCTTCCCTTCATGGTGCACTTGGACCTTAATGAGCAGTTTTCCATACTTGTCGGGCAGGTGGACATTCGGGCTGGTGGGATGGTCCTGAGAGTCTGCCAGTACAGCATGTGGCTTTAATCCTCAAGGTCTCTTCTCAGCCACCGTATTTATTTGTGCCTCCAGCCCTGTTTCAGGAAGGAGAAGGCAAGGCAAAAGTAGCAAGGGCTAGGAGGCTGGGAGATGGCTCACTGCATAAAGTGCTTGCTGTACAAGCTCAAGGACCCAGTTCAGAGCCACATAGCGAAAGCCAGGCGTGCTGAGTCTGTGATCCCAGCACTGAGAATGAAGACAGATCAAGGGGGCTCATTGCCAACCAGCCTAGCTGAACCGTGAAACCAGGCGAGGTGGTACACACCTTCAATCTCAGCACTTGGGAGGCAAAGGCAGGTAGAGCTCTATGAAATTCAAGGATGGCCCGGTCTACATAAAAAATAGCCAGGTCAGCTGGGGCTATATAGTGAGACACTGTCTCAAATAAAGAAAGAAAGAAAGAAAAAAAGAAAGAAAGAAAAGAAAGAAAGAAAGAAAGAAAGAAAGAAAGAAAGAAAGAAAGAAAGAAGAAAGAAAGAAAGGAAGAAGCAAGCAAGCACAGTGAATGTTCCCTGTTACCATCAGGCAGGCTGGATCGACACAGTCCATGGGGAGTCCTAGTCTGCTCTCAGTTTC
The DNA here is from genome assembly GCA_021653895.1 of Mastomys natalensis. Lineage (NCBI taxonomy): Eukaryota > Metazoa > Chordata > Mammalia > Rodentia > Muridae > Mastomys > Mastomys natalensis. Next base: position 1,609,545 of record JAJTUV010000261.1, on the reverse strand, counting down.
TATACAACCTATAGCTTTAATGTGGGATTGTATGCATGTAAATGTAATATATACACATATAAAAGTTTACCTTTTGGTGATATTGTTGGCTCCGATTTGCCTTTTTACCTCTAAAGCCTGAAACACTATCCTTACATTAACAGAGTAAGTTGCTGTCATGTTACTGCAAGGTTTCTGTTGTGCTTCTTAACCAGGACCACTTGCCCGCCCCCTTCCTTCTTTTGAGCTATGCTCTCAGAAGCCCACTTCTTTCTTCCACAGGCGCCATCTCTCATGTGTTCAGTGAGGGGCTGGTGGGCGTGTCCGTGTCAGTGCTATAGAAGTTCTGCACTGCTTATTAAAGACATTTTTTAAAAATATTATTTTGTATGTGTATGAGTGTTTTACCTGCATGTACTTATGTGCACCAGGTGTGTGATGTGTCTACTGAGACCAGAAGAGGGTGTGAGATCTCCCCAGGGACTGGAGTTACTGATGGTTACGAGCCACCATGTGGTGCCAGGAACCTGGAAGGACAGCCTGTGCTAGGAACCATTGAGCCACCTTTCCATTCTCACCACTCATGTTGAAACTGGTTTTTAGCACCAAATGCCTTCTGGATTATTCTGTTTTCCTGCAATGACCCTTCTGTCACTGAAAAAACTCCCTGTCTTATTTCCAGTGGTGTCCCCTTTGGAAAATCTGTAAAGTGTGACCTTTCATTTCCAATCCCTTTTCCTCTTGCTTAGTCTCCACCCACTTGACCTCTTTTCTGGCCACCAAAGACGGAAGATGTTCATACTTTGAATTTCCTTGTAGTTTTGTTTACTGTTCCCGGGGTAGGGTAGGATAGCGTAGGGTAGGGTGGGGTAGAGTAGTGTAGGATAGGGCGGCTTTTATTTCACTGTGGCAGGCGGTGTTTAATACATCGTATCAGAGTATGCTCTATGTTGCTAGTGTGGATGAGTGGCAGGACATGCACATGAGCAAAGCACAAGTCTTCCATTACTATGTAATCAGGACTTTTAAAGTGTCCCTGTTACCTACCCTGTCTTTTCTTTGTGATCGCCCCTTCCTCCTCTTCCATATTCCCTTGTCTGTCCTGCTCTACTTTGAGCATAATCATATATTTCTATTTTGATTATTTGATTTTAAATAATCAAAATAATTTATGATTATTTGAGCATAACCATGTATTTCTATTATCTTGCCAGTTTCTTGTAGTCTGTTGGGGATTTCAGTGGCCTTGACCACCTGCCTCTGATGGCCCAGTCATTATGTGGACCAGTTTCCTAAGAAGTCTGAAGCGCTGGTCCCTGCACCCCCACTCACCAGCACCCCAGCTTCTGTACCATTCCTGTTGTCGCCCCAGTTAGTGCGTTGGTGGTGTTCACAGGTCCTCTAAACTTCTCCCGCCCGTCTGTCTGTCTGTCTGATCTTGTCATCTTTCTGCTTTCCTCCAAAACTTCTTAGGAATGCTGAGTGTACTCAGGGATGTATTTTCTCCATTTTTCCAAATGTTTTACTACTTTCCAGAATTCCCCTTCTGTATAGAATCTTAGATTGGTGTTCACAGGCTCACTGTGGTATGTTAGAAAATTGGTACCAAGCCCCCTCTAGATGCCCACATCTATAGGTGTCTGGTAACTCATGAATCGCTGGTATAGGGTTTGCATATGGCTTATCTCCCACATATTTAAGTGTCTCTAGATTACTCATAACACTTGATTTGAATATTTCTATCTCCAGTTGATTGAATCCATGAACTCAAAACTAGGAATACAGAGGGTGACTGCATTTTATTTAAGAGCTTTTAATTACCATTCTTAGAGCTAAAAGAGATGGCTCAGTGTGTGAAGGAGCTTGCTGAGCAAGCCTGGAGACTTGAGTTTGATTCCCTGATCTACATAAAGGTGAAAGGATTGCCTCTGTAAATGTTTTCTTCTGACCTCCATACGTGGCATACATGCCCACACATACAGATGATATGCATGCCCCCACACACAGATGGCATGAACAACTCGAAAAATGCTCTTCAAACGTGGGAAGATTGTTCCATGAGTAAAGTAAGTGCTTTCTTTACCTTCCAAATGCCAAGAGCCAGAGTTCAGATCCCCAGTGTTTATGTAAATGCCATGGAAGAACCATCAAGGAAGACAGCCAATGTCAGCTTCTAGTGTACACACACACACTGCAAGGGCATATGTTTATGGCTGCTGTAACAAATCACTATAAAGATAGTTTAAAAAATGTGTATTCGTTCTGAAAGCCAGATGTGCAAGACCAGTGCCACAGATCAAAGTCAAGGTGCCAGCAGCTGCCTGCAAAGCTGCGAAGGAAGTCTGTTCCTAACCTCTGTTGGTCCTGAGCACATCACTGTTGTCTTGAAACCTCTTTCTGTTCCTTCACATCCCCTTCTCCACCTTTGTCTGCCTCAAAATTCCATGTTCTGATGGGGACACCTGTGATGGCATTTAGGCTCCTCCCACACAACTCAGGAGAACTTTACCTCTCTAGAAAAGGTAATGATCATAGATTGTTGGGACCAAGAAGTGAGCCAGCTCTTGGAGCACATTTAGACACACCAGATAATGTTTCTATGAGTGCTGTCACTCACGTTTTTATGCCTAAGGTAACATGTCCCAGGCCCAGCGTGTTTGGGTGCTGTCTCTGATTCCGGCATCAGGCCTCGCTCTGCTGCCCAGGTATGCTTACCTTCTTGTTCTAACATCTACCACTTGATGTTAGAGAAAGTTCTAGCCCATTGTTTGCATCAAGCTGCTTCTATGTCGTCTTCATTCTCTGATGAGATCTTGTTGGTCTTGTGTCTTCTGCGTGCTTTCCAGCCCCTCTCTCTCACTGCTTCAGCCTGCGCAGTGCTTCCTGATGACTTTGCCCTGCGCTCTGTCCGTGCTGGTCAATGTCTGAATTTCAGAAATTGCCTTATCTAGTGCCAGAGTTGCCATTTGATTATTTGTAATAGACTTTCATTCTCCTGCCAAGACTGCCCTGATCTTGTCTGTCATAATAAAACTCGGCACCTGTGAGGATTGTCTGGCAGCTGTCCTGACTGGGCGACTCTGAGTCACTTTTTCTCTGCTCCATTCTGCTTCAGTCCTGCTTCATAAACATGCCTAGAAATTGTCAGTTGAGCTGTCAAGAACAGGGAATGTTAAGGCTGAGAGTTAAGCCTTCCAGCAGCACCTCAGGAGCCAGCACTGGTGGCCGCCTGGGTCCAAGGAGAGGCTGAGCTGACCTCGGCCCGACTGCAGCTTCTGTGCCGTGTGCAGTTCACTCTGACCCCTAGCTGTGCCCCACAGCTGGCACCTGGGTCTCAGCCCCGCTGCTCTGCAGTTTTGTGTTTTTCTTACACATTTAGCTTCTTGTTTCTTAGAGCTCTGGAATTTGGCAAATGTTTCCGGGAACACCTCTGATTTAGACTTAGATTTTAAAATTTTCTTTAAATTTACTTGTGAGTGGGGAGATAGTTAGGTATTATCTTCATGCATGCACATACATGGCATGCATGCCTTCCCCCTACACACACACACACACACACAACACACGAATGCACGCACGTGCGTGCCACACATGCCCTCTTCCCCACACATGGTACACCTCCCCCCCCCATATCATGTACAATTTAAAAAATGCTATACAAGGAGCTGGGACATTGTTTCATGAGTAAAGCATATATGATGTTGCACTTGTGTGTTTATGGTTGAACATGCACTCAAAGAGGCCAGAGAATGGCTTGTGTTATTTGAGACAAGGTCTCTTGCTGAACCTGAAGCTAGGCTGGCAGCCCTCATATCTCTATCCCACATGGCTGGGGTTATAGCCAGGTGGCCATGGCTTTCTACATGGGTGCTGGGGATTTGAGCTCAGGTGCTCATGCTTGCATAGTAAGCACTCTTACTCGGCTTCCTAGACTCAAGTTCTTGCCCCTCCCTTTCCACTGCGTTTCTGGCTCTTCAGGTGTGGCTGCTGTGAATACCCTAAACTCCAGTTTGGTCTCACTTGCTGTGGATTGTTCCTGTACACTCTGCCTGAGTGCCAATGTCTTGACAGCAGCTTTCTGCCCAGGTTTACATTTTACTTGCATGGAATCATGGAATATTGCAGAGTCCTCAAGAGAGGGACATGACTTCCTGTGAAGCCTTTCAGAAACAGTCTGAAGGGGAGATGGAGCCACAAGCCATTTATGGTATTATGTCATTATTGTTGGAGGTTAGCAACACACACACACACACACACACACACACACACACACACAGAGAGAGAGAGAGAGAGACAGAGACAGAGACAGAGACAGAGAGACAGGGGGGGTGATATTCACTAGAGTTTTTTTTCTCAATCTATAAAAACAAACCTATAATAATAAGTGTCATTTGGAAAGACATACTTCCAGCTCAATATAATGGCAGTATCTGAGGAGGCTAGTGTGGAGGGATAGAGTTATCAACAATATTGGTTATATCCGTATCTCTTAATTGTTTAAAAGAGAAAGTGCATGGGTGTTCCGAGGTCATGAATGTAGACTACAGACTAATTGGTCCCCAGGTCAGGAAGCATTTGCTCCTCAGACGTAAGCACATAGATGGGCATTTTGGGGCAAGATGGCACTCACTCTCTTTATTCTGCCCATGGGGTTGGTCTCTGCACATGGATGTCTATGTTTCCAGGTTGCTGTGCCACTGTCTTCTACCTGGAGCACCTCCACAGAGGTGTGCAGACCCCACAGAGTCCTGGCCTCCCTACATCTGTCAGTCACCTCATGCCCTCTTTCAGCCTGCTCTTCCCTACCCCCATCTTAAGCCTGACCTCATCCAGCTTGAGCCAGCACACCCCAGCACTCCCCTAACTTTTCACTTGCATACCTGGAATCCTCATACAGCATTTGTCTGGGTATCTGGTGTTGCTGCTTTGGGGCCCAGTTAGCATGAGCTTCCAAAGGATAGAGGCTGGATGGATGCTTTGTGTCTTTTTGTGTTCTGAGAAGCCAGTGTACACCATCTGGGAGTCTCTAGGAAGCCAGCTGCCTACTAGCTTTCTGACCATCTCTTCCTGTGAGAACTTTGTACAATGGGGGTGGGGTTCATATTGTGTTAACTAGGAAGGTGGCTTGATCACTAAAGCTAAACCAGGGCAGCAGCTGAAGCCTCACAGGAGGTTCATCCATCTGCAGCATACAGTCTGAGCTGGTTGGGCATCCCAGGGGAAGTGGCCCTGTGTTCTAAACCCAGGTCCCTTCTGTCTTCTGGCTCAGACATTTCCTATCTGTATGGGTAGAGCTGGCTCAGAGCACCACCTCCCATCCTTCTTGTCCATGTCCTATGGGTTCCAAACCTTGGAGATGTGTCTTGAGTGAGCAGAAGAAGACATGAAGTGGGTGTAGCAGGCATGGGATAACTGAGGAAGACCTGGAGTAGAATGAAGGGTAAATGGACACCAGTTGTGCCCAGTGTCCTCAGAGGCAGAGGAACTCCTGCAGTGTCTTGAATGACTCCATGAGTGGCCATGCTCTGGTATGCCTGAGATGTTAGACCTGGGCCTGATAAAGCTAGGCAAGCCGCTGCTATCACTGGCCTAGTTTTGAGAGATAAAGAAGACAGACATGCCCAGGTAAGTAAGGTCAGTTGGGCCTCTGTAGATGAGCAAGGTCAGGGCATGGCTGCCCAGCTCTGCTTTCTTCTGTCTAGGCTGGGCCCATGACCTTGCCCCCTCTGTCTCTTAGACTCAGTGAGCCTGGCCTATCAGCGGGTCCAGAAAGTTGACTGTACCTCTCTTCGGCCTGTCCTCATCCTGGGGCCTTTACTGGATGTGGTAAAAGAGATGCTGGTAAATGAGGCACCCGGCAAGTTCTGCAGATGCCCACTAGGTAAGGGATGCCCCTGTGCTCACTAGATGTGTCTGTCTCTATTTATCTACCTTTTTGGCCATTCAGAGTAATTGACTGTATTACCCCCACCTGTAGCCCTCTGTTCTCCACAAGCAAGCAGATAGTACTTTGGGTCTCTATGCTAATGATCAGTTGCTCTGTCTGCATTGGGGCCCTTCTCTATACCCAGCACCTTGACTTCTGCATCTTACCATACAGAGGTGATGAAGGCCTCCCAGCAAGCCATTGAGCGGGGTGTCAAAGACTGCCTGTTTGTGGACTACAAGCGGAGGAGTGGCCATTTTGACGTTACCACTGTGGCTTCAATAAAGGAAATCACAGAAAAGGTACCTAGGACTTTGTCCCAAGGGTTGAGCTCCTCTGGTATCTGGAACCCTCTGCCCTGGCTCTTAAGCCTTGGCTAGCTCACCTGCCTAGGCCTTCTGCTCTTGGTCTCATCTTCCTGGATACTATGAGTCTCTGCCTTCACCACTAACACACAGATCCCTGAGAAGGACCTAGGTGTCACCAGCATTGTGGGTACATGCAGCTCTGCTTTCTGAGGGATGCTAAGGAGAGCTTTAAATGCTTGGAAGGCCTTCTCCTAGACCGTTCTTGGATGGGTCCCTGAACACATGGGTACAGAGAGCCACCCACCCAGTCCCTGACCCCATAAAGGTCAAGATGTCTCTTGATGATTTTGACATCAGAGTCCATTTGCCAGGGACTAAGTTAGCTGCAAGGTGTGCTAGTGAAGTAGACACTCGTAACTGCTCCTCACCCTTTGGCCTTTGTCTTCTCCAATCGCTTCTCTGGTCTGCAGTTCCCTCTTCTACAGACAGTGTGAGCTGCCGGAAGTTAGAAATGCCCATTACTTTTTTGATGCAGACAAGCTTCAGTTAGGAAACAAATCCATCAGTGGGGTAAGCTACATGCAGGGTCCCTGTAGTCTTTCTTAGGCTGACCCCCTTCCTGGATACTGAGGGGCTCATGGAGTATATTTCTGTTATAACCATGCAAAGCTGTGTGCTCCCCTCTCCCACCACAGTTTCTCATTCTTGTTCAATGAAACAGATTTGTGAGGCCATGGTAGGGTGGGGCTCCAAGAAAGTGTCCACATTGAGGTGTGGCTTCCTAGCTGGCTCCCAATCACACCTCAGCAGCCATTAGTGGACGGGGAAAGATAAATTTCCTTGTGAATTCTCCCTTCCTGTCTTAAGTGGTCTTCCAGAAACCTTGCTTGTGCTATCTGGTATTTTTGAATGTAGAGGAAGGCAGAGTTGTGTGGGGCAGGGTGGGTCCTCAGAGGGCCTCCGTACTCACTCTCTGTCACTGTCCTTCAGAACCGGCACTGTCTTCTGGACGTCGCCCCGCATGCTATCGAGAGGCTACATCACATGCACATCTACCCCATTGTCATCTTCATCCGCTACAAGAGCGCCAAGCACATCAAGTGGGTGTCTGGGCCCGCTGCCTTCCTGGCGGGGGTGGGCCTGATGCTAGAACAACAGCACTGCCCTCAGACCCGGGACCTGTTAGCCAGACTTTGCACCTCCTTCCTGTTTGGGCACAACCACAATTCCAGAGTATGGCTGGCTCAGTCAGCAGAGCTCCCTTCTCAGCATGTCGTGCAGCAGCCCAGAGGAACTGGGTAGCCTGAGCTCAGCTGCACTCACTGAGGCCCCTCTCTGCTTGGCTTTTCTGTGCTGGTGAGCTCCTAGTGCCTGTGTTTGGAGCCAGCTAGTGTGTCTGCCAGCTTTGTTCATATCCTGGGTAGTGAGGTGCCCAGATTCCCCATACAGCCTCGAGGCTGTTGATTTAGGGGAATGCTCCTTAGATCCTCTGCCCTACTTAGCCAATACCTGTCTTCATGGAGGCCCCTGACACCCTTGACCAAGGAAAGAAGAGGGGACCCAGGGGTAGGTTCGAGAGTCATCCTAGTTTCCTGCCTGCCCCTGCAGGGAACAGAGAGACCCTGTCTACCTGAGGGACAAGGTGACACAGAGGCATTCCAAAGAGCAATTTGAGACAGCACAGAAAATCGATCAGGAGTACAGCAGGTACTTCACAGGTAAGTGAATGTGGGTCCAGCCAGCCCAGAGCTGGGGCTTTTCTCAGGTGACATTCCTAAGAATGATAACGATGCAACTTTCGAAGATAAGCCCGGCTCAGCTGCCCCATACCCTTCATTACATAGACTTTTGGCCCAAGGGCCCAGGCCAGGGTCAGAGCTGTTCAGGTGGCAGGGCTCCACAAACCAGCCTTTGGCCATGGTCTTACCACAACATGCAGTAGGACCCAGCAACATAACCACAGTGACCCCACACAGGTTGGGAACTTCGGGAGCCCAGGAGGATCAGCAGTATGGGTTCGGGTCTCGTTGAGCACTTCCTGGGGCCCTAGCCTTGTCTTGTCTCATTTTCATTTCCAGCTTATTACAGACCAGTAGACCAATAGAAAAAGGAAAATGTTTTTAAAAAAATGCCTAAACTATACATATACTGATTTGTTTTTAAATTAAGTTAAACAGAAACAAAATTACATTAACTTTGTTACTTTCTGAATATATCTGGCTAGCAGGGTATGTCTACTGTGTTTTGGAGTAGCACTAGCTTGCTGACCAGGTCCTCCCTCACCTCTAGCCTGTCCTGTTGCTGTCCCCCTACCCTACCACCTACTAGCATGCCCCAGGCTGTTTCTCCAGTCCCCAGTACAGGGCAGGCCAGTCACTGCCTCTCCTACACAGGCATTGTGGTAGGCAGTTTGTGAGCAGTCAATGTAATCCAGGTAACTGGGGTTTCTCCTTTGCCCAGTTTCATGCTGAAAGCAGGAGGGTCATGTGAGGGAGAGTCAAGAAACTCACAGACAAGCAAGCAGGAGAGCATGGGCCATGTCCATTTCCCTTAGTGGGTGGGAATGTCTTCCTTAGAGCTGACCTAACCTGCTTCTGTTTGGTGGACTTCTCTGCAGGGGTCGTCCAGGGTGGAGCCCTGTCCAGCATTTGCACTCAGATCCTGACAATGGTCAGTCATGAGCAAAGTAAAGTCTTGTGGATCCCCGCTTGCCCACCCTAGCAGAAAGCTGTGCCAGAGGCACCTTCATGACTGGATGGTATGGACAGCTGGCTGGCTCTTTTCCAGCCAGTAGAGGTCTGTGTCTGTCTGTCTGTGGACAAGCTGGGAAGGACCAGAACAAGGACTCCAGGAAGAATTCCTTTGTTAGACGGAGAGCCACAAGATTTGGGCCCAGCTGGTGGACAGCACTACTCACACGTGCGCTTTAAAACAGAAAAAGCAGAAACACAAAAGACTTGGCCCTCTCATAGCCAGCCCAGCAGAGATGCTGCTGTGCCCAGGACCTCCCTGATCACAAGTTTACAAGCCTTTTCTAAGTATTTGTTGTCTATGTTTACTTGAATGGCTCCATGTTGTCGGTGCCCAGCCCCTGATCCCGACCCCTCTGTCACTATTGGTTTGATGTTACTGTTTTGGGCAGGACAATTCTGAAACCTTGTTGTGGGGTAGGGGGATGCTTTGCTACAGGAGGTTCCTGTCAGTGGGACCAGAGCTTTGACAGACTTCCTGCTCCTCGGTGGCCCCTCCCCTGGAAGACATCACAACTGCAGGTGCTCAGACCACTGTTGGTACCAGAACCAGTGCCTTGGTGGGACCATCTTGCCACGGCAGCACTCCCTCACTGGGAAGGCAGCTTTGGCGTTCTTGCAGATTCACCTCTTGGCCTTTCTCCTGCCTCCCTGGCCTCTTGTTTCTTCTCCAACTGCAGTTTATATTTAAGCATCACAGTCTAGTCAGTCTTAGATTTCCTCAGCAGGGGGCATGGGCCTGCCATTGATTCCCCATAGGCTCTGAGTTGCTAGGCAGGCATCCTTTGTCAGTGCAAGGTTGTAAGGTAACCATTACACTGACATGGGTGTAGCAGCTCTTTCTGGCACAAATTGTTCATGTCACAGACTTTGAAATGAGAGCGTCTAGTGGGTACAATGGTCAGACTCGTAAGAAGAAAACTTGGGAGCCTTTTCATCTTGATTACAGCATTCTCAGCCTGATTTCATGAGGATGTTCCCATTCTTTGTTGGGTTTTCTGTTTTTGTTTTTGCTTTTCAATCCATTTTTCTCATCCCCTCCCTCCACCGCACTTCTGATGCCAGCCTATCTGCTAATGAGCTGATTCAGTCCCTTCGTCAACGGTGTGTCCTGTTAATAGGTACTGTACTGGTTCCGTGTGTCACTGGGGTAGGGCCTATATTTTAATACTGTTCCTAACATTTCATTTTACTAGCAAGAAATCTTTGATTTCATTTTACTAGCAAGAAATCTTTGATTTCATTTTATTCTTTGTAATTCTAGACATTAGATTGTAGTTTGACCATTATTGACATTTTTTTTTAAAGGGATATATTTTCTTGCACAGCTGTTTAAGGAGCGAGAGAGAGACAGTTGCAGCCCTCAAGGCTGTTCTGTGCCTTACAGGCACACATTGTCTAACTCAGACAACTGAGAAAAGCTGCAGACCACTCTCAAGGTCTTACTCTGCACAGTTGCAGAACAGGGGCTATTTCCCTGGTCATGGACCCTGTTCAGTGTTCAGCCAACAGCAGGCAGGTATGGATCTGACAGGTGGGACATGCTGTACTAAAATAAATTGTTACTTTGTATCAAAAACAAAACAGACTTCAGTACAACAAATAAAGGTCAGTTTGTGTAACCTGTGTGTGCAGATCCTGATGGATGCAGATCCTCCCTTCTACTCAGCCTGCTTGTAGCATCTCTCTCCTGGCCTTTCGTGACTCCAGTGCGGCTCTGTGAATGGTGGCTGCTCTCCACCGGCACCTACACCGTGCTGGAGCCTGCCATCCTCTGGCTGATGAGGCTCACTAACAGGTGATGCACCCACCTCTGCTGACTCCTCTTGTGCCCTGCCATCTGTCATCTGCCCAGTGGTGCAATGGGTGATGGTTGCAGCTTGACCAACCCTCAGGTCCTCATGGTCAAGCCTCCAGGAGTCAAGCTGTGCTATGAGAAGCAAAGAGGAAGGAGCATTTCGGGGGTGGGGGGGAAGAGGGGGGGGCAGGTTTGACCCAGAGTGTCCACATTCGGTATGCTATATGAAGCCTCAGGTTGGAAATGCCCTACCTGGCTTGGGACCCTGTTGTAAAAACACCTCAGAGCATCACATTGTTACACCCAGAACCACAAGGCCTCAGAAGCAGCCTGCAGAGGAGGCAAGTCGAAAGTGCTGGGGGAACTAAGGGAGTAGATGGACAGGTCATGGCCTGTGGTTACAAGGAAGCAGGGCTCAGGCCTGGAGTACAACCTGCCTCTACAACTGCTATTTATTATTTGTGTGTGTGTGTGTGTGTGTGTGTGTACATGTGCATGTATTAGCACACTTGCCTGTGGGTATGTATGTGAAGGATGAAGGTCGGAGGTCAGCATCCAGAGTCTTCTGTTATCATTCTCTCCTTATTCTTTTTCCCGTTTTGAGATAGAGTCTCTCACTGAACCTGGGGCTTACTACTTTCTGAGACTCTTATTTCCACCGTCACAGCTCTGGGGTTATAGATTTACGTTACCACCTCTTCCTCTTATTTATATTTCTTTAAAAATGGGTCCTGGGATTTGAACTCTGTTTCTTATGCTTGCACAGCAGGTACTTTGCCTACTGAGCCATCTCCCCTGCTCTTCTGTTTGTGGGGCCTCAGATATCTACTGCCAAAGCCTAGTGTCAGTGTGGTGGTCAGACCAATGTGGGCAGTCCTGGGATGGATGACTCTCTCGTTCCTTCCTGTTCCCACCACGGCCTTACCCACAGCCTACAGAGCAATATAAAAGTTTGGCACTTGGAGGATGGGCTAGGCTTGCCCTGACTTGTCTAGACGCTCACATCCACAAGGGCCTACTTTTACCTCCTGGTAGCCCAGATCTTGAATTTAATTATCAAACACAGACAGACCTTACTAGTCCCCACTTCTAACACCATGACATGATCTACTTTTCTATGTCTTGTCTTCCCCAGATTTACAGGTAGCTTGGTTCACTTTTCCCTTTTACAGAAGAAGGCCATTTGTGTCTTTGAGACCACAGACTGGTTTCTAAAGGCATGGAGGACTGGCAGGGCAGCCCTAGGGCACTATACTATGAGCAACCATGAGAGGAGGTATATGAACTTTCAAGGTTTGTGCCACTGGGTTTGGCCATAGCCACATGGTTTTGTGCCCACTGTGGCATTGCATGGAGACCCTTGGATCATCCTGGAAAGGCCAAGCTGACATGATGGTACTCCCAGACTTGGTGTTTGTGCCCAGTGAAATCAAAACATGATTGGCCTCCCTATTAGTTACTTTGCTTCTGGTAAACAAAGACCTGGCAGAAAGCAGTGTCAAGAAGGGTATATTCTGGCTTACAGTTGGGGATCATTCCATCATGGTGGAGAAGGTATGGCAGCTAGAGCAGGAGGCTGGCTATATACATCACTTCTGCAGTCTGGAAGGGAAGAGGAAACAGGAAGTGGAGCTGAACTATAAAACATCAAAGCTCACTCCCAGTGACCTACTTCCCCTTGCAAGGCTCCGTCTCTTAAAGGTTCCATAACCTTCCCAAGTAATGCTACCATCTGGAGACAAGTATTAAATGCATGAATGTTCTGGGGAACATTTCATACCTAAAGCACAACCTCTAGGGCCATTTCCTTTGACTTCCTTCAGGATTCTGTGATGCAGGTGAGGGGATAGTTCAGGAAGGATTAGTACTTAGGACTAGTGAAGGCTTGCAGGAAATGTCACTGTGAGGGTAGAGGACATCCCAGACCTTGGAGCTGGAACCTAGCAGGTCTGGAGCCTGAGCCTTTCTCCTTGGCTAAGAGCAAGTCTAGAAATATATATATATACAGCAAAGCTTGTGGGCGGGGGTTTGTTTGGGGAGCTTTAAGTGGCTACCTGCTTTGAGATTGGCAGAACCAGAGGTCCATCTGGGTCATATATGTCAAGAATAAAAGAACAGGAAAATGTTCTTTTGCACAGGGACAGCACTAGAAGAACGGTCCTCAGAGAGGGCAGCCTCCAGGGGCAGGAACATGGGTAGGCGAGGTCCTTCTTCACTGCATCCTGCCATTAACTGTTGGGTGTCTTCCCCACCTTTTGTAGTCTTTAATTTACCTATCCTTCATATCTATCTATCATCTATCTTCATATCTATTTATCATCCTTCATTGTCGCGTCCGCCTCGACCAGCAAGTAAGACACGACACGGTTGGATCCTTCTCAGACAGCTTTATTCCAGGAACGAATCTTGACCACGAGGACCCCGAGCGGCAGAAGCCAGCTGCTTATATATCCACCCTAGGCAGGCTAGGTGGCGTGTTCTCTCAGGATAGGTTAGGCTGCCAATACCTCATTAGCATAAGCCTGCTCAGGGAGGTCTCAAGGCCGACGCATGCGCAATGGGCTTGTTTACTCAGGAAGCTGAGCTGACCTTGGAAAGCCGGCGCCATCTTAGAATGGCGTCCAGAAGTAAAAGGTACTCCATCCTGGCCAATCACGGGTCGTGCCATGGTCCGAGCCCATAGGTCCAGAGCGGTCAGATGTAACCTCACATCACTGTCAGCACAGCCCCACACCATATAAGGAGTTGTAACTGGCAAGGACAAGCCAGGGCTCACGTCCGCCTTAGGGGCGTGGCTAAACGGCTCTCCACAGTTCCTTGGGGGCGTGGCTAGTACCTTGGGGCGTGGCTAAACAGCTCTCCACAGTTCCTTGGGGGCGTGGCTAGTACCTTGGGGGCGTGGCTAAACGGCTCTCCACACTTCATATCTATCCTCTATATCTATCCTTTATATCTTCTACCTATCTATCCATCCATTCATCTATCTTTATCATCTATCCGTCTACCTATCTGTCATCTTCCTATCTAGGGCATCATCTTCCACTTTCATAATCCATCTATATATTATCTATTGTCTATCAATCCATGCGCGCGCGCACACACACACACGTAAATCTAGACTCCACAAATGAGAGAAGATGCTCTTTCCAAGTCTGACTTATTTCTTGTAATATATTATCTCTCGTTCCATCCACTTTCTTATAAATGTTGTAATTTCACTCTTTTTTTTTAAACACTCAAACTGTAATGTGTGCGGGAGGGGGCACATTTTTTCAACTCATTCCTCTGTTGATGGGCATTTAGGCTGGTTACAATTCTTGGCTATTGTGAATTGTGCAACAAATATCTCTGTGGCACACTAACTCATCAATCTTTTGGATATATGCCCAGGACGACAATATCTGGAGCATGTAGTAATTCTGTTTTCCTTTTTGAGGAACACTAAGAATTGGGAAAAAGTCCTTGCCAACTCTACATACACACACTGATTTGTCATACACACACTGATTTCCATAGTGACTGCACCAGTGTGCACTCCCACCAGTGTGTGTATGACATCCCTCTTTCTCAGCATCATTTGTGTGCACTCCCACCAGTGTGTGCATGACATCCTTCTTTTCCAGCATCATTTGTTGTTTTCTTGGTAACCATTCTGACTAGAGTGAGACAGATTGTCAAAACAGCTTTTATTTGCTTTTTTTTTTTTTGGTGGCTAGGCATGTTGAAGATGTTGAATACTCTTTTCAATCATTTATTGGGCATTTATACTTTTTCTTTTGAGAACAACCTATTTAGTTCATTAGCTCATTTATAGAATGATTTATTAATTTTTTTTACATATGTCAGATCTAGAGTTGGCAAGGACTTTTTCCCAATTCTTAGTCTCTCTTCACTCACTTGAGTAACTGTTTCATTCTAAGTGGAGATTTTAATTCCATGCAGTCTCACTTGTTACTTCTTGGGATCATTTTGCCCATGAAGGAAACTTGAAGTGTGTTGCCTGTGTTCTTCCAGCAGGCTCAGATTTTTTTTTTTCAAGCCTTACATCAAGGTCTTTGATCCAGTTCAAACTGATCTTTGTGCAGAGTGAGAGGTTTGGGTCTACCTTCACTTTTTATTTCATAGCATTATTTTTTAAAGAGGGATGTGTGTGTGTGTATGTGTTTGAAAAATAGGTTTTATGAAAGCCATGTAAGTAGAAAAGATCACACACCAAAATTAACCAGACCCAGGGTCTATCCACCTCAGTGAACTTTTTACCATTAGAACAGCTGTTCTAAAGCTGTGGGATTTCACACTGGATTTTACATTTTCACTAACAAATACCTTTTATGCACTTATCCACTACTCAACCCCAAAGGCCGATGAGTTAGAACTGCAAACACACTTAGCTACTCTCTGCACTCACCATTCCTCTTGTGTTCTCTTTTCTGTCTTACGCTGTATCTCTGAGTTCGAGGCCAGCCTGGTCTACAGAATAGGTTCCAGGACACCCAGGGCTACACAGAGAAAGCCTGTTATAAAAACAAAACAGAAAAGTTTAAAAGAGAAGAAAAGAAAAATGTAATAACAAAAGTACCTCAAAATTTTTTATCTTTTAACAGACAACTCTGTTATCAATAGAGTTCTCTTCTTTACTATAGTGAGTAAAGCAGAAAGCATGGAGGTTAATACCGCCATGGTTAAATCTCTATGGTAAGGTATGGGGCTTTTCCATATAGACCCCAGGATCAAACTATTGGATCTTATGGTAGTTCTACTTTTAATGTTTTAAAGCAGATTTCCACAATGGCTGCCAGGTGTGATAACAGCCATTTCGACTAGAGTAAGGTGCTATCTCAAAATAGGTTTATTTATTGCTTTTTGCTTTTTGTTGTCTTATTTTTTCAAGGCAGGATTTCTCTATGTAACAACCCTGGTGGCTGTGTTGTCCTGGAACTCACTCTGTAGACCAGGCTGGCCTCAAATTCAGAGATTCTCCTGCCTCTGACTCCCAAGTGTGCCACCACCACTACCCAGTTTGTATAAGACCTTTTATCCAGTTTCCCCCAACGCCATTTGCTTATCAAAGGGGATTTTTCCAATGTGTATTTCTGACACTTTTGTTAAAGATGACATGAATTTAGTGTGTGAGTCCATTCCTGGGCCCTTTGCTTTATTCATTCATCTGCTTTTTGACATAGCCACACTGTTTTTACTATTATAGCACTGTGGTATAACTTGAGAGTGGACATTGTGATCTCTGTAGCATCCCTCCTTCAGCTGAGCATTCAGCATTGCTTTGACTACTCAGACTTATTTTATTTTTATTTCATTTTTTGCTTCCATGTGGATTTTAGATTTTTTTTTTTTTTTTTTTTTTTTAGTTCTTTGAGAAAAGTGTCACTGGGATTTTAAAGGGACCACATAGAATCTATGTACCACTTTATGTAAGACAGCTATTGTTGCAGGATTAATTCTTTTATTTTGGAAGATCCTGTGAATGACATCTTTTTTTCTTCCTAATTTCTCCCTTGGCAAGTTTATTATTGGTGTCTAGAAAAGCTATTGATGCCGGGTAGTGGTGGCGCACACCTTTAATCCCAGCACTTGGGAGGCAGAGGCAGGCAGATTTCTGAGTTCCAGGCCAGCCTGGTCTACAGAGTGAGTTCCAGGACAGCCAGGGCTATACAGAGAAACCCTGTCTCAAAAAACCAAAAAAAAAAAGCTATTGATTTTTGTTTGTTTATTTTGTATCCTTGCTAAAAGTGTTTATCAGATGAGGTTTTCTGGAGTTTTTAGGTTTTTTTTTTTTAAGATTTAATTTTATGTTTGGCAGTTTGTTTATATGCATGTGTGTTTGTGTGTGTGTGTGTGTGTGTGTGTGTGTCAGCAGAGGTCAGCAAAAGGGCTTCAAGTCCCCTGGAAGTGGGGTTACAAATGGTTGCAATTCACTGTGTTGGGTGCTGGGAGCCAATCCTGGGTCCACTATAAGAGAGGCAAGCATTCTTAACCTCTGGCGATCGATCTCTAGGATCTTTTAAGTAAGGGACCATGGTGTCTATAAATGGAGACAATTTGAATTCTTTCCTAAAAATATTCTTTATGTCACTTTCTTGCTTTGTTCTAGGTAAGAGCTCAAGTGTTGTCAGAGTGATGAGAGTAACACTCCCTCCTTTCTCATGTTTATTATAGAAGAAATACTTTGGTTTTCCCCGTTAAGCATAGAATGCTGGTTACAGGTTAACTTTGAGATGTGACTCGTTCTTTTTTTATTTAAGACCTTGAAATATATACAGTGTCATTTGAGATTGATGGTGGTGCTGGTGGTGGTAGTGGGGTGTGTGTGTGTCGCACTCTTTTGTCTGCATATGTGGAGGCCAGACTGATGCCAAGAGTCATCCTCCGACACCTCTTCCCTCTAATTTTTTGAGACCGAGTCTGTCGCTGAACATGGAGCTCAGTATTTGACTAGACTGGCTGGCTGGTAAGTTCCTGGAATCCACAAGATTGCATCCTTGCAGCTCTGCGGTTATAAACTTATGATGCCATTCCTGGGTTTTATGCGGGTGCTAACAATCCAGACTCAGACCGTGACACTTGTACAGCAAACACTTTGTCTACTGAACCACCTCTCTAGCCTCAGATTGAATTCTCTTCCTCTTCTTCCTCCTCTTCCTCTTCTTCCTCCTCTTCCTTCTCCTCCTTCTCATCCTTCTCCTCCTCCACTTCCTCTTCCTTCTCATCCTCTTCCTCCTCTACTATGCAGCTCCAGGTCACATGAAACTCACTATGTAGACAGAGCTGGCCTCAAACTCATAGGGATCTACCTGTCTCTCCCTTCTAAGTGCTGGGATTAACATTGTGCACCACCCAAGCTAGCCCTGAGATGGTGTTTTGTTGTTTTGTTTTGTTTTGAAGCACACAGTAAGCTTTATTCTTAGAATGCTCTTGTTGGGTCACAAGAGTTCTAGTAAGCTGTGTTTTCAATGTTGTTTGACTCTAGGAATCTTTAAATTTTCTACCAGGTTTCCTCAATGACACATTCATTCAAGAGTATATCCACAGGCTTCTGGGTATTTACACACTTACTCTGGTTTCCCTTGTGATTCCCTTCTGTTTTATTTCTCTGTAGTCTTATGAAATAAAAAACATTATTTTGTATCTCTTAAAACTTGCTTAGAGGCTGAGAATGTCGCCTATTTTATATGTATGTATGTATGTATGTATGTATGTATGTATGTATGTTTTGCCTGTGTGAATGTCTGTGTCTCACATGCATGGGATACCCATGAAGGCCTGAAGAGGCTGCCACGTCCCGTTAAAGATGTTACACTAAAGACCAAAAATTTAGATGGTTATGAGCTGCCACATGTGGAAGCTAGGAATTCAAATAGGCTTGGAACACACCATTCCATTCTAGAAGCACAGAATGTGTTTTTAACGGCTGAACCATCTCTCCAACCCTTTGTCTATTTTAGAGAGAGATCTGTGGTCTGCACAAAAAGTATATTCTGCAGAAAAGTACGTATATTCTGTATCTGTTGGATGGAATATCCTATAGACATCTGTTAAGACCATTTGATCTATTGTGTAGTTTAATTCTGAAACTTCTTTGTTAATTTTTAGTTTGGATGGCTAACTAGCAGCGAGAGTGGGGTATTGGTGTCACTCAGTGCCTTTCTGGCCTGATATGCCCATTGGTGTTCATGAAATCAGAAGGCCTGCTATTTAAAAGCATCAGTGTATTGTTGTTTTAATGTATCTATGTGTGTGCACTTCATATGTGCCTGGTTACTGTGGAGGCCAGAAGAGGGTGCTGGGTCTCCTGGAATTGGAATTATGGGTAGTCATAAGCTATGCTGTGGATGTTGGAAACCAAACTCACGTCCTACACAACAGCAGCAAGCTCTCTTGACTGCCGAACCATCTCTGCAGTCCTGCACCTGTACTTCTAATCATGTCTCCTTTTGAAGTCTGTTTCGCCAGAGACTGGAATGGCTACTAAAACTTGTCTTCAGCTTTTATTTGCTTTGATCCCTAGTCTGTAGTTGTTATTTCCAGTTAGATATGGTTTTGGAAGCAACAGATAGTTGGATTGTGTTTTATAATCCACTCAGCTAGTCTGCATCTGTCATTTTGCTGGTTGTTTTCCTTGTTGGATTTTTTTTGTCCTTTGCCCATTAGTCCTGGGGTTTGGAAGGCTTACTGTGCCAGGCATGATGGATTCCTTCCAAGCTGTCTTTGGTTTACCTGTCTCTCACATGCCTTTGCTGATCTGATTTTATATAGCCTTCCTTCCTTTGTGTGTGTGTGTGTGTGTGTGTGTGTGTGTGTGTGTGTGTGTATACAGTGTCCTTTTAAGCATCTTTTGCAGTACTGTAGGTCACTAGCTGCTTTGATCTGTGCTTGTCTTGAAACATCTCCATTTCTCTCTCAATTATAAAGACAGCTTTGCAAGGCACAGCAATCTTGGTTGGCATTTACTTGCTTGCAGGACTTGAAACACACCATTCCATTCTCTGTTAACTTCTAGGGTTTCTGATAGAGGTCTGATGCTATTCTGATGTTTTGCCTTTGTAGATGAGTTGATATTTTGATCTTACAGGTTCATTCTGTCCCTGCCCACCCTCTGCCTTGGGGCAGGGATGGGACCTAGGGCTTGTACAAGACCAGATTGTGGTAGACGGCCAAAGCATCTAGTGCTGATGCTTTTGTGTAGTCATGGGTCTGTGTCTTTCCCTGTGCACTGAGGTCATTTGGGAGGTTCAAAGTCATTTGTCATACATCTAGGGAAGGTGAATGGACCATGGCATCTCCTCTTTATGCTCTAGCCTCATTTCTTGACTTTAGAATTTCTGTCATTGTGTTTTATCTACTTAATGTTGTCATAGATATTGAGGAGGGAGCCTGCAGCTAGAGATACAGTTGGGAGAAGGAAGATCTGTGGGTCCCTTGCAGAAAGGCCTCTTATGGCACTTCCTTTTCCATCTTCATACTCTCTATTCTGATGGATTAAACTTTTTCAGAATGATTAAGGAGACAGGAACCAAATATCAACAAAAGCAGGATACCTAGCACAGTTCTTTATAAGGGAGAGTCCCAGGTGATAGAGGATGCCATAGGGTGGTTGTGAGTAGATGAGAGAAGCTGGACATGAGAAACCAAACATTCATTGCTCTGCTGCATTGCAGTGGCCAGAGCAACAGGTACAAAAAGTTACATCTCTTGGGGGGAGAATGTTTACAGAATAACAGTTTAAACCTTAAAAATGTTTTAATTCAACAAATCACTTGCCCCTTTCCCTTTTCTCCCATATTCCCTCTCTTCAGCCCCTCCTGTATATCTCTCCTTGTTGCCTCTCAGATTGATAGCCTCCTTTTCTTGTTATATATGTGTATATAAATACATAAATATATAAATACAGCCTGCTGAGTTAACTTAATGTAATTGGTTTATATATTATTTCAGTATTGGATAACCAGTTAGAGGACTCTTCCCTGGGAAAAATCGATTCTCCCTCTCAGCAGTCATTCATTGCCTGTAGTTCTTTGTCCAGTGGTGGGATCCTATGGGACTCCACCCTTCCATGTTAGCATGTCTATTGGTATCGATATCATTCAGTTCTTGTTAAGTCAGCCATATTATTAAGGTATCATAGGTATAATTTACTTGATATTTCTAAGAGATGAAACCTCACAGCAGGTTTCTTTTCCTGGTCCTCTGGGTCCTCCAATGTTTCATCACCCTCTTCCATAATGTTCCCTGAACCTTAGGGGTAGGGGTTGTATGGTAGACAGATCCGTTGGATCTGGGCACCCCAAGTTCAGTTGTCTCTGTGTTATGACCAGTTGTGGCTACACTTGTTTATAGATGTAATGATAACTTTTAAAATTCAATTAGGGATTACATTGGCCTAGCAAAGTGGCAGTAAGGGGTTCGCTGGCTTCACTAGCCTTGGCTAGCTGGACAGGTTTCTAGTATCTGCCATGACTTTCCTCCCTTTGAGTAGGCCTTAAGACCAACTAGACTTGTTTAGTTATTGTCAAAATAGGAGTGCCACCGTTGTACCTTTAAGGACAACTAGCCATACTAGCCAGTACTGTTGTTCATAGGCATCGTTACTGGGTAGGACTATTGATTATTTGCCTTACTTGGCAGCTTACGTAGCACCTTGTGGTACTGTCAAAGCTAGACCACAGGAAAGAAGCTCTAAGGTCAGATCCAGCTGAGTCCTGAGTCCAATTTTTAAAATAAAAATGTATCTTATTTAATCTTTTGATAGAAAAGACAGTACTTTTTTTTTTTTATACTGATCACATTTTCTAAGCCAGTGTTGGCACATGTTGGCAAGAGCTGGTACAGTATTGGCACAAATGTTGTGGGAATACCAGCCACTCTGTAATTGGACACAAGGCCCATTCCATGAAACGGAACCTATATGTGACACCTGACATCCAACATTGGATGGATGGCCAAGAACCTGAAACTAAATGGGTCACAGGCCCCTGGAAAAACCAAAGACTATTGTTCTGCTAAGGAAACCTAGCAATAAAATGACACCTGACAGCATTCTGCTGTGCCTACAGATCCCGTGCCTCACTCATCCATCACCAAAGAAGCTTCCTCTTGCTGTAACTAGGAACTAACACTGAGATGGACCCCCAACTCTAGACAATGTGCAGAGAGTGACGGATTCTGAAACAGTCAGTTCTAAATGGGATGCCTTCACCAAACCCCTCTCCACTCAGGGCTGAGGGAGCGCTGCAGAAGATGAGGCAGAAGAATTGTAAGAGCCATAGGGAATGGATGAGGCCAAGGAAATAATGTTCAGGACCAACACATGGATGAACTCACTGAGACTACGACAGCATGCACAGGGCCTGCAGAGGTTCAAGCTGGATGGGGGTTCCCAGTCCTGAGAGGGAGAAGTGGGCACGAGTTCTTGTCCCTAATCACGAAGCTATCTCCAACTGCCATCAACTTGCAAAGGAAAATTTCATTTTTTCCAGTGGTGTCTCACTGGATATTAACCACACTTTAAAGGTAGGCCCACATCCAGGAGTAGATGGCTAGCACACAATTCATTGGTGCTTTAAAGACATTTTTGTCCCATGTTGCTTTGTTTGAGCTCTGTGTGTGTGTGTGTGTGTGTGTGTGTGTGTGTGTGTGTGTGTCTTACTGGTCTTTTGTTTGTACATTATATGCACAATGTAAAAAAATATTAAAAATGTAAAAATAAATTTTGTATTTTTATGGGTTTTGTTTTCATGTTAATTTTTTTGTTTGCCTGTTTTATTTATTTACTTATTTGAGAGAGGGAGAGGACACAGAGTTAGGTGAGTGGAGAGGTAGGGGAAGATATGATCAGAGTATATTGTATGAAAATAAAGAGAGGCAAGTGGATGTCTGTGAGTTTGAGGCCAGCCTGATCTACATAATGAGTTGTAGGCCAGCCAAGACTACAGAATAGATTTGTCTGTCCAGATGTATCCTATTATTTGCTAGCTCTTCTTTGGAAAAAAGAAATTGACAAGAATGTCAATAATGGTCTCCCTACCTGACTCAGGGTGCTGTCAGGGAGGGAACTCTTGATTTTGGAGGATTATGTCTTGAGACCTTCATATCTAATGAGGTCATGGGTATGGATGGCTCCCATAATCAAGAAGGATCAAACTTACAGAGGTATCATCTGCCTTTACAAACTGTGTCTACAAACCAGCTACACTTGTTTGAAAACTGGTAACTACAATCAATGTGTGCCTATTTAGGGGAGAAGGAAGACCAGGAAAATTTGACTAATACCCTTCCTTTTTATAAAGAGATTGAATTCTAGAATGGATAACATTATTGTTGATATCCTCTAAAGGTCATTTTCCTTTTTTTTTTCTCTTCAAATTTATATTAGGCTCAAGTGCAGAGGGACAAAAAATGTCAGGCCTTTTCTTTGAAGATCCTATCATGGATCAAACTGATGTAGCTCAGGATAGTCTAATTCTTAAGGATATAAGCAAAGAGTGTGTTAGGTTCATTAGAATCCATCTGTAAGAGGAAATGAAGAGATGGACCTGGAGAGATGGCTAAGAGAAGAGACACTGGTTTGATTCCCAGCACATCTATCTATATGTTCAAAAGAACTCGATGGACCATCTCCTCTGGCCTCCTCCATTACCAGTCACACACAGAGTGCAAAATGCACATACACATACAACTTTAAAATTAAAGAGAGATGGAACTATGGGTACTCCCTTCAGTCCTGAATCTATTTTCTGACCTGCATGTCCTGAGTTGGAGGAGATTGCTCTAGGCGTGCCCTAATACATCTCCCTGGGCGGCCCCTACTGAGTGTTGGGAATAGCCTTGTCTCAAGATCCAGGTCCCTGCTATTTTCATTTGTAGTTTAAGTTGGCTTTTTGATTCTCTTTGCATTTTGCCTGGTTAGTTCTTATTTGCCTGTGCAGGATCCACCATCCATTCAAAATCTCTGGAGTAAATATTAGACCTCAAATGTCCATCCATTCAAAATCTCTAAAATAAATTTTAGACCTCAAGTATCAGGGTATCAATCAATCGTTAATGATTAGATGGGGGAATCTTAAGCTTCCTTGTAGGTTGACCCTTCAATATTCCCAAATGTTCCCTTAGTCCTTTCTTTCAAACTTATTATCTCTTAGTCTATGTCACATTTCTCAATCTAGCTAGGATGCAATCACATCAGGGTTTAGGGTGAATGTCCCATCAGAGAAATTAAAGAGGGGCTATCTGTTGGGCTGCGTGGCTTAGGAGAGCCTCTTCATAATTTACCATTTTTATCTTGGATTCAAAAGCCTGTAATCTATCAAAGAATACATAAACATAGAAAACAAAAACACTCCCATGAGAACTCAGATGGAAGTGGTTATCAGAATGTACTCTTCTTAGCCAGTCCACGTCACAGCACTGAAAGTGAACTTGTAATAGCAAGGGTACTCAAGGCATGATGGAGTGAAGAGAAGAGTGGGTAGCAAGGCTCCCATCTCAAAGGGGACCATGCCAATTAGATTTTGGTCAACTTGATGCAAGCTAGAGTCATTTGGGAAGAGGGAAGTTGAACTGAGGCAACGCCTCAGTCATATGTCCTGTACTGTGTAAGCAAGTCTGTGGAATGTTTTCTTGATTAATGATTGGTGTGGGATGTCCCAACCCACTGTCAGCCTTGGTACTCCTGGGTAGATGGTCTTGAGAGCTGTAAGAAAGCAGATTGAGGAAGCCAAAAGCTGTGAAGAGCAAGCCAGTAAGCACCAATCTGGCACAGTAAGCAATCTGCTACAGTTCTTGCCTCCAGGCTATGGGCTAGAGTTTCTGCCCTGACTTTCTCCCTCAGTGATTAAACATGACCTGAGAATTGGACAATGAAATAACCCTTTTTTTCCCCCAAGTTTCTCTCGGTCATGATATTTTATCACAGCAATAGAAAGCAAACTAGGATAAGGATAGATGTACAATTTTAGTCAAAGTAAAAGCAGGACTGGAGGGAGACACTGGGCAGAGAGAGCAAATATCAGATCATAGTGAGACTGATAGCTTTAGTCTCTCTCCTGTCTGAATAGGTTGATCCTGTCACCACAGCCCTCTCATGGAGAGTGCTTGTCCAACATTCAGTAAATTAGTTTTTGAGTTCCAGGAAGGAAGGGTATGTATCTTAACCTAGATACCCAACAGGCTATGGAGTTGAAGCCTGATATTAACCAACGACCTGGACCAGAGAAACGTTCCCCATTGCTCCCACTATCTCATTTATCTTTGAGGAAAGGTCTTTTAACGGAGGGAGTGGTCTCTGGCTTCTAGTTGATGTCTGCAAACCTTCAAGAAAGGAATGACTAAAGTGACATAATCCCTGGAAGCAGGTAAAATACCAAGGGATATGATGCTTCAAGGATCCTCAAGCAATGACCTTATACTTTAATCAGGTTTAGGAGAGGACAAGAGAGCCGAAAATAGGTCTCCAAGATCTATAAGGGGTGTGCCATGGTGCTCTCCTGCTGTTAAGACTGTATGAAAGTCTTCAAGATAGATGGGAGAGACTGAAGCCTGGGGGCAAGGCCCCAGGACTCATTATTGTCCTTCAGAAAGACTGTGGACACATCTGTCTAGCCTTCTGATGACTCTTATAAGTCATACAGGATCTAAGCCAGGCCCCTCTTTACTTTGAGTTATCAGAAGTAAAGTGACCTTCCAATACGCAATGGAAGCACATTCTTGGATTGGGCTCAATACCTTGGTTGGAAAGGACTTCATCTAGCAGGTTTCGTCTACACAGTGGTCAAGAGTTCCCTATGCTGCTTACCCCACCTCACCTAAATTTCCACCTTTTCTTGGTCCCAATTAGAGAAAACTTCATAGCGGCTTGGAGCAAATCATCCAATAGATTTCCTTGGTTTAATCATTGGTTTTTGGTGCTGAGCTTTCTGTGAATGCTGAAGCAGACTGGGTTAAGAATATGTTATGGAGTTTGTGACTCCTGGTCACAAAGACTCAATCCAATTATAATTAAAAGATTTGGGAATTTTGTGAAAGAGAGGTATTATGGTTTGTATATGCTTGGTATATGGAAAGTGGTACTATTAAGAGGTGTGGCCTTGTTGGATGAAGTGAGTCACTGAGGGGGTGGGCTATGAGATCCTATACTTAAGTTCAGCCCAGGGAAAAGAGACTTTCCTAGCTGCCTGCAGAGAGACAGTCTCCTCCTGGCTGCCTTTGGGTCAAGATATAGAACTCTTGGTTCCTCCAGCACCATGTCTGCCTACAAGGTGCCATGCTTCTTGCTATGATGATAATGGACTGAACTTCTAAAACTGTAAGCCAGACCCCAATTAAATGTTGTCCTTTATAAGACTTGTCTTGGTCATGGTGTATCTTCACAGTAATAAAACCCTAATGGAGGGGGTATAGATAAGGACTTTTAAAGGGGAAAACCACTTGGAGACCTTCAATATCTTTGCAAGCAAGGAAAAATAATTTTGTTTTGCCAACTTCACTGATTAAGGCAACTCAAAATAATCTTTGGGTATCTGTGTAAGGATGTTACAAAGACAAAAAAAAAATCAGTCATATAACAAGTACATAGTCACCGCTGTACATTTTTGAATGGGGGTCACCGAGTCAGGGTTACTGGGAACTTATCTTCCAAGGACTGAGATCAGAGACAAATAGCTAATGGGTATCAAGATGGATGCCTAGAATAAAAGGGAGTTTCTTTAGCCATCACAAATGTCTGAAGAACAGATCTCAGACCAGTGTTCCTGATTCTATTATGCCATAGCTAACAATATAGCTCTTTGAAATGTCTGGAGGAAAATCACCCTAGGTTCCTTTTTCTCCAAATACACAGTCACAAGTTAGGCATGGTTAATGGTCTTGATCTTCTATTCTCTTATCCCTTATAGAATGTAATATAGGAAGTGACACTGGGAAGTAGTAGTGCAGTCTTTAATCCTAGGGCTTGGGAGGCAGAGGCAGGCAGATCAGGTCTCTGAGTTTGAGACTAGTATGGTCTACAGAGTGAGTTCTAAGACAGCCAGGGCTACACCAAAAGATACTGTCTCAAAAAACAAACAACAAACAAAAGAAATGACTCATCTCCAGTCCCCATAGGTACTGTAGTGGTTCACGGCAGTTCCCAACTGGTATCTTCAAAGGCAACTTGACTGCTGGCCCATGGAAATATTGTCATGCTCCTCGCTAGCCACAGGATAGATGGTACTACTAGTTGTTTGAAAATATTGGCCAGGACTATCAGTGAAATTTCTTAAGTCTTTATTTGAGTTTAGATACAGAAAAATGAGATATGTTTTTGTTTAGGCCCCAGAATCATTCTCCTTATTATAGGGTATATCCCCTTTAAGAGAAGTGAGGACCTGGAGCAAGGAGTAGGGTCACAGCTTGCTTGCAGGGGGTGGGGGTGGGGGTGGGGGCAGGGGGCGGGTCTCTGGATACAGTGTGAGTAGGATACAAATTGTAGGTGAGCAAGTCAACAGGCACCCCCTAAAGGGATAGAAGTTATGCACACTGGGATTGCCATGTGTCTCTTCTGGAATTGACTACTGTACAGAAAGGTCAAGGGACCTGAGGAGGACCGATAGCCAAGTCTCCATGGCTGGCCTCCTGAGGAAAGTCATTAGAAGAAACAATATTTTTCAATCACAAGAGAAACAACAATCTACTTAGGAGTTCGGCTGGGATTCATTTAAGACATGGGGAGCGGTATCAAAGATCTCAAGTTGGTAGGCCTTAAATTCCCTATAGCTCATTATGGGAGAAAAGAGAAAAAGAATCTGCCCTTGAGTTCCGCTGGGCTGATCACAGTTTTCCTCTTCGGATCTGGAACCCACAAAGAGAATGCTGGACACTCCTGGTTCTCTCTCCTTATTCCATGTCAGTTAGGCTCAATCATTCCTGACCTTGGAGGTGAAGTGGGTTCGATAAAGTATCCTAGGTAAACATCTCAGGGCCCATGTTGAGTGTCAAGACACTACTGGGTAGCAGTTGCATTCTTATGTTCTGTAAGTTAATCAACTAACAAAACAAGAAAAGGATTGAGGGCAAACTCAAAGTTATTGGCAAGTACTACAGACTCCTCTGGCTGAGAAAGAGTTCTCTGAACTAGACCATGGCTGTAAAAGGGGGTGGGGTCTATTCTAATTAGATTTTCTTCCTCTCTCCTATTGATCCTAAGATGCTCATGTGTCTCCCCCGACCCCAATACAGGGATTGGGTCTCCCACTTTTATCCAGGAACATGGAAAAATTATACGGTTACATAAAAAAAAAACTGCTGATTGGTTGGTTTAGAATACCAACCCTATCATGTCCACTATTCTTCCTTCCTTTCTGGTGTAATGGCGAGACAGTGACTTATTTTTGGGAAAATGAAAACATTACAGGGAACAACAGCAATAACAAAAAGCAAACAGAGAAGGAGAGGATCACCACTCTTCCTTTCTCCTTTCCTAGGGCTCTATGGCCTCAACATGGTACTCACCTTGACTGCCCTGTGTGTGGACATTTTACTGCTCAAAGGTCCTTGTTAGGGGCTAGGGTCAGTCTGCTAACCTAGAATCAGGAAGGCCTAGGCCTACTATGTTTCTATCCAATGGCCAGATCTGTTTCTCCCCCCAACCCCCAACGAGCCCTTCACCTCTCTAGTTTGCTTATATCATCCAGCACCAAAGAACCCCCACAGCCTAGACCTGAGCCACAGGCCTGAAGAGATTATTCTGACATGAGAGCCTCCTTCCACTCCAACTCACACCATCCAGCGCCCATCATAGTGACTACCACAGGTACCCATATCCCAGTGCCCTCATGGTGGTTCCTCTTCCTCCATGGGCTGAATTTAGCACCTACCTACCCACTCAGAATTCAGATGCCTCTTAGTCTATCTCTCATACCTAAACTGTGCTCAAAGCTGCCGTTTTTTTACTGGAAGGCTCTGTGGTAGTTGTGTAATTATTCTAAATGACCCCTTAGACATACTCTTTCTTCCTGTCCCTGAGATGTTCAGTCATTCCGGGTGGTCACTCGTTGCTTAGTTCAAGAAAGTATATCAATGAAAACACTCATGATGCCTGGTAGTAAGATCCTTGGGGGAACTCTTCATGGGCTGAGGACAGAAGAGAGAGCAGTAGCCTGTGTCACTGGCGTTACTGTAAAGTTTTGGTCTGGAAGTGAGGCATATACACTTGTCTCGGAACAGTTCTGACATAGTCTTATTAAAATCCTGTTAATGCCAAGATAACCCATGACTACCTTGGGCTCCAAGGTAACAACAAGGCATACCCCCAACCCCCCAGACCCTAGCCTTCCTCCGGTCCTCTGGGCACAGCTAATAATCTTAGCCAGTGGGTGATTATTTGCTGAACCCCTTACCTGTTGCTGTGAGGACATATGGAGCCCAGTGTCAAAAAGTTTAAGCCATGTGATGAGGTCCATTCAGAGTCCATGTGCAGATGGCAGATTCAATAGTGCTCCCCCAACCTACCAAACCTACCCTGTCACATCCCAAATGCGTAACTTCTGTCACCCCTGAGCATCAACACCCTGTCCTCATGTCACCAGCCTCAGCCCTCAGCCTCAACACTGTTCAGAAATGATGTGCCTTGCATCCACCCCCCCCACCCCTGGGGGTGGGGGAAAGCAGAGAAAATGACAAGCCAAGTGTGCATGAATGCTTCTGGCTGCAGACATTAAATAGCACTCTAGATTGATGGCAGGGGCTTGGAAGCCAAAGCATCCATATCTGGAAAGTACTATTTGTTGGAAACAAGACCTGGTGCCTACAGTTTATGTCCTCCCAGCATCCCATGGGGGTCATGCTCAACATATCACTTTTACATCCCATGGGATATTTTCTTCCCAGGAGCTATAGCCTGCCTGGCCTAGTGGAGAGGTAAACCATGTCTAGAAGTAGCAACAGGTACCTGCTGGCTAGCAGGACCAGAAGTCCCAGACTGCAGGAAGAAAGCAGGTGTTCAGCAGTAGCCACATCGTGTAGTCTAGGCCTGTCTTATCATTCTGGTGGAGATTACTACCTGCAGAGAGAACTGCTGATCCCTGAGTTTCTAGATTGTCCAGTCATGCAAGTTTCCAGCCAGCCATGGCTTTTCTCTGCATAGTACCTTCTTGCATTGCTTACAGGCTGTCTATAGAACTCATGGTAAATTCTGAGAAGGAATTCCCATCAACAAGCCATCCCGGATTATGGCTGGGCCTATAAATCAGACTTGACAACCCTCTACCTGCTCTGAGGGCCCCTCCACCATATCATTTATCCTACCCCTAGATATAGAAGTAAGGCGAAGAAGGTTTGCTCTGCCTACCTTGCTTCTTGGTAAGCATGATTCCTTCCTGTTCCTAGATGCTGAAGCATAATTAGTCATCAGACAACCTCAACAAGTGGCATGACACAGCCATGGGCAAGCTGGGGGTAGCCAAGGACTCCATTGCTTGGTGGAAAAGGCACAGCAGGAAGTCACCATGTATGCCTCAGATCTGAGTTTCTTGAAGCAACTGGGAGAGAGCCAGAGGCTGCTGAAGCAGACAGACCCAACAGAGAGACATAGCATACTGCTGTGAACTCTTTCAAGAGGAGGTAGGAGCCCAGGTGAGGTGAAGGAAGAAGAGGAAAGAAGCCTAATAGGTCTTCTTTGCCCAGAATCTTTATCCTTTATGTCTTCTGGTCTTCTTCAAGGCTCTCAGTCACAGGTAGGTAGGAAAAACACTTCAGAATATTGTGTTGGTTCAATCACCAAGAACTTCTGTCCAGGAAACAGTTTGTTTGACCCTTGCTCCATCTTGTATTTATGTGCCGTTTCTCTAAGCTGGGCTTTCTGTGTGTTCTGAGCATTCTATCACTTATATCTCCCCATAAACCTTCCTTTCTGTGGTGGCTGTCCACCTAGTAGGTGGGAAAGTTAATTTGTCAGAGTAGTGTGCTCCTTGGAATTTCATTGACTCTAGGATGTGGTGCTCAGCCTCGGGCAGTCCTGAATTCCTGGGTACCCTCAGAAAGCTTATTATTTTCCCCCTGAGATGTGTTCTTTGGGTAGGAGTAGGTTTGGGGACTTGAACTCTTTCTCAGAGCCTTCATTGGAGTGTTGTGTAGCTGATTCCCAGAAAAGGTCAAGATGCAGTTTCTCAAACTCAAGTCCTCAGGAAATACTACTGGTTTTGTTTGGTGCTGGACTTCATGCAGTATCAGTGTTCTCAAGTACACCTTTGGGAAAATGCTGTTCTAAGTGTGGCAGTCGAATCTTCCATATTGCTTTGGTGCCTGGAGCCCATAGTTAGGTGAACTAACCAAAAGATCTATACCTTTGGCCAATTGCACAGGTTGTAAGGATTATATATATATATATATATATATATATATATATATATATGAAATGAGGACATTGGAGAGTAAATCTGGAAAATAGAGCAGATGCTGCCCAAAAGGGAACATTTGCCATGGGATGTAGGATATCCAATGGAAGTTTCTGGAAATCCTATGATAGCAGTACAAGGTGCTGTGCCAAGACAGAACACACTGTCTGCCATATGTAGACAGGCAACCTTGAGCAAGAAGTCATGGGTTTTGTACTGTGTGGACTTTGGAAAAAAGATTTTCTCTGATAAGTGCTGAGATACTGACTTGGTACTCTAGAAAACTAGGAAGAACAGAGAAGTCTAGGAAGGGAGTGAGCATCATTTCTATTGCTCTTGCTCACCCACAGCACTTAAGCATCTCTTAGGTATTTTTCAATGTGTGGATGCCTATAACAGGTGGGTTTTCCAAGAAGGAGTATCTGTGAGATCTGTTTTTTTTTTTTTTCAATCATGTGTGTATGTGTGTGTGTGTGTGTTTGAGACAAGTTCTCACTATGTTTCTCAGGCTATATTCAAACTCTTGAGTGCAAGCAATCTTCCTGCCTCAGATTCCCGAGTAGCTAGAACCATAGGTGTGCATCACTCCACCTGACTTCAGGGTCTGACAGGAGGCAGCAGATCCATAGAAGATAGGCAGATCCTTGGTTCCATACATGCGCAGACCACTTCTTCACCCAGCTTAGAGGCAATCCACCAAGAACTGACCAAGGCCATAGCCTAGAGTAAAAATAAGGACCTGCTATGGGAGCTGGGGCTACTGCAGTCAGAACCGACAGAACGGGGCACCGAACTTCAACACTTCAAATATCAGTACAGACAGAGAAATACAAAGAGATACAGACACATGTATATGCATTAAATGCAAGCTCAGAATGAACCAGAATCACCACATTATTCTTGAGCCAGACAAGCTGCAGACAGAGATGGAGAATCAATGATAACATGACAATAGATCCTAAGATGACCTAATGGAAGATTCTGGAAATGTGTCCAACAGCAGTGCAAGATACTATGCTGGGGACTGAAGAAAGCCCCTACCCCACCCAGAGGTGAATATGGCCCAGTACAAAGACTGGGGCTTTCAGAAGGGTGATATGATTGTTGTAAATTGTGACAACATGTGGTACAGGTGCCCACAGGCAGCTGTGGGCCTGTGACTGTTGGGAGCATCACAATTGGCCATGTGTCCAGGTAAGGAGGCAGTCAGTGACCACAGTTCCTACCTTCTGTCCCTTAGTGATATTTCCCTGGCCTCTTGGCTTTAGAGTTTCCCATTGTGTTTTCTGTCTAAACATGCGGAGTTTATGCTGTATCAAAGTCAAAGCCACATTTCTTTGAAGGTGTCCCACAAGAGAACAACATACAGGAAGGATATTTTTTTACTGAGCACCTACTGTGCCAGTATCTTAGGTCCCTAAGCAACAAAAGTTTGGAAGAGACCCTAGTAAGTCTATGATACCTATGAGGGGTACTGGGCCAAAGATTAAGATAACTAGTAACAGGGGAAAAAAAGTGATGTCCAGAGTCCTAGCAAAGGCTAAGATTGGATATGCCAGGCCCTCAGCATGAGAAGAGGATTCTCAAGAACAAATGCCATTTGAGTTAGAACTTGAAGCAGACTTGGGTGTTCTGCGGAAGACCAAGTAAGTAAAAACTATTTGGGAGTCAGAAAAGTACAAAGAAGAGCCAGATATACATGAGAACAGTAAACACAAGCTCGTAAAAAAAAAAAAAAAAAAAAAAAAAAAAACAAAAAAAAACAACAACCACAGAAAGAAGAAAACTAAAAAACCAACAAAAAAAAAAAACCAACAAAAAAAGCAAAACAAAAACCAAACCATACAAACAAACAAACAAACAAACAAATCAATGTGACCGAGTCATACCCTACCCTAAGTGGACATGCTTCAGCTGGCGGTAGAGATCTAAGACAGTGAGGCCTGAGAAGAATGAACAAGAAGGCTTTGGAAACCTTTTGAAAACATTATAAGACATTGTGTTAGGAGCTTCAGGAAGCCCTGTAGGAGGCATAGCTGGCCATCTATGAGCATAACCGGGTCTCTGAGCATGTGTGTGTACATAACAAGATTGCTGCTGATTGCCACGGTTATTAGGTATGGCTACTCTTTAGGTAGGTGCCTGTCTTTCTCATGTCTCAGCTAACCTTCCTCTGGTTGGAGACAATCCATCAAGAGAGTGAGTAAGTCCACAGCCAAACAACATTCTGAAGTTGGAGGTGGCACTGCTGGGGTTGGAGAGGGCTGAACTGATAACCAGGCTGGGGAAAAACTGGCAGAGAAATGCAAAGTGTAGCTGGACAATGTGTACAGCAAATGCCAACAAGTGAGTGGCTAGCCAGACCAAGTCCTCTCAGAGCTGGACAAACTACAGACAATAGTGGAGCTAACCAAGTTCCATCTTGGGAGCAGAACACCTGAAAAAAGTCAGCCAGTGAGGAGATGGAGGTGTTGAGTTCTAGACAGTCCCTCAGTGGCAGGACCGTGTGAGAAGGCCTGAGTTAGGGCGGGAGCTCCTTATTGTTGGCTGAGAGGCCTTACCTAGGTCTATTCTAACCTTGTGTTTCATGCCTGGCTTTAGTATGGGTTCCAGAGGGGAAGTGGCTGAGTGTCCAACCATGGTCCTGGACTTCCAGGAAAATCATCAGAGGACATACATAGCTGCTTAGTACATTGAAACCTACACTTCAGTGATCATAGGTCATCTTGTGCTGAGTGAGAGTCAGTGATATCTCAAACTGGCTCTCTGTGACCAAGATCCCAAGGCTCAGTTCATGGCTTTACAGACTTGGTGGCCCAGTGGCAAAAGTGCACTCCAAGAGGCATTGTATACCAGCCTCCTTGTGCTTTTGGTAGGTCTCCTCTTCTTTGACAGAGACGTTCCAGGGTTTTGCTGGGACCACGACTTGAGAACCAGCCTCTGGAGGCCAGCATACAGTGTCTGCATTCCTTTTCAATACATCTACACAAGAGAAAGTTTAAGAGAGGCAAGGTCTTAGGTAAGGAGAGCTCCCCCCCCCCCAACTCATAGGGGTTGAATCTAAACTTGAAGGGTATTAGCATTAGGTCAAACTCCACCTCCACAGTTACCTGGCAACAGCCAGGTAGCCCTGCCCACTATTATAAAAGGGGCTGTCTGGCCCCTCCTCTCTCTCTCTTGCCCTTGTGACCTGCATGCCTGCAGGTTCCCGTCTTCCCTTCCCTTTCCCCCTTCCGCTTCCCCTCTCCACGTGGTCATGGCTGGCCACCTCTCTCTCTCTCCCTTCTGCCCTAAATAAACTCCCTTCGTGGAACCCTCTGGCCTGGCGTCTTCTGTTCCAAGCTGCTGCGATTCAAGATAACAACAATGGTGCCGAAACCCTGGATATGAAGACTTCGGGGACCTCAAGACTTGTGCCACTGCAGCGTACTGCAGCGGTCACACAGCCACCCTGCTCCCGCAGCTCCAGACGCTACCTACACTGCCATAACCCTGCTGCCATTCCTGCCGCTGCTGACCGCGTGAATTTCCACCGCTGCTGCAAACTTCCACCACGTGAGCTGTGTGGGCCCCACATGGTTCTCTGCCACGTGGGCTGGGTATCCCAGACAGGGACACAAACCCCCGGTTCCCAGGAAAGATCTCTTGAGCTCAGAGCTAACCCTGTAACCCTGTTCCCTCTAGGACGGTTCCCCGTAGGTGAGACACTTCCCCCTCCTCTCGAGACAGTTTCTCATGGCTGAGTACCCCAGGCCAGGCCTGGACCGACTGTTCTCTCTGCATCAGGAGCACCGCCTCTGATTCTAATCCCCAGTGTGCCTCTCCCAACAGGTTAGCCTTTCGCTCGCTTCTCTCCCTCATTCCCCTGTCATCTGTGGCCGTTTGGATTTAGTTCCCTCGGTTTGCCAGAAGCAGCAATTAGTCCGGGACTCTGTTGCCTCCTTCTCCCTTTGCCTCCTTGTGGCTGGTCCGCTGGTTTGCCTGGTGGGTCTTAGCTCTGCTCTGAGATTCTCCTTCAATCCTGCCAGGGACCCTCTATGAGACTTGCTTTCCCATGTGCACAACCAACGTTGCTGTGATTATGGGACATACTTGCTTTTTTTTTCTTGCTCACTGCAGTTGCCTGCCAGAGGCACTGGGCAGTGACTTCCTGCTGCTAGCAGGAAGTCCCGCCCTGCTGCCGCCAGCAGACCTGATTCGCAGCGCCCGCCAGCAGTTCGATCGTTTGCCACTGTTATCAGCTTTCTTATTCTGGTCCTAGCCAAATGTTTCTTTGCTAAGGCTCTTTTTGATCCTGTCTCAATATAGTTTTACTACTGCTATTGAATTCTATTCAGTTACAACCAATCTTATGGCTTTCAATTTTGTCAGAAGTTTGCTAATACTAACTTAAATAGTTTATAGCTGACAGAATTCCCAAAGCCTCTAGCAATTGACCCTAGATGGTTTCAGAAGACTTGAACACTGGACTCCTAGAAGACACAGCCTAGATTGTACGTGAATAAACGCAGTAGACTAAACTGGATACCCTGAGTCAAATGACTTAGTTAAGTCAACCAGAGGGAAGTCATTTCTCATGTCATGTGTATCCATTCCACAGAGAAAAAGCCCTGCGTCTTCTGCGCCTGAAAGCCAAACTGACTTCACCCAAGAGAGTATGCAAACCATGGGAACTGTTGGCTAGTGGACTGTCATTTTTTTAAATAACTGGTAGATTGTTGCTTACTCTTTTTCAGACTTCTGACTACATTGACAGCTAAGCTCTCACAGATGTTATCTGTTACCTCATTATCTAAACTCAGTTGCCACCAATTAAACACTTTATATTTCTTCTTCTTGCTATCCCACTGTCCTAATATCATCTGAGTTCCTATTAACTTGCCTAACTGTTTTATTAAACATTCCACTATACAATCCAACAAAGGTTCATCTTAAAGACTGCTCGTGTTGTTAACTCATGCTGTTATCTCTTTTATAAACTTATAAGCTACAGGAAACCCACTGAAATCTACCTCTCATGGACCAAATATATGCCATCCAGATAAGTACATCTGCCTAAAGGTCCCACTTACTATCACAAAGGGTGGGATCCCTCTGGGTTTCAAATGTACATCTTAAAAAAATTTTCTTTCTCCCAAGTGTGCTTAATCTTATTCCCTACATCTTGTCAAGTCCAGGTGCATCCAAGACATCTCCAGAGAAGCAACCTTCAGATGCTCCATCTCCTGTCACACATACAGCTGCTTCTACTGGACCTGTTCCTTCTGGCCTATCCGGATGGCTCCACAGACCCTGGACAGCAGGACCAGACAAACATCCCCCATACCCAGGTTCCCCTTAAAGACACGTCGCCCCCAGTGTCAGCAGGAAGTAGCCAGATATCACGACGACCCTATTCCTGCTGTGCCATTGCCTCTTTCTAATTTTTTCTTTTTTTAATTAAACCAAAACTGGGGAATGTTAGCATTCTGTCAAACTCCACCTCCACAGTTACCTAGCAACAGCCAGGTATGCCCCTCCCACAGCTACCTGGCAACAGCCAGGTAGCCCTGCCCACTATTATAAAAGGGGATGTCGGGCCCCTCCTCTCTCTCTTGCCCCTGTGACCCGCTCGCCTGCAGGTTGTATCCGACCCTCTCCCCTTCCCTTCCCCCTCTCCATGTGGTCATGGCTGGCCTCTCTCTCTGTTTCCCCCTCTGCCCTAAATAAACTTCTCTTCGTGGATCCCTCTGCTCTGGCGTCTTCTGTTCCAAGCTGCTGCGATTCAAGATAACAACAAAGGGAAGTTATATAGCACAGCCAAGGACAACTGCAGGAGACACAGAACTCTATATGATGTCCTGAGGAATCAGGGATCTTACAAATAGCCATGTGGCCTTTATTATGCCATGCACTGTCTCAACCTTCATCCCAGCTCTGTAGGCTTTGTGTCTGAGGCACAAAGAGTTGCTTGAGGAACTTGCCTTAGGTCATATAGACAGTAGCAGGGCCAGGGTCTTCACTGCTTTCCTAGGAGGCCTGTCAGGGGTGCTGAGAAGGTGACTATCCTTAGATAGCAGTGCTGAGCCTAGAGGAATAGCAGCATCTTCAGAACAGGTCAGGTGTGCCAATCCCAGTGGCGACTACATTAAGAAGTCACAGGAGAAGGAGCTACCCATCAGGACCAGGGACCTGTCCTTGAACCAGGGACCTTAGCTAGTCTCAATGAGGGACACAGATTCTGAAGCATACTTATGACTGGTCCTTAGGACAGTGCTAGTTGCCTTTGCAGCTAGGAAACACAGTCCTAGTCTGTCAAGGTAGTTTCTGTGCTGGCTGGCTAATGTCAAGGTCAGAGGTCAGGGGTTAGCAGCTCTAGTAATGCTGTCTACAACATGGAGGAGGAGAGGTTGCCATTAGGGAGTTGGCATGGCACTGCATGTGAGCCAGTGTACTGGTGATGTTAGTGCGGTCAGCATCCTGTAGTGTGAGAGGCAGTCTCAATTAGGACAATGGTGCAGTTAGTATTACAATGAGAGTTCAAATGTTTTATTACAGAGCCTGAGCTTTGAGCAGCTTGCTGGGCTGACACCCTCTCCTCTTCTGCCACTTCAGTATCATCCCCCAATGGTATGTGTTTCTACAGTGGCTACCACTGACTGTCGGTCAACTAGGGTTCTAAATAGTCTTTCCATGGGCTTAATTTTAGAAGTCTATGTTAGACCTTACTGTGCCAAGATAACTAGCTATCCACACAGGCAGCTGGCTTTCTGGCTGTGCAGATGTTCTTTTCAAACATTTCATCAACAAAGTTCTAGTATTCCAACACTGTGCTACTTCTGAGTATAGGTTGGAACCTGATTCAAGATCTTTGACTATAGGAGAATGTCTGGAGGGGAAAAAAAAAGCCTCTCTTAGATATCTCCATGCAAAAGGAGAGAGCAACCTCAGCTTGCATGTTGCATGTCAATCAAAAGACTTGGACAAAGCTCTGAGCTCACAGAGACAGGGCTCTATGATTCTTCCTGGGAAACAAGGTTCCTTTGGGTTGAGTTCTAGACCTTATAGCTGAGTAGCACAGCAAAGAAAATGTTACCCAGGGAGGTGATGTGTTAAAGGGGCTTTGGTACCACAAAAGAGCCGAGAAGAAACTGGAGTGACTCAGTATAACAGGGATTGCGAAATGAGCTTTGTAATCTTGTTGGGGATCCGAACACCACCTATTTGCTAGGAAGCATTAGCAGTTTGCTGTTTGTGGTTGATGGTGGGCTAGGAACATGGCTCTGAAGCACCTCTAGGTCATGTTAGTGGCCTAAGGCACGGCAGC
The DNA here is from genome assembly GCA_021653895.1 of Mastomys natalensis. Taxonomy (NCBI): domain Eukaryota; kingdom Metazoa; phylum Chordata; class Mammalia; order Rodentia; family Muridae; genus Mastomys; species Mastomys natalensis. The sequence continues at coordinate 1,571,598 of JAJTUV010000261.1, read as the reverse complement.
TGAAATCTCCTCACCATTTAACTCTCTTGCCAGGGGATGCTAAGAGGCTCAATTACTTCTCAGGAAAAACAAGGCTGAGGTATCTTTGGACTGAAGAGGGACTCTCCAGGAATCTCCTGGATCTGTGTGCTAATTTTGGATCCAGAAGGAGGCCCTATGGGTTTAAATCAAACACAAAGTGCGCTGTGAGCCTACACTCAAAGCACAACTGACCCCCAAGTAATGCAACATCCCAAAGCATTTAGGAAGACAAAGTAAACACTACAAATACCCAAAGGCCCATCAGAGGCCTCCCCAACTCCGATCCAGTTCCTGTCTGGATTTTCGGGTTTCACTTCCACATAGAACTACTCTAGGAAAATCACAAAGACCCAGGGGTACCCTGCCTGAATGCCCCTCACTGGCTATTTTCAAGTAGGCAACTCTTTGTCAGGGATGCATGGGACTGTTCTTTTTCCTTGTGCCTCACAGTTCTACTGTCATGCCATCCTGGGCATCCAGGGAAGAAACACAGGACATTCCAGTTCTTCCAGCTTTGGCTCCTAGGAATATGGGTTTGAGTGGGTAGATATCAGTTCTGCTGAGAAGAGATCAAGACCATGTCCTAAGACTGAACATCATACACATTACAACTAAAACATCATCTTAAGTTCTAACCTAATTTTTGCTTCTCAATGAAGTTATCGAAAAGTAGGACAAATGATAGCAGAAAGTGTGCTTGGTGAGCTTCCTCCCAAGGCTGCCTGCCTGAGAGACCCATAGAGCCACACTGTGGTTCCCTCAGTAACTCTGTAAGCCAGCCTGTAAAGTTCAAGGGGTTCTGGCTGTGCCCAGGGCATGTCTCATAGGAACCAACTGCATTTACTGCTTTGGATGGAGCAAATGTTATTGCTCTGAGGACAGAATTCCCTTCCGGTACTAGATCTTTTTTCTCACTAGAGAGTCAGTAATGACTAGTGACCTAGAAGTAATCACCTAGCTCCATCGTCTCAGGGATCCCATCCATAAAGACAAAGCAAAGAATGTTTTAATTTAGGGTGTGGAAAAGCCCAGAAATGGTCCCAAGGAGAGTGTCCACCTTGTATGGCATTGACGGCTTCGTGGAGTTCACTGAGGAACACGTGGGAGGTGTCATCAGACTGCTTCCAGCTCAGGCTGCTTGACCTGTTCCTGAGTCACTGACATTCAATGGGAAGGTAGTGATGCTCAGACTCAAAGTCTGGTCTGGGCCTGGCTGAGGTAGATTTCTGGGAATAGTTGTCTAGAGATAAGCCAGCAGCATTCTCAGTGTGCAGTCAGGCTGGAAGCCCAGTGTCTGCTTCAGCACCCCAACTAGGTCCACTGTCTCATACTCTGCCCCAGCGCACTGAAGACACCATTAGCCACCCCTGACCCCAATTGCTTCTGCAAGAGACTCCTCCCATAACCTTCGTGCACCTTGATGGGTCTTCTGCTCCACCGGGTAGGTCCATTAGGCTGAATAGAAGCATGAGTCTTGACTTTTCTTAATGACTAAGAGAAGAATGTTGTATATTTATAATAAAATTTCTCTGCCCAGCCTAAAATTATTCTGTCCAGCCTAGCAAAGAATAATCTTTGACCAGGAGACAGTTTATGTCAAATGTTTCTCTCTGGACTCAAGGCAGCATGGCCTGAGTCATAGGTTTTTTTGTTTTGTATTTTTTGAAGCTGGAATTTTTAGACCATAGAGGTAAAAGATACCTATTGTGGGGCACCCAGACAATATAAAAGAATGTAAAGAGTCAAAGGGAAGAAGTTAAGTTCCAGAACCTTTCAAAAAAAAGCCCTCCTTAGTAGGGACGCTGTAGGGACCTGCCCAGATCTTTCTCAGTGTAGGTAGACATATCTTTATATACAAACACTGGATTATAGTGTGTGTACTGTACTTGGCTCTTGTTTTTTTAGAAGGCAAAACTTAGTTTATGTAAACTTACTGCAGTAAGAGTATCACTGTGGCAACATTTTGGTGTCTCAGAAGGTGAGAGACAGAATGAGGCTGGAGCTTTGAGGGTCTGGGTTCAAGTGTGTGCCTAGCAAAGGTCTGAAGAGTGTGCTTTAGAATTGGTCAGCAGAGGCAGTGCTGTAGTGGGTCTGGGTAAGCAAATGGCTTGCTCAGGTGTGTAAGCCAATGACCTGAAGAAATGGCATCACTGCTCCTCTCCTGTTCACACCTTACAGGATCTTGTTCTTGCGCGCAGATCCCTTTTCCCATGTGATATGAGGTTCTTTATGCTTAAACAATTTTCCGCAGTCTTCCCTACAGCATAGGTCTTGGACAATGACTTTGCTCAGCCTTTAGTTATTGGAAAGCTGTTCTCTTTATCCTTTTAAGAAAGCATTTCAGGACTAGAGAGATGGCTTAGAAGTTAAGAGCACACACTGCTCTCTCACTGGAGACACAGATTTGGTTCTCTGAACTAATGTTGAGTGACTCATGGCTGCCTGTAACTCCAGCTCCAGCAGATCTGACACCATTTTTAGGCATCCACGGGCCCCTATGCTCACATGCATATACCCACATAAAGGCACATACATATACATCATGGAAAATTTAAAAATCTTTCTAAAAAATCACCTAAGTGAATTTTGCTGTTAAGTTTTCTTTGTAGGCATTTAAAAACCAACCACTATTTCTTAAGCCACCTCTGATGACAGCACATGGCTGTGTACTCTCATAGAATTTCAGTGTTTAGCTTGAGAGTCTGCGCCTGGTGACTCTTAAAGCAGGAAGTTACTAGTAGTTTCTGCCCATGACTTTCTACACACCCCAATTGAGGTAAACTTCACCACATGAAATTAGGGTCTCCATGTTACAGCTCAGGCACATTGTATACATTCACAGCATCTGTAGCCCATCACCTCTGTCTAGTCCTCAAACTTTTCCACCTTCCACCACAGACTCCTGCCCCAATCCTGGGCCTTAGCAACCATAAATTTTCAGGCTCTATGGGGTTTACCAATTTTGGGTAGTTCAAATAATGGAGCGGTATGCATTTTGTTGTCTGGTCTCTTTCACATTAAAAGTTCATATGCATTGTGGCATTTGTTCATTTTTAAGGTCCATTGTGTAGGTATAGCACACCATCCATCTACCAAGAGGTGATGAGGTATATCACCTTTTTGCCCTTGAGTATAGTGCTGCAATCAATGAATATGCCCCCTCCCCATATAGATTTCATTCCAAAACTGAGACAGTGGAATGAAGTAGTTTATAGCTGATGTAACCTCCACACGAGAGGTCTAGAGCATATGTCTATCAAGAAAGTAAGCTCTGAATGTCTGAGCTGACCATCTCCCCTCCCCTACACCTACCAGGACAGAGTAAAATAACAGATTGAAGGGCTGGAGGAGAAAAGGTGCAGTCAAAGTCAGGCGGTGATGGTGGGGGAAGTTTTTTTGTTTTTTGTTTTTGTTGTTTTCTTGTAGGTTGCAGTTTTTAAGGTCGCTGCAATGACAGAATGAAGAATGTTCCAGACCATTCTATATCTTGTGTTCACAAAAAGCATCCTGTGGTATACATCCATCCATAAGAATGGAATTTTATTCAGCTGCAAAGGAGAATGCAATTATGTCATTTTCAGGACAATGCATGAAACTGGACACCATCATGTTAAGTGAAATAAGCCAGACGCAGAAAGACAAATGTCTTCTCTTATATGCGGAATCTGTGTGTGTTTGTTATGTAATAGAGATATATATGCACATATTATGTATATTAACACATATAAATACATATAAATATTTATGTGTGTGTGACATAAAAGCAGATGAGGCACTATTTGGGAGGAATAAAGGGACCAGGGAAACAGAAGGAGGAGGGTAATAGGGAGTAGGTGTGTTTAAGAAAAAATCTGTCTACATTTATATGCATGTCCAGATATATATGAAAATGTCATAATGAAATAAATACGATGGGGTCTTTTTGTGTGTGTGCTAACTAAAAAATAATCCCAAATAAATTCCTAAAGTGATGCTTTAGGACCACATGCTGACCCCACTCTATCAGGGGAGAGAGTGTCTCTTGTTGTGGCTTGGGAACCAGAGTTAAGATTCTAGATCAAGCAAAGAATTCAATAAGTAGTGGAGGATGTTTGCTCTGCGCTAATTAGGGTCCTTTTACCACCCCTTCAGGTTGCAGTGGCCTATGTGACATTTGCTCAGAGTGACTGGCTCCCAGCCCACCCCCCTTCCCCACCCCCCCCACCCTCCCCTTAGGGAAAATGGTAAGTTCAGACTAAAGCACTCTGGAGGATCACAGGCTGCTGCCTGGCTGGGAGATTATTTCTGAGAAGTACAAGTAGGTCTCTTGGATGGAAATGGTAGAGGAGCCCCAGGCCATGGGTGTGCTGGAAAGAACCATCTCTATTTTATTGCTTTAGGATCCTGTAGAAAAGATGTCCAGAGAGGGGGCTGGAGGGAGTCAAAACTTCAAAACAACTCAATGGGCAGTGGGGAATGTCTCTTTCTTCATTATTTATTTTGTTTGAGTAGTCTGGAGATTAAACCTGAGTCTTCCTCAAAGCATGTTAGGTGAGCACTATTCCACCCAGCTATGGCACTGCCTTGATTGAGTTCTTGTCTTCATGGGTTTTAGTTTCTTGTGTCACTAAGGGTGGAGAGAATTCTCCAAGGTTTGATTTTCGGAGGAGTTTCACCTTCCTTTTCCAAAGACATCTTTCTTGTTAAGTCTCCCCAGACTTTTGGGTGAATTTTCTTTTGTTACTGCAAAGACAGAATCTGGTCATCTTCTGAGTTGCAGGAGGTCTTGGAGTGTGTGGTTTGCATGTATTTGAAAAAAAAAAAAAACTGACCACTACTAGTTCTTTGAATATTTCTGTTTAAACTCTTTTTTTTTTTTTTTTTTTTTTGAAGCTCCAAACGTTTTAGGCCATCAGACATGGTGGTGAGTGCCCTTAATCTAGCACTACGTAGGCAGAGATGGGTGGATTTCTGTAGTTCCAGGTCAGCCTTTCTACATGGAGAGTTCTAGGTCATCTAGGGAAGCATAATGAGACCCTGCCATTATATATATGTGTGTGTATGTGTTGTGTGTGTGTGTGTGTGTGTGTGTGTGTGTGTGTGTGTGTGTGTGTTAGGGACAGACACCAGAGTGTTTTGAATGTTAAGTTCTTTCACTAAACTACATCCTGACTCCACAAATTAGATCATTCCTATTGGTCTAGTCTTTAAGCCTACTGATTGTCTCCTTGCTTTCTGGCCCTCTGCTGTGATGAATCTGTCAAATAAATTCATCCCAGAGATTAAATTTATGACATTCAGTATTTTTTGCTTGGTTTTCTTTCCCTCTCTGAGCTGCCAAAGAAGCTTGCTTCCAATCTTTTGCAAGTGGATTTTGTTTTGTTGTGTTTTTGAGACACAGTGTCTCTGTGTAGCCCTGGCTGTCCTAAAAATCACTCTGTAGACCAGGCTGGCCTGGAACTCCAGAGACTAAAGGTGTGTGCTACTAATACTAGGTTCAAGTAGATATTTAACATATTCACCCTCAGCATTTGTATATCTCTTGTCTGCTAGTTACAAAGTCTGTGTCACTTCTAAGTTCTACTTTATTATCTTTTAAAAATAAAAAAATTGAAATTGTATTGTAGATAATTTGTCAATAAAAGCATTGTATATCAAGATTAGGCAGTCCCAGGGTCCACCCATATATCAAAATGAATTTCTATACAGTTAAACATTTGCATTTTAAAGTTTTTATTGTGACTGTGTATGTATGCATATGGGGGTTATACAGATGTGAGTGTAAGTTTCCTGCCGAAGTTAGAGGTTTCGGCTCCCCTTGGAGCTAGTTATAGGTGGTTGTCATCCAGATGTGGGTACCAATAACCCACCCCTTATCCTCTGCAAAGGTCGTGCCTGCTTGTAAGTGCTGAGCATCCCCTGAATTATCTTCTGACAGCCAATTAATTACCTTGTAATTTTCATTTAGCATTGGTATCAATTTAGACTGGAAAGTTGAATCAACAGTGTTTGTGTCCAGAGATGGGCACACTTCTGTCAACTGTTAGTGTGGAGGTCTGGAATAGCTGCCCCCAGTGTGTTTCCCTCAGTAGATTGCAGGCGTAAAAGTCAGCAGGAGCAGACTGCTGTTAGTTTTGAGGGACACTGGGAGCCAAGAGCGGCATTCTGTTGCTGCTTCACCGGCAGCCTTGTTTGGCCTGCACCATAGACAGGCTCTCTGTCCCTGTTTCCACTTCTCCTTCAGTGGTGGACAGCTATTGCTTCTTGCTTCTGTTCAGTGTTGGCAGTGGTAGTGGCTCCATTACTGTCCCAGTCCTTCTGGTCTTAGGCAGGCCTTATGTGTGTATATGTCTTTGGAGAGGTCTTCCTCTCCCCCACCCTCTCCGTATTTCTGCTCTTCTTGCCCATGGTAACCAATCTCTGTTCCCTGTTTCTGATTGACCATGGGCAGGCCACTTCCTGCTGTTCTTCCCAGGGTGGCAGACCCAAGTTTGGTAGGACCTAGAGTTCAATTTGGTTTTTCATTGCTGACTAGTATGCCAATAGTTTTATGTGTTGTAGTCTACTTAGTGGTTCCCCTGCTAATGGATGTGCCTAGCACAAGATGCTACAATACTGATATTCAACATTTTACCTATATGTGACTTTCTTTAAAATGTCCCGAAGGAGAATTTTAGGATAAATATCTACAGTTTAAATAAACACTAAATTTCAATTTAACGAGGTTTGGCTTTTCTTTAACCTCTTTTAAAAATACCTTTTTAGTCTTAATTTTTAAAAGTTTTAATATTTTCATTTTGATATGTCAAATAATAAAGACCTGATTAAAATGTACACAAAAGAGGAAATGCATATAGATTTTCTCCCCCCACTTTCGTTCCATGTCTTCGGCCTGTCTTATTGCCCCTCTTGAAGCTTTGAAATCCTTGTCAACACAGTGGTGTAGACAAGTTCCTGCTTAACACCATTCCTTGTCCTCAGTCACAGGCAAGAGCCCAGAACCAGGACCCCACTCTTCACACACCCCAGCCCCCTTTGCATTTCTGGACCATGCTCTGAAGTTCCTCATGCCACATTTGTGTGATGGTGATGAATAAATGCAGGTCTGATCAAACTCTTCCAGGTTAGTATTTGTTATTTTTGCAGGATGGAGGATTAAACCCAGGACTTTGAGCACACTAGACAAGTGCTGTACTAGCACTGAGCTATACTCTCCAGTGTTGCTACTCTCATTTTAAGTAGTGATTACTTTCAATTAATTTTTTTATGTGTGTGTGTGTGTGTGTGTGTCCCTAGACCCAGAATTACAAATGGTTGTGGGCCACTTGGGTCTTCTGGAAGAGCAGCCAGTGCACTGAACTGCCAAGTCATCTCCCCAGCTCCAGTTATTCAAATATTTTAAAAGAAATCATAGAATGTCTTAGTTATATATCATCTGAGGATATGTAGTGACACCTCATTTGTTTAGATTTTCTTGTCAGCCTGAATTATCTGGAGTAATCAAAAGGAATTGGGAAAGAATGATTTTTAAGGCTTGAAGATGGACACCCAGAAGAACCCTCTCGCTAGATGGGATGTGGAAGCCCTCCCGGGTCCTCGGATGGCCCTTGACACTCGTGTTCACCACTGTCCATGTGTCTCACTTCCCACAGAGTTGGGTGAGAGGTTGGCAAGGACTGTTTCCGGTTCCCATTCCCAGCTCTACAACAGCACTGTAGACAGAATGCAGCCTAGAGACACAATTTGGCTCTCTGGCCTGTGGGGGTTCCCCTGCCTGTTCACAGCTTGCTTACCTGAGGCAGGAATGGTACAATTTGGGAAGTCAGTGTGGGCAGGGCATTGAGCATGCATGGCTGCCTCTATTTGGTCTAATGACAAGCTAGTTAGTGCCTGCTGTATTTTGTCTATTTAGGGTCCATCATGTGTTAGGCATTGTAAAAACATTACTGTAGCCCCACAATAGTTTTGAAAAATAACTGTTCTTTATTGTCCTTTAATAAATCAAACCTATGAGCATAAAACTAGCTTGATCCTACATCATTTCTTAGGAAAGTATGAAAGAAACATGAACTCCAAGGCTAGTATAGGTTTCCCTCATGCTAGCACTATGGTTTCGGAGGCAGGGATCAGGACTGGGCCCTCCAGGTGGGAGACCTCTACATAGACCCAGACGCTGTAAACAGAAGCCTAGGATTCTCTCTTCATTAGGGAGACGGTGATAGACTTGCCTGTGCCCTGTCCTGGATCATAGGCTGGGGTGGTGTGGTATGTTGAAAACCACAGTTTTCTTAATCTCTGAAATCCCCCAAATCAGCTGTGAAGACAAGACATACCCACAGAAAATACAAGGTTACTTAATACCTGTTGGCTATCAGATTACGTTGCCTTTGTCTTCCAGTGAAAGGTCCTGTATCCTTACTGGAGATGTAGGCAGTGGTGCAAGGTCTCTAGATGGCACCAAGCAAGCAGAAAAGATTCAAAGTCTTTCCCCCACAAGCTCCTCTCAGACAAGAGGTCAGGATGGGGACTCTGTCTTCTGCCTGGGCTCCTAGATACCCTGGCTTCATACTGAACCAAATTCCCATCCCAGGATTCTGGAAGCCATTCTGTTGGCCTGGTTCAGCTTCCTTGAGAGGCATATATCCTGGGTTTTTCAGATTAGAATCCATGGTCCCTGGGGCACTGTGTGCCTTCTGGTTCCTGAGAAACTGAAGCATTCCCCTAGGCAGTGAAGCATTCAAGACCACCTGTGTATCTCTGCATTCCCTACTAGTCAGGGAAGTTAGCATATTAAAGTTTGGCAGGCCAATTCACTTAGACATCATTGTATCCTGGCAGCCTCCATTGTATTCTGTTTCTGATAAGGTTATAAAACGTCTAATTGCTTGCAACTAACTTTTTCAAAGCCTCAGTCTTGCTGAGATCCCCTCCAACACCAGCCTGGTTTTCATTCCCTCTGACCATAGTCAGGAGACCCTGGCTAGGTAAATAAGTGTAGCCTGGTACTTACACCAGGAGATGAGGGCCATCTGGGTTACATCCATTTATTCTGGCTACTCCTGGACCTTGGGCATCAATTGCTGCTTCTCCTCATTAAACACCTGTGCTGTGTGCCAGGCACAGAGGGACAAAAGTGAATAAGACATAGTCCCCATCCTAAGAGGTTTGTGGTCTTGGATATGGTGTCTTCCAAGGCCCAGCATCTGTCCAAGCACCACCCTCCCCCCCCAACCCCCCGCCTCATCTCCTCATTTTCAGAGCTCTTCAGCTTGGCATATTCTGTCTGGGTTTAGAAGCTTCTTCCTCTTTCCCAGAGGAGATAGGAGGCCCATTTCTATCCTAGGATTTTTTTTTCTGTTGTGTTTATTCTAGACACGGGACAAGTAGCTGAAGTACAAGGTGGTTAACCTTGGGGCTAGTGGGAATGGGCTCCCTCTAATTATTAACAATAACCATTATTGGCATAGGCTTCAGTCATAGAACCAGACAAAACACCTTAGAAACAAAGGGCCAATAGAGTGGTTGGGGAATGATTGATCCCCTCCACAGAGCCCCCATTTGTTATCATTCCCTGTGGTGACTAGAACAGCAGGTGTGTAAGGGCTGACATGGAGAGCAGTAATTGAGTTGCTTGGCTGTGAAGGGACAGTGGATCTTACTGTTACTTGAGTCTTGGTTAGTGGCAGCCTTTGGAGCATTCTGACGCCCTTAGAAAGGCCGGCTGAGAGGGCAACGTTGACTTGTGTCTGTATTTAAAGTTGCATCAGGATCCTCCAGTTACAAGTATTGTATGAATGGGATACCTGACTATCATGACCAAAAAGAACAAAGGGAGTCTAAGTCATTAGTCTCCTGAGGTAGGGATGGGTGCCAGGAAGCAGGGAAAACAGCGATTCTCTTATTCCTTTTCCTTTTTCTGAAAGTGGGCATCGAATTTGACAGCAACAACTTTATACAAGGAGGTAGGAGATTTGGAGAGCTCCCAGCAGTGGGAACTAATGCTCATGTATATTGAGATTTCACAGCTCATAAATGCTCCTCCTTTTCCCTCCCTGCTTTGCTGACCCCTTCTTTTTAGTCCTCAGTAGTATTTTTTTTTAAAGGTCCGTGTACTATTTGGGTTACAGGGCAACTATTGCCACAGAAGTAGGCAGAACTCCTTGAGGGCCTCTGAGGTCCTGTGGGCATGGATGCGTGTATCAACAAGAAACAGTGGTCCAATCCCTCTCTCAGCCCTGCTGTAGTTCAGCTTCAGTAGTCTTCTCCATGTTTCTCTAAACACTTGGTATCAGCCCGGCAATCATGTCCATGACTGGAAATGCATGTGTAGGCACTTCAGCGGATCAGGCTTGGGAATGCTAGTGTCACAGCACCAGTAAATCCTACCTCAGAAGAGCCTTGTGGATACGAGAGCCATGAGACAGGTGGATGCGGTCATAGTTTTACCAAATTACAGGGTCTTCCAAGACGCTGTTGGCCCTGGATGTCCATTATTGTGGCATTCAGTGCCCTGTTGTGTATCAGTTAGCTTTCTTCTCCTCATTTCCTTGGATGTGGGTTTGCTGAGCTGTATGTATAGGCCATACTGGGTCCAGAGAGAGGGGGCCCCACTCCTGGTGCCTCTCCTCAGACTTGGTTTGATTGCTTGGGATACACCTTGACCATCTGACAATGCCGACCAGCACCAAGTGCTCAGGTTTCAGACAACAGCTCTGCCCTCCAGATGCTGATCGTTATCTAGTGATACCAATGCCCTCTAGGAGGCCAGTCATTTCACACCCAGAGCAAGAGGTGAGGAGCAACATTCAGTCTCTAATTCTAGAGTGTCAAAAAATGCACTCCATTTAACAAAAGGCTGCCAGGAAAATAAGAATGAGAGGAGAAGGGGAGCCGGGAGAGGGAGAGAGAGAGAGGGAGGGAGGGGGAGGGAAGGGGGGAGAGAGAGGAGAGAGAGAGAGAGAGAGAGAGAGAGAGAGAGAGAGAGAGAGAACCTTCTTTATGCTATTGTTTTTCCTATACCCTTCATGTTCACCACTCTTGGGCTTTTCAGATTCTGGGTGATAGATTCTCACTGACCCTTTTTATGCACATTTTGAACCCCAGGATTTGGTCCCTGTCCCCTATGGTTCAGGTTCTCTACCTGAACCTTAGATCCAATGAGCAGTCAAATGAGAACCATCCATTGAGACGTTATCTGTCTTGGGCATCAATCATAGCTTTAAACAGATCGGCTTCTCCCAGATGCTTTCTCTCAGACACAGTTGGTGTCCTGTCAGAGAAGCAAATGCCTAAATACATTGCCAATGTTGGCTGAAAGAAAGAAAGAAGCAAAAATAAGTCATAAGAGCAGGATCCAGGAGGCTTGTGCCTTAGTACTGACTCTGGTGTGAGTTGACTCATAGGCTTTGACTGTGAGAAGCATCAACAACCATGAGACTGCAAATGAGAGTCTGGTGCTTATGTAATGACCCTGTGTGGTACCCAAATGCAAGAACTTGTGGGAATGGTAAAGAATTCAGTGGCCCCTCTCAGGAAAGAAGGGAATACAATTCTTACAAGTGGAATTCTGCTTTGTGACATGAGTGTTTAGTATTAAGCAACAGTTATCTATATAGGAAGAAAATATCAATCAAGGATAGCTTTTCCCTTCTCGGGCTTTATCTTTGTGACTCCTGTGAGACCAGGTATATATGTGGGTCCTAGAGAGGTTTCTGTTCATTTATATCTGCCTCTCTAGGAATATTATAACCTCAGAGATACCCCAGTAGATAAGGCTAGATGGTATTAAAATTCCAAACACTCTGGAGAGGCTTCTATACTCAGAACCCAGACTAAGATGGACAAATTCTTATTTCCCTGTGTGAACCTTTAAAAGCTCATTCTGTGTCAAAGTATTGCTGATTGAGCTCCAGTTTCTTTTGTTGATGTGGGGAACATCTTAGTTCCAATAGGCCTCAGCCATGCAGGATCCTTTAGTTTCCTCCCTGGATCTATTGAAGGGCAAGGCTTTTTTTTAAGCAGCTATCAACAGCTGCTTACAACAAACTGTTCATAGTCCTCATTCCTTTTCCTGTCTGGCTCCTGAGTAGGTTAGTAGGTGGTGGTGGATTCCCTTGCAGGCTCAGCTATGCATTAAAGTTAGGTTGTTTAAATAATATCCCAACATTTTGCAGTGTTTTGTTAGGCAGTATCAGGTTATTATGACTGCCCTGATGGCAGAACAGTAGCCCCCTGGGTTACAAGAGCACCAGGTTGTTGGAAAATGATCCAAAACTGAAGAAAAAAACTAGTGAACTTCTCTTGAGCTATTTGGGGTGTGTGTGTGCATGAGCACTCAGCGTCCACAATCTTCATGTTCAATAAATAGAAAAGAACCTTGCTGTCTGACTAGGGTCCTTTTTCTCTGTTTCCAGTTGAGAACAGCTATAAGTATTTGCACACATTTCTATCCATGCATAGAAAAGGTAAGAAGATTCTTTTGTGTTCTGACTTCACTGATGCTGGGCAATAAAGTCACCCACCAAATCTCCAGAGAGCTGCAGCCTCTTACTTTAGGCCATATGTCATTGAGCTTATCCAACACTTGGCATAAGGAATGCCATTTCTCAAGAATCCCCTGAGGGCACAAGGTGACTTCTACCTTGCCACAACCAGTCCAATCTCTAGATATAGAAGTGAGAGGAAAGAGGTCTGCCCTGGTCACCTGGCCCATTGATAAGCATGACCTTCTCTGTTTCCAGGTGATAAGGCACAAGGGGTCATCAGAGAGCTGTACAGAGCCATGGGCAAGCAGGACATGGTCAGGATAGACTATGATGCTCTGCTGAAGAAGGTTGCCGCACACAATTCACAAACCTGAGCTCCCTAGGCCACGCAGAGGTGCTGACCTGGCAGAGGGACAAGCTATCCAGCTGAGACATCAGTGTATCCTCTCCCTGAGGATGTAAGAGAGGCCTAGAAAAGGAAGAGGGCATCAAATGGATCTTCTCTGCCTGAAGCCCTTGTCTTTTTTGTGGGTTTTAGGTCATCCCTGTTAGTTTAGGTCATCCCTGTTAGGTCCCCAGTCACAGCCAGGAAAAGAACACCTCAGAGTATTGCACTGGTTCAGTCAACAAGAGCGTCTGTGTAGGAAATAATATGTTTGATATGTAGTTTGTCTGGAGAATTGTGTCCCTTCTCCCTTCTGAGCTCTTTGACGTGTTCTGAGTATCCCATCTCTCAGGTCTTCCTTGTTGTGGCTGCCCACCTAGCAGGTGAGCAGAAGTGTCCCCTGAAATTTCATTTTGATTCTGGACCATCTTCTTTAGAGGCGATCCCCACCCCATCCTTGTAGAGCACAGACTTTCTGCAGTATTTGTCAGTCTCCAGCGAGAAGCATTCTTCGTATAAGTAGGTTTGGGAATCACCAGGTCGACCCCAGGCATGTGTTCCTGCCGCAGGGCTCACCTGTGCCTTCACCATAGTAGTATCCTGAGAGGACCAGGCTGCAGTGTCCCAAACTCAACTCCTAAGGGAGCATGTCTGCTTATGTTTGGTGTTGGAGCCCTTGAAGGACCAATGTTCTCATGCACACATCTCATGAAATGCTGTGCTAGAGTCATAGGCTCTAGCATGTTGCCTGGTGTGAGGGACCTCCATGCAGGAGGACTAAGCTAGTTTCATGACATGGCCTCTAGCCTTTGTTACAAAGCAGTACTACTGCTGTCTGCAAAATGAGCTGGTCAGACAAGCTGGAGAATAGCATGCATACTGCCATTATAGTGACCAAAATCTTGCTATTAAAACTTCTTTATTATGGGAGACAATATGGTTGTAATGAGTCTTCCAGGACAGGACAAGCTGTCTGCCATGTGTAGACAGGGAACCTTGAACAAGCAGTCATGGACATAATTTTCATGACCCCCCCCCCATGAACATTGCTCTACATAAACACTTTTTTTTCCTAAAAAAAAAAAAAAAAGTGTCTCTCTGATGGTGATTAAATATCATAGTGGTTAATGCTAAAGAAAGGAAGAACAGCAAAATCTAGGAAGGAAGCAAGAATAGTTTCTATTATAGCCACACACAGATTGACAATGAACATCTTTTGTGTGTTCCACAGTTTATGAATGCCTATGATAGTTCTCTAAAAATTGAGCAACTGTGATTTCTTTTTCAGAGAACAAAGTATGTGTGTGTGTCTGTGTGTGTTGTGTTTGAGACAAGCTTAAAAAAACCTTCTTGACTCAGACTCCGGTAACCAAGATCCAAGTGTATGTCACTGCATTTGGCTTAAAATCTGGGAGACAGCAGCCACAGAGCTTATGTGGTCAGCTTCTACCCTTCCCATGCCCTGACTGCTTCCTGGACCAAGTTTGATATAATTTACCATCTGAGCAAGGCCATGGCCCCCTAACGAGGACCTGCTGCAGTCAGAGCTCACGGAAGTTAAGACCAAGCCAGTAAAACAAATTCCCCAGGCAGGACTCACAGGTTACAGGGAGAAGCAGCATGCTGCATGTAGCAAGTAGAAGATCATTGTGAGTGAGTGTGACCAGGTTATCTCAAAGTTGGATAAGCGGTACAGTGGGGAAGTGGGGATCAAAGACAATATTAATGTGGATTCTGGGCAAGTCTAAAGGAAGTGAAAACCTTAAAAACAAAAACAGTGTAAGACACTGTGCCTGGAGCTGAAGAGCCTCCCCACCAGAAAGTGGCTATGCTCAGGTGCTGGTGCAACCAGCTCTTTTGGAAGGGGGACAAAATTGTGGCAGAGCATGGCAGCGTATGACATGGGTGTCCTGGGCGACCATAGGCTTGCAGTTCTCCAAGTATAGTGAAAACTATTATAGGGGCCACATTGTTATCTACATATAAAGAGGATCTTTGTGCCTGTCTACAATGTTTACTGGGGGTCTGAACTATCAAGAACACCATCCTATTTGTAAGAAAGAGTTGGGGCTTGCTGCTCACTGCTGATAGTGAGCCAGAAACTGCCGAAGCAGCAGCTGTAGGCTATGTGAACGATCATTGAATCATCATGGCTGCTGACATCTCTGGACTGCTCAACTTTCTCATTGTGGGAAGGGCTCATTCTCCCCTCTTGCTCCTGGGAAAACACCATTTTAGGGGCCCTTGGACAATTGAAGTGGAAACGGGAGTTTCCAGGAATGATTTTGGACCTTTGTACTAATTGAGGATGCAGAAAGCCCAGTGGGTTTAAATCCAACATAATATATCCCTCAATGCAGAGAGCATCACGGGGGGCATCAGCAATGAAGTTCCAGGGGCCTGGAGATCACCTCTTACTCCAGAGGCTTTGAACCACCTACACCCTGGGACAGACCCTGTGGGTGGGAATGAGATAACCGCTACAAATACCCAAAGGCCCACCTGATCCCCTCCTCCCTCCTACAGTTCTGGTACATTCTTTCAAATCCAGGAGACTCACAAAGGCCCCAGGAACTCTGGCTCCATGCTCTTCACTGGCTATTATGAAGGAGACAATTCTTTGCCAGGGATTCACAGTGCTTGTGCCTTCTCTCTGGGCCTCACAGCCTTGCTGTCCTCACCTTGGCCATTCAGGACAGAAACTCAGTGCTTTCCATTTCTCTCAGCCTTGGCACCTGGGAATACGGATTTGAATGGGTGGGGATCATCACCCCTGCTGGGAAGACATCAAGACCAGGTCCAAGGTGGATGTGAGGTTTTCTCCATTTGAGGGTGCCATTTGAGCTAGAACTTAAAGCATGAGCTAGGTTTCTTTGAGGGAAAACTGCATGGAGCAGAGAAGGAACAAGAGAGACGCATGTATAGCTCCTAAGGACTAGTGCCATGGGGTTTCCTCCACACCAGATGAGCTGCAGACCCAGGTAAGGATCAAGGGCAGTGTGGCAGTAGGCCCCCAGGAGAACCAGCAAACAGTTTCTGGAAATCTTGGGAGAGCAGTGCAAGGTGTTGTGCCCAGAGTTGCAGGAAACCCTCCATAGGACAGATGTAGCTAAGGGCCCATATAACTGGGCCTTTTCGGAATGTGACAGGAAGGACTGTGGCCTTAATATGTGGTTAACTATTTTGACTTATTGTTTAGGCTAATGCTTTTCAAAATAATTAAGCTGGACTCTGGGAGAAATGTGCTGTTCTAGTGGAACAGGGGGCATGTCACCCTCAGTCACACTTCTGGCATGTATGAGTGGCTGAGAAACATTCCAGATCTAGGACACTGTGGCCAATCTCCCTTCAGGGTATAGACTCCAGCTAGAAGATCATTCTTGGCTATCTGGCACTGTGGAGCTTGTTGGAGGTAGAAGGTGACAGGGCAGACCCTGCCTCTCCCACACCCTGGCCACTTTTCTCCCTGGGTTTTAGGACATCCATCAGAAATTAAGGCCGCAGCCCACAACAGTAGCCTGTGGTTAGAGATGCTACTGCAGTCTGAACTTACTGAACGAGGACTGAGTAGGCAGAAAACAAAACAAACAAAACAAAAAACTAACTAAACAAAAACAGAAATAAAAGGCCTAACCGGAGAATGTAGACAGCAAGTGTAAACAAACTATGGGCTGGCAGCGCCATGTTCTCTCAGTCCTCCACACAGAAGATGGAGGTAGAACCAGCTAATTCTAACATAAGAGCAGCATGTCTCAAAGGAAAATAGTCACCAAGGAGATGGATGCCCCTGGTAAAGTAAGCAGTGTTTTAGTAGGGAAACCAGTCCCAGAGGGCACAGGAGGCTGCACAGGAAGGCTCAAGTTGGAGAAGGGGCTTCTCAATGTAGGACAAATGTTCAGTGGTTCATGAGACACTCTCTAGGCTTGGCATCTTTCTCCAGAGGGAAAAAGGGGACAGTGTGTTGGTCCACAGTTCTTCTAAGAAGGCCTACAGAAGATATACACAGGTACTTATCACATTCCAACACATACCCAAGAAATCAGACTATTTTGAAATCATTGATGTCTCAGATTGATTCTCTGTGAACAAGATCTCAAGGCTAGGTTCTTGGCTCCATAGATCTAATGGCCTTGTGGGTTCAGAAGAGTACCCCCAGAGAGGCCTTGTCTATCAGCCTCAGTCACATGAGGTTCGCTGAGAAGTGGTAGCAAGATAACACCAGAGTGCCCTCCAGCTCCAGGCTGCTCGGCCTGTGTGGGGGTGACTGACACTCAGTGGGAAGATGGTGATGCTTTATAGCCTCACCTGGGCCTACTTATAGGGTCCTGGGGACAGTTGCTCAGAGGATGAACTGGTGGCATCCTTAGTGTGCAATCAGGCCAGGAGACTCAGCGTCTGCCCACAGCTTCTTCACACCAGCTGGAGCTAGCATACTAATTCTGATCCAAAGCAGGAGGAGATGTACCTTTGAGTCCTTGCTCACTCTGCCCCTTCCCCTTAGTATCATTGTAGGGTTGGTTGGACTTCCTCACAAATGTTGGGGGACACGGGACATTTTTTTTTTTTTTAATAAAAGGATTCCAAACTAGAAAGGAAAACTAGCGACTTTTGCTTAAGCTAAATTGGGGGGCTGGGCACTTGCCTTCCCCAGACTTTCATATTCAGGAAACTAAAGGGTGTACTTTCAACTGAGGTCCTTCTCTGTTGTCAGTTGAGAAGAGCCCTACTACATGTTGAGACAGATGTCTGTCTTCACCAGAGGAAGGTGGCATTCTTTGATGTGTGGATGAAGAGCCTTGCTGCACAGATGCTGGACAAGGTCTCACTCACCAGAGTGCTGGGGAACTTTCCACATTTACTTGGGGCTAGATGCCTGTGAGCTTATTCAGCACTGGGAAAAGGGAACCCTATTCCCCAAGACACCTCAAGGGCCGGAGATGACTTCTGCCTTGTAGATCGTCATCCTCTCAGGCAGGGAAGAGGAGGTCTGCCACATTCACCTTGCCCAGCAGTAAGCAGGATCCCTCTGGTCTCCAGGCACAGAAGCAAAACCATGATCAATAAGATCTTCAACCTATGTGACGAGGAGGTCCAATCATCTGATACATCCAAAGAGGCATATTGACATGGCTGCTATGTACAACTCAGACCTCAGCCACCAGGAGTAGCCAAGGGAGGGAGAGAGCATCTGCCGAAGTGGACAGAATGCAGAGACAGCAGAGGGACAAGGACATCTAGGTGGCATCAGTTTGTCCTCTTTCTGGAGTAGGTCTGATCCTCTCATCTTGCCCCTTGGTAAACAAGTGGCACTTGCCAGAGCTACATAGAGGGCCTAATGGCCATTCATTCAGTTGACTTAAATATTTTGGTTGAAGGTTTCAGTCACTAAGTACTTCATTAGCGACCTAACTTCATGACCAAGATCCTTTTCTGCTTCTGGTTGAGGATAGCCTTAAGTGTTTAGCTTTATTTACATTTGAAGAGGGGCAAGATGGGAGTTTTTTGGGGTGAGACCTTTTCAGTGATCAAGACATAAGAGTTCTGATCCATTGATAATGAACAGTAAGTCACTCGATAAAACCTTGGGGGAACTACAGTCCCTTATTTAGAGACTGGATGCCTGTGAGCATATCTAGCAGTTGATGTAGGGAGTCCCAAGGACCCAAAAGCAAACCAGTTCTTCTTGCCAGATGGGCCATCTTATCCATGAATACAGCAGAGCTGGGGGAAGGAGGGCATGACCATTCATACAGATGACCACAGATCCTATTTGTGGCCTCCACGTCCTACTGTATGTTGGTGGCCAAGTGGGACTAAGCAGCCAAGTTAGTTGGTTCAGTGTGTTTTCAATTTATAAAGTCAAAGAAAATTTCTACAGCATCAAAGACAGTCAAGAAGAGAGTAAAAGTTACAGCAGTGCGGATTCAGTTTCTGCGGGGCAATGACTGTCTCGAAGGTAAGTGTTGGGGAAGATGGAAAGATTACAGTTTTTTTTTTTTTTTTTTTTAAAGAAGTCTGTGACCTACTGCTTACTGTCAGTTTAAAAGGTTATCAAGCCTTGTGGGATTTCAGAGTCACCCGTGACAGTAATGTCTTTTTCTCTGAGATGCCTAAAATGAACACTTCACAGTACAGACTATATTATGTGCATTCAAGCAAGTTCAAAAGGGATATTCTGAAGCACACACTTTCAAAATACACTTCGGTGATAGAAACACACACACACACACACCACACACACACCGTGAGATGAGGTCACTGGGAAGGTTTGACAAAGTCTTCTCCTTAGTTGGGTGCTTATAATATATTAGCAAGTGGGAATGTGTGCTTTTGCTTCACTTACGTGTAGTGTCATGGACTAGGTGTCTGTTCCTCTCCTGGTCCTGCCACCCACCTCTCTTCCATCCACCTCTGCTCCCAGCCTCATCTCCACCCTCTTCTTCAGCTTCCGATGCTCAGTATAAAAACATTAATCCCGGACAGAGTACGTAGCACGAAGATCGTAGTAGGTCCAGATCTCCTCTCTAAGACCAGACCTGCTCTCTACACCCTCCCCATTAACACCACCAATGAAAACATGGCTTAGGGTTCCAACCCATTCCACCTCTTCTAAGAAGAATTTGAGAATTCTTCCCACTGCCCCTCCGTTCCATGAGCTTCATCATTGTTGTCTGAACCACTCATTTTCCTCAAGGCTATCTGACCAGAGGATGCATGTGACCTCTAAGGACGCTATTCTCTTCAGATGAGTCTGCTGTTTGCAGAGGGACACAGTGGAATAGGAGAGAAGAGGATTACCATGTGGTAAATCAGGCCAGCCAAATAGACATTGGAAAGATGGTGAGTCACAGAGCCCACAGACCCTCTCCTGCATCCATAGTCCATTTGTCCAGAGGCCAGCTTTGGGCCAGTTCCACTACATTTACTTCTGTCTTTTCTCATTTGAGAGCCTACATTTAATTCTTCAAAGGGAGGTACCACCCATCTTTTATGTCCTTTTTGATACCCAACATAAAGCTGGTTATGCCAGAGGTTACCAACAAATGTGTGTTGAATGAATAAATGAATTATCTAATGTTTCTCCTCTAGTCCTGCGTTCTCAGGCATCAGATGGCCATTTCAATCAAATGTCCAAATGTCTTAAGTCATCTTAATCCTGCATGCTCTTGGAGTCCTTCCCTCCACCCGGTCTCAGTCCCCACATCCCCCAATCCCATAAAATGGGTTATCTCCATCTTCATTCACATGGCCACAACCTGGATTTCCTCTGCTACCTGAGCTCAGGCCCTCTCCTGATCTTTGTGAACACATCTTGCTTCAGTGCCTTGAATCATAAAGTTAGCCTAGGCTAATGGCGTTTAAAACTGGAAATTCAAATTACTGGACTACATTTAAAAGCAAGGTCCATGGCTCCTATCATCACCAAAATGTTCAGTGGATGTCTGGATCACCCAGCCTTCCTTGGTATATCCGTTCCTTGTGACATTTCCACTCGGTCTATTTTGCTCACTATCTCCCCCTGCAAGTACTTTCTCTGCCATAACAGTCCTTTTTATTTAGTCTTTCCAAATCCTCTAGGTCTTCCAGAATTTATCTAGACTGGATCTCCTTTGGCACCCATTTTGGTCACCTGCTAAGACTAATTTACACTGAACCTTATTATATCAACTGCCAGGGAGGGTCCTACACTTGACAAGCCCTGGCTGGACCTTATTTTTATCATATGTATATCATTTTAGGCTTCTAATCCACTTTCTCCAGAAGAGCTTCCAGTATATGAGCAATTTCACAAAAACTTGTGCCCACCCCTGCTCACCATAGTTGCTCCTGAAGATAGCATAGGAGGGCTATCGCTTCTAACTTCTCTGATCACTGGGATCAAATTCCCAGTGGTTCATTGAGTGTGTGTCTTGTGCAAGATTTAAGAGCTTCCGGATGCAGAAGCAGGGAGGGCTTGGCCCTTGGTATCAAGACACACTTTTTGGGAGTGTTAGGTACCAATAATTGTGAAAGGAGACCAGCAACTTAAAAGGGGTCAAAATACCTCTCAACCTAAATTTTCACATGTAATGCATTGGGCAGAGCAGTCACTGTTTTAAATCCCCAAACCATGTGGATGAACTTGCTTGAGTTGCAAATTCAACCAAAAGAAAAAAGCTTTAAATATATAGAGTTTGCCCTGGGGAGGAAAAAAAGAGGGAGGTGACTCTAGTGTGGGGGGTACTCTCCAGTCTACAGTTTGGTATTAGAAATGGGGCCTTGACTTTCGGTCAGTCTTACTGTTTTGAGTTTTCTGTTGGTACCAGACCCCACTGTCACTGTGCAGCCAGTGTCCCCTTTGCTATGGATGCTGACTGCTGCTATGTCAGGTGGGAAGATGCACAGGAAGAAGCTGTGGTCCATACTTTGCTTAGAGCTCAGGAGGGTAGTCTCTTTTCCTTAAAAAAACAAAACAAAAAAAACAAAAAACGATGCAGAGGCTTTAATCCCACTAATCAAATTGTCCAGTGTTACTCATCTGACATGCTCCCTGGCTGCCAGGAGATCTAAGCTGCACTGTGTACAGTAACTCCAACCTCTCGAAGCTAGTGATTTCCTTCCCACTTTGCACTCCAGACTTTGTTCCCCCGTCCTGATTTTCTGTAACAAACTTTGGTTCCACTGTATCTTAAGACTAATATAGATCATATTCAAGCACTGCTGAATCTCCATGTCAAGAACAAACTGTCGTGGATCAGCATTCCCTCCAAGACTGTCCTGAATTGTGACTGTGAGCCATCTCTTTTCAGGCTTAGCAGCCTTAGCCCAGAATCCTCCCGCGGACTCTGAAAGATGTCCCATAAGGCTCCTGTATTTAACTGGATAGCTGTTGAGGTCAGATGCCCTAAGCCCTTGAAGAAGAGGGACTCCTGCTCCTAGCTAAGCATCTTGCCTGACTCAGGGAAGGGAGCAGCAACCCCAGGCTCGCTTTGGTAGCTTTCTTGTCTTGTCGTCTGCTCTTTTCCACACCCAAGCTGCTTTGCTTATGATCCTGGGAGGTGGAGCCGGTGCTGGCCAAGCCAGGTTGCCTAGCAACGGAGGTGGGGCTAAGCCTACCAACTGCCAATGAGTCATTAACAGTCACTCAAGAACTTTCAGTTGCTGGTCACCTGTCTTTCGGGAGAGAGTGAGCAGTGACTGTTTAACTGCAGCCTTTAGTTGAGGAGCCTGGCTTGGTTAGCATCATTTAAAGTGGCACCTGAGATCCTTTCTCTGAACTCACTTGCGGTCTTCACTCTATTCTTTGCCAGACCCAGCTCCAGTACTGCTGTCATTCCTAACTTGGAAACTGTGGGTTTGAGAGAATCTCAGAGCCCAGACCAGTTGCACAAACATGACTTGCTTCCAACCCTGGAAGGAAATCTAATAATGGTAGGGCATAGGACACATTTTCTAAAGTGCGCTCAGAGAACTTGAGCCAGATTCCTCCAAAATACTTGTATGAAATGCTGAGTCCCAGGCCCTTCTACATAAGTTTGTGAAGGAAAGGTATAGAGTCTAAGATGAACTTTGAAACAGGTCTCTTATGGAATGATATAAAGAAAAACTCATATATAGTTAATTTTTATCTATTTGTTGGGGGCTAAATTCTATTGAGCTACATACCAACCTCTCATTTATTTTTAGAGTGTTTCTATGTTGTCCAGGCTAACCTCCAATTTAGGATCCTCCTGCCTCAGCCTATTGAGTGACAATAAAGCATGTGCCTACCATGCCTGGCCAATTTCTTTATCTAGGTATAATTTACATACAGCAAATTATATTCATCAACAAATGTACCATTTTGGGGGGTTGAAGAGATAGATGACTCAGAGGTTAAGAGCACTGGCTACTCTTCCAGAGGACCCAGGTTTGTTTGCCAGCACCTCCGTGGTGACCTGTAACCACTTGTAATTTTAGTTCCAGAGAATTAGACACTTTCTTTTGGCCTCTGTAGGCACAAGGCATGAAAGTGATACCTAAACACACATCCATATAAAAGGCCCAGACACATAAACTAAAACTTTAAAGTACTATTTGAAAACTTTTGACAAATACTCATAACCATCACTATAATTGAGATAATCCCTTTGCAGTAATGTCCTCCAGCCACCAACAAGTACATTGCCTTTCCTAGAGCTTAACAGATTTATACAGTGTTTTTATTATTAAACCTATAAATACTGGGTTTCATTGGTCAGAACTTTTAAAAAATATGTCTGCATTTTACATTCTCAACTAAATTTATGTGTATGGGCATTTTGCCTGCATGTGTGTCTATATACCATGCACAAGCCGGGTGTCCTTGGAGGGCATTAGGTTTCTTGGAGCTGAGATTATTATAGGTGGTGGTGAGTAGTCCCACCACCTATAGACTATAGTATATATATATATAGACTATAGACTATAGTAGACTCAGGTCCCCTGTAAGAGCAGCTAGTGCTCCTAACTGCTGATCCATCCCTCTAGTTCAGAAGCCTGACTTAGATCTTATTCACGTTGTACCTGTTGATAGTTCACCCTTTTGTTTGCTAAGTGACATTCTATTGCTCCTACACATGGCAATTTATCTGTTCACTTATTGTGGCTGGGGTTGTTTCTCCTGTGGGTGATTATGAATAGGGTTAGAAACATTCTACAAGCCTTCTCAAGTTAATGCTCATGTGAATTAAATAAAGGTTGAGATCATTTCCCTCCCTGAACCATTTCCCATGTGGTATTCCAGTATCAGTCACTGAATTATCTTGGCACTTTTGTATCAAGTGATCATACATACTTGGGGGCCATTGGAGACTGTGCATCCTACTAACTGCATGGCTACCCTCAACCATCTCCCCAGTCTAGCTTAACAGAAAATCTGAAGATCATGTTGTGAATAGCAGAGCATGGGAGTCACATGTGCACTTGGAAGGCTGGGGCAGCAGAGTCATAAGTTTGAAACCAGCTCAGGGTACATAGAGTCTGGGCTAGCCTTGGTTACACAGTGAGAACTTATCTTAAAAAAAAAAAAAAAAAAAAAAAGGTCAGGTAGTATATATCTTCCAAATGATGTTCTAGGTTTTTTACACTTTCATATGATTTTGAGAGTCGGATTGTTTTATTTCTACATTTTTTTTTTTTAAAAAAGCCAACAACCTGCTAATGTTTTGAAAGGTATTACATTGAATCCATAGGTCAGTTTGGAAGATATTAACAAAAATTTGATACTTTGGTCCATAAATATATATCTAAATTATCTAACATTTTAAAAAATTTCATGGAGGTTAGGAGTCCAGTGTGCAGACCTTGCCTATATTTTAAATCATGTAGGACTAGTTCCCGCTTGGCTGCTGCCATGCCTTTGGACACAATTGCTTATTAAATGTGTATAACCCATAGAAGTGCAGTTGCTTTTTGTATGTTGACCTTGTGTCCTGTAACTTTGCCCCATGTGACTTCAAGTACATCAATGATGAGTACAGACAGTTGCATCTCTTTCTAATCTGGTTCTCTTTCCTATTCTCATGACCTATTGTCATGAGCCTTCATGACAGGACCTTCAGTAGGATGCAGTAGGAGAACCTCCTCCCAGTCTCAGGGACGGGAGCACTCTTTCATCAATGTGTGGTTTTGGCTCTAGGGATTTCCATGTCTCACAACCACAATACAGTGGAATTAACCTGCTGTTTTTCACGTTCAGGGTCCCAGTCTACGATCCCCCACTGTATTCAGTCATTGCTTTTCTTCAGCATCCTTTCACTTTGGCCTGGGTGACATATTCTTGTGTTCTTTAATGTGGGCTTGTCTGGAATTTTCTTGATTAGACTGAGATTATGTAGTTTGGGCAAGAGCACCACAAAAATAGTCTGTGCTCCTCTCAGTGCATCCTGTCAAGGGTACAGATGTCAATACATCAACATCATGATATCACCATGAAACCATTGTGTATCCTATAAACCACACCCACTGATGGAATAAGTAAAAAAATTACACTGCTGTACAACACACCAAAAAAAAAAAAAAAATCTGCAAGGAGAAAAGTAGGTCACAGTAAGAAAAGGGTCTTATGCCTCTGACCAGGTGCCCTATGATAGTGAACATTCCATACCATAACACCAGTTGATAATGGGAGTCGTCACCACTATCCTCTGAGAGTCAGTCAGCAGGCTTCTGAGATAATAGGTTATAGGCTTGACACTTTGCAGAGTGTGTAGCTGATCTACCTTGGAGATCTTGGAGGTAGCTTGCCCCAGGAGCCATAGAACCTGGCAGCTTAGAATCCCTCCCCACACGCTGGCTGAGCTACCGAACAGTCTTAATTCTTGACTGGAACTGAAGGTAAGGTGGAGACCGGAGTCGGGGTGGAGGGGCATCTCTGGAGAGGAACTTGGCAGGGAAGAAAGCTCATGTACAGCTCCAGAAGAGCATTCTCCCCTTTGGTTCATGTGTAGTCTGCTTGGGTTTGGTGCTATCTCTGGACGCAGCAGCACTGGGCTCTGGAGCAGGGCTGCATTTGCTGCTGCTCCCCTATTTGACAGGGCTAGTCATGTCCTCTGTCACTCTGCCGCTGTTGACTGCATACACGTCCATCACCCCAATGGGGAGCTGTTGCTCACAGTCCTCACCTCTGACTCACACTTCTTATTTTTGCCTTTCTTCTCTTTAAAAAGTATTATTACTGTTGTCATTGTAGGATGGGACACTAGCATCACAGTGTGGATGGCGAGTCAGAGGACAACTTTTTGTATTGGTCCTTTCCCTTCCCTTGGTGTTGTACCATCCAGCTCAGATCAGCAGGCTTGTCCCCGTCCTTCATCCTCTCCACCAAGCACTTTAACCACTGAGGCATCTCACTACCCGCAGGTGTGTTTAGCATCAGCTCGTGGCTTTCTCCCTGGGATACACTTGTGCCATCAAAGGTCACCCACTTGTGTCCCGTTTGTGCACTTTCTCCTTAGTTGCTGTGACTCTCCTTATAGCATCTTTCTTCGCCCAGGTTCCCTGGTATGTGTTGAAACCTACCTGCCGGCATGGTTTTGGCTAGGAAAGTAATGCTGTGGGTGGCATCCAAGGATCCTACTTGGGCTTTGTGGGAGCAACATGTGCACACATCTGCACTCACAGAACTTGTGATAATTTTAGAGAAAAATGTATATATTTCACTTATGTGTGCATTTCTCTGTGTGTGCATGTGTATGCAGGTGCCTGCAGAGGCCTGAAGGGGCTCTAGGGTTCCCTGGAGCTGGATTTATAAGTAATCGTAAGTGGCATAACATGGCAGCTCAGACCTGAATTCAGTTCCTCTACCTGAGCTATAAATACTCTTAACCACTGAGCCGTCTCTCCAGGCCCCCACCGCATCACAAAATCTTTCTTAAACGGTGCAAAATTTATCTTATCTAGTGGAATGAGACCACTCCCCATCCTCAGAGCCAAAAGAACACGAACATTGACCTATTTTAACGCTGTGCCAGTTCAAGTGGAAATCATTCTGCACACATAATCTTTGATTTTAATAACCAACACAAATTCCTAAAATCAAAGTGTCACGGGAGACACAGAGTGTCCAATCTTTGTACTGAGTGAAACACACATTTATTAAAATCAGCTAAACTTCCCCCAAACACCTTCGGAAGTCAGGGCTCTGTTTCAAGCTAACGTACTGGAACAATGTCAAGAATCCACTGTAAGACTTCTTTATCAGCTCGCATTGGCTCTGTTCTATTTTGTATCATACAGACCTAATGACCATTTCACTCACTTAAGAACCTAAGGTTTCAGATGGACTCACAACAATCCAGGCCCTCTGAGGAATGTGTCTGTCCTCTATCTTTAGGGTGGCCCTGAGTGGCAGGTAGAGGTGGCTCATCGAGCAGGTAGACAGTTTCCAACTTCAAGCACAGGAGATGATTAGAGATAGGCACATGACCACAGTTTACCGAGGCAGCAGATAAGCTGTTCAATCTTGGTCGTCTGCTGCCAGTAAAATCCTGCACGCAATTTCTATGCCCGAGTCTGTTTTACTCTAACCCACCTGCCTGTAAACCGAGTCAGGGCAGCTAGACTGGCTCTATGTTGCAAAATGAAATGCTCTATTGAGTTATTTTTCATAACAGGAATCGATGTAATCACAATTGTAAGCCAATGTTTATAACAAAGTGTGGTGGTTGGTTTTAGTTGTCGACATAACAGTGTAGAATCCACTTGGGAAGGGAGTTTCAAGGATGATTGCCTGGGTCAGGTTGGCCTGTGGACAGCTAAGAGGCTTTTTTTGTTTTTCTTCTTCATTGGGGTAATTGAGGTGAAAGGCACACCCTGAATGTGGGGTGCATGTTTTCATCAGTGGAACCTTGATGCACATGCATTACAGTGTTAAGAGCAAGCTAAGCAAGAAGCACACATGAGGTCATTTCGCACTGCTCTTGACTGTGGGCACGATGTAATTAGCTGCTTCAAGCTCCAGCAGATAAAACTACCCCTCAGTGACGGACCTGAAATTGCAATCTAAAATGAACGAATCCTTCCCTAAGTTGCCTTTTGCTGGGGATATTTTAGCTCAATAACAGAAATGACCCTAGGACACGTGGATCGGCTGATCTTTCAGTCTTCCAAAACCAGAGCCAGCTGTATGCTACAGCTTCTTTACAAGAAGCCTGCCAAAAGGAACAGCATAAAAACGAATGTGTCTAGTGTAGCCCCCTTTTCCCTGCCATTAGAGCTCGTTTAAACAGAAGCTGTAGGTTTGGAACTTAAGATCTGAGTCAGTCAAAGAAGGCACTGGGAATTCATGTGCAATCAACTCATCGCTGAACACCTGCCAGGCCAGGAGGGAGTGGCATCTGAAGATGCTGAATTCACAGTGCTACTCCAAGGTGTGAGTGGATGGTGCTGTGTCCTACAGGCTGGGAAGGTGGCTTTCAAGGCAGCCTGGGCAGACAGCCACGTTTGGTTGTGTCTAGCCTGCTTTCCAGTATTTTCCTGCTGAGAATATTCTATTGTCCATGAGCTGTAGCATATGGGTCGCAACAGACTCGAAGTAAGAGCGAGATAATGGTGAAGGTATGGGGAGGAAGAGAAGAGAGGAGGAGGATCGGGGGAGAGGGGAGTTAGGGGAAGAGGAGAGGAGGAAGGGAGGAGGGGAGAGGAGGGTAGTGTACCCAGCACGATTTCTGCTTCCTTCCACCGTGTGAAGGAACCTGAGAGGAAAAGCCTGCCTGGCACACTGGATGCCTGAGCCTAGGCAGGCCACCCGACTTGTGTCCTGTTGGAGAAGAGTCTTACAGTCCACAAGAGGGCGTGGGGCTCCCTGAGGAGCCACAGCCGAGGGCTCTTAACCTCCGGGCCATCTGAATTATATGTTTATTGACAGATGTAAAAACTCTTTACTCCACCTTCAGTTATGTTTTCTTCCACAAGCTTTGTTGTTTGTTGGTTCTTCTTAGTTTTAAATTTATGACCTGCTTTAAGTTTGTGCAAATGGCTAAGGGTGATTTGTAGATATCCTTCACTGAGGAAGTTCCCTTCAAGTACTTGAGAGTGTATACTAAGGGGGAATTTTGAATTTTGAAGTGTTGTCCCCCTCCAGTGGATGTAACAGTGACTTCTGTGGCTGGCCTCAAAACGCGGCTCATGTGGTCTCACCTCCACACAGAGATGAGCCTTGGCTTTGGTAGAATCACTCCTACTTGATGATGCTGTATAACAGTTTTAACATTATTTAATTTGTTTTGTTATGTTTTGTTATGGGTTTTTCTTTTCTATCCTATGCAACGACATGACCAAAAGGTAGCTGTCCGGGCTGCTTCGAAATCTACATGCCCAGCCGGTGGGACATGGTGCCACCCACACAGACCTCACAGTAGTACTGTGAGTTAAGCATCATAGTCAATCTGATTCTAATTCTCCTCTCTCTCTCTCTCTCTCTCTTTCCCTCTCTTCTTCTTCCTTAAAATACCAAGATAGCCCAGGTTTTACTGTTTTCTGGAATAGAATATTTGTGTTAAACTGCTATAAATTCTCCACAACACCCTTGGCAAAATTCAGTGGTGACAATATTTGGGCATGGAGATTTATTTTGAGGTAAGTTTAAAGTTAGGAGGTTTTGTTGTTGTTGTTGTTTTTTTTTTTTTTACTAGTTATAGGGCATTGAGATTATATGAGTTGAGCTGAGGTAACGTGTGCTTCACAAGGTTGTTAATTAGACATCCATCACTGTGACGTGTGGGGACAGCTTTAGGGAGAATTCATTGAGATTCACATTTGAGATGTTTCCATTATTTGTGGTGGTCCAAGTTTCTGAGAAGTGAGGCCCAAAGTCTCAGGACAGAAGGATGTCTTTCTACCAGATGGGGTCACCAGCTTATAGGCCTGGTGGCAGCTGTAGGCAGGCTGGCCAGTTTCTACTGCAATCAGTATGACAAAAGCCAAAAGAAGAGGTCATGAGGTGTAGGTAGTCAAGAGCTTTGCCTAGAAATGTACCAGGGAGGCAAGGGACTTGCTTTCTTGGGATATTCAGGGTGACTTGGAAGGCCCATATCAGCAGGACTCAGGGCTGGGCTACCCTATACTAGTCACTTTTCTGAAACTGTAACACAGTCAGTACTGTATATGAGGATAGTTAAAAAAACAACTCAGCAGCTGTGGCTTCTCACAGTCTGGGAGGCAGGAAACGCTCTTCAGACAGGACCACAACTACAAAAGGATTCAGACTTAAACATTGCATATAGTTTCCAAACTATATGAGTGTGACCCAGGATGAAATATGAGATGCCCAGGCTAACACAATTTCATCTGTCAAAACATAGGCATTTAGGATGCAGCATGGGGATCAGGTGTGGTCAATGGTAGAGCGTATATGTAGGACATGCAAAGCCTTTGGTTCTAGACCTTAACTTCTCCCCTCCCCTCACCTCCATACAGAAAAATGGAAGGGATGCAATATTTAGTCAGTTGTCACATTAGCTTCAGCTTGACACAAGCCTTGGGCCCCCGGGAAGGGGGAATTTCAGTTGAGGAATTGCCTCCATCATATTGGCTTATGAGCACATCGTCCATGGTATGTTTTTTTTATTGCTAATTAATGTAGGCTGGCCACGCCCACTGTGGGTAGTGTCATCCCTAGGCAAGTGGGTCTGGTCTGTATAAGAAACGTATCCAAACAAGGCAGCAAGGAGTATTCCTCTATAATTACAAGCACATGCCTTGGGTTCCTGCCTTGGCTCCCTCAATGATGCACTGAAAGCTGTTAAACCAGATCAACATTTTCCATTCCCGAGTTGCTTTTGGTCATGCTGCCTATCACAGCAACAGAAGCCTACCTATAACAGCAGTTAAGACTTGTTTCTTCCTTTCTGTATTAGCAGGGTGCCTTGGAAGACAAGAGGACTGAGCCTCCAATTGCCTCTCTGAGCCTTGTGGTGCTAGCGCCCTCTGCTGGCTGTCCCTTGTTCTTCAGAAGAAAAGTCAAGGCCCAGTATTGGCCAGCATTCTTTGTCTTCCCTGGGGATTGTAGCTCCTGTCATCTGTAAATTCATTGCTGTGGCATCTAAGCTTCTCTCCAGCTCCACTGCCTTAAGAACAGAATTCTAGACAGCAACAGCAGCAAAAAGAGAAAGGTAGCCCTCTCCTCAATGACAGTGGTAATCCAAGAGCAACCATGGATCTATCCATTTCTTCTTTCAGGATCAGTTGAGCACCTCAGCATGGCACCTTGCAGGGCCTAAAGACAAAGCAAAGGACCCAACAGACAGACTGTATTGATCCTGTGAGATCCGTGACCGAGGGGCACAGTAATGATAAAGAATTCACAAATAGGACCAAATAAGCGGCGACAGAGCCAAGCTATTGCTGCTCATAGACACGGGTTAGTCAGGCACATGGGGAGGCTGTGTGGGAAGCTGTAGGTTAGAGGTAGGTGGTCACACTGTCTCTAGGCAGGAATCACTACTTCTGAGCCACCATCCCTCTAGCCCTGTTTCTGCTGACCTGTGTGCCTGAACTGGCTGGAATAGTGCTGTTCAGGAGGGTGGGCTGTGCCCTTGGTCCTCTCTTTGCTTCCCATAAGTTGGCCTACTCTCCTGCTGGTCTCTTCATTTCTGTCTCTGTGTGAGACACACAGCTCCCTTTTGTCACTCTCCTTGTGTTTCCAGGATGACCTGGTGGATGACAATGGCTGAGGTGACCCGTGTCTGCTGCTGTTATGTGGGGACTCTGATGAAGCAGCTGGACAGACTCCCAGCACTTACACAT
This sequence comes from Mastomys natalensis, assembly GCA_021653895.1. Taxonomy (NCBI): domain Eukaryota; kingdom Metazoa; phylum Chordata; class Mammalia; order Rodentia; family Muridae; genus Mastomys; species Mastomys natalensis. The sequence goes on along the minus strand of JAJTUV010000261.1, from coordinate 1,540,482 downwards.
AGTCCCTGTCTGATGTTCTGTCTTGCATTATCATCCCAAGCATCTTCTCTGGTCCTTAATACTTTATAAATGAGGGGATCAGCTTATATGACGTATGTGATAACATATAATTTCTTGACAGGATAAGATTTAAAAACATCTCAGGGGCTAGAGACAAGTTCAATGGCTAAGAGCACTTGCTGTACAACATGAGGTCTATGTTCATATTTCTAGCACCCAAGCAAAATGCCAAGCATGGCCATACAAGCCTTTAACCCCAAAGCTTCAGTAGTGGGAATGACAGGCAGACAGGAGAATTTTTAGGACATGCTGCTTGCCAGCCTATCTGAAAACTAATGGTGAACTCCTGATTCAGTGAGAGATCCTGTTTCAAGAGAAGAAGGCAGGGACACTTAAGAGAACACTGCAGTCCTCTTTTGACCTCTGTGTACACATACACAACACCACATACACACAGATACACATGGACACACAACAAATGAACACAGGCAAACACAGTCATAGAACACAGATGTCACACAGACACATACAAGCCCACACACAGACATACACAGATGCACACAAAGATGTGTATAGTCACACACAGACACACAGTTACATGCACACACAAGCATACACCGACACCCAGAGACACAGAGATAGACATGGAGACAGACGACAGACAGACAGACAGACAGACAGACACACACACACACACACACACACACACACGAAATGGTTTAAGATAAGGTAACATCATCCTGTTCTGATTTTACTTTGTGTTTGGTTAGACACTTCTCAGCCCCTCTTTCTCTCAACAGTCTCGTTTTCCTTGGCAGTACATTTGACATTTTCACGGCCCTGACCATGGTCCAGATGTAGTAACCAAACTTCTTGGCAAGTTACATCTAAAATAACTGCTCTGCTCTGAAAATAGTTTCAATGTTACTCTGACCCTGATCTAACTTTGATGTAACTCAGTGGTTTTTGCCTTTAACAATTCTGTATTCCTGTGCTTGGGCACAATGTCCAAGAGACATTTTGGAGGCTTAAGCCTGCTCTTGGTCTGGCCATCAGTATAAAAGACTTAAAACTTTTAATTGGCTTAATTGGTATGGTTATCAATATCTTGTGTGACTCATTGAGAGAAATGGGAGGGGAGTCACTAGTGATGGGCACCTTTGTCTGTTAGGGTCATTCTGGAGATGACTGACTGAGAAAGACTCACTTTCATGGAGGAATGTTCTGGGGACCTGGACTGAACAGAAAGGGAAAGAGGAGAAACCCAGGTAATGGTGGCCATCCCCATATCACTGCTTCCCAGTCCCCTGAGTTGCGAGTTCCATTTGCATGCTCCCACTGCTATGCAGGCACCTGCTGCCATGCCTCCCATCAAACCACACACCCCACCAAACCTCTCTTCCTTGAAGTTGCTGTTTGTCACATACACTGTCGCTGCAGTGAAAAAGGGAATCACAGCAACCCTGGAGCTGCATCAGTGAAGTGGCCTGGGAAGAATGAGCCGGAGGTCTACTGGGAACAGAAGGAAGGAAAGAGGGGTATGCCAAGGACTGGTGGGGGTGATAGGAAGAGAGCAGCTTCTCTTGACAGCCCTCACATGTGCCTCAGAATCATCCCTGACACTGCTGCAAATGAGCTCTTTCCGATCCCATGGGAACCAAGCTGAGGCAGAGAGTCACCCACTCCTCGGGTGACAGCTGTCAGTGTCTTTCTGAAACAGGAATTGGAATTCAAGCTTGTTCTTTGGCTTTTGCTCACTTTCCCCCAGTGGGCCTTTTTTTTTTTTTTTTTTTTTTTTTGGTAACATAGTTAAGTGTAGTGGCTAGCACTTGTAATCTTAGCACTTGAGAGGCTGAGGCAGGTGGATGGTAAGTTTGAGCTCAGCCTAGGTTACCTCTTGAGACTCCATTTCAAAGCAAGCAGGCAAACAACAGGGGAAAACACATAACTATATATGTCCAAATGAAAACCTGAGATTCTCCACCCAGTGAAAAATCATTGGCAAGTATCTTTCCAGGGTAACAATGCCCAAAGGTGTCTGTTGGCTGTTTAATGGACATGTCACAGTCTCTGTGGCAGTCTGCTACCACCAATCTTGTGTTCTCATTCTCCTTGGTAACAGGACTCATGGCAATGTGCCCAAGAGAAAAAAATTCTTGTCAAGATTTCTTAACTGGTAGGAATGACTGACCAGCAGACAGACCTTTATGTGAGTGTTGGAAATCTGAACTCTGGTCCTCATGCACTCTACTGATTGAGCCAGCTCCCTGGTACTCAGCCTCAGCATCTTACAGGATTCTCTTAGCACATATTAGCTGGGATAGTAGACATACTTGCATAGAACACTTTTCTAACGTTTGAAGCCATAAATCTTGAAGGATTAAGACTGTGTCTCAGGAGATTGGCAAGATGGCTCAGTGGGTAAACATACACATGCTTGCTGCCAAACTGAACCACATGAGTTCGATCCCTGGGATTCACATGGTGGGAAGAGAGAACTTACTCCCACAAATTGACCTCTGATCTCCACTTGTGCACCACTGCATGTGTGTACACACATACACAAACAGAATCAATTTAAAAATCTTTTAAAAAGAATGTGTCTTAGATCGAGGTATATTACAACATGAATATACATAATCAAAACAGCATAAGGATATATTAAAACTTTATTTTTAAAAAAAAACCCAAAGTGGCCGAGTTAGGAAATGCATTAGCTAATCAGAAGAATTAGGGACCTTTTCCAAGTGATCAGTTCATTTATCCATAGTGAAATATAGCCTGTTGCCAGACTAAGGCAGGGTACAGCCTTTTCTCTTTCTATTATTTTATAGACAAAAGCATGAAGAGTTTGTTTATATAGTGGATTACGTTGATGTATTTCCAAATATTGAACCATCCCTGCATGCCTGGGATAAAGCCTACTTGATCATGATGGATGATTGTTTTGATTTGTTCTTGGATTCGGTTTGTAAGAATTTTATTAAGTATTTTTACATCGATATTCATAAGGGAGATTAGTCTGAAATTCTTTTTCTTTGTTGGGTCTTTGTGAGGTTTAGGTATGAGTGTGATTGTAGCTTCATAGAATGAATTGGGTAGTGTTCCTTCTGTTTCTATTTTGTGGAATAGTTTGAAGAGAATTCATATTAGGTCTTCCTTGAAGGTCTGATAGAATTCTGCACTAAAACCATCTAGTCCTGGGCTTTTTTTTGGTGGGGAGACTTTTAATGACTGCTGCTATTTCTTTAGGGGTTATGGGACTGCTTAGATGGCTTATTTGCTCCTGATTTAATTTTGGTACCTGGTATTTGTCTAGAAAATTGTCCATTTCATCCAGATTTTCCAGTTTTGTTGAGTATAGGCCTTCGTAAGATAATTTAATGTCATGTGCAATGGTATGAGGAAACTGGAGTTACAGTTAGGAGCTGCCATATATTTGCTGGGGATTGAACCTAGGTCCCCTGGAAGAAGAGACAGTGTGCCTAACCATTGAGCAATCTCTCCAGCCCCACTAGAACAATTTTTAATACTACATCAGCCAAAAATTTGATTAGCCTCTTCAATTTTGTTTTAGCAAGGAAACCACTGACTTACAAAGCAGTTATAAGCCAGTCATTGGAGTAATTCACACTTTGTTTCTGGGTAGGATATCAAAAAGACTGTACACTGTTCACCAGGTTCTATCAGATGGTTTTCAGTTGCCCCTGTTTTCCTTCACAAAAGAGCACCGGTTTAGACTGTTATTCACACATATGAAAAAAAAAAAAAACAGTTGGGAAACCTCGAACCATGAATTTCTTTTTTTTTTCTGAGCTAAGAAAATGTTTTATTGCATAATTAATTAAATGTACAAACATTGTGTAAGCACTTTCTCCTACTAAAGGAAGCAGATTGCTGTTAAGGCTTGCTTTACAGACAGAGATTTGTGTGTGTGTGAGCAGTTTTTATTTAATCAGTTAAATCTATACTGACAGCAACAACTCTACAAGTCACTTTGTTTTTCTAAAAAAATTATCATTTCCAAATATACTTAGTAATGAACAAAATTACTATCCGTAATGTAAAATGCCAAGAACTAATTTTTTTCTTTTTTTTTATTAGTAACTTTTAAAAAAAAATGTTAATCAAAGGCTTTATAAGTTTGGTAATGCTCAATAACAAGATGCCCATACAATCAGAAGTGTAACCCAATACCCAACCTAGATATACCAACTACCTTTGACTGGTGGAAACACAATAACATCCGCCTCCATGTTCTCTCTCTCTCTCTCTCTCTCTCTCTCTCTCTCTCTCTCTTCTCTCTCACTCCTCCTCCTCTTCTCCTCCTCCTCTCCTTACTTCTCCCCTTCCTCTTCTTACTCCTCCCACCTTAGTTCCTCCTACATATCACCCTTCCTGTTAAAAAAAAACAAACAACTTTTCTCTCAAAATACAATTAGAGCATAACTATACCAATTTGTATCAGTAAGGTACAAGATAGACCCAATACCCAGTCCATCATTTGTTGACTAAACAGAACCTCTGTCATCTCTCCTAACTAAAAGACAGTTATGAACCTGGCTTTTTTCTTGGCTTTAGAATGAATGTAAGCTGAAAACCTTTCTCTCAAAATAACTGGGATTGGCTATGAGACTATAAGTCTTCAACCCCATCAGAAATCCAGAATGACTGAATTAACTGAAATTATGGGAAGCACGAAGCATAGCTTCTAAAACTTAGCCAATTTATAGAGACCGCTGAACACCTGGACAGTCCCTATACTACTAAACGTTGGAGCATCTGATCTTCAGCCTTCTGGCCCAGGATCATCTGAAGACCTAGTAATGCAGAATTATTAAAGATAATTAATTAAAGATTAAGATAATTATTAAAGATTACTCTGTCTTGGAGATATAATCAGTTGACTATTCCACAAGTGTGTCCTTTTCTGGACAGTAATTTGTCTGTAGATGAAAAGAGGTAATTCTTGCCTAGTGGCTGTCTCACCACAACTGGAGTAACTCCAAAGATGCTCAATTTCTTCTTAGAATCCAAGACAGGGAAGCTGTCAGGAGCAGACAGGTCTCTAATCAAAATGAACATTAATACAGAAATGTTTTTAATGTCAATTCTGTGGACTTCTGACGTTTTGAAAACCAACTACCCATGTAAGGCAATCTGAACTGCTGTCTGTTAACTCCTCTCAGCTATTTCTAAATAAAATATAGAAAACACACTAAAATAAACTCAGTCATGAATTTGCTATAGGCCCTTAACTCACAGGCTAACCATCTCAAATCAGTTAAAAAAGTTAAAGAAGGACTGGGTCTAAGCCTTGTAATCCTAAATGTGTTATATAGGCATAATGCCTAGGAGAGTAACAATATTAATCTCACTTCTATATCAATAAGAAACTCATATCAATGAAAACCTTAAATTTGAAATCAAAGTAAATTTTGTACCATTTAAGAAATTATAACTTCAGCTTAGTAACAATTATACAGATTTCTACCAATAGGTTATGGCTATGCAATAAATCCTAGCTATTCCTCCATTTTCCAACAAAACCACTACTTTTCCCTAGAAAGACAGCCCAAAATTAAACCACCTCACTCCCCAAGCCCAGGAAATAGGGGTGCTGACTCTTTATTAACTTCTTCAAGCTGATTATGAATGTTGAGATATTAGAAGAGGGACAGGGGGAAGAGTAAATTGATAAGCCTCTGAAGTCTGTGTCTTCACTGCATCCAGCTAAAATTCCAGGACATCAGAGGTTTGAGCAGGTCTGCTCAGCTTGCTTGATGAGTAGATACACCAAGGCTGTGTATTCTCCAATATACAATTCTCAAAACAAAGTTTAGTATCAAGATAAGTTTTTGTTTGAATTCTGGAATCTAGTCTTCTGGTGGCCTGCCTCAGTCATGTCTAATCCATATAATTCTGGTAGTTTCTATGAGGGTGTGCTCCCACCATCCTCCTATTCCCACCTCCCTGCTCTCGAATTCTTCAACACTAGGGAATCCAAACTTCCAAGCACCAAGGCCCTCCACTTCTATTGATACCTGACAAGGCCACCCTCAACTACCTATATAGGTGGAGCCATGAGTCCCTACTTTTGTGTTCTCAGGCTGGAGGTTTTAGAATAGCTATTCCAGCTTGTTTCTTAGGATCATTTGCTTGAAAAATTGTTTTCCAGCCTTTTACTCTCTAAGGTAGTGTCTGTCTTTGTCACTGAGGTGGGTTTCCTGTATGCAGCAAAATGCTGGGTCCTGTTTACGTATCTAGTCTATTAGCCTATGTCTTTTTATTGGGGAGTTGATTCCATTGATGTTAAGATATATTAAGGAATAATGATTGTTGCTTCCTGTTATTTTTGTTATTAAAGGTGGAATTATCTTTGTGTGACTATCTTCTTTTGGATTTGTTGGAAGAGGATTACTTTCTTGCTCTTCCTAGGGTATAATTTCCCTCCTTGTATTGGAGCTTTCCCACTATTATCCTTTGTAATGCTGGGTTTGTGGAAAGATATTGTGTAAATTTGGTTTTGTCATGGAATATCTTGGTTTCTCCACCTATGGTAATTGAGAGTTTTGCTGGGTATAGTAGCCTGGGCTGGCATTTGTGTTCTCTTAGGGTCTGTATGACATCTGTCCAGGATCTTCTTGCTTTTATAGTATCTGGTGAGAAGTCTGATGTAATTCTGATAGGTCTGCCTTTATATATGCCTTACTTGGCCCTTTTCCCTTACTGCTTTTAATATTCTTTGTTTTGTGCATTTGGTGTTTTGATTATTATGTGACAGGAGGTATTTCTTTTCCGGTCTAGTCTATTTGACGTTCTGTAGGCTTCTTGTATGTTTATGGGCATCTCGCTCTTTAGGTTAGGGAAGTTTTCTTGTATAATTTTGTTGAAGATATTTATTGGCCCTTTAAGTTGGGAATCTTCACTCTCATCTATACCTATTATCCTTAGGTTTGGTCTTTTCATTGTGTCCTGGATTTCCTGGATGTTTTGTGTTAAGAACTTTTTTGCATTTTGCATTTTCTTTGACGGTTGTGTCAATATTTTCTATGGTATCCTCTGCACCTGAGATTCTCTCTTCTATCTCTTGTATTCTATTGGTGATGCTTGCATCTATGACTCCTGATTTCTTTCCTAGGTTTTCTATCTCCAGAGTAGTCTCCCTTTGTGATTTCTTTATTGTTTCTACTTCCATTTTTATGTCCTGGATGGTTTTGTTCAATTCCTTCACCTGTTTGGTTGTGTTCTCTTGTAATTCTTTAAGGGATTTTTGTGTTTTCTCTTTAAGGGCTTCTACCTGTTTACCTATGTTCTCCTCAAATTCTTTAAGAGTGTTATTTATGTCCTTCTTAAAGTCCTCTATCATTATCATTAGAAGTGATTTTAAATCTGAATCTTGCTTTTCTGGTGATATGGGGAATTCAGGACTTTCTAGTGTGGGAGAACTAGGTTCCAATGATGCCAAGTACTCTGGGTTGCTGATGCTTATGTTCTTGCGCTTGCCTTTCACCATCTGGATCACCTTAGTGCTACCTGCCCTGTCTCTGATAGCCTGTCTTTCCTATTATCTTGGTTGTGTCAGAACTGTATGGGGTGGGTGTTACTACTGGGGTTAGAGCTGTGGCCCAAGATCTGCTTAGTGCTTGGGCACAGACAGGAAGGAACCAGTGTTCTGGGACAGGAGTGAATTCCTGGGTACCAGTGGTTCCCAGTTACTTCCTGTTTGGGGTGGGTGTTGCTGTCTCCTTACCAAAGATACTGCCCAGGTTACAACTCCTGGGAGGCCTGCTTCCTCTGGGTTTTGTGAGATTGGGTGCAGAGTTGCCACCCGGGATCTGCTTAGTGCTCGGGCCCAGACTGGAAGGAACCAGTGCTGAAACATGAATTTCTATTTGCTATATTTACATAGTATTTTTAAAAATGATACTCTAGAATGTGGGTGGACGCCTTTTTCATATTTCACCTAAGCCTTGGAAAATGTCCATCCAATACTGTAGCTGGCAAAGCTAGCTCTTATGGCCAAGTCAGTTAGCCCTGTCGAGTTTGCTTATTTTGACAACTGGCACACATTCATAAAAGTGCCCTAAGAAAACTCATACAGCTCAGTGAAGTGTGGCAAAGCAGCCACGAGCCATGGTCATACGTTGCCAGCACCGCAGAGAAAGCCTTTCACGTTCCTCAGAACAATAGATATAGCTTGCCTAATTGTGAACGTTAAGTTTTTAGATTTATTTTTAATTTCATGTGAATATGTGTGTGTTGAGGAATTTGAATGAACCATATGCATGCTAATGCTCGAGTGCACCAGCAGATGGCGTCAGATCCCTTGGAACTGGAGTTTCAGCTGATTGGGAGCCACTGACCCGACTCTGCTGCTGATAGTTGGCCTAACTAACACCTTGCCTCTTTGTTTCCATGGATTCTGAAATACACAATAAATTCTTGTGTCATTGTTGACTCACAGCATAACCTTTATTGAAAAAAAAACTTTAATAGACAATAGTGTAATTGATATCTATTGCTAAACAGAAAGTAGTAACGCTATGATTGGCCATGACAAACTGGATGGATAGCTATACAAGACAGCCACCTGCCTGACAGTGCAATTATAACATTTCAGAGAATAAAAATCTAAAACGGAGCCTCTGTGAATCCATAAGGTATAATGTTTACCAGTGTAATGACAGTAGCACTTTAGTAACAAAAGTCTTTAAGTATCTCATAGTGGCGAAGTTAATAAATGAGTGTACCTTTTTGAGAGGGGTGGAGACATTATGTGAACTGGTAGAGAAATATGTCCACAGAGTGTTGTGAAACCAAAAGTTTTCAGATAAAACAGAAAAGCAAGAGGGAGAAGTGGTGTATTGGGGGGGGCTATCCTGTCATGTTTTTATTTTAGATGTGTCATCTAAAATGAATGGTGATAGTTTTCACTAACTCTTCGTGAAGGTTAATATGGAGAATTCAAAAATTGGCGGGAATTACGTAGGAGGTAAGCCTCTGGGAACACTTGTGAGGGAGGGATCATGAAGATTAGGTTAGCCTCCAGGCATGGCTGTGAAGGATTATCTAGATTGGGTTAATTGAACTAAGAGGCCCTGTCTTAATGATGGGTGGCATCATAATATGAGCTCAAGTCCTGGGCTGAATGACAAGGAGAAAGACAACAGGGCACCAATATTTACAACTTTCTTCTTTCTGACTGTAGACACAGGGTGACGTATCAGCAGCTAGGGTTCAGGTTGTGTGCTATAACAGCTGGCTTTATGCACAGAGAAAGGACAATGCGTGCCCAGGATCACCAGTCTGCCTGGGGTTACAGGTGCGTACTGCCATGTCTTACTTTTCTGTGGATCTTGAGGCTCTAAACTTAAATCCTCATGATTGCTCTGCAAACACTTTATCCATTAAGCTATCTCAGTCCAGATGCTCTCTCTCTCTCTCTCTCTTCTCTCTCTCTCTCTCTCTCTCTCTGTATGTGTGTGTGTTGTGTGTATACACAGCACACACATATATGGATTTTTGATTTTTGTTTTTAAAAGAAGCAGATGCATTCAGCTTAACATTCTTTCAGAGTGACAAGAGGACAGAGCTGAATACAGTGGTTTAGGAGGTGACACAAATCAAAGTGGTCATGCCTTTTAAGTCCCTTAGAATTTCCAGGTCAAGTGGCACAACTTGATGTGGCTATTTCTCAAGCCCTGGCAAGGCATTCTCAGAAAATTGTTTCCTCTGGTAGATTCGAATCTGACATATTTGTGGGTCAACCCACCCCTGTCAATCGATCTAAGGCTCAGAAAGGATTTTTTTCCCCTCCCTTGAGCACTCTGCAGACATTCTGAATTTTCGCTGGTCACCTACATCTTAACAGATATGTTTGAGATGGTGGAGCATAATAAATTATTGTCTGGGACTAGGAGCTTTGGTTTATGGCACTTTGATTAGAAGAGACTTCACTGGGAATGAGGAGATTGTCAGTGAGTAAGAGCCCCTGCCGTGCAAGCATTCAGATCTGAGTGCAAATCCCTGGCCTCCTGTTAAAGCTGTGCACAGCTACAGGCAAGTCCAGTGATGGTGTGGAGAGGCAGGCTCTTGGAGCTTATTGATCAGCCATCACAGCCAAAATGGTGAGCGTCCAGCCTAGCTAGAGGCCCTGCTTCTGTTTCTGGCTCCAGTGTTTCTGCCTTGGTTTCCCTTGATGGCAGACTGTAAGTTGAAAGCTTTCCTCCCCAAAGTTGTTTTTGATCAGTGGGTTTTTGTTTTTGTTTTTATCACAGCAACAGAAATCAAGCTCAGGCATGATTTCTGATCAAAGCCTCTGTTTTATAAGATTATTTTTTATATTGGTTTAGTTTGACAGTTTGTAAGTCTGTTAGCAACTATTGCTTGGCATGTCATCAGAAAGCCATAACTCAGTCACAGATAGATGAATATTCATTTAGCGACTCATTCTGACTTTATGGCATACTCTGCTACAATGATTAAGAGGGAAGTACTGGCAGAGGCAAAGAACACAAGCTGGCGAGGCTGTGCTCTACCTTGACCCAGTAGCTGTGGAATGTTGAGTCTCAGTTTTATCATCACTGGCTTCAAATTTCCTCTAGATTGGTCAAGAACTTGAGTGAATGCAACATCAGCATGAAATGCTCCAGAGTGTACAAAGAACCTTTAATGTCTTTACAGTCCTAGCACTAAGGACGCCTCTTAACACACGTGATCTCTGTTTCTACTTGGTCAACTCTCGCCCAAGTCATAGCTCCTCATAGACATTATAATATTCTCCATTACAGAGTGGGGGAGGAGTCAAGGAAGAAGCTTCGCAAACAAGATAGGAAAAGCTCCTTGAACATCAACAGCCCTCTCCCTGGAAGAGGTACCCTTTTCCTGTTTCCCAGGACACTGCTGCTTGACCAGCCATTCCGAAATGGTATAAAAGGTGGATGTGGTAACAGGCAGGAAGAGCATAAGAGTATATGAGAAGATGAGACAGCGCCCCACCTTTGGTTCAACTACATTAAGAAGAAAGTCCCTGGTGTGTACTGGTTGATTTTGTGTTTCAACTTGACACAAGCTGGAATCATCAGAGAAAAAGGAGCCTCAGTGGAGGAAATGCCTCCGTGAGATCCAGCTGTAAGGCATTTTCTCAATTAGTGATCAATGAGGGAGGGCCCAGCCCATGGCGGGTGGTGCCATCCCTGGGCTGGTGGTCCTGGGATCTATAAAAAAGCAGGCTTAGCAAGCCATGAGAAGCAAGCCAGAAAGCAGCAGCCTTCATGATCTCTGCATCAGCTCCTGCCTCCAGGCTCCTGCCCTGCTTGAGTTCCTGTCCTGACTTCTTTGGTGGTGAACAGCAATGTGGAAATGTAAGCAGAATAAACCCTTTCCTCCCCAACTTGCTTTTTGGTCATGGTGTTTTATTGTAGCAATAGCAACACTAAGTAAGACACGGTGTTTGTAGGTTGTTGATTCTTTTGCCTCTCTGTTCATCTCTGTTTTCAACACAGGAAGCTGGTGTTCAGCCTTTAAACTTTAACAAAATGGCTGGCTTTCACTGTTTGTGTCTTCAGTTACAGCCACCTCTTGTGAGACATTACTCTTAAGTCCTAGATAACCTTCCCAAATCTATGCAGTTTTGTGTGTGGATACTTTCTGATTAGTCACACATGTCATCTTTAAAGCCACCCTATGGAAGAGATGTGACTACTAAATGAACTGAGATGACCTCTCCAAGGTCTGGTCAATGTTTTTTATAGTGAATATGAGAGTATAACCAGAAGCATCTGGAAGAGTCCAGAGCAGGGAGAGAAAATAGCCTAAACAAAGATAGTATATGGAATTTGGGTCATGAGGCGTTGGGGAGGGGGAAAGAGAGGGAGAAGATAGAGAGGGAGCAAAGGAGACAGAGAAGACCAAGAGAGAGAGCCAAGAACCAATAGAATACACAGCCCAAATGGCAGAGTTACATAGGAATGAGAAGCTGGGGGAAGAGAAGCCATAGCCTGGAGAAGGTTAGGGTTGAGGTGGGGTAAGAAGAGCTGAAAGAAGCTAAGATTCCAGCCTGGGACTCTGTAACAGGTATTTGCTGAGAGAGCCTAGAGGCCAACCTTCATTTGGCATGCTAGGCACCACAGCTAGCCATTTGTCTTGAGTTTCTTCTGGACATGACAACTACTTCATTTTACAATATGGAAACTGAGGCTTGGAGAATTTTAGCAAATGGCACTTTGTGGAAGGACAAGAAGGGGCCCAGAATTCAATATTTAACTTTTTTATCTTTGGAGGAAAAGTTTGCACACAATTCTGGGAAAGAAATCTTCCCATCACCCTAGAAAGTTCCCTCAAGCCCCGCCCGTGTCAGTGCGCAGCCGCCTGCCCAGAGGCACCGGCTACTTTATTATTAGTGTGTATGCGTGTGGTATAGGTATGTATTTGTGTGTGTGCGCATGTGCGTGTGGTCAGAGGTCAGTGTCGGGTCTTTCTCAGTAGTGCTCCTCCTTAGGTTTGGAGATAGCATCTTCCAGTGGCCCTGGATCTCACTGATTGGCTAGGTTGGCTAGAGCTCCTCACTGATTGGCTAGGTTGGCTGGAGCTGCAGGGATCCACCTATCTATGCTGTTTCTCTGCTCTGTTCCTTCTCTGCTCCCTCCTCAACCACCCCCTACTCTCCCCACCCCACTTCACTGGGGTTCCAGCTATAGTGTGCTGTCATACCCAGTTTTTTTCTTTTATTAGATATTTTCTTTATTTACATGTCAACGTTATCCCTTTTCCCTGCTTTCTCCTCCGGAAACTTCCTATCCCACCCTCCATCCCCCTGCCTCTATGAGGGTGTTCCCCACCCACCCACTCCCACCTCACTGCCCTGGCATTCTCCTACACTGGGACATTGAGCCTTCACACAACCAAGGGCCTCTCCTCTCTTTGATGCCCCCAACAAGGCCATCCTCTGCTACATATGCATCTGGAGCCATGAGTCCCTCCATGTGTACTCTTTGGTTGGTGGTTTAGTCCCTGAGAGCTCTGGGGGCGGGGGGATGGCTGGTTGGTTGATATTGTTTTTCTTCCTATGGGGTTGCAAACTCCTTCAGCTCTTTCAGTTCTTTCTCTAACTCCTCCATTGGGGACCCTGTATTCAGTCCAATGGTTGGCTGTGAGCATCCACCTCTGTATTTGTCAATCTCTGGCAGAGCCTCTCAGGAAACAGCTATATCAGGCTCCTGTCAGCATGCACTTCTTGGCATCAACAATAGTATCTGGGTTAGGTGACTGTATATGGGATGGATCCTCAGGTGGGGCAGTCTCTGGATGGCCTTTCCTTCAGTCACACCCAGTTTTAATTCAAGTGCTAGCCTTCCGAACTCGGGTCCCTATGCTTACACAGTAGGCACTTTACTGGGGACACTTTTCTCTCCAGCCCCCTTGATTACTTTTGCCTGTTTATGAAGAACTTTGAGTGGCATCACCAAGGTCTCCTGAAAGCAGGCACCCTTTTCACTTCTGTCAGGAGTATGAGCAAATCTTACTTTGTGTTATCTCAGCTTAAGGATAGAGACACATCTAGCGAGTGGTACTCCAAGCCCTGGGCACCTAAGGGAGGAGTGCCTTTGGGGCCCAGTCACTTCTGCCTCCCTTTGCTTAGATTTAACTGTTGGGGGTCTGGGTGGATGTATTTCTAGCCATGCCTCTTTCTCGGGTTGTCTGCTTGGTATTCTCAAGGCAGGCTTTCTTCCACCCGCTGCAGCAGGGCCAGGTGAGTGACAGTGGGCAGGGACAGCAGAGGCTGCCTGCTCTAAGGACTGTCCCTGAGACACTGCCTAGAGCCCTGAGGTGTCAGCTTTGCCAGATCCTTGAGGTCATTAACATAGAATGGCTTGTTTTGGGTCTCTGAGTCCTAGTCCACTATGGGTTAGCTCTGTTGCTCTGGACCTGTGGTAGCTCATCATGGTGGGATCATGTGGAGGAAAACTGATCACTTCATTAGCCATGAAGCAAAAGGGAGATAAAGGAAGAGGCTTGACCCTGCTTCCAATGACCTGAAAACATCTACACGACTTCTCAACAGTTTCAGACTGGAAGCTACACTGGAATTTTTTTTTTTTTTAAAGCTACATTGGCCTTTGCAGACATTCGGTATTCAGCATCCAATCAATAGCACAGACCTACCCTGATGGTTTGCTGATAGCCCTGATCTTACAGCATGCATTACAGATTTGGATCAAGCCTGAACAGCAAAAAATTGGGAAACTGTGGTCTTCTTTTTTGCTCAAAATTCTGAAAAGGGTGGGGCTAGAGAGATGACTCAGGTAGTAAAGGACCTTTCTATACAAGCATGAGGACATGAGTTTGGAGCCCTGACACTCACATAAAGCCAGGGTGTGGCTGTGAACATCTGTAACTGAGCACAAAGGAGGGCGTCGGCAGGTGAATTTCTGGTCAGTCAGTCTAGTCAATCAATGAGCTGTGGGTTCAGGGAGAGACTATTTTTCAATAGATAGGGAGAGAAGACTCCTGATACCAGATCTGGCCTCCACCTACACATGCATGCAGCACACACACACACACACACACACACACACACAAACCCAACATTATGGAAAGGTGTGCATAGATACTTCTTAGTATTTGCTTCAGTGAGGGGAAGAAAAAGTTCAAACAAAAATGAAGCACAACTCTTTTGTAACTGGGGTTAGAAAATTCCTAGGTACCCACAGTCTAGCCCACGTTGAGAGCCTAGATGACAGGGACTGTGACTGCAGGGCCTCTCTGACCTGGTTGACAGTGACCTTATGCAGGGGTCGCGTCTACCACCCCAGTCAGGAGAGGAAAGATTCCTCAGAGCAAGAAGGTGGCAGTTTGATTCAGCATGGCTCAGCAGCTGCTGGTGGTTCAAACTCTGACAGTCTGACCCTGAGTAGTTTATTTTAGGCATATTTAAGCACAGCATAATTTGACAAAAAAATTTTTCCTGGTAAAAACTCAATCCCATGTGCACAATAAAGCTTGACTACATCAAAAGTCGTTGTAAGGTACATGCGACATCTTCCATAAAAAAGGGTTCCATAGATTGACTGACTACACGTGGCACCTTCCATAAGGTAGATTTTATAGAATGTTAAGGTCTGCTAAGGGACTGAGAAAGGATCTGAAATGGTCTCTCAAGGTCACCAGGCTATTAACCACATCAGCTTCCAGCCTTCTGGGCAGATAACAGGGTACATATTCCTTTCTTTGAAGGAACAACCCAGTGCCTTTAACATTCTGGGTTCTGCTAGTGTTTATTTGTGAGCACAAGAACCAGTGTGCTTCCTACAGTCTTAACTGCCTTCCAATGGGTGAGGGAAGGCGCACTGCTGGGATAGAGGTGGGGACAGGGGACAAGGATAAATGTCATAGCTCAAGGCTGGAGACATCCTGAGCCATCAAAAAGGATGGAGAATGGCTTCAATGCCCAGCAGGATAGAACTCATCTGCAAATCCGGGAGTCTATTGTGCCCCCTGCCTCGAGTATGCTCACTTTGATGTGCACTGATTGACAGCTGAACAGGATGAAAGCAAAAGACACGGGCAGCTGAGGACACTGCAGCCAGGAAGAAGTCCTATAGGGACACAGCTGGGAGAGAGATGCCAGTTGCTGCTAGAGATAGTAGGTAGGACCCCTGAGGTTGATGAGAAGGAGATAGGTGGGATGGGGCAAGGTCTAAAAGGTCACCTGGTACCTGAGGACTACAGATGCTCTTGAAACTACAAGTCAGTCGTTAGCAAGGCAGGCATTTTTCTCATGAGGCATATCTAGCAAGGGGACCCTTCTGGGCCCATTGGACAGGGCCATGTGTATGGCATGCAGTAGAGAAAAACAGGAGCTGGCCTGAGCTGTTACATACTTCTATACCACAGCCCAGGGTTGTTATTTTGTACATCAACTTGGTATAGGCTAGAGTCATTTGGAAAGAAGGAATTCCAATTAAGACTTGACCCTCCCATCCCCATACACATATCAGATTGGCCTATGGGGAATTTTTCTTGATGGTGTGGGAGGTCACTGGGCAGTTGTTACCTTTGACTGGTGGCCCTAGGGCCATAAGAAAGCAGACTGAGCAAGCTATGAGGAGCAAGCCAGTAAGCAGCATTCCTCCATGGCTTCTGCTTCAGCTTTTGCCTCCAGGTTCCTGCTTTCAGTTCCTCTCCCAGTTTTCCCGGATGGACTACAAAACTGTTAAGATGAAGTGTGCCCTTTCCTCCCCATGTGGTTTTGATTAGGGTGTTAGAAACCTCATCTAAGACAAAGGTTCACACAGAAAATTAGGAAGACTGAGGAGTGTGTTCAGGAGTTTCAGGCTCTCACTGCCCATTCTGGATTTTTCTCCTGGACTAGCAGGTACTGTGGACAGGAGTTGAGACCAGGATTAACTTCTCTGTGACAGTGGGTGAAAGCCATCTCAGAGAAATTCTGCAGGAAGTGAAGATTCCTGAGTCAAGTTGAGAGAGATGTTAGAGATGCTAAGGGCCCTGGTAGTCCTCCAACCAGAGGCCATGCTGTGCAGCTAGAGGAAGTATTGGTGGCAGACTGGTGAGGATCTAAAGAACAAGTGGTCCAGTGGCAAACTGGCATGGTGGCGGCTAGTCTTTGTCATTTTGATACAACGGGGAATAAGAAACTCATCTGAAGAACTGCCTGTCTCAGTCTGGCCTGTGGCCATGTCTGTGAGGCATTGTCTTAATTGCTAACTGTTGTAGGAGGGCCCAGATCAATGTGAACTGTGCCATCTTTCTGCAGATGGGCTTGGGCTGTCTAACAAAGGTAGCTGAGCATAGAGAGAGGGCAAGTTAGTAAGCAGCGTTCACCTGTGGCTTAAGTTCCTACTGTGGCTTCTCTTGATGGTGGATTGTAACCTGTAAGATGGTGTGAGCCTCTTCCACATGTTGCTTTGGCCATGTCATTTATCACAGAAATAGAGAAACAGGCCAGAACATATGGTGGTCACACACAGGATCACGCTGGAGGGGGCCATTCACCTCTCAGCTCATTCCAGACCATCTGATAGGATAGAGAAGTCTTTTCTTTCTTTCTTTCTTTCTTTTTTTTTTGGTTTTTTGAGACAGGGTTTCTCTGTATAGCCTTGGCTGTCCTGGAACTCACTCTGTAGACTAGGCTGGTCTCGAACTCAGAAATCCACCTGCCTCTGCCTCCAAGTGCTGGGATTAAAGGCGTGGGCTACCACTGCCCAGCAGGATAGAGAAGTCTTATTTGTAAAAAAATAAAAACCTTCCTGTGGAGAGAATCTGTTCTCAGCACTTACCATAAAGTTTCTCTAGGTTGGACAGCAGAGCAAGGCAGCAGTGGCACCCACCAGTGCTGGTAATGTTGTTCCAGTCTGTAGTGGAGTGGTGACCTGATTATGTACCATTAATAATAAAAAATAATGGTATAATAATACAATATATATTACATATATCTAATATGTAATAACAACATTATATATCACATATCTTTTACATATATAATGATAATAATTAATCTTTAAGAATACACTCTTTTGGATAAAATAAATAAATGTTTCAGAAAAACTGAAACATGTATTATGAAGGAAAGCCAGAATAATTGTAACCTGAAATTTATAGCACAAAGGCAGGTTACCACAGTGGTTGGCCTGTATCGTCCTCTCTCACCTCACTCTGACTAAATCTACAGGGTCAGAAATAGATAAAGCAGGTTCACTGTAGCTGGAAGCTTTCAGCTATCATGAAACTTGTCCAACTAGGATTTGAAATCTTTTTTTTTTTTTTTTTACCTTTTATTAAAATACATGGTTTTCATATGCTATATCTGGATTTATTTTATCCTTGTTTCCCTCCCCTCTCTATTCTTTCCAGTTTTCCTCCTCCATCCCACCCAGATCCACCCCCTTTGTGTCTCTCATTAGGAAACAAATAGACTTCTAAGGGATAATAAAATAAAATTAGATAAAACAAAAACTAACATCAGAATTGGGCAAAACTGTAAGAAGGAACCAAACTGAAGCCATTTTGAATAAAACTTTTATTTTGAATAGAGGTCAAATACAGTTTAAATTCCCGAGCCCTTTCTGGATAACTGACATTCTGCTTGGCAGAGAGACATGTATATGGGTAACTGACATGCTGGCTGGCATGTTGAGACAGGAGTGCTAGGCAAGTCGCTCTGCCATGGTTGAATAAACCAACCAATGGGAACAGGATAAGTGTGCCACGAAGATGTGTTCCTAAGTAAGTCACCTATCCCTAACGGTGGAAAATGTACCTGTAACTTGACACAGATATTTGTGGTTTTCAAGCCTAAAAGTTCTGTAACATTCTGTCTTGAGGTCATAGTTCAGCTCCTGAGTCTGGCTGGTGGCCCTGATGATGGACCAATAGCAGCTTTATTAAATTTTTTTTTTTTTTTGTTATCTGCATTGACCTGGTGTGTGAGTTGTGTTGGATCTAAGCAGACCCAATAACAAAACAAACAAACAAACAGAAGGAGAAGAGCCCATGAGAAGGCACAAGAAACAGAGATCCACTTGTCTGCACGCTCAGGAGTCCCATTAAAACACTCAACTGGAAGTCATAATACTTTAGGATAAAAATAGCAAAGAAAAAAATATAAATTGTCTTAGTTGGAGTTACTATTTCTGTGATGAAACACATGACCAAAGAACTTGTGGAGGAAAGGGTTTATTTGGTTCACACTTCCACATCATCATCAAAACAATTAGGACAGGAACTCAAAAACAGGGTAGGAACCCCAAAGTAGGAACTGATGCAGAAGCCATTGCTCTCATGATTTGCTCAGCCTGCTTTCTTATAGAACCCAGGACCACCATCCCAAGGATGGCTCCATCTACAATGGGCTGGGTCCTCCCCCATCAGTCACTAATTAAGAAAACGCCCTCCAGGCTTGCCTACAGCCCCATCTCATGGAGGCATTTTATTAATCTTATGGAGGTTTCCTCCTCTCAAATGACTTTATCTTGTGTCAAGTTGATATAAAACCCTCCAGCACATAAATAAAAATAAAAACAAGATAAGTTTTTTAAAAAAAGAAAAGTCCTGACATAACATCCTCCAAGGATGCTGTTGAATTTGTTTTCTGTTGGCCGTCAACTGATAGGCAGGCAGTCGACCCTTAAGCTTGTTTCCCTAGGAAGACTCCCTTGAAAGAAGCTAAATTTGCATTTAAAAATGGTTATCAATTGTAGATAGCTTCTGGGATAGAGAGGAGGGCAATTGTTCACTTCTCTCAGTTCTAGGGCCTCATCTGGTTCAGACCCATGTAGACCCTGTGCATGCTGCCTCAGTCTCTATGAGTTCATATGTACATCTATCTTGTTGAATTAGATGGCCTCGTTTTCCTAATGTCTTCTATCCCCCTGGCTCTTACACTCTTTCTGCCTCTTTTTCCAGAGGATTCCCTGAGCCCTGGATCCTGATCCCTGAGGGGATTTGACAGAGATGCCCAGTTTAGGGCTGAGTGTTCCAAGATCTCTCACTCTCTGCATAATGTCTGTCTGTGGGTCTCTGTATGTGTTGGCATCTACTGCAGAAGGAAGCTTCTCTGATGATGGCTGATCAGAACTCTGCTCTATGAGTATAGCAGAATACCATTAGGAGTAATTTTTTTTGCTACGTTTGTTTGTTTGTTTGTTTTTAAAATAGTAGTATTTGGTTTTCCCATAGGTCTCTGGGTTGCCAGTGGATCACTTGTGCCTTGAGTGTATCTTTCACTCTGCAGTCCCACCCCTCCAGCTGTAAAATAAGACTTTTGATTGGATAGCAATGGTTGCCAGTATTAGCATCTCTAACATTTTCCCCAATTTGACTCCAGAAGTTTTGCTTCCCCATTTCTCAGGCATAAACCTTTACCTGCCGACTTGGGTGAGCTGGTGTTTGATGCAGCCAACTGCTTCTTCCACCAAAGAACCCGCTGGGCACATGCCTTAAGACCTTCGAAAACCTTCCTGTTTTCCCCACCTTCCTGGCTCCAGTCTGGCCCCCACTGAGAGACCCCACATAGGATAACTGTCAGTTTGAAAAATAGGATTCCATTAAAAGATTACTGTCTGCCTCCTTACTCAGGCTGTGAGATGTAGTCTAGACTTATTTGATTTGGTTCCCGGCCACTTTCTAAGGAATGGGGAAGGGAGTCTCCATTTATCACCATGAGTGAGATGATCAGGAAGCTGGTTTGATTTGGGGCTTTGCGGATAACTTGGCAGTGTGCTCTGAAATGTTCCCACAGGCAGGTGGTCAGCAGGGGAGATGTCTGAGTTAAGCATATCACCCGGGCCAGAGTCCAGCAGCATCTGGCCTGAAGCAAGTTCATGTTGTGAAGATGAGGCCAGAGGTGCAAAAGGTAAATTAGTAGGTGATTATGTGCTGTGTACAAGAAACAATGCTGCAAGGAGTCCTTTAAGCAGGCACTCTGTCTGAATAAAATTCCATAAACCCTCCCCAACTCCAGGTGTGGTAAGGACTTGATGAGAAGACGCTTGGTTTCCGCCAGATGTATTGCTGGGATAGGACTCATTGTTAAACTGCAAACTGCTTTCTGCCTGTATAGCTCGGCTCCTTCTTAGCCTTTAAAAATTTATCTTTAGTTTTTTGTATATGAGTATTTTTGCCTGAATGTGAGTTTGTATACCACATGTGTGTCTGTGAAGGCCAGGAGAGGGTGACAGATCCCTTGACACTGGAGTCAAGGGTTTTAGCCACCATGTGGGTGCTGGGAACCAAATATAGGTCCCCTGTAAGAGCAGCAGGTGTTTTAAACCATGACGCTATCTCTCCACCTTACTATCCCCCCTCCTTTCTCTCCTCCTCCCCTCCCCTCTCCTTCCTTTCCTTCCCCTCCCTTCTCTTTTATAGAAACACAGTTATTCAATATGTGGCCTTTATGTCTGGTTTCTTCTACTTAGAATCATACTTTCAAGGTTCACCCCTACATCAGCCTTCCACTCACTTGTATGGCTGAAGAGTCACATTCCATGGCATGCTGTCAAGATGTCGAGGATTTTCATTCATATGTTGATTCACTGATATTTTGATTGCTTCCTGTTTGGGGGGGGGTGATACTGTTGTTTCTATTAGTGCTTACATCTCTGAAAATTCTGTTTTAATATTTTGGGCTATGTACCTAGAATTGGAATTGTTAAGTCGTAGGGTAATTCTGTGTTCAATTTAAAAACAAAATGTAACAAAAACTCAAAACGTTTTTCATAGCAGCTGCATCCACCATCCATCAGAATGCAATTGAGGGTTCTAGTCTCCCGTCTCCTGTCCCTCTACCCTGGCACTGCAACATGCGCTAATTCATCTTGTCATCTCATTGTCTGGGAAGTGACATCTCCTTGTGGATTTGATTTGCATTTTTCAAGAGTGTATCTGGGTCTTCTCAGTTCTCCTGATCTCCCAGTCTCTACTTTATCCACACATCAAAGGACAGAGATGAAGAGTCCCAATCTGGGGGAAAGGAATTGTCCAGTGTTCATTCCTACTATGGCCAAAGGGAGAGAGACTTGCTCAGGATCACTTTGTAAACATTACATTTAACATAAAGGGACAGGAGAGTAGGTTTAGATAATACAAAATACCCTGGCAGAGAAGATGTCATAGAAATTCAGACCCATTAAAGCGCACTAATAAAAATGAAGCAGAATTCATGTTCCAGTATTTCCACCCTTGCCTAAATGCTCCAATGGTCTGAACAGTACCAGATCTTATATGTGCTATGGTTTCTCCTATGTGTATGTACTTATGATAAAGTTTAATTTGTAAATTAGACATAGTAAGAAATTAATAACAGTATCTAATACTAGAAACATCTCTGCTGATACCATGAAATCATGACATGTAAATGCAGCCCCTCATCTCTTAAAGTATCTTCATACTCTTCCTTGCTCCTACTCCCTATTTTGGGATCGTGTAGGAGGATAGGAAGCTTATGTTACGTGATAAAGTGGGGTGGATGATGCGTATCCTTGATTCGGCACTAGGCTACTAGAGAGGGGTTACTAGAACAGAAACACTGTTCTAGTACCAGGGCGGTTGACCTGGAAACTGGCCTTCTAAGGGGCTGATGAGGGATTAAGTACATATAGCAAGAATACATTGGATGAAGAGATCATGCAGGTTTTGGGCAGGATAGAGAAAGATGACAGGAGATCACATCATGCCAGTCAGAATAGCACATAACTTAAAGCCTGTGAGCTATTTATTTCTGGAATTTTTTATTTATTACTTTCAGACTACAGTTGAATAATGGAAACTAAAACCAGGGGAAGCAGCATCTCAGGTAAGGAGGACTCCTACAGTGTCTAGGAGATAGTGTGCACACTGCTGATAATGTAAGTAAGCACAGTGGTTCCGAAGGGCTCATCCATCCCTCCTTCTGGTCCTTCCCAAAAGGCTGATGTGCAGCCAGGTCTAGTTGGCTTGGATCCGGTCCCTCAACATGGTTAGGGCAAAATCTGCACTGAGCCTATGGCTATCCTGGGTAATTGTAATTCACAGAACAATTGCATTTCATTATTTTATGGATGAAATGTCAATGTTAGTCCAAGAGAGCAAGTAATATTTCTTTTTAAATTTCTGAGTTCTTAGTGCTTGGATTACAGATTAATGTTTGTTGAAGGTCCCTATGCATGCCTGTATCCATTCACTTATACATCTATAAACACATCATCCATATATCCTGCCACCCATGTGTCCTCTCTCTCTCTCTCTCTGTATCTATGTATCTATATATCTATGTATGTATCTATGTATGTATCTATGTATCTATGTATGTATCTATGTATGTATCTATGTATCTATGTATCTATGTATCTATCTATCTATCTATCTATCTATCTATCTATTCATCCATTCACACAAATATTTAACAATCTACTCATTCACCCATCCACCTATGTATTCATCTATCTCTATCTATCTATCTATCTATCTATCTATCTATCTATCTATCTATCCATCTATCTTTCTGTCCATCCTATCCCACACACATATCCATGCAAATATTTAACTATCAATCCATTATCACATGTCTTGTTGGGAAAGCTGGAAAGTGAAGCCAGGCACATACTACAGCACTCTTGTGTCTGACCACTATGCTATGGCCCCTGTCTATGTGAATTTTGCTTGATTTGACTTATGTGACATAAAGGTTGGCTGGCACAGAATTTATTCAAAACATCTGCTGGGTTTGGTGTGAGCCTGAAATATCTGATTTGGCCACAAGCAAGCCAGGCAATCAGAGTAAAGACAAAGAAGAGTCTTTAGGGACACACTTGGCCATCTTCATCCTGTGTGGCCCCATGGCCTTATTCCCTTGAACCTAGGTCTCTCTTCCAGCTCCTGTGCTACCCTTCTCCTAAGGGACTTTGTGTTCACATCCATTGCTACAGCACTGAGTATTGTGTGGCTGTTTGGAGGCATGCAAAAACAGAAACTGGAAAAGCTTCTGAGATTCCAGTGTCAGGACCCCAGGGGAGGTACAGCACACTGCAATGGTTTAGATTCAATTTGCCCAGCAAGAGTTCATCTGTTGGTAGCATGGTCCTTAATGTGGGGATGTTGAGAAGTGGTGGGTCCTTTAAAGTTTAGGGGGAACTCACTGATGCCCTCCTTCTTCTGTTTTCTGTATTTCAATGATATTGCTCATTCTCCAATGAACCATTGAGGTAATACCCACTGTGAGGGTTTCATGGTGCTCTACCCTTGAATTCTCAGAACAGAGTTAAATAAATTTTAAAAATTCAATAAGGTACCATTCCAGATAAACTGTAACAGAAGTAGAAAATTTACTACTATGCAAGGAACCTTACTATTAAACTCCAAGACTACTAAAGCTTTCAACTAAGCTGTAAAAAGCAGTTGGTATAGCTTATGACTATCTATTGCCTAAGCTATGGAAACATGTACATTGGCTCTCCAGGTGAACAGAAAGTAGATCCTATCTAGTGCTTTCATTGAAAAAAAGATGGATTTTTTGCTTTTTAATGATGTGGTATGATTGTGTTTCCATGTGTGGGTGTGCATATGGAAGTGTGGGCACTAATGGAGACCAGAAGAGGGTGTCTGAGTCTCTGGTGCTGGAGTAGCAAGTTCTGAACTTAAGTCTTCTGCAAGAGCAGTATACACTCTGAACCACAAAGTCACCTTTCCAGTCCCCAGTCCTTGAATTTTACATGAAGGAACCAATAAGGGTCAGGGAGGATGTAACTTGGCCTGAGCTAGTATTTATAGCTCACAGATATGAAAATCAGAAAACCAGACTAGGCCTCTGCTCTGAACGTTAGAGGTGGGGTTCTTTCTGTGGCTTCAGGTGGCAGGTGTCTATGGGATGTGTCTTGTAGGGAGAGCCATGCACCAAATCCCTGCCCTCCCCGGCTCTGAGCTCCAGGCACATTTGCTAATTAGTAGTCTAAAACAGATAGCTGAGCTGAGAGGCAGAGAGGAGCCAGCTAACCCTCACAGTGTGAAATGCTTTCATGGGAGGAGGGGATGGGGACAGTAATAGTAAGGGCTATGATTTATTGAAGACCATCACTAGCCAGGCACTTCAAGCCAACCTCTTTACACCTACCATTTTTGATTACTCAGCTCTCTTAAGATCTATTAGTGCCCATGTCCAGATGATCCTGGGTGCCACTTTAATCAAAGCAAAGCAAAGCAAAAGTAAAACAAAACAAAGCTTTCATATACAATGAAACAAAACTGTGAGATGGGCCAGATATTTTAGACTTTAATATTTGTCCTCAGTTTTTCTACATGGGTGAGAAATTCACAGTGTAGCCAAGACAGCTCACTATTCACAGGAAATGTGTACTCTCTTTTATGTTGTGTGGAATCATCCAAGGAGAAGCTGCCAGTGGGGACTCCATTAGAGCAGGTGAAGCCATGCATCTAACATCCCAGCCAAGGGGCTTTGAGCAGAGATGATAAACACTACTGCTAAGCCTGGCCCATTAGGACTTCTCATCACCTCTCCTCCATGGTGCCCAGAGAAGGGCTATGTAAACCTGGTGTGTGAAGTAGGGATGAAAATGTCTTGTTTAGACTGTTCATTCAACATCACCATTGCACTTGAGTCTTAAATAGTTTAGGCCTTTTAATTGAGTAAGTAAAAATAGCCTACTTAAATTTATATTCTATAAGATTTTTAAAAAGTGATTCACATATTTATTATTTTTATGTGTATGTGTACCTTTGCATGAGTTTATGTACACCATAAGAATGCTCACAGAAGTCAGAAAAAGCATCAGATCCTTTACAACTGGAGTTACAGGCAGTTGTGAGCAGCTATGTAGGAGCTAGGAACTGAAGCAGGGCTCTCTGCAAGAGTGGTAAACACTGCTCACCTCTCTGAAGCACTGAGCCTTCTTTCCAGTCTTACTGAACTTATAGTCTAGATATATTTGGTGTTTGGTTTTGGCATTCTCTATTATTATCATTTTACCTGTCAGTGAACTTTTAAAAACATGATCACTATTTCAGGGATTTGTAGGTCTTATGTTATATTTTGAGAGAATCACTATCTGAAGATTATTTGTAAAGCACCATATGGAACTTCTTTTATCTTGGTGTTAGGTATTGTCAAACCCAGATCTTAGAGCATGCTGGGCAACTTCTTTACCACAGAGCTGAATCCCTAGCCCCTCCTTCTAGGTCTTTCTGTATGTTTGGTTTCTTAACTGTGTGTGTGTGTGTGTGTGTGTGAGAGAGAGAGAGAGAGAGAGAGAGAGAGAGAGAGAGAGAGAGAGAGAGAGAAAGAGAGAGAGAGACAGAGATAGACAGAGACACAGAGACAGAGAGACACAGAGAGACACACACAGAGAGAATGTATGCCACATGTATGTATGTGTGTATACTCTTCAAGGCCAGAAGAGGGCAATAGATCCCTTGGAGATGGGTTATAAGTGGTTTAAAGCTTCTCAACTTGAGTACTGAGCCAAACACAGGTTAGGTTCTCTGCAAGAGCTGGAACCACTCTTAACTACTGAGACATTTTCCATCCCCAAGAACTTTAAAAAATAGGCTTACATTGAAATTTTAAGTCTTTCTGGAATTTATTTTGATGTAACTGGTGACATGGGCTTTCAACTTAGTCCCTCTTACCCCTACTCCAATTGCACTTATTGAATGACTTTTTTTTTTTTAATTACTGGTCTGGACACACCTTTATAGTCTATACATTTCAGTGTGGTATATGCACTTCAGTATGTATCCAGGTTCTATTCTGCTTTGTGAATGTTTGTCTATAATGCACTGAGCTGCTCTAGTTACTGTAGGTTTAGGACAGATACATTTGAATGTCTTGTAGGGCACCATGCTTTGCCTTCTCCATAATATTCCAGGCTATTTTCATTTGTTTTTTGTCTCCCATATAAACTACAGAATAAATTCGTTTAGTCAAAAGAAACTGTGCTGACACTTTGGTCAGAATTATTTTGAATGAGAATTATGAAATCTCTGTAACACTGAAAGTTTATGTTCAGGACTCTGTATCTTTTAACTTATTTAAGCATCAAGTCGATTTCTCAGCAGAGGCTTAACATTATTTTCTTTTTAGAACAATCTTGCACTGTATTTGTAAATGTATTCTTAGATGGATTTCTTTTTAAATCCTTCTAATTCTTATTACTAATGACATGTTTTTCTTCCAGAATATTTTCTGAATTCTCTGTGGTTTGTTCAAGAATCTATTCAAATGATTTTCTTTTCCTCTAAAGTTTTTTTGGGCATATGATCAAATCATTTGCAAATCAAGCTAAATTTGCTTCCTCCTTTCTAATATACTTTCCTCTTATTTTTTCCTTGTCTAATTGCATTGGCTTGTGCTTCCAGAACAGTATTTGACAGTGAAGCTGGTTGCTGTCAAACCCTTTCAGTGAAGGTGGCGGAGCTTGCTACAGGAGTCTTCTGGGGAAATGCAGCCGCCCTAGCCACAAAGGTGTTCTCTAGGAGCTGGGGAGATGGCTCGACAGTTAGGAGCACTTGTAGAGGACCCGGGTTGGGTTGTCTGAACCCATAAGATGATTTGATTACTACCTGGAACCCTAATGCCTGGGATCTGATGCCCTCTTATGGCCTCTGTGGGCATTGTATGGCTAGTCACTCAGGAATACACATACACAAAAAATAAATACTGTTTTAACATTTAGTTTTATGTATATGATTTTGCCTGTATGTATCTATGGGTACCATGTATGCACAGTGGCAGCAGAAGCCAGCTGAAGGTGTCAGACCCCTAGAACTAGATTTACAGATAGTTGTGAGCTACTGTATGAGTGCTGGGATTGAACCTGGGTCCTCCAGAAGAGCAGCTAGTGCTTTTAACCACTAAGCCATATCCTCAGCAAACACATCTTCCTTTTAAAAAGGTTTTTTCCTGAACCCTCATCCTGTTTGCCACATCATCTGTGACCCTCACCTGAAGTTGCCACATGTTTCCTTAAGTTCTGCATCTGAGAGTTGACTGAAGGTTAAACATGTTTTCGAAAAATTTGTATCTGTACTGAACACAGATAGACATTTTCTTGACTTTTCGCTTTTACAGCATTCATGTGTCTAGGCACAGTAAACTATCTAGACATAAGTTCAAACATACAAGTTCTGTGCATATACACACACCTCACCTTGTTATGGGATACATCACCCAAGCTTTTGATATTCACAGAAAGTCCTGCAACAATGGCAGGCCCTTCATAAACACTGAGCAACGATGGTCTCTCTTCTTCACTATATTAATATATCCCGTGACATTACCAACATCCACTTTCCTGATGGTGATACTGTGAGCTCTTCAAGGCAGAGCCCTGCCCTCTCCCTCTGCTGTTTCCCTCAGCCTGTGCTTGGCCTGTCACACAGGTCAGTGAAAGGACAGGCTTACAGATCTCCTTAGACTGCCTCATTTGGAAGGTGCTCTTCGCAATATCTGTCCATCATCTTCTACAGCCTTCCTGTCCAAAACTGTCTCCTGTCAGCTCAGGACCCTCACCCTCTCATCTAGATCCCCATGACTGTGTCTTTCCCGCTGTCACTATACACATATGGAAAGGGAAGTCTGGAGAGGTTAAGAAACTGGCTGAGCTCATGAATGGGAGAGTTGGATTGCACCACTGGCTTATGGTTCTTTCCATTGGGCTGTGCTGCTTCTTAATTGATTGTTCTAGTGCAGCAGCTGTGAAGATTTTCCACTTTGATAATGGACCATGACTTTTCTTAGAAATGCTGGCTGAGGGACCAAGAGGAGAAACCTCTTATCCCCAGAAGGTGCTCTTAGCCCTTGCCTGCAAGGTGGTAGTGTGACAGAGACAGGACATGCGGCAAGCAGCCTGGAATGCAGGCCTTCACTGTTGGTGCCTCTGGAAACAGTGGTACAGATTTGGTGACATTGTAGAAAGTGACTCCAACCTGGCACACTGCTCACTGGGTACTTGGTAACCCTCCCTGCACACACAGCTCTGTTGTAGTTGTTTGGTTGTTCTAACAGAGATTAAGAGACATCCAGTCTATCTCTTCAGGGGCCTGTGTTCTCAAGAGAGCAATAACAACACCTACTGTGTCCCCCCACCCCCATTTCAGTTGTTCTCTAGCCTATGGCACAAGTTGGCTCTAATGACCTTCAGAAATGGAGCCTCGGAGATGCAGGGGATTACAAGGTCCTGCCTACATATAGTGTCAGAATCTTTCTGATGCCCATGCTTTCCATAGTACTCATGGTTAAGTACAACAAGGAGCCAGTCCAGGGTGGTATCTGGATTCCAAAAGGACAAAATAAGGGGAGGCTACCCACCCCAAGGTTAATGGGAAGAAAAGAAGTGTTAGGAAAGGCACCAGAAAGAGAGCTAGCTCACCAAGGAAAGGGTAAACAGTTTTGTCTGACTGTAAGGAGAGATGAGAGGGATTAAACTAAGGCTCTGCATTAAGGCTAGCTTCTGAGTCAGCAACACTGAAGGCCGTGCTCCTTGAGGGGTGACCTTGGCGAATGACGATGCCAATAAAATTTAGCCTACGTGTCACCAGCCACTCGGGTCAGGCTGGATTCTGATCTCACAGGGCTTTTCACTAACTAGTGTTTACCCTCTCCTCTTATTTCCCAGACTACTTCTTCCTCTAGACCCTGTCAAGCTTATGCCCATTCTGACTCCTTGCATGCCTCTGCAGGTTTATGTGTCCTTAGAAGTTCCCAGAGGTCACCAAACGGTCCATGAAGAAGAGATCACTAATGTGGACATCTGGCAGGAGGGTCCCCCAGCATCCTAGAAACCTGCATGTCTAGGAAGATACAGAGAGAGCCTTACTGGTGGCTTTGAGTTTCCTTGGTCC
This sequence comes from Mastomys natalensis, assembly GCA_021653895.1. Lineage (NCBI taxonomy): Eukaryota > Metazoa > Chordata > Mammalia > Rodentia > Muridae > Mastomys > Mastomys natalensis. Next base: position 1,511,133 of record JAJTUV010000261.1, on the reverse strand, counting down.
TGGTATAAGACCTTCCTGTACCACCAACTTCTCTTGAGGGAGTTAAATGGAGTGACCACCCTGCCTTGCAGCCCTCTGTTTCATGCTTCAATGTCACTATCAGACTGGAAAATCTTGCAGAGCTCGGACTTTCCAAAGGCTCTGGCTGCCTTCCATTCCCATCTCCATCAGTAGCTCTTTAACACGCAATCCAATATCTTGGTGAATGTTGCTGTGAACCTGAACCTGGTGTCAGTCGCCTGGTCCTAATCCCTGTCAGTCTCCTGCCCTGTTCAGAGCTGACCCAGCATGGGCCTCCTGTGGCTAGATCTGAAAATGACTTGGCCAGAAAGTAGCAGTTCGTACCTACCAAGGGATGAAAGGGCTGAATGGGAAACCGCTGCCCTTAGGAATCTGGATCCTTTTAAACTAGGTGACAAGTGATCTACAAACTACACACAGGCCTTGGAAAAGGTGAAACCCCTGTCAGGGAGCATCGTGACAGGAAAGAGCCCTGCCAAACTGGAAGTCTCAGGGTGAAGATTACAGAATGGTAATGTGCGAGTCAGCTACCCTCAAGGTCAAGGGTAGCAGGAACTCCCTCTCCGCAGCCCCTTACCTTTAATTCATGTGTGCTCTGGCCCATGAAGGCACACATGTAGACTAGAGGTTGACATCAGGATGTCTCCCTTTTTCATTTCCAGGGTCTTTCACTTTACCTGAGCCCCCTCTTTTCAGCTGGATTTGCTGGTCAGTGAGCCCCCACTGCCGGGAGCCACCTGTCTCCCTCCCCTCAATGGTGGAGTCACAGAGGAAAACCATATGGCTAGCTTTTTCTGTGGGCACTGAGGGTCTGAGCTCAGGTCCTCATGCTTGTTCAACAGGTACTTACCTTATCTGCTGAGACATCTTTCCCAGCCTCTGCTCAGCCCCATCACAAAGAAAAAGAAGCTCACACCAGCATTATGAAGCCCTATTACATGTACATACATGTATGCACTTGTACACGCATGCTTGCACTTGTTTGCACATACCCTGCACACATGGACCTGCCCCTCACTTCCCCAGTCAACTTGCTTTTTACTTCTGAGATAGATGACCACCCTGTGAGGCTATGCTTGCTGCGTAGTTTATCCAGAGGGACAGGGTTCTGACAGATGAGCATAGCCCTTGACCTGACCTTCAGAAGAACTTCAGTTAATGCCTGCTGTCACCTTACACTCGGCTTGAAAAACCAAAAATAGCACCTCTTCTTGTCACCCAAAGAGTTTATGTAATATGCAGGATCATCTCTATCTCTCTACTGCTTTGCATCTCCCCTGCCCTTTTGGACACTGCTATCCTCTTCTGTCTCTCCCTCTCTCCCCTCCTTTCCCTCTCCTTCCTCTTTCATACCAACACCATCCTCATCTTTTCTCTGACTCCTCTCTCCCCTTGTATTAGGGAATATTCTTGTTTGACCAAATGCCAGACAAGAAGCTGTTTAAGGGAAGGAGGGAAGCTCTACCTTGACTCACAGCTCAGGGGACAACCCATCAAGCCCACTGGGAGACAGCAGGGTCTTTCTCTTTCTAGCCTGGCGGGGGGTGGGGGGAGGAGCTGGTGCTCAGCTCAAGAGGAAAATGGCTTTCTTCTTTTTATTTAGCCTATAGACTGGTGCACCCACAGGCAGAGGAGGTCCTTCCTCCTTAGAAAGTCCTCTCTGGACTTTCTAAGTCCAGACATGCATCACAGACATGCACAGACGTGTGTGTCTCCTAGGAGATTTTAAACCTTGTTAAGCAGACCATGAGAACAATTACCACCTTCCTCTTCTCCCCTCCTTTCTTCATCCTACTCTCCCTCCTCCTTCTCTCTTCTCCTTTCTCCACCTTGCTTTCCTTCTTAAATTGAAGAATGTCACATTTTTGCTCCCATTGTGCTTGTGAGAGTCTTAGAGTCTAGAATTGGTCCTCAGGTTGAAAGGCATAAGTAGAGACCCTCCAACATCCTTTTTCCTTGTTGTCTTTTCTGTCTTCTCATTGTATCTTTATTTCTTGTTTATTCTCTTACTTTTTCTTGCCCAGATAGCTCTGTCATATGTCCAGGCTGCTCCCTTCTCAGTGTACATGGAACGTTCAGAGATGAGCACCCTCTTATTTCTCTCATTGCTATTTCTTTAGCTCATGTTTTTCCTGTGAGCACTGACCCCCTTCTTTCTAAGAGGGAATATCCATATTCTTGAGAACTGGTTCTTCTCTCTTGGACACATGGTTTAGGCTCGGAACACACACAGGCCCTCAGGAAATGCTAACCAATACTTTGCTGAGAATTTTGGTTTTAAGAGGTCATTTCTAATTGCTTTAAAAAGAAATAAGAAAAAAGAGAAACAGAAAAAAAAAATAAACAGGGGGCATTGGGATATGGGTTACAAAGTGTTGATAGAAAGTTCTGCTTGCCTGTGTATGTGTGTATGTATATGGTGTGGTATGACATGTGTGTGTGTGTTTTCTGTGTAGTGTGTGCATGTGTGTATGTGTTATGTGGTATGTGTATGTTTTGTAGTGTGTATATGAGAGGGAGATGTGTGTCTATGAGGTATATGTGTGGTATATGTGTTGGAGGTATGTATGTGGTAGGTACACATGTGTGCTTGCTCTCAGAAGTATACATATGGGTCTTTGGATCCAAGGCAAAATTAGGCTCATTAAAATGTTTGCCGACCACCTGTGTGTAGGTATGTCTACACATTCCTTAAATCATCCTCATTTGGAATGCCCCTTTTTTTGCACAGTAACAAGCCCACAGTAATGATGGATCTGAGGCCGGAATGCTAATGAGCTGTGCTGAAGAAATGATGTGAGAGCGTCTTGCAGATTATAATTAACACATGGCCTCTATTATATCCTATCAGAGCCCTGTCTGCTTGCTGACAAGTGATTCCCCCCAAATAATCATGGATCTTTCAACATCTCCACATGAGGGCTAATTGCGAAGAGTTCCTGCCTAGAAAGGCCACTTGGAGCAATTTGGGGACAATTAAACAGGCACAAACAGCCGCTGAGCACAGTTACCTGGTCTTGATCACATGGTGAGTGAGATATGGCATGGGGAATGAGGCTTGGAGCCACTCTTCAGGCTGCACTTGTCCATTGTCCACTTACATAACAACCCTATGGCCACTGTAGATGCAGGGGAGTGGAAGAGGAATGGGATGTGTAGATCTGAAGATGGTCAGAATCACAGGGGTGGCCAGGGCCAGTCCTGGGTAAAGCTGTCTTTGTTGTGTAGCTTGTGTTCTTCGCTTTGGCTCTGCTTTATGTCTTCACTTACTGCACCGGCCCTCTCCACTTTGCTTTCCTTCTTAAACTGAAGAATGTCACAGTTTTGCCCCCATTATGCGTGTGAGAGTCTTAGAATCTAGAACTGGTCCTCAGGTTGAAAGGCTCAAGTAGAGACCCTCCAACATCCCTAATGTCTACCCAGAAGGCCAGCCAGGGTCCCTGCTAGGCTTGGCTGCACAAGGTCCTGACAGAAACCTGAGAAATTAATTGAACTTCTGTTGGGTAATTCTCTGTCCAGGCAATTCTCCAGCCCCCTGTGGCTTTTGCATTTGTCTTGGAAGAGGACCAAGCAGGAGGAGAGTTTGACCAAAGTAGGTAGAACTGACTTGTAAGAGCCAACCAGGGCAGGCACTACAGTCCAAAAGAGGAAAAAAAGATCAGGTGGGTAGGGGAGAAGTTGCAGAGCATCCGTGAAGACCAGCTTTGCTAGGAAGAATGCACAGCCATATCCTAGGAGAAGACAACTAGCAGCCATACACAACACTTCACAAGGAGATGAGCTTCATCATCCATATACTGTGAAGACGAATCCTTTCCCACCCCAGGGAGGGCCACTTGGATCTCTGTTGGAAGGCAGAAATAACCAGGCCATAGAGCCAAGCCCTGCGTCTTCCATCCAGACATCTTGTGTCCAGCAAACAGGGAGCATTGGGAGACAGTGGTTAGCATTATGTTTGCCGCTGCGTGGTGGTCCTCGGAGAAGGGGCTACCAGTGGCTCCATACTTTTCTTCCTCAGTGCTTTGCTTTGGGTACCAAAGAGGTATCAGTAACTCCAACCCTAACTCATGAAATTGCTGCAGGGCTATCCGGTAGAGGATGTCAGGAGGAATGGCATTTGCTCTAGGGTGGTTTGAGCATGTACAGAACAGCATAAGGATGAAGGTTACTGGATAGAGAGTTTCTCAGTAGAAATGAAGGCATGTATACTTAGGAACTTCAATTGCTGAGTCGCAGCACTAAGCACAGACTTAATTATCTCCAAAAAACAAAACAAAACAAAACAAACAAAACAAAACAAAACAAACGAAAAACCAAAAAACCAAAATCAAAACAAAAAAAAAAAAAAAAAAAAAAAATCCCAAACCAATATGTATATTGGAGTCAATAGCAGGGATCTGCCAGAATAGTAATTAGGGCAATGGTTAGGGTCTGTTAACTTCTATCAGTTAGTTTTTGGGGAAGGCACCATGGCTCTCTATAGTTTTGGGAACACACAGACATGGAAAGGGAGTGGTACCATATTTACTGTTCTTTCTCCTCAGTCTATTGCACATTGACCCTCTGCTCTGTCCTATACAACCTCCAAATTGTCACAGAAAATGGGCAAGAACCACTCTGCTCCAGGGTGAGACTTGGCCACTGGAACCTGGAGGCCAAAGTTTTCATATCACAGTGTGACTCACAATCCACAGGTACAGAAAGTCACTCTAGGTGGGCATTGTGACACCTCCTTCATACCCTACTTGGGTGGGTCTTCCGATGATTTTGCCATAGAACCCTAACAGGCCTTGGCATCCCTTGAGATAACCCGGCCAATAGCTGGCACTGTTTCCCACTAGCATTGTCAGGACAGAGACCTGAGGAACTCATCCCCTGAGCTTCTGACCTAAGCATTTGCTTATTTCTTATCCTGTCCTTCAAGTCAAGGTCCACCATTATCTGCTTGCCCCTCACCTGCATCCCATCTCATCTCTAGGGGCAAGGTACTGCTCTCTCCCTGTGCCCCTCCTTTCTACCCATCGCAATGTGGAATGAGGGTCTAGTGGCCAGCCAGATTTCATGAAAGATGATAGGATATTCAGATTGGAGGAGAGGAAATACCTGGACGTGGCTGGTGTGTATATAGCTGGAGGAGCACATGAGGGTGGCAAGGAATAGAATTAAAACCCACGGATGGGAACTGAAGGAAGGCAGCTTCTAGGTCAGGATAAAGACACAAACAGCTCCAATGTTAGGAGTCAAGGAGCATTTCAAGTGACTGTCTCTAGACTCTGTCGCTCACACCTCTACCACTGTCTTCCCCACCTGCTGTAGTGTCTCTGAGCACCTGCTCTCTCTAATCATCCTCTGTCTCTATCAGTGTCTTGTCCACTTACTGACACCTTATTCTCTCTCCAAGCTCCTTCTCCCCATCCTCCACCCCAATAGCTTGTGAGTCTCAGGAGCTTAGGGAAAAGAGCCTTCACAAGACAGAAAGGTCTGAGGAGAGGGCACTGAGGGTGAAGGTGTGCATAATGAACTGCTGGGCTTAAAAGATAAAGGATTTTCTGGTTGCAAAAATAAATTCCCTATGCTATATCTGCTATCTAGACTCATCCTTAGTCAAGGAAGAGGATAAAATAATTTGTTTGGTCTCATGGTGCCTTCTGAACCCCTTGGCCCCACACACCATGAGACAGCCCACCACTGCTACCCCTTTCAGCATCCCCCCCACCTCCAGCCCACACAGAAAGATATATATATATATATATATATATATATAATATATATATATATAGAAGGGAGTCATTCACAAGTTTGTATGAAACTGCTTTTCCCTTTCCTCTTTCAGGAGAATTCTTTTCCTCCAAGCCTGCTATCTCATCCTTCAATGGAGGTCTTTGTTCTTATTAAATGATTGTTATGGTTCAGAGTGCAAGCTGAGGGCACCAAAGGAAGGATATCAGAAGGTTCTGTTCCCTTTTAGTCACGCTACCCGAGCACATGCCAGTATAAATCAGAGTGAGCTGGGGGTGGGGAGCAATGGCCAATGAGTTCTGAGTCTTAGCCTGGGAAGGTGAAAACAGTCAGGAAGAAAATGGGGACAATGCTTCAACAACATTGCGTGCCGAAGACAAAAGGACAGAGAAGAAACAGTGGCTAAAGTTAGTGTCTGTTGACACGAAGGGAGGTTGGTTAGTGGAAACAACAATGAAGAATCTTTAGATTGCTTCCTTAGATGGTGCTTGACAGAGTATTAGCTCGCTTTTCTGTCTCTGATGTACACCATGATTGAAATCATCTTGGAAAATGAAAGGTTTCTTTGGGTTCCAAGAGCCAATTATAGTCCACCATGAAAGGAACCCCGGGCAGATTCAAGACAACAGCCTGGAGAGAGGAACTGAAACAGAGACCATGGAAGAGTGCTTCTTACTGGCTTGATCAGCCTACTTTCTTACATAACTAAGGACCACTTGCCTAGGCATGGTGCCACCCACAGTGGCCTGAGCCTTCTGACAATGGTCATTAGTGCTCCATAGACTTGCCTACAGGCAATCTGATGGAGGCAATCCCTCAGTTAGGATTCCTTCTTCCCATATGACTCTAGCTTTTGTCACGCTGACCAGAAAACCAAACATAGCTGACCAGCACAGGCATCAACCCAAAGTACAGTAGTCAGCAATGCTGACCAGAGCCACAGGTGCTCAGGCGCTTTGACTACACTTCTGAAAACTTACTCATTTGCCTTTATATATACAAAATGGCAATGGCATTGTAGTAATGCCAGGAACAATAGAAGACTAACATTGGAAAGATCCTGGGTGGTTATCTAGGAGAAGCTGTTAAAATGTGATAGTGCTATACTATGGAATATGATGTAACTGTGTGTATATGAGAGGGAGGGAAGGAGGAGGGTGGAAGGAAAAGACTTCCTGTATTAATCTTCAAAACTCTCCAATAGGATCTGTCCATAGTAAGATAGATTTATTTATTTATTTATTTATTTATTTATTTATTTATTTATTTATTTGTTTGGTTTTTCAAGACAGGGTTTCTCTGTGTAGCCCTGGCTGTCCTGGAACTCACTCTGTAGATCAGGCTGGCCTCAAACTCAGAAATCACCTGCCTCTGCCTCCCAAGTGCTGGGACTAAAGGTGTGGGCCACCACTGCCCGACCATAGTAAGATTTATAAAGTGAAAAACAGCAAAGAGCAAAATCGCGTGAGCAGAAGAGAGACACATTGAACGTGTATGTCTGCAGAAAGGAACACTGGATGATAGGAAAGGAGTGAAGGCAGCAGGCACTGCAAGGAGAATTGGGAGGAGGGGGAGGTGTATGCTGGCAAAAGTGTGGGTGAGCTAGGCTCTCACTGCATAATCACATATATGGAATTTCTGAAAAAAAATGAGAATAGCCTCTTTTAAGATTTATTTTCGAGATCACAATCCAATTACATTTCTCCCCTTCCTTTCCTCCCTCCCAAACCTCCCTCATACCACCCTCCCCTGCTCTCCTTCAAATTCATGGCCTCTTTTCTTACCAATTGTTATTGCAGGCATATATGTATGGCTATACACCCATACATTCTTAAATACAGCCTGTTCAGTTTGTACAATGTTACTTGTAGGTACGGTCTCAGAGCTGACTATTTGTCACTGGAGAGCCAAACTGTGTGCTCTTTGCTGGTAAGGAGCTCCTCTTCCTCTCCCAGCTTTCCTCAATTACCTACGATTTTTCATGGAGGGCTGAGGCCTTGTGGATGACTTCCCCCATCTACTTTGGCATGACTATTGGTGTTCTCTTTGTTCTGCTCACATTTGGGTGGTCATGTTGATGAGACTTCATGGGTGCAGCTTCTGATGGTACTAGGAACACAACCTCACAGCAAACTCCATTCTGGCTGTTAGAACTTTCCAACCTCCTTCCACAATGTTCCCTGAGGCTTAGGTGCTAGGCTTGATACCTCTGAACTACTCATTGCTTAATAACAAGCAATGCATTGTATAGCCAGAACAATGAAGCTAACATTGGAAAGACCCTGGGTTTCTAGAAGCTGTTAAAATGTGATAGTGCTTACTAGGAATGTGTACTGTGTGTATTGAGAGGAGGGAGAGGTTTTGTAGAGGTATAGATTGGGACTGGGCTTCAAACTCTGAACTTGATTTGGTGTGGTTTTCTGTACTGGTCCTCCCATCTGCTGCAATGAGATGTCTCCTTGATGGGGGATGCAGCCCACACTCATCTGTGGGTATAAGGACAAATGCTTAGGATTATGCTTGTTTAGTAAATTAGTGATTTTAGATTCTCCTCTAGACTTAACTAGCACTGAGTAGTTAGCTAGGGTTTCAGTACCAGGCATAGTTTCCTTTTCATTGAACAGGTCTAAGGTCCAATTAGAGAGCTGTTGGTTACTGCCAAGGCATGTGTGTCACTAGTACATCCTCAGAGTTATCTTGCCATGTTGGTCATTGATATGGTTCATTGAGGTCATAGCTGGGTAGGAATGTAGGTTGCATGGCCTTCTAAGACCATGAAAGCTAGTCCCCAGGGATGAGACATCAGATCAGTTCCAGCTCAGGGGTCTCGGGTCTTGGAAGAGTCTTTTAGAAGCCCTAAATTGCCTTAGGCAATTTGGTTGTTGCAGGAACATAACTTCTAGATCACTAGGCAGTATCTCATAACAGGATCATTATCATGGATGTGGTCTATTATTGGCTGAGATGTCACTCCATTGTGGATGACTGACTGTACTACCAGTTACTATTCTCAAGGGCTTACTAGATCCCAGCTGCTGTGTTACATCCTTCCATTGTCTTCTCCTTTACATAAACCTAAGAACATAATGATCTTCATCCTTCTAGATATGGATGGGGACAAACCAGTTCATTAAGTTGTCCAAGATCTTACCTCTAGAAGGCCCCCTGTGCTGGGTGGTATTTGAACCTAGATTTATCTGGCTATAGGTACATGTGCTTGGCTCTCCCGTCCTTCTATCTATACTACCCTGCAAAAGCATATTTTATAGGGAAACTAGTTTTGGTTTGTTTTATGTTTGACAGAACTTCTCTGACTTGACAAGGCCATTTTCCAGGAAAGCATACCTCTTTCAGAGTCTTCTCCTCCCTTGTAGCATTCTTGGAAAAGCGACTGCCTCAACAGCATGACCAGTCTGCCACAGGCCTTGTGATCATTCTATTTTCAGGAGGTGTTTACGATCCTTTTTCTAAAATATCTGGATAAGTACATGATTAGGGTACAGTGCGGCTTGTGGTTGCTCTAGGTCCTCCTTAAATACCCATCTATTACCATGCTGGCTCCAATACCCTGCATGAGGCCCAGAAGATGATGCTACAGGAACACATCTTTAAACATGGTAATGATTTAATAATAACTCAGCATGAAACATTTCAAATACATATGTGGGTGTGCACCACACACACACACACACACAACACACTCGTGAACACACAGCAGTTTCTTGTGTTTGGTCATCTCAGAGCCAGGCCCTCAAAACTGCAACTAGAGTTGGGTAATTACATAATCCCAGAGGTGACTCCACAATCCAATAAAAATTTGGTCATAAAAATAATTAGATTGCAGGCTATTTAAAAATGTGGTCCTCAGGGCTCAGCCACAGACTATTCTCTGACTGCCTTCAGAGGGAGGATTCCAAGTTGAGAACAAGCTGAGAAGAAAAAAAAAACCAGTATTGAATTTAGGGGTAGAGATAGCAAAATGCATGTCTGGGACATAAGCCTATTGCTGGGGGGTTTCTAGAAGGAGGCAAATCCTTCTCTAAAGATTCTGTGGAGCTGTGAACTGCAGTGGCTGCATGGTTCCCTAGTGGGCCCTTGCTGGGACTTGTCTCTCACAACAGTTTGCACGTGTGACCGCAGACCAGGGCACCTGGAATGCTAATGAGTCCCTTAGAGGAAAGTTATGAAATGTCTTTTGGAAGCTGAAGGCCAATTTGTTTCAGGACAAATGTCCCTATTGTGTTACATAGCCTTCACCTTAGCTGATTTCTCACAGCCAGGCTGGCACAGGTGTAGCTTTAGGGTAGAAGAAAAGGGTGTGCATTTGTGTGGGACAAAGTCAGCAGCTGAAGTATCCTCAAATGTCATCTTTCCCTGGAGCAGAACTCTCCCCTCCCCCAGGATGAGGATGAAAAGAATCACAGTCCAGCCAGGCAGTCTAAATCAAACCTCCGTAAGGAAGAAACTTCCTGATGAGATCTGTTTGTGGGTAAGTTGGCTTTTCCTCTCAATGATGGATATCTTGAGACTCAATGATGTATTCTTCAAAGATGTCAATGATAACTCTGTAATAGGACAAATCAACTTTTTCTTTCTCCATCCTTTCTGGACACTAAATATTTCAACCTCTAGATGCCAAAATGTGTATTGATTTTTTTGCCCTTATACCACCAGATCTCTGACACCAACTGAGTGTGCTGTAGTTCGATTCAGTTCTGACACTGTTTGGAGTTAAGAGTTATATCTACCAGCTACCAGTCCTGTCCTCCAGAATGGCTCTGCTTCAGATACCAGTTGCTATGATCCCAGTTATGGCCTCTGTCCAGCTCAGTGGCTACAGATTTGGAGGTTCCAAAGCCCCTCTGTGAGTTCAGTATTTTGCTAGACACCTCACAGAATTCAGGGATTACTTTCTAGTTTTCCACTTATTATAAAGGACCTTGATATAAGGAACAAAAGACAAAGAAAGACAGGAAGGATGGAAAGATGAAGCAAGGAAGCAAGAAGGAAGGGAAGGAGGAAGGAGGAGGGAAGGAGGGAAGGAGGAAGAAAGATGAATCCTCAGATGGAGGAGATGTACATAGAAAGACAAGGCATGTGGGATTGGGACATGAGAAATGTGGTATAGAACTCCAGAGTCTCCCACAATAAAAAGCCACCTGCCAGTCACCTCCTAGTGTTTAGTAATGTGGAAGCTCTCTGAACCTAGGCCTCATGGAAAAGCACAAATGGTTAAATCATGGACAGTGGAGACCCAGCAGCCCCAGCCAGCTTCTTCCTGGGGGTCAGGGAGTGGAGTAGAAACTGCCCACCTTCTAACTCCACTGTCATTTCCTTGGCAATCAGCCAGTCACTAAGACTTTCCAGGACCCCCTAGCCATGATTCATCTCATTAGCGTAAAAAGGGCTTCATTTTGGAGAAGGTGGAATAGGAGCCAGGAAACCACTTTGGGGATGAAATATCTGTTTCTTATTATCAACAATATTCTTGAAGGCTATGATGGGGACAGGAAGGACTTGATTAAACAAGACATTCTATCTGCATATTTCACTGGGGATTTTTCACCAGAAGCGTTGGGAGTCCTGGCTCCCTGTCTTCTTGTTCTGGTCTGTCACTAAGGCTCAGAGGTCCCCTAGGGTAGAGGACATGGTTCCCATTGGCTTGTGCTGTGGGCCATTTCTCTTTCCTATGGCAACCTTCAGCAACCCCTCAGCACAGTGCTGAACCTGTGACATCAAAGGTTCTCGATCTTGTTCCCCTCCAGCTCCTGGCATCTCTCTCAGGGAATACGGCCTTTAAAGATGGGAAGTGAAATGGCTGCACAGACACTGGTCCACCTGTAGCTTACTATTGGGAAAATGCTTCTAGGGTTGCAAGAGGAACTTGGTGATTGTACCGATTGCAGCAGTGTTTGGTAACACCTCTGCCTTGTGTCCCACTATAGGCTCTCCAGATAAATCAGATCCCACAAAGACTGCTGGCTGTGTTGCTTTCTGAGGCTGCCGATCCTCCGAGTTTCTCTAGTTTGGGACCAGGGATCAGAGCTGGGTTCCACGAGCACAATGACAGATGAGTACAGACTTGGCAAACTGGCTGGGAGAACCAATTGGTGTTCTCTCTGAGTCAGGGCCCACTCCCCAGTTCCTTCTGCTCATCCAGTGCAGTGCGCTGCTGTCACTGCGGCAGGGAAGGCAGAGGCTGCTGGGAGCAGCCCAAGGATATACAGCAGTGTTGGTCTCCTACTGTGAGCCTTTGTCCCCCATTTTTCTGCAGTCCTCGAATTCAAGCTTGTCAACACTGTTTCAAACAAGCCACGAGTCCCTTTTTTTTAAAATGTGTTATATTCTTTTAATTATTTTTAATTAGTTTTTTACATCTTGACTGCAATTTCCCCTCCCACCTCTCCTCCCAGCCCCGCCCCATTCACCCCTCCTCTCCTCTCTTCAGAAAAGGGCAAAGCTCCCGTGCATATCTACCAAACATGGCATATTAAGTTGCAGTAAGACTAGGCTCCTCCCCTTGTATTAAGGTTGGAAAAGGTAACCCAGTATGAGACAAGGTCCTAAAAGCCGACAGAAGAGTTAGAGACAGTCCCGCTCCCACTGTTAGGAGTCCCCCAAGGAGACCAAGCTACGCAACTGTAACATATGTGCAGAGGACCCATGTCAGACCCATGCAGCATGTTAGTTTGGCTCTGTGTGTTTTCTTGGTTTTGGTGTCCTTGGGAAGAGGGGGTCCTTTTGGTTTTAAATGTTGTTTAGTGGGAATCTCTGCTTCTTCCCACAAGATCCCAGCAGCAGCAATAACCTGGCAAGCAAAAATATCTCCACACAGGGCCAGGTTTTAATTGGGTTGAGAACCAGTGTTTTGGTGATGCTCTGACGGAATGCCCACGTGTGTTGATGGACAGGAGTTTAGCCTTTATTCTTGGTGCTTCCACTGCACGTGCTTTCTTCCTGCCTGTCCTTGGTCAGAAAAGTCTCACCTTCCTTCCATTGAGACCTCTCCCAGAACCTCTCCCTTTCATGTCCTCCCTTGCTGATGTCCCCTCTGGACCTTTGCTTCACTCCGCCTCAGCATTCACAAGGAGATTTGACTGAAGCCTCATCTGATGAATCTGTTTTGAGCTTCCAAGGATCCAGGACAAACTTCTCTCTATCAAGCATCCCAGGGACCAATTCAGTACATGGCATATAGCGATACCCAGGTGGCATTTCTTAATTGGTCCTGAGCAGGAGACTTACATAGCTAAAGCAGGGTATGGAATGTGTGCTCTTTGAAAAGCTGGCACATCCTGGCTACTTAAGATGGCTGAATACGAACGAGCCTCAATCTTTCTGAACTGATCAGAAAAAAAAAAAAAAAAGCCTGGGGCTAGGAAGATTCCTCAGTGGGGAAAGTACTTACTTTACAAACAGGAGGACCGGAAGCTGGTCTCTAGCATTCATGCGGAGGCTGAGCATCAGAATCGGACATCTGTAACTCCAGGGCTCAAGGGTGGACAGAGAAAAGTAGATCCTGGGGGCTTACTCTCCAGACAGCCTAGCCAAAATGCCATGTTCCAGGTTTACTAAGAGATCTTGCCTCAAAAATTAAAAATCCCTTCTTTACGAAAATTTATTACTTTGAAAGCTAATTAAAAATAATTTAAAATGTTCGAACAGAGGCACCTTGCATGAGTGGATAATGTTCTTCCCAAAAGCTTATGATTATTAAATGAAAATTCCAGTACCAGGTGTGCAGTGCCTCCCTACAGGCTGTTGGTTAGGAAGACCCCAAAGGCCCCTAAAACATTGCAATGTTCTGAGTTGCCACCAGAGATCGAGCATGAGACCCCATTGCTGAAGAGACCACACACTGTGGGTTACAAGCCATTAAATCAAGGTAGATCTGAGTTGGGAATCTTCTGCCTATTGGCAAGCTTTCATAGTGCTAGAAGGTACACTATGCAGCTACGGGGAGAGGAAAGTCGACAGTTGTCATACCTAATGATGGACCATGTGAACTACAGTAATGGAAAGATGCACCCAGAGGTGTGCAACGGTGGTATGACTATCATGGGGTAACTACCTGCTTTCTGATTAGATATGCACTCTGCAGGAGAGAACTCCTGCCTGGTCTGTAAACCTGGTCAAAAGCTCCATGGCTGGGGGCGGGGTCATAGACTACAGAGGAGAACCTTCTGCTGCTGTCTTGCCGAATGGAGTGCTATCAAACCTCAGCCTTCATCAGAGACGCTTTCCCTGTACAGTGGGTGGCAGTTAATGCAGAGACTCATGACTGGTAAGGGGTACAGAGAAAAAGTGTATGCAGAGTGCTCACCCAGTCCTAAACAGAATACATATCTCATCCCCTTCAAGACGCAAGGGCCATTGTGGAAGAGGCGCATAAAGCATGTAAGAGCCAGAAGATGGCCCAGAGTGCTTCAGAGTAACACCTTCCGATCATGACATGATCATTGCACTCAGGAACCCACTGCAGATGTGGTTACTTTCAACAGGATCTGCCTAAGACTGGGCACATTACCATGTCACCATGGATGGAGGAGGGGCTTACAGGGCCCCATCCCTCACTGAGGAACTGTGGACATTAATGGGAGTTGGGGAGAGAGTGTCATCTTCTTCAGTGTTGTAGCTACTGGTAAGATGCCAGTGTTCCAGAAAATAGCTCCCCACTCAAGCTCATGCTAGCAGCCGTAACTGAACCCAGGAGATTAGAAAAAAATGAAAGGATTTCAGAGTAGGTAGCTTGTTGGGAAGAAAGATTTCAGTGGGAGGGAAGGGGATGAGGAAGGATGATAGGGAGTGAAAATGGCCAAAATTTAATGCACACATGGAGTCATTATAGGATAAAAATTAACACACACATGTGCATGTGTGCATGCGCGTGTGCACGCTCACTAGATGGAAGATTATTGGCTTTCAAGTTCTTGTTCTAAAGATTTTAATGACTATGAAGAAAAATGGTCAGTTTTCTTCACATACTGCAGTGACTTGAGCATCATTAATTTATATGTATCTTGAGGAACTTGCTCTGAAGTTCTGAGTTTGATATGTGCAGAAAGAATGCAGCATTTGAAGGAGGAGAAACAAATGTGGTTTCCCACCAGTTCTGTTGAGTCAGGAGCATTGGGATCTTTGGGCAATTCCCTGACCTCTAAGACCTCATTTGCAAAGGAGAGCAGAAAAATCTCTTGTGGATTTTGAGTAATCTCTTTCTCCAGTAGAAGTGGCTCCTCCTAACACTACCAAAAGTTGATTGATTGTGGGTTTTGATTGTGACACCTCAAGCTCTAGGCTGAAAAGGCATTTGACTTATACTGGGCCAGTGATTGAGCCTTCTGAATTCATCACAGGATGAGAAAGTGGGCGGGCATATAACTACAACATGGCTCAACAGTGTCTGTCATCGGGTTTCTCTTAGGAGCGACCTGCATCTCTATCTTTACTTCTAACTCAGACTGATTGGAAGTGGGTCTCTGTCATCCATAAAAATTATATAGAACACAGAACACCTGCAAGGTGAGGTTTATTTTAATGATAGCATGAAGATGCAGCCAGCATTTCCATGTGTTTGGGTTCTGTGTATGCAAATTCAATCAACTACACATTAATTTTTTTCTTTTAAAAAAGGTCTCTGTACCAAACATGTACAGATATTTTTCCTTGTCATTAGTCCCCAGACAATACCATACCCTATGACTGTTTGAATAGCACTAAGCATTGTGAGTTAATTTGGAAAGGATTTAAAGTAGGGTGTGTCGTATGCAAATGCTATGCCATTTTATTTAAGGGAATTGAGCATCTGTGAAGCTTGGTGTTCTAGGTGGATTTGGAACACAACCTCCGTGGATTCTGAGGGATGGCTATATATAGGATAGCTGTCGTGATGTCTGCAATCTACATACGCAAAACTATACACTTAAAGAAATCCACAATGGGGCTAGGGAGATGGCTCTGTGGGTAAAAGTGCTTGCTACACATGCCTGAGGACCTGAATTGGGATCCCCAGTCTCATGGAAAAGCCAGGCATAGCTGTATACATCTTTAACCCCATTGTAAGGGGTGGGGCTGGGAGACAGAATCTTTTGAGTCTCACTGGTCAGTCGGTAGCTTAGAAAACACAGCAAGCTCTGGCTTTACTGAGCCATCCTGTCTCAAGAGAATATGGTGGAATGTGATAGAAGACTGATAGAAGACACTATCTCTTCTGGTCTTTCAGTAGGAACCTGTAGCCCACAGGAGCATGCATCCATATAGTGCATCTATGCATACACACACACCACACACACACACACACACACACACACACTTGAGATAAAAAATAGCATACTGAGCCAAAAGGATTGTGAAATTTGAAAGTAGCCTGTGGTGTATACCAAATACCTATTTCACACAAAAAACCAAACCAAAGCAAAAACCCAGACAAACTACAAACAAAGCCATCACCACTAAACCCCAACATGGTGGTACAGTGAGGCAGAGCCACCCTCTCAGCTGACTTAGAACTTTGAGATGTGTTAGGCCACTTCTTTTACTAGAGCCTTTGTTCATAAGATTTGCTCTTCTCTCAACAATTCCTCCTTTCCCACCCATCATTACATGTTTGTCAATTCTATAGCCTTGTGTGTGTATACATGTGTGCACATGTGTGTGTATGTGTGTGTGTGTGATATGTGTTTGTGTGTGTGGTATAAGTGTGTGTGTGGTATATGTGTGTGTCCACTGTGTGTATGTATGTGTATATATGTGTTTGATATACATGTGTGCATGTGTGTGTGGTATATTTGCATGCATGTGTGGTATATGTGAGTATTCATGTGCACGCATGTGTATGTATGTGGTATGTGTGTACATGTGCACATGTATATGTGTATGTGGTATATGGGTGTGGTACAGGAACATGTGTGTGGTATATGTGTATGTGTACCTGTGCATGTGTCTGTGATATACATGCATGCATTTGTGTGGTATATGTGTATATGTATATGGTTTATGCGTGTGTATGTGTTTGTGAATGTGTGTGGAGGTCAGAGGTTAATGTTGGGTGTCTTCTTTTATGGCTTCCCACCTTATCTTTTGAGATAGAGCCTCTTCATTGAATCTGGAATTTACCAATTCCGAAAGACTCAAGCCAGTAAGCCTCTGGGATCTCCACCCTCCTGCTAGCACCAGGGTCACTTACAGCCATGACTTTCCTTCATATGGGGCTTAAGGTCTGAGCTCAGGGCCTCCTTCTGCTCCGTTCATTCTTTACCCATGGAGTCATTCCCAAGCACTACAGATTCTTTTTGTAAAATTTTATTTATATGCTTATGAGTGTGTAAATTTATGTGGACCATATACTTGTAGATACCATCAGACGCCAGAGGATCCCCTTGGAACTGAAGTTACTGGCAACTGTGAGGGCTTGCTGTAGGTGCTGGGAGTCAATCCCAGGTCCTCTGCAAGATCAGGAAGCATTCTTAGCCGATGAGTCTTCGTTCAGGCCTCTGTTGTTTGATTTTGTTTTTGACAGGTTCTTGTCCTGCAGCTCAGGCTAGTCTGGACCTCACCATACAACCCTGACTGGCTTTGAACTCATAACAATCCCACTGCCTCAGCTTCCTAAATGTACATGCACCATAACATCCAGTATTTCTCTATATTTCTAAAGTTTATCTGGTCTGATATGGGAATTCTGAAACTGTTTTCTTGGTTCAAATATGTCTGGTGTATCTTCCCCCAGGCTTCTGCTTTCTTTTCTGGGTGTATAAGTTATATTTCTAGAAAACTCCCCATTGCTGAGTGATGCAGTACTAGGCAAACATTTCTTCTGGTTGGTGTGATGAATCCATTTGCATTTACTATAACCTCAGGAGAGTTGGGCTATATCTTATCATTTTGTCTTATTTTGCTTTATCATACTTTAGGCTTCCCCCCCCCCCCAACAAAGATGTCTAGGTTGATGCAGGTTTTGCTCTGTCCTTTGAAGAGAAGTGCTGTCCCTCTGCCTGTCAGGCCACCTGTTATTGTCCTCATGCTGTCTAATTGTCATTCCTTAGATTTCATTTTGTTTTGTTTTTGAAATAGAATTTTGCTATGCAGCTGTGGCTAACCTGGAACTTGCTACATAGAGCAGATTGGCTATAATATAATAGCATGTGCTATTCTACCCAACAAGGTAGTTCTGTTCTTATTGTGTGTGGTTTTGTTGTTGTTACTTTTTTTTTTTTTTGAGACAGTCTCAGTATGTTGCTCAGGCTGGCCCTTAACTTAATACCCTCCTACCTCAGCTTCTGTAGTGTTGGGATTACAGGTATCACACCTAACTCCATAAGGTTTTTATTTATTTTGCCTAGAACTTGTGTCTAGAATTTACTGGCCCTTGTTTTCAGCTCTCAGCCACCATGTACACTGCTCTACTCCCTCTGTGGTCATCTTCTAGAACTGTCTGTGGTGAGTCTGGCTCTCCTCTCCTTACCATGTAAATTTTATTTGCTGAGTGTATGTTTCTCAGACTTATGCCTGTTTGGCCAGTCACTGAAGGCCAACTGGGATCTAATATGCTGATTATCCTCTTCTGCAGCCATATTTTAGAAGTCTGTAATTCTTATTTGGCATGTTGTTTTTTCTTTTATGGTCCTAAATAATTTTAACTGTGCTAGTTTTGTGGTCTCCGTCATATTCTTGGTTTGCCACAAATTAATGGCAATCCCACACAATTTCGCTTTCTAGACCTTGACTACTTCCCCAATGATGTGGATATTTCCTCATGGGCTTTCCACCTTGGATTGAGTATGTGTTCTCTCCGTTTTTATTCATGGTAGTTTAATATGTGTTCATGCACACATTAGATGCCCAGGAGATACTTGTGTTTGTTGATGATACAACAACTACAAAAAGACACTAGGTCTGTTGTGTAGCTTTTGTTCTTAGTTCAAAATTAAAGTGTTCCATCAAGGCTCAGGAAGTACACATAGCCTGTAAGTCTCATGGAGCCCCTGAAACTTAGAAGATTCATGATTTCCCTTTTTAAGGTTATATCTGCAGTAGCCATTATGGAAGAGAGGAGATTCTTTGGCCAGAGAAGCTGCCTGCACGTCCTACAGAGAGCTCAAAGGACAAAGAGTCTTGGAGTCACTACCCATGCTGGGATGGGCATTTCAGTGATATAGCTGCCTCTGAATCATCTCTACTCTTGTAAGTGACATCGCACTCACACCCTCATAAGAAACTCCAATAAACTTACTGGCTTACTAAGGGTGACTGGTTGAAATTGTTTCTTTACACTGTTGGTGCCCTATCCCCAGGGTGAATAGACATTGCTCTTGTTTCCTCAGAAAAAGCCACACAATGAACTTGGTTTCTCTACCACATTTTCTGTCTCTCTCTCTCTCTCTCTCTCTTTCTCTCTCTCTCTCTCTCTCTCTCTGTGTGTGTGTGTGTGTGTGTTTGTTTTATGAGGTTTTCATGCAATATATTTTGATCAGATTCACCTCAACTCCTCCCATATGTACCCTTCCCACTCTTACCTCCCTACCCACTTAACTCTGAGGTTTTTTTTGTTTGTTTGTTTATTTTCCTCTCAGTCAAGTTTTTGTTGCCTTACTACTCTTGGGAGTAGGGTCTGCTCTGGATGGAGTGTCCTTGACCTACCAGGGGTCACATTATTAAAGAAAACTAATTCTCCCTTTCTATGTGCTATTAAATGTCAGTAAGTCCTCAGCTAGAGTAAGACTTTATACTTACCTTTTCCACTCTGTGCTGGGCTTCTGTCTGGCTTGAGCTTGTGTGGGTCTTGTGCATGCTGCCACAGTCGCTGTGAGTTCATATGTGCATCTGCACCATTGTATCTGGAAAGCAGCATGTTTGAAGTCACCCACCACCTCTGGCTCTTATAACCTCTCTGACCCTTCTGCTAGGAAGGTCCACAGAGATGTATTGATCTCTGGGTATAGCAATGAGCCATTAGGATTCATTCAATGCTATATCCGTTTAGCTAAATGATAGTAACAGGCCTACAGCCTCTCTGGATGCAGGTTCATGGCACTATAACAGTGCCAGGTATGGGCTCCATCTCATGGGGCGGGACTTTGCCGTTGCTTTGGGTTCTGTAGGAGTTTCATTGTTGGTGAGACCTATGTTCTAGTCACAAAAGCTAGATGGCCTTGGGAGAAGAGAAGGGAGAAAACATTCTGTAAAAGAAGACAAAAGAATCTCAAAAGCCTGGGTCACAGAAGAGAAAAACAACACTGAGGAACAAACACACATGGGTGAAGACTGCCACTCATGAGGTGAGGCAGAAAGCCACCACTACGCTCCATGGGATAGAAGGTATCACGCCTCTGCATGTACCAGACAGCGAAAATGCAGAGACTGTGGCAATAGGTTTATAGAACCACCATTCTGCTTTTACTAGCAGTGGTCAAGGGCAGTGAAAGGCCACGTACCAAACACCACACTGAGAGCTGCACTTGGGTTCTTCCATCTGATCCTCTCACTAGTGCCTCAAGGAGGTCATTTTATTGTCCCTGCTCTAAAGGAACATTGAAATGTGAGGAAGCAAGAAACCTGATCCATACTTATAGCTAGAGAGAGGAGCAGCAATGAATCTCAATGCAGCTGTGTGCAGAAACACATAGGCTTCAGTTGGGTTATGATGTCATGTATTTTACTTCACAAGGCTTGGGGCCCCTTGTTATGGTGGGGACAGCAGCTGGGGACAGAAGACTCTGTTTAAGGAAACTGTTAGTGCCAAGTCTGAGGAACAGTGTAGGGTATTTAATAAATCTATTCCTAATAAATAAGTAATACTTTTTCCTTTGTAGACCTGAGGACTTGATGCTGGAGCAGCAGAACAGGACATATGGAGAGACTGGCCTCCTCTTCCCTTGGTTGTAAAGCACTGCTCACTAACCTAGAGAGGCCAATGTTCTGGTCACTTTCCTGGCGTGGAGACCCAGGCAGGTGGGATTCCCAGGAAAGGTGTCACACTTGAGGCCACTGATGCTGGCCTGAAGCCTGCCTAGCTGCTCAAAGCCTGCCTGGGCTGTCTTTTCTGGATGTTGTTTCTGCTGGCTCTTGCTCTTACCAATCCTCATCCTGGTGATGCAAACATAATAAAGGGAATTCTTGGCGTATTCCCACCTCCTAACACACAGCTCAGGATTCCCCATCCCTCACCCACAGCCAGAACAACCCTGAGGCTGCCCGCGCTTGTAGGGGTACCCCAGGATGTGCTTCACAAGCACACCCCACATCTCAAGCATGCATTCTTTCTGAGAAAGGAAAGAGAGAGTGAGGAGAGTGAGATCAAGCAGTGAAAGCAAACAAATGTGTGGATGGATGGATGGATGGATGGATGGATGGATGGATGGATAAAATGTGTTAGGAATCTGCCAGCAGGATTCTGTGATTTACTGTGTATACTTGTTTCATTCTTTGGAAGCTTTGGGGGGGGGTCATCTATTCTAGCCACACCCATCTGTGCTAGAGAAAAGGATGCCAGGAGGAGGTTGTCAACCCTGGGATTCTATGTCTCCTTTTCTTTTTTTTTTTGGGGGGGGGTCTCTTTAGTTCTCTCTGTGTGTTTCATTTCACTTTCACTCTTCTTTTTTCTTCCTTTCTGTTCTAGAATGTTCTCCCCTCCCTGTCACTTCCTCCTCCTCCTCTCTGTTCTAGGATGTTGCCCCTTCCCATCACTTTCCCCCAGAAGCACAGTGGGACACCTCCCTTATCATTACCAGCCACCCCAAACCCAGAGAAGATCTTGATTTTCCTATCTCTCCAGGACCCACCCACAGAGGTGCTTCAAAGCTCCTGCTTTGGTCTGATGCTGCATTCGACACAGTTCCAGGGAGAGGCTCAGAGCTGAGTGGCCAGCTGTACCCACTGTGTTTAAAGCCCAGTGGAGGTATGTCCTAAGGTGCCTGGGTCCCTGGCCTCAGCAGGTGCTCAGAGTCCCAGATGACATGGGAAAGGACTCCCTGCATGCCTGCTGCCAGCCTGGGGACTTGTGAGGCTCTGTATGCTGGTGCACAGCTGGGTGTAGCCACACTGGGGTTCTGTGGGAGCAAAGGCTCCCTGAGTCCTAGAGACCTAGATTAGCATTTTAAAGAAACATCAACCAGAAAGGAACTCAGAGACCTGCTGAGAACAGGAAGGAGGAGAGGAAGACTCATTGCATGGGCCCCAGCAGGCCCATCTGCTGCCCAGGTAGCATTAGAGAGGGCACAAAGGGTACAGGAAAGGTTTCTAACTTCAGCTTAGGCATGGCAGCAAAGAGGCTTTGGGCAGACTGTCAATCACCTTCAAACAGTGCTGTCTCAAGTCTAAAAAAGAACATGTCAGACAAAAGCCTCACTACCATACTGAGGAGGTCTTGGTGAAGTAGAGAGCAGATGTCCTGGTGACCACCAGGCATGCTGTGCACTGACCTCAGGGGAAGCACTTCTGAGAGCAGCAGCTCTCTCTGAGTCCAGATGAGGTATTTGCTTTACAAGCCCATGCCTTGCTCTCTACATCTGCAGAGTAGACCCAATAAGAATTCAACCCAGTAGGAAAGTTCGACCTCTCCCCAGAGCCAACACATGAAGGAAAATTTCATCGTATGTTCCCATCTTGGGACTAAATAAGAACGACACACCCCATTCAGGTCTCCCAAACCCAGTTGCCCCCAAGTTGGTCTTTGCCTCAGGTTACAGGGTCTTATGCTCAGCACGAGTTCTGATGCAATGACATCATTCTCCTTCATTATGCCAGCTTTCATATTCCTATCACTGACTTTTGTTTGCACAACATCCATAGCCTTTTAACTTCTATGTGTGGCAGTGCTGGTTGTCTACGATGTGGTGTCCAGGAATCTCTTTTGAAGTGAATTAAGGGTGTTGGCTGAGAACTAGTGTGATCCAAGCAATGGGAGGAAAACAGGAGAGAGCGGTCTCTAGGAACTGTTTACATTCAATCCTGGGGTCCATGAAGAGTCCATGGTGGTGTCCAACCTCACTGGTGGGCTACCAGCCATGTTTGTGCTGACCTGTATCTCCATATGATTTCTCTGCCTGCCAACTCTGCTCTGGGAGTTCTCACACAAGTCTCTGTGGAGGAAGCTAGGAAAAAGGGGGCAGAGCCCTCTGGACTGTATGATCGGAAAGATAAATTCTATAGTCTTTAGATTGGTTCTCAAATGGACTCAAGTACTCCCATGACTTTAATGGAAAGCCATTTCAGAAGGTCCCACCCTATGATGGACCATTGGATTTAATGGACAGCCATCTCGATAGGCTAGCAGATTAAGAAGCACTGGGCTTCTAAACACATAACAGCGGGGCTAGAATTCCCATCTGGACCATTGGACTTTAGACAGAATATGTCTTGAAATAAAAAGCCATGAACGCATACTTGCCAATCTGTCTCCGTACAGTGTCACCAAGACAGGACTTGATAGAAGAGCTGAGAGCAAGTCAGATAAAAAGCTTTAAGCCCACGACTATTCATCATTCCAAGAGTTCCCAGGGCAGCTAGGGCAGTCTGTGGCTTACTTTGCTCAACTTACAGCTTTCAATTTTGTTATAAGGAGAGAACAAAATGAGATTGATAGATGACCAAAAGGAAGTGTCTGCATGCTTTTCTTCAGCTAAGCATCTCCTGGAAAACCAGTGTCACCTAGTGTTCTTAGCGCCCATAAAGGCTGCTCCTAACAGGAAGCACTACAGCATGCTGGGCAGCTTCTGTCTCTAACTCTACCTTGCCCTACCTGTGCAGTGCTTAAGGTATCTTTCTGGAAGTACCTAATGTTTGTGGTTAAATGAGTCCCCAGAGAGACAAAGCTGATGACACTCTCCATAGATATTGCCAAAAGTCAAGGTTTTAGCTCCTGGAATAGGCAGAGTTTACATCTCTCCATCTCTGTCTCTCTCTATCTCTGTGTGTGTGTGTGGTCTCTGTATCTCTCTGTCTCTGTCTTTGTCTATATCTCTGTCTCTGTAACTCTGTCTCTGTCTCTATCTCTCTGTCTCTAACTGTCTCTGTCTGTCTGTCTCTCTTCTCTCTTTTTCTCTCATGTCCAGACAATTGACTGTGTCACCTCTGTCTTTAGCTGCCCTTTGGACTCATAGGATAACCATACCATATGCCCTGGAAAATGCCCCCAATGCTAGACTTAAGAATGCAAATCTGGGACAAAGGTGAGACCACCTCTAAGATTCTTGTGCACATCTTAGCTTTAAGTTGAATACATTCTGGATGTTCACAGCATTCTTCTGTGGAAACATAGCCAGCTCCTTGCATAAACATATTTGATGAACTTCCCTCTTGAACTCAGAGACCAGTTTATTGCTGTGTGTCTCTTTTATGGCTCATTCTCTTACATCTCCCAGGGCACTGCTAGATTGAAATTTTGTTTGGTTTATTTTAGAAAGATATAAGCAAAGCTGTGTTTCTTGGTTTCGTACAAATAAGCTCACCCCTCATAAAATACCATGGCTCATAATTTTTTTGAGCCATTAGAATTGTACTTCTTTTTGGAAAATAGGACATTTGGTAACTGTGAGGATACTGAAGCCAAGGATGTCAGGAAGCTGTTACAGATTTGTGTGTGTGTACATGTTGTTTGCAGGTAATATACATGTGTGTAGTGTGCAAGAATGTGGTCAGAGACATTTAGTGTGTTCCAGGATTGCAGGCCACCTTATTTTTTAAGATAGAGTATCTTGGTGAACTTGGCATTCCCGAGTTTGCCTAGACAAACTGACCAGTGAGCCCCATGGATCTCCCTATCTCAGCCTCTGTAGCTTTGAGATTACAGGCAAGTGCATACGGCTTTCTATGTAGATGCAGGGGATCAGAACTTGTTCATGACCCATGCTTGTGTTGCATGCACTTTACCTACTGAACTACCTTCCAAGCCCCTCAGACTCTGTTATCACAAAACAAGGTGCACCATGCACAAACCAGAGTTGGAAGCCAGGAAGCCCATCCCTGGCCACCATCAACATGTTCAACTTTATGGCTTCTTATTCCCAAGAGGGTTTCTAAGCAAGGAGATTGCTCTCAGCATCATTCTTATCTGAGGAGCAGGAGTAAGTCCTTCTCACCATCTATATGCTGCCCTGTGTCCCAAAGTCCTTATTTATTCAGGACAAGGAACTGAGTACTGGACTCTCTAGCACTGGAAGCAGGGCTTTTGAACAGATTAAACTAGGAACCCTAAGGGGGAAAAAAAAAGAGTAGCCAGTGCTTTGATCTGGAAGCCTGAAACACACAGGAAGCACAGAGAGGCTCTTCCTTTGGTTTTCTCTCAGCACCATAGAAGAAAGCACTCTCTGGCTCTGGAAGCCTCTTAGAGGCAAGGCTCAAGACACTGGTAGTGTGCTAGAGACAATCCTGGCAAAGTTGACAGGGACAGAGGGATGAGCAGAATTGTCTTTTGACAGCCAGCAAAACAAAGTGGAAGGTGCCTCCCAGCCAGGACGTGGTCCCTGAGTTGACTCCACCAACCATAACCCAGACATTGGCACCATCTTGGACAAAGAAGAATTAACTTGCATCTGGACTGCAGAAGGGTCTCTGACTGAGGACCTGCAAGAGCATCCACTCCTCTCCAAAGGCAATGGTTCCTCTCTCTGAGAGACAGGGTTTCTCTATGTAGCCTTGGTTATCCTGGATCTCACTCTGTAGACCAGGCTTGCTTGGGACTCAGAGATCTGGCTATCTTTGCCTCCTGAATGCTGGGATTAAGGGTGTGCACCACTATGCCTGGCTAAGGCAATAGTTTTGGTGTGTTAGAAAAGGATGAAATTACATTGAGACTCTCACACCCTGACTCACGTTCTTTGCTAGGCATGGGCTGATCTGAGGTCTGTGATTTAGTAAGGAGCTAGAAAGGATCCTGTGGTCAACTGGTCTCAGATAGACATCTACTGAGGCCAGGATGCAAGAATATCAATGGAGGCCTCTGACATCGCTCAACTACTGTAATAGATTTGCACACAGTTTTAGAGCTTGTTGTTAAATACATCAAATTTTAGGACAAGCCACATGTCAGTAGTATGCCATCTGCTGGTCTGCTACTCAGTTGTTGTTCTCGGTGTCTTCCAGGCTCTTTAGCGACAGAGAAAATTCTTAGTTTGATGTTAAAGGAAAGTAGGGTGAATGTTACATGTTCAGTTTAGTTTTAACCTTGCAAAAATACACACACCCACAGGAAAAATCTAAATATATAAAATGTCAAGTGGTTAGGTGATCTGTGGGGTGTGGTGGGATTCTAGGAAAAGTCAGTGTCTTCTTATGAAGATTCTATAGTCTGAATTAATCATATAAACAGAAATGAATACAAAGCAAATATTAATTAGTTATGAAAAGAAAACCTAACCCACTCAGACCTGCTTTCTTAGTCCCTCTTTCCACCCAATGCACCTTTTGAAACTCAAAGGTACTTGGATACAGTTTTGAGGGTTGGGCCACTGTGGTCATCCTCCTTTGTTATAAATCAGAGAGTGTTTCTCTTGGCATGTCAAGTAACTCAATGGGAAAACTCAGCCTCTGTTTCTCGGAGCTGTAAGGAGACAGTAGCTACTTCTCCTTCTTCCACCACAAATAGATTATAAGGAGGTGAGAATGCAGGAGTGCACCATGGTAATTGTGTATGTGTGTCTGCATGTGTATGGTCACACATGTGCTTGTGTATTGTATGTATGTTTATGTATACACATGCTTGTGTGCATGTGTGCATGTGTACACATATGGTTGGGTGGCTACACTTGTATGGGCCAGAGGACAACCTCTAGTGTCCTTCCTCAGACATTGTCCCACTTTCCTCTGAGAGTTTTCTTATTCCCTGACACTCATCTAATGGTCCAGTGTGACTGGCCAGTCAATCCCAGGGGTCTGCCTGTTTTTGACTGCCCAGATCTAAGGTTTTAAGTGAGCCTTATGCCCAGTTTTTTTTTTTTTTTAATACACATGAGTTCTGAAGGCCAATCTCAGGTTCCTGTGCTTAGAAGGGAGGCACGCTGCCAGCTCTCTCCAGCTTTTCATTGATAATTTAAGGAAGTATAGAGACACCAATGGCAGTCATAGCTAAGATGGAGCATTAGATTGTATCATGGAAAGAACATGAACTGTGCCATCTACCTTCATACCAACCACTTTCTATGGTATGGAATTCAAAAGTGGATAGTTGATATCATCCTGGATAAAGAATTTTCTCTTTACTTTTACTCAAAACATTTAACTTATTCATTTTATGAGTGCATGTTTTGTCTGCATACATATGTGTGAACCACATGAGTGGTTGATGCCTTAAGAGATCAGAGGAGGGTACCAGATTTTCTTGGAACTAGAGTTTCAAATGGTTGTGAACCATTATATGGGTGCTGGGAAACAAAGCAAGATCTCTTAGGAGCAAGTGCCTTTAAACACAGACACATCTCTCCAGCTTTAACATTTCTAAATGGACAAAAATTGCATTTATATATGTTGCACAGCATTATTTGAAATATTTATTCTTTGTGGAATGGATAATCAGTGAAGTCAAGTCAATTATATATTACCTTTTCTTGTATGTATTTGTGGTCAGAACCCTTAGTATCCCTTCTCAAGTATACTATACATTAACTGTAGTCAGTGTGTGTCCTCTAACGGACTATCCTTTCCTATGGTTACATTGTTTGTTTTGACTGTGAAATGTTCCTCAGGATTTTCCTGTCTTAAATGAATGAATCGGCCCCCCTTTGAGTAGTCAAGTAGTGGTCTACCAAAAGACGCCACCAGAGGACGCCACATCACTTAGGGAGGCATTACTGAATCTCCCAACAGATTCGTAAAGATTTTTTTTTTTTTTCAATCGGGAGTATCAGGATTCATTAGGTCCAGGCTGGGGCTGAGAGAGAAGAAAGTTCAGTGCCTTAACTGTGATACTCTGCTGACATCTGCATAAACAGCCTTTCACAGTCTCTTTGGGCTTCAATCATTTCGCTTTTTTAGTTTGTGCGCTTATGAACTTCGTCTCATGTATTTCTTTTAAGTCCCATTGGGAATGCCCACTTAGAGAAAGGTAACAGATTTGAAAACCCAGGCTTGCCCTGAAAGTGACCGTAGACACAGGTGCATTTGCTGAAGAGTCTGGAAGCTTTTTAATGTATTTACAAGCAAATAAATGCCACCCCCCCATTGTAAGTTTCTACTTTTGTTTCTGTGGCTTTTAGTTCTGGTACAATGGCCCTAGATACCCAACCTGTAGACACACCTACAGAAGGTAGGGATGATGCTCTGGGGTTTATTTGAAGATACTTCTAGAGCTTTCCATTTCTAGGCTAATGAAAGAGTGAAAAGACAATGGGTAGGCTTGGGTGACAGTCCTATGGAAGCTGGATGGGTTCTGCCCCTCTGGAGCTTGGCCACAGCCCCATATATGGCCCTCTAGGATAACAGGCTACATACAGCAGAGCTCGGGGTGGGGGTCCCTGAGCTGCATGGTCCGGCTCCAACCCTCTTTCTGAGGGGCCATGTGGGTGTGCAGAACAGCAAAGTGGAAGCAGGGGCCCCCTAATCCCTCCACTTCCCACAGATTGTACTCTTTGAGCAAAGCCTGGGGCCTGAATATCTGGTTCAAATTTGTCCAGTTTATGGAGTGTGTATGTGTGTGTGTGGTGTGTGTGTGTGTATCCTTGCCCAATGCAGAGTGCTTAGAGGCCATAGGTTGATGCCAGATGTTTTACTCAATCAGCTTTCTACCTTAGTTGAGGGAGGCTCAATTTGGGGCTTGCCCCTCCAGGTTTGTTTGTTTGTTTTGACTTTATTGTCTGTCCAGAAAACCTCCTGGTATCTGCATTTCTCTCTACCTCCCAGCACCAGAGCATATCACCATGACTGGATTTTATGTGGCTGCTAGAGATCCGAACTCAGGTCCTCATCCTTGTGCGGCAAGCACTTTACTAACCAAGCTCTCTCTCCTGACTTCTGGTTTTGTTGCAGCTTTAGAATGAACGGCACAAGTCTGTGATGTCCAAGGCTCCTTTTGAATGTGAGGCTCCTCCGTGTATAGGAAGAGCCTTTCTAAATGGCTGGTGAGAGCTGGGCAAAGGCCTGATGATCTCTACTCCTGGCGGTCAGGAATACTCTCATGCTGTGCCTGTATCCTGATGTCTCTAGCCCACTCAGGGACAGGAGATAATAATGATCCTGAGGTGTCTGATGAATTCTGAGTAAGGCATGGTTTTTGGATAACACTGGAGATGCTGAAAGCATCAGTCAGCAAAGTTAGCTGGTGAGAGAGCAAAAAGGTGTGGTGGTTGGGGGAGGTATCACATGGACTTCTGGGACCCCTTAGATAGATGGGTTGAATAACGGAGTGGGAACATTGGGTGGGGACTTCACGTGGGAGGACAGAGGCATAGCAGCCACTAGTCTCTTGTAAGTCACCCTGATAATAGTTTTCAGGGGGATCTAGGTTGTAGGTATTAGCTAGGAAGAACCTAGAAGGAACCACTGGTTGCAAAGGTTCAGGTTTTGCTCCTATGGGAATGAATACATTCTGAAGGCTCACTAACCCATGGCGGGGCAGGACAGTACCTGTCCTTTGCTGACTTATGTTATGGATTGTCTGAGTTTTAAATGTTTAATTCTTGGACTTAAGGAAAGTCCCTCAACTTGTGTTGAGGCACAGACACAGTTATTGAGAAGGCCAAGAAAGAAATCTCAGTACCACAGCCACTTTCCCCTCTCCCCAGCCTTTCCAAGTTTACTACCCCAGCCTGATGCTGGAAAAGAGCCAGGACCATTAAAATGCATGGGATTGTTCTGCAGCCCTCTGAGTGTAGAAGGGCAATGATGCTGGAGGGACCACTGGATGATGTAAGGAGAGACTGAGGCAATTTCTGCTTCTGGAAAACACCATTTATATTTCTCTTCTTTAAAACATAAACTACCTCTCTCTCTCTTCTCTCTCTCTCTCTCTCTCTTCTCCCTCTCTCTCTCTTTCTGTGTGTGTGGCGCGCGCGTATGCTCATATCTGTAAATGTGAGTGTGCCCCATGGCATGCACATGGCATGAGAGAATGGTTAACAGGAGTTAGTTCATTACTTTTACTATGTAAGGTCAGGCACAAGTGGTCAGGTTTGGAGGCAAGTAACTTTACCAGTTTGGCCATTTTGCTGGCCTTCTGTTGTATATTGTTTTATGGAGGAGGTGATTTTGGCCTTAAGTCTTTCTAATGAAAATGTATACTGAGCCCAAGGAAATGTACCAACCAATTGGAGACTCACATTTTCAGTTTCTGCCAGGTTTGGCCTACTTTGGCCCTTCTCCTGTATCCCAGGGCCAGGGTGTGGCTGACCAATGATTTAGGTAGAGACAGCTTGTTCAGATAAGGAGGCTCACTTGGGCCAGTTTACCGTATGAAGAGTCTTGAAAGGAACCTGAGAATTCCAATTAGGCTATAACTAATGAGCTGGAAACTTTGGGGAAATCACTGTGGGCAATGAGGGGAGAGTGATCATCTTGGTTTAATTAGCACAGGAAAAAGTTGTGGTCCAGCTGCCAGCCTGTAGAAGTGTCCAGAGGGAGGAAATTTCTGTGTGCATTCGAAAGGGGGACTGAGGTGGGGTGGGTGACAGGGGCTGCTCAACAAACCTGGACTCCTTCCCTTTAAAGGGAGAAAAGGGGAAACCAGAATGTAGAAAGGCAAGCCTGAATGCAGGGTACTCGTCATCCAGTTGCTCTTCCCACACGAGTGAGTCAAGGAACAAGGAACGACCCTTTAAGAAACCCCATTGTCTGCTCAGTTTGTTCCACATCAATAGCCGGGCTGCTGTCATCTTTGCCTGCTCTTATGTTGATTAATAAGGAACAACAAACAACAAACCACCACCACAACAATAAACAACAAACCCACCTGCAGCTGTCAAAGGTCACAGACTACCAACAGACTTCCAGATGCCCCTGACCATCAGCAATGCACGCTGTGGCACCTAGGAAACAGAAAAGTGAACTGTCAGCAGGTGTACTATACTGGCTACGGTCTTTCTAGTCCCAAAGCCTGAGGATCTAGGGGCAGTAAGCCCATTGAATCGAGTTAAACAGCCAGTCACTCCTCCCCTCCCATTAGGAGCTCCTTTGGGAAAACCGGTCATAGCCCAGGCACCTGGTGGCTTCCCCCTTCTGGTACCCCGCTGAGCTCGGGGGGGTGCAACACCCGCTAAGTACTGCATCTGGGCTGGGGGGCGTATTAATTCTGAGTCCTGGAAGTGGGTGGGGGGGCGCATGCTCGACCCCTTCCAAATGACCTCGCCACCCCTACTCCGCCCCAAGCCGTGGCGAGTCAGCCCGGTAAGCCACTTCCCCTCCTGCTTCGGGCCGCTTGAGCCCGCGCCCGCTCCATTGCTGCGCTGCCACGCTGGCGGCTGCGGGGAGCGCGGGGCGCGCGCCGAAGAAGCTCGGGCTGCGAGAACGGGGACGAGGAGGAGCCCGAGGAGGCAGGAGGAAGAAGCGAGCAGAGGCCAAAGAAGCTCAGGGTCGCGGAGACCCGGTCCGAAGAGGTCCCGGCTAGCTGGCCGCGGAGGCAGGGCAGACGGCCGCAGCCAATCTGCCGCGGCCCCGCGAGCACAGGAGGCGGCGATCAAGGAGCGAGCGCAGCCCGGGGGAGGAAGGGTGGCGCGGGCACGCCCGGGCGGGAGGGCGCGGATTCTCCGATCCTAACGAGCTGTCGTCTTATCACCCGAGAGAGCTGCGCGGGGACGGGCGGGGGACCCCAGGCCGGGGCACAGCGCACACGCGTGGCGCACGCGGCGGGCCGGGCGGCGCCGAGGGCACGCGGGATCGCGCTCACGGAGCTTCGGGCAGCACAGACCCCGGGCGCGGACGGCCCGCGGCGCCCCCTGGGCTCTCGGTGCTCTGTGCAGCCCTGGGAGCGATTGGGGCCCGGGTCGGGGAGTGGGAGCCACCCGCACTCATCCCCTCCCCCCCCGGGCCGGCCGGCAGCCCGGGGGAGGGGGGCGGCGGCGCTTGGCTGTATATATCTCCGCACACCCCGCCAGGTCGCGCACAGCGCCCCGAGCCCAGGCGCCTCCCCGCCCCCCTCCCGGCGCTCCGCGGCGGCGGCGGCAGCAGTAGCAGCAACATGGCTGTTGATGGGTGTTCGGGGTGGCGCTGGCGGCGGGAGGAGCTCCCTCGAGCCCCTGCGCCTGCCGCCCGTTGCTAGCTATGGCAAACGTGGCGGCGGCGCGGCGGCGGCGGCAGCAGCGGCGGCGGCGGCGGCGGTGGCGGCGGCGGAGGCAGCGGTCTTAGAATGAGCAGCAATATCCACGCGAACCATCTCAGCCTAGACGCGTCCCCTCCTCCTCCTCCTCTTCCTCCTCCTCTTCTTCTTCTTCCTCCTCCTCTTCCTCCTCGTCCTCGGTCCACGAGCCCAAGATGGATGCGCTCATCATCCCGGTGACCATGGAGGTGCCGTGCGACAGCCGGGGCCAACGCATGTGGTGGGCTTTCTTGGCCTCCTCCATGGTGACTTTCTTCGGGGGCCTCTTCATCATCTTGCTCTGGCGGACGCTCAAGTACCTGTGGACCGTTTGCTGCCACTGCGGGGGCAAGACGAAGGGTAACGCGCGCCCCGGGCGCCCGCCCCTGCGCCATCCCAGCCGTTTCTCGGCGTCCCCTGCAGCCCACCTCTTAGCTCCGCACCGTGTCTTGCCTCCTTCCGTCCCTGCCAGCCTTGTCCCCGCCGCCTGCCCTTCCCTCCCCTCTCCCTGTGCCCTCGGATTGGGGCAGCGGTCGGTGCGCCAGGGGTGAGGAGTTGACCCCAACCAGTGCGCTCCGGGACGCAGACCCCCGCTTTAGTTCTCTGTTTATTGTAGGGTTATTGGTGTCTACGGCCGGACCCGGGTCGGGGGACATGTGTCTCTTGGGTAGGTGATTGTGGAGTGAGGAGAAGGAACCTTGCGGGGACACAGGAAGCTGAAAGACCCTGGGTGCGTGCAGGGCACCACTCACTGGCTTCGTCCAGGCTCCTCACGGTGGGCGAGCTGGGACAGATCAGCTCATACTTTTTTTTTGTTGTTGTTGGGGAAATCAGTTCGTGGGTTCCCAAAGAAGGGACCGTCCTTTGAGCAAAAGAGAAAATCTTTTGCATTTGGGAATTCTGGGGAGGAACATGGCTGGAGAAAGTGGGGTCACAGGGATCAATAAAAAGTTGGGAAGACCCAGCCTAGAATGGGGTCAATCTATGGAGAGTCACTTTCTAAACGTGGCATGGTTGCAAGTCTGATGTCACCGCCCACTCCATCCCTTACATTTTCTTTGTGGAACATCCCCCTACCCCAAGCAAGTACTTTTGCCACCTCTACACTCCCCTCCCAGGCCACCCACTTTGGATCCGCGCAAATATGCCAGCAGCTCCAATCTGTAGCACCAGGCTGCACGCCTCAGAGTCCAAGGGACCGCGGCTTCACGCAGCCCCCTTTTGGGTCTTAATGTGGCTAGAAGTCGCCTTAAGCTATTCCTGGTAGATTCGCCCACTGTGTTAGGGCTCACATCTCAGATGTACGGTTGCTAGGTTTACTCCTGGGCTGTGGCCATATCCCTAGAGGGGTCCCTGTCCACCACCTCGCACTGGCTGGGGGTGGGGGACCGGAGGTGGGCAATGTTTTCGAGAGAATTACAGAATGAATAAAAGAAAGAACTGGGGAAAAAAGGGAGCTAAACTGGGTGCCTTCTTTTAGAGAAATTCTCATCCAAGAGGACTGAATAGCACCCATACTTTTGGAGAGAGGAGATCTTGGGCGGGGAGGGGGAGGATTGTGCAAGACACTCATCTTGGTTCCCAAATGTTCACACCTGCTCTAGTAAAGTTAATCCCAGGACCCCCCTGAGACATCACCAGTCTCAGCTACTTGTAGCATCATGCAGCGAAGAAGAGTTAGGCTAAGGGGGAAGGCTGACTATGAAACCCAAGGGCAACTGAAGCACTGTGTGTGATTAATTATACATCACTGTAGGTGCTGGGCTCAGCTGTGTTTTGTGGCAGCACATTTGTGTTTTGGAAAATACTGGTGTGTTGGAATAAGGGAGGAAAAAAGAAAGAACACCCTTCCTTCTTTGCTTCCTCTTGGCATTGCTCTGAAAACATCCTATGGTGACTGGCGGGCTTTGTTTAGAGTTACCTTCTTGACGATGGAGGTTCCCCCCTTCCTTTTCAAGAGAAAGATCACTGGCTTTCCAGAGAAGCCCTCAGATTAAGCAAGGTTCCTACAGCCAGACCCCAGATGCTTTCTGCTCCATCAGACTTAACCATAGCCTGATCATAGAATCCCATTCACTCATTCTTTCTCCTGCATCTCCAGCTTGTCCTGGGAGTGTCTCCCTCCCATACAGAGACTTGGCAACTATCTTTAGTTGCATGTATCTCAATTATTTTCTATATGGAAGTGACTTGGGTTGGCTTTAAAAAAAAAAAACTACCTTCTGTTTTCAGAAAGTGAGCAAATTTGGTCATAATGAAACCTTTTTTGTCATCCTGAGTTTTTAAGCAGAGTGTTTAGCGTCTCTTTACTCTAGGGGGTACCCTGTGCCAGTATAGTGCTTGTCATGAAATGTTTCTTAGAGAATTTACATAAAGAATCTCTCTTCTAAATAACAATCACAGTAGCTTTTGGCAGTTTTCTCAAAAATAGGTTTTGTGCAACAATAATTAAAAACAATCCCTACTTATTCATCTACATATTTTTTTTTTAGCTTCAAGATCAACAGAGTGTACTCAGTTGAGAGTTTCAATACAGAATCACCCCTGGAATAAAAGATGATTGTGGTTGATTGGAAAGATTGAAGGCCGAAACAGAATAGAATCAAGCTATTTTTGGTATTGTGAGTTCTTTTAGAATCATGCCCAGTTTTCTTAATACCTGCCTTTTGATTAGTTCAGTTAAATTGTGTGTATATTCAACTCCCTTTATCTAATGATGGTAAGTGAGAATTTTTAGGAGCTTCCCTTTCTACCTTTCGGGCTCTGTGTTTGTTTTACAGTCATTTCCTCTCCTCTTTGCTTTCCAAGTATTCTGTCATTTTGTCAAGACTCGGTACAGAATAGAGAATTCAGCTCAAGTTTAGGATAGTTGTAACTGCCAGTCTCCTTAAGCAAACCTTTGCTTCCTTTCTACAGACACTTCTACCACCCTCAAGCCTCTTTGCCCACCCTGGCCCTTATCCAGGTCCAGTGTGGCTTAGTAGCTGGAGTTCTGGGAAAGGTATCTTCTCAGCTTCTGAAATTCCCAGGGAGACATGTTTCAGCAGGAGCCTGGAATCCTATACATTTGTTCTCCAGGTCTGCACCGTGGTCTTTTAGTCAAAGGAACCCAAGACTGTGGACATACACCTTGGGGTCTCTGTTCATTTGTGCCTTTGGCCTCCAAATAACACATAGCTGATGACTTCATTATTATTGTTATTTTTTTAAAGGATTTAAACTTTAGGGGAGAAGTGGGGGAGTAATGAAGAGTATTTATGCTGGGTGTGGTGGCACACGCCTGTAATTCTAGCACTCAAGGATGGAGGCAGGAGGATCATGAGCCTTGAGTCAGCTTGGACTAGGTAGCCATGGCCTGTTTCAAATAGTAGGAGAGTGAAACAGAACAAAAGGCACACAGCAAACCTCACCACTCCCACCCCTGATTGGAACACAGTTCTTTGCTGAGGTTTTTTATGCTATTACTTCCCTCCACCACCCTAGGTTGCATCAGTGTGCGCTGGTCATTTGGCCACAGAATTTTGGGATTCAGTCTAGTCCTAGATTGTAGCAAGCCTGGGAACTGTTGAGGTAGTCTGCATAAGCCATTTAACCTCTCTGGTCCCTGGGAAATCTGAGGATTGAACTTCATAAGTTCCAATCCCTTCCTTGCCTTGGGATCACACATAGAATGGAAGGACAGAGCAGTCTGGGGAATGCTTTTAAGCTCAGCTTTGTGGTGCTTCCGATTCCTTTGAAATCTGGCTCTTGACCACCTATGTCCCCCCCTCCCCCTTGTTTTATTCATCTGCTAGCATGTGGTCTACTTTTCTTTAAGTGTTTGGGGAAAAAGGCCACTTGTGGTTAGGCCTCTGGTTTGCTGCACAACATGTATGTGACAAGGCATAGATGACCGATAATCTCAGTCAGGGCTAGCATCCCTATAGAACCTTGATCTTCTTCAAGGATGGTCTGCGTGCTGTGAATTATTGAGGTGTTGTCTCCATGGCTATGTCTGAGAAAACAACACATTTTCTCCAACAAGCTCGTGACTAATATAAATATCAGATCCCATTATGGCTTGTTAATTACCCAGGGTTTGGTCTGGTGCATTCAATCAGGACTGTGGCATCAGCACCCGGGAACTCTAGATTCCAGATTGGCCTCAGTGCCTGGTTTTCCTCTTGTCCTGGCAATTGCCAGCACAAATGACCTCCACATACTCTTTTGTGGTCAGATCACTTAGGGTGGCCAGGGAGACATTATCATCCCCCAGTCATGGGGGACCTGACCTGGCCTTGTCCAGATAGCTTGTTCTCATTGGTTATTAAATTTTTAAAATTTTGTTTTATGTGTATGTCCCTGAGTATATGAATGTGCATCAGGTGCATACGGGAGCCTGTGGAGGTCAGAAGAGGGGTTGGATCCCTGGACTGGAGATTCAGATGTCTGTGAGCCACCATGTAGGTGCAGGAAAGCAAACCTGGGTCTTCTACAAGACAGTAGGTGCTCTTGACTGCTGAACTACCTCTCCAGTGCCGCTGCTGTGTTGTTTATTTTTATTTTATTCTGATGGATATTTTAGACTCTACAGTTAACAGACCCAGATAGAGGGCTGCTGCTCCCATTCAGGAGAGTATCTTTGACTGAGCCTTATTTCCTCATCTGCCAGAGGAGCCCACTGACACTTACTTTGTAGAATTCCTCTAAGAAGCATCAATAACATGTATGTCTAGTGCTTAACAAACACCTGGCACGAGCAGGCCTCTTGGAAGTGAGAGTTAGCACAGTTCCACCGAGTGAGAAGCTGTTTTCAATGATTTGTTGAACAGTAGCTGCAGAAGGGCACAGACAAGAACAGATAGAATTTGGGAAGCAAGAGGAGCCTCCAGACCTGACGGACTGAGTCCAATAACCTGTCCAAAGTTTGACAGACACTGAGATTGGGTCTCCTGGCCTTGGATTGCTGCAAGCTAGGGTGATTGGGATCTGGTAGGTGAGAAAAGATCTATGAATGCCTTGACAATATGGTTGATGTGTTGATGATAGGGATGTGGGTAGGCCCTTGATGGGATGGTGTCTCAGAAAATAGGGCTGGCAGAAGGAAAACATTGTAACAGGCATCTGGAGATATAGCTGTTCAACATCATGTCCTTGAAGAGTGTAGATTCCATCCCTGGTAGCCCAGGCAGGTCAGAGCTCCCAGAATTACGCTCCCTGCCTCCCAGGGATGTTGCAGTCTCCTAACCATGGTGTGTGCAACCTGATCAGCTTTTCCTTGGCAGCTTCTACAGCAGGACTTCCCAAAGTATGTTCTGGCCCTTGCCCTTGAAGTTACCTTGGGGGAACTTGGTAGTGAGAGCCCTGGCTGAGCCTCTTCTGGGAGGATCTCATCATAGGCTTGCAGAAGTTCAGCTGGGAGGGAGCTTGCTTTAAGCAGCCTTTCCCTCCACCCCCACCCCCATGTAGTAGCCAATAGTCAGCCTGTGACCTTGGCAAGGACTTCAGTGGAGGTGCCTCAGTTTCCTTCCTGTCAGACTGAGACTCATAATAAGAGCACAGCCCTGTGATCCTTTCCCTAACTTTACTGCAGTGTTCAGAGAAGACATGGGGGGTTCATGCTTTTCTTGCAAGGCTGGGCCTGCTGCTGCTTCTGGAGAAAAGGAAGAGACACCCTGCTGTTTGGCCTGAGAGAGAAGGGAGGCCAAGCCTTTGCCTCCTTCCCTTTGCCTCTTTTCTTTGCCATAGAGCAAGCTACTATGTTCTTTGGGCTGGGATGTTCAAGAGGTGCTCAGTAGTAGGCAGTAAGTGCTTGCTCTAGGGCTCACTTGCTTGCACCATTCCTTTCTCTCTCTGTCTCTCTTAGAAGCAGTTGAGATGACATTGGATTATGATGCTAGGGCCTCTTTCCCAAAGTGGGTAGCAGGGGTGCCCTGACTCTCAGTGGCAATGGCTGTGCTAATCTGTGAATCACAGCAGCCAACACCACCTTCTCAGGACTTGAGAGCCGAGGAGCCTCTAGAGAGACTCCTTTTTGGTTTGTGGGAAAGGGTTGTGTTTGTGCAGTGACACCATAGCCCTGGGGCATCATGGAGAACTCTAAGACTTATAGAGAAATCTTTCAAGGTCAGGTAAGGCCAGTCTCCTGCAGAACCTCTGAAATTCCACTGCTGTACACAGCAAGAGTAGGCCAACAGTGTCTCCTTCTTCCAGATGCCCCAAGTTGATGTATTCCTGGCTTTGGGCTCAGTGAGAAGAAAATTCAGGGTTCCACCCTCATATGCCTAGCTTTCTGAGAAGAAGGTCTGAGGACTGTCAGTTGGACTTAGGTTTCTGTCTGCAAGGGCTAGAGAGGGGGGCAGAAATCTTTAACTTTCAAGTGTACATGGATCACCTGGAGGGCTGGGGAAATGGTGTGATGCAGAAGTCCAGGGAGCAGCCTGAGTGGCCTGAGCCATCGTGTTTCCATAAGAGGCAGGCATTGCTGATGCTATGCAGAGCCTGATGTGAATGAACAGCAAGGGCAGGCCATCTCTGAAGATGGGCTTATCATCGAATTGTATAGATTCCTAGCTCTCCTATGGCATGAAGGGGCCAGAATGGACAAGAAGAGGAAGGTTTGCTAACATTAGGCAGTCAGGGGGAGAGAGTTAGATGAGGTGTTTTGGGGTGGAGGGTGGGCCTGCTGCCGGGTTGGATGCTCACTATTAAAGCTGTCTCTTGGGGTGACCTCTCCCAAAGAGCTTTGGGGCTGGCTTTGTGGTAGTCAGGGTTTGCTTTCTCTAGTTTACAGGGAGCGGCATGCCAGTTGCCAGCCAACCTGCGGCTTCTTCTTCTTGCCAGTTGATCACACTGTGAGGGGTGTGGCTTCCCAAAGTTCTGGATAGCCAGTTAACCAAACCACCATCTTGCAAAATTAAAGGCCACATGGCTTGGGGTGGTCCATGAGGTCAGCTGTGAGCTACTCCTGCTGGAAGGGTTCACGTCAGGGCATTTTTCCACAGGGACAAGGGTGGACCTTACCAAATGGGAGGGAGCCTCAACCTTAAAGGTCTCTTGGAGGGCAGAGAGTGTTATCTTCCTTTGTACCTCTCAAGAATTCTAGCAGACAGGAGTGAAAGTAGCGTCCCCCCTCCACCCCTTCCCCACTACTAGAAGAGTTTTCACAGGACCAACTGTCTGGGACTTTCCTTTTTTTTTTTTTTTTTTTTTTTTTTTTTTTTGGTTTTTTCGAGACAGGGTTTCTCTGTGTAGCTCTGGCTGTCCTGGAACTCACTCTGTAGACTAGGCTGGCCTCGAACTCAGAAATCCGCCTGCCTCTGACTCCCAAGTGCTGGGATTAAAGGCGTGCGCCACCACTGCCCGGCTGGGACTTTCCTTGAGATGTTCTTTTTAGGTCTTTCCATTGTCAAAGGAGGAGAACCTAGAAGGAGCTTTACTCGGGTCTCTGGCAGCCACATGAAGAACGGCCCTGTACCTGACCCTGTACCTGGAGGCTCAAAGAGCTGGTTAATGTTAGTGCCGTTGGTTTTGCCTTTATCAGAGCATACATGCTGTGCCAGAAACTGAGCCAGGGCCAGGGAAAAAATAATGAAGACTGGTTCTCACCTCTTGCCCATTTGGACTCAGAACCGTCAGACTTGAGCTGAGCTAAAACCAGATCCCTTCTCATGGGGTGTGTACAGCTGTGAGTAATCCTGAGTGGTCTTCAGATTCCTTGAGGGCAGGAACTGAGTTATCTAAAAAGAAACACAAGACACTTAGGATGGTGGGAACAATGGTAGGTGCAGATTCACATTTCTGCTTGTGTGTGTGTGTGTGTGTGTATGTGTGTGTGTGTGGCCAGAACACAATCTTGATTATCATAAGAATGCTTTCGTTCAGATGGAATTTGCATTGTGTTTGGCATTATTTGGTAATTGTCTTTGGGACATTATATCTAATTGCCAATTTGGAAATGTAATTGGCACTCTAGGGCCAGAATGGATATTCTTAACGTCGTCAGGCCGAGCCTGGGAGTCATCTTCCTGTACAATCTCATTACCTGTGTGACTAATGCTTCTGTAGGTGGCCAAGGCTGACATTGTTTAAAACATCTTATTTACTTTTTTGTTTTTGTTTTTGTTTTTGAAGTATTGAGCGTAGAACCTAGGGCCTTAAGCATGCTAGGTGAGTACTCTACTACTTTGAGCTATGTCCTTCACTGTTTTTCCATTTTAATTTGTAAGCACATGCATGTATGTGTGTGTGTGGTCTTTTCTGAGACAGTGTCACTATGTAGCCCAGGTTGGCCATGAATTCGTGACATTCCTGCCTCTGCTTTCTGAGTGCTGACATCACAGGTATTGCCACCAACCCTGATGCCCCTGTACTTTGCTCATACTGTTTCATTGGGTTTTCTTGAGGACTGAGATCTAGTGGAATGTCAGCCTTCCCCATGCTTCCCTTTTCCACAGTGCTTTCTCATTCCTGGAAACTTCTGTGGAACTTGGTGTCATTTCATTTTGGTTTTTAAAGACACACACTAGAGCACAATGCTACCTTTTAGGTAGAGATAGCTAGAGGAAGTGCTACATGATTAGTTTATGGTCAGAGTTTAATTTGAAGAGTCAAAGTTGTTTTTTTTTTTTTTTTTTTTTTTTTTTTTTTTTTTTTGTTAGTGAAAAATTGAACTGTAAAGCTGGGTGTGGTGGTGTAGACTTGCAGTCTCAGCACTTGGGAGGCTGAGACAGGAGGATCGTTAGTTCCAGACAGCTCTACAGTGAAACCTTGGGATGGGAAGAGGGAGAGAGATTGTGACTTGAAATAAAATCTCTCCCACACATGATGATCTCTGGAGTCACAATTTATATTTTAATTTTACTATTTTAAATATTTATCATTATTATTTTGATTTATGTATAGTCACATGGGTCTGTGTGGATATATGCTATGTACGGAGTCCAGAAGAGGGTGTCTGATACGCTGGAGCTGAAGTAACAGGTAGTTGTGAGCTGCCTGATGTCGATTTTCGAATAAAACCCAGGTCCTCTGAAAGAGCAGAGAGCAAGCAGCCTTAACCACAGAGCCACCTCTCAACCTACCATGATGTTGCTCACATAAGAGATTTAGGGCAAGATTTTCTGGGATATTCTTCTCAGAATTATTTCTAATTGTAGAAAGTCATTCAGGTGGGATGGCTCTGCCTTTGACAGACATGGATTACAAGTGGAGAGTCTGAATTTTTGCACAGCTTTCTTGCCATATCTTGTTCTTGTTCTCCTATCCGAGAGACCAGGAAGTGTGCTCTCTTTATTTGGGATTGAACTTGGCTGTAGGAGGACTGGAGTGGGTGGTGGCTTGTAAACTAGGTGGTTGGTGGGCAACAAACAGGGACTTGACTAAGCATGCGCAAGTGCAGCCACAGTTCATGATGGGTGGGGGGTTTGGGGGTCTCTCCAAGTGCTGGTGCTCTTCTGCTCCCCCAGCAAAGAGGACAGGTGCCCATGATCTCCTGAGGCCACCACTGCCTACCTTAGAATGTACCTGGCAAGAGCTTTCCCATTTCTCTTTGCTTGTGACCCATGGCTGGGACACCCAGCCCAGAGTAGTAGATTGCAGACCCTGAATGCAGACCTAGATGGAAAAGACTTAGGTGGTATTTGGATATTGCCTACTCTGTGGGGATGTCAAACAACCTTACCTGTGATGCTTCTGTACGGGCAGCTTGTTCTCTCTGGTCACTTCTTGGGTATTTCCTTCTACTGAGATCAGAAGGTTCCCTGCTTTCTAGTCCTTGGCATTTGGAAGCACCTCCAGTCTGCTTGATGGTTGTGACTGTGGAGATCAGTTTAGTCTTGCTGCAAGCTGTGGGTAGAGTTCTCTCTCTCTCTCTCTCTCTCTCTCTCTCTCTCTCTCTCTCTCTCTCTCTCTCTCTGTGTGTGTGTGTGTGTGTATGGAGAAATGGGATTAGGAGAGGGGAGAAATGTCTAAGGAAAGAAAAAGAGTTTAACAAAAGAGAGGGATATATAGTTATATGTGCCATAAAAGCAGAAGACGAAACTATTTAGAGGGAGGAGGCACCAGCAAGGGTGAAGAACAGGGGAGGATGCCAAGGGAGGACAAATAAAAAGTAAAGCACAGTGGAATATATGTATGAAAATAATGTCACATGGAACCCATTTCTTGGCATGCTAACTAAAAATTCATTTTAAAGAAGAGCTAGAAAAAGAAAAACAAACAAACAAACAGGCACCCCCAGAAGCATACAGGAGACGGTGGGGTGTGCAGAAGGATACAGAGACAGTCACACCAGGAGCAATGACACTTCTCGGGGAGCTGGAGGCTGGATCCATCTGTGCGACTGGCAGAGTTTGTTTCCAGCCCCTTTTCCTTGGGCCTATTTGAATATGTCAGGTTGCCTCACCTCCAAGGAGTGGAGCTGACCAGTAGGAAACCACTGGGCACAGAGATTTTATCTCTGCAACAGTGTAGGTTTGTTCAATTAACACAGACACTTTGTTCAATTAACTGGGCCCTGTGATGATCACCATGGACCAGCAGCAGTTCCCCTTTGCCTCCTCTCTGTGCACTGCCTTCTCAGTGTCTACGGGAGCTATGCTGGTGGCCCGTGAATTACAACCACCACAGTTGAACAGGTGATGGATTCTTAAGGT
Organism: Mastomys natalensis; assembly: GCA_021653895.1. Classification (NCBI taxonomy): domain Eukaryota; kingdom Metazoa; phylum Chordata; class Mammalia; order Rodentia; family Muridae; genus Mastomys; species Mastomys natalensis. The sequence continues at coordinate 1,468,524 of JAJTUV010000261.1, read as the reverse complement.
GTGCGGGAATGATGTCACTAACCAAACCCACAGGAAATTGTAATGGTTCACATAGCTCTTAAAAAAAAAAACAAACCAAAAAAACATTTCTTATATTCATTTGCAACCTATTTTCCTTATAAGATTTATTTTTTGAATTCAGTGTTTTGCATTTTTGCCCCTAATCCTGAGTACTGTATGTTCATTGTACAATGTATAACCTTGTAGAAATAGGGATGTAGGCCAGATAGAAGCATTTAAAAAAATGATATGTCACACCTGCTGGAATGAGTACTGTTAAAAAAAAATCTAGGAAGATCACAAGTGTTGCAGCGGTAGTAGAGAATTTGGAACCCCTGGAAGCTAGAAGGGAGGGTTTTTACAAAATTAAAAATTAACTATCATGGTTCAGTATTTCCATTTTTGGTCAATGAGCTCTGTGTGCTCACACTGAGAGTTGTGATACCCATAATAGCCCAAAGTGGCAACCAACCAGAATCTACTGGAAGGTGAAGGGAGAAACCACATGTAGCACGGACATACAAGGACTGTCATCTGGCTATATGAGGGAAGGACCCTGAGGACGGATCTCCATCGCGTTGAGCTAGGTCATGTAACCTAGACATGAAAGATGGGACTCTACTCCAAGGAGGCACCTAGGATCGCCAAACTCACAGAAACTGGTGGTCCCTCTGGGTAGGGTGATCATTCATATAATGGGCTGAGAGTTTCAGCTTTGCAGATGAAAACGTTCAGAAGAGACTTACACACCAACGTGAATATGTCTGTTACTATTGAGCTGCTCAGTGATAAACAGTTAAGAAAGTAGACTTTACATTTTTATTTTGCTTTATTGTTTTATGTGTAGATGTTTTGTCAGCATCTGTTTCTGTGCTACGTGCATGCAGTGCCTCTGGAGGCCAGAAGACGGCACTGGATCTCACTGAGACTGGAGTTTCAGATGGTTATTAGCAGCTGCGTGGGGGGTGGGAATTGAACCTGTTCTCGAAGAAGGCCAAAAAGCATTTTATTTATTTCTAATATTTTTAATGATTATTTTTGTAATTCTATCATTTGGTAGGCTATGCAAGAGGATCTTGACTTCAAAGCTAACCTGGATGGAGAGACACTGTCACAACAGGGCCTGGGGATGTAACTCAGTGGTAGAACACTTGCCTAACATACAGAGGCCCCCTGGTTTAATCCCCAGCACTGAAAACACACACACACACCCCACACACTTTTTTCAACAGGAAAAAAATAGTCTCTCCAAATCAAAACACGCCCCTGGAGTTAACTAGTATTGTCTGTGGGTCTGTTTACTTACTTGCCCCCTTTTTACTGTGACCCAGTGACCACAGGTTTTCACTTTCTTCCTGTGGGCATTTGGGTCCTTGAGAGGCCTCTGACCTTGTTGGGTTGGATCCACACAGCCATCTGCAGAATCAGCAGTGACCCTCTTTCTGCCCAGAGTCTGTTTTACTGGGGTTTGCCCTTTGTATATTTCTGTAGTGCTTGGGCACTCAGCTAGGGGTCTTGTGTCAGCCATTGTACCAGTGAGTGGTAACTCCAGCCCACCTCTGCTCTCAGGAGAGTTAAGGCCTGAGTCATCTCAGAATTTTGACATTGACACATGACATAGGGCAGCTATTATGTCTCCGACAAGGCGTTGTCTGGGTCTTGGTCTTCCTAGATATAAATTGTTCTTGATTTAATGATTTTTTTTTAGAAGTACAAAGCCACTTAGGTCAATTTCAAAGATATCATTTTTACCTTTTATGAATTCCATTACCTGAGGCAGTAGACCCAGGGAGTGGATTTTGCTCTACTAAAAATCACAAAGGTGGACTTTGATTGACGTGTTCCCAAAACTTTACTGCTGCCTTTGATGAGGAGATGTAGTTGAGAATTTCAATGTGAAGCAGTATTTGATGCTCAGTGGCTGAGAGCAGGAGCTGCTATCGATGAGAACGGAGCTGTCACTCCCGCTCCAGGGGATCTGAGGCTCAGGCTTCTGTGGGTACACGCACTTAAGTGCATGCACACTGTCTGCTGGACCCCCAGGCACCCACACGCAATTAAACAGTAAAATATAAATCTTAAAAATTTTAATCAGAGGACATCAGAAATACTATTATGCCCGCATTTAGGGAAAAAAAAATCAGATCTGGGGGAGAAGGGTGTGTGTGTGGAGCGGACCTGGGAGGAATGGAGGGAGTGGAGCCGGGGGATGGGATGTATTATGTGAGAGAAAAAGAAATAAAAAGAAAACATTCAGTGCTAGGTTTTTGTGACTCTGTTATTACTTCTGATGACAGAGCTGCATGACTACTGAAGTTTTATTTTGACTCTTGGTGTGGGGAAAAGTCAAAGTCATCTTAGATTGTAGTCTATAAATAGGCTGGGATTATAGGCTAGCAGTGTTTGATTGAAAAGAAGGCCACGAGAATCAACTCACTTTGAAGTTTTCCCTCAACTCATCCTAAAAGGCAGCCCTGAGCCAGACCAGTCATCTCCGTACTGTTCTGTGGAGCCTTCCAGCTGCTGAAAGCTGGGGAAGGTTACGGAGCCTCTCTGGCAGGAGCAAGCATTGGGAGGGGTGATCCCCAAAAGGCCTAAGTGCTCTCTGAAACAAAGTTCCCCTCAACCATAAACAGCCAGCACATTGGGATTTACTGGAATTGCTCTTTTAGATTATATAATATCCATTTGATATTACCAGGGCCACATATTACATTTTAACTTGTCACAGATAAATGATGTTAACAGTTTGCAGATTCACAGAGTACGAGCCTGCTCTGGGGCTTGTTCAGCACACCAGTCATCATCCCACAGCCCAGACCAAACAAACAGAAACAAAAAGAAGCAAAGGGAAGCAAAACCCCTCAAACCTGCACAAGACCCTTCGACATAAGAGTTTAGCCCTTCTTGGGTATGTGTGTGGTGTGTGTGTGATATGTGTATTGTGTGTATATATGTGGTGTACATGTGGTGTGCATGTGTGTGTGTGCAGGTGATCTTGACTATGTGTTTCTTACAGAACGAACTAAACATTTAGACAGCAGGAATGGCAATTGCCGAACGGAGTGCTCCGTTCATGGGCAGGAGGCAGATATGACAGAGATTTTCTGTTTTCATTTTCCCAGTGACATGACGACGTGAGCACCTCGTTTTTTTAACTGATCCCTTTTTTAAGTCGGCAGCTGAAATGCTAGCATGCTAATCTCTCCTGAGTTGCATAGAAACTAATAAAACCACGAAGGTTTCTATTTGTGCTCTGCGAACACAGACGGTAATGAAACCAAAGCAGCCATCTCCAGGGGTGATGCTATTTAAATGCCAGGCAGGGCTTGAAAATGATTTTAATGGTGGAAACAGAAACCAGCTAGTGAGATGTTGCTGCTCATTCCCCCCAGTGTCTGTGTACCTGTATCTTCTCAGACAGAATACACACACACACACACACACACAAACACACACCACACACGTGCCCACACATGATCAGCATATATAGAATTTATTTGCAGTGTTGTAGGTGGGACCTACTTTGCTATGGAAGTACTTTACCATGGCACTGTGTCCCTAGACTGAACCTATTCGTTTATAGCAAGGCAAGGCAAGGCCCTCCATTGGCTCATATGTCATTTGCTTTTGAACCCAGTAGTTAATTCTGGAACATTCTTTTGTACCCTTTCCTCTTCATTCTCAGGTATCCATTAGTCTCCAGATTTATCAGTGTTTTTGTTCTGGGAAGTCCTTCTGTGTGAACGGGAAATACTGACTTCTTACGAGAAAACAGTAACAAATTTCTTCTGAGTATCAATGAGGCATAAACAGCATTGGAGGTTTCATAATTAGGTTATTTGATCCTCAAAATAATCCTTTAATATACACATTTAAAATTATTTTATAAAGTTTTAAAGGTTAGAGAATAAGCATGAGGAATAAAATCAAATTTCTTCCACCCCTATAGGAAACTTTGTGTGCTCACTGGTGTCAGGGGGTACTAAGCACTTTATATGTAAATATATGGTATTGAACCATCCACTGTGGTAGGTGGTACTATCACTCTTACTTTATGGATTAGGGAATTGAGCTCCGGGTCACACATTAGTGTGGGGTAGATCTGGGTATGAACCGACACAGTATTAATGACCTCTGTACCCCATATCCCAGGGCCCGTTGTATGATGGATCACTTATAAGTCTAGAGGAACTAATGATATAGGCCTAAAAAGTATATTGAGAGACTGGACAGTATTGCTTAGTTGGTAGAGTGTTTGCCTAGAATACATAAAGCCCTGGGCTCAGTTGGTAGAGGCAGAGGGTATCAGAAATTCAAGATCATCCTTGGCTACAAATCAAGCTCAAGGCCAACCTAAGATACATAAGACTCTGTATCAATGTTTAAACACCACACACACACACACACACATAGCCACAACCACCCACCACACCACACACCACCACCACCAAACAAAAGAGTACCTTGAGACTCAAGCACATTTCTCCATAGATGGGAGGCCCTGGGTAAGTGCAAGAATTCCATAGTGCCAGATTGAATGATCTGAATGTTGTCAATCTCTTAAATTCATGAGCTGTGTTGTAGAAAATGGGTGTTCCCCTTCACACCTCAATAAGTGGGTATCTGTATATAGTTGTGCAGAGTCACCTCCAGAGTGGTGGAGACTTATTCACATAACACATAGTTGTGTTTATGATCTATGGCCCATGCCAACCCTGAGTTAGGGGACATAGAGCACAAAATAAATATTTGGGTGAGTTTGAGCATTATCAGTGTTAGTAATGCTTCCTTCAATGGATTAAACATAAGATACATTATTCAAACATGTTTTAAAAGTTTGAGATAGGGTTGGGAGATGGCTCAGATAATTAAAATTCTTCTGTCAAGCATGAGGGCCTGAGTTTGGAACCCCAGATCATACATGAAAGCTAAGTATGACTGCACTTGTCTATAACCTCAGTGCAGGAAGGCCAAGATAGATGGATTGGCCAGCCAGTCTAGCTGGAGCTATGAGAGGACCCTAGTTCATGAAATAAGGAAGAAAAATGATTGAGGCAAACACTTGGTTGCTGATTTCTGTGGCCCACCTACAGACAAGCACCCACATACATGTGCATACACATATCCATGCATACATCCCAAAATACACACACACACACACACACACACACAGACACACACAAACACACAAACAGACACACTCAGACACACACACAGACATATACACAGACACAGACACACACAGACACACACACAGACACAGACACACACAGACACAAACACACAGACACACACACAAACACACAGATACACAGACACACAAGAGACACACACACACAGACACACACAAACACACAGATACACAGACACACAAGAGACACACACACACAGACACACACACACAGACACACACACAGACACACACACAGACACACACACACAGACACACACACACACAGACACACACACACACACACACACGAGAGCATGGAGAAGCAGAAGAGTTGGATGACACTTACCAGCCAGGTCTTCCAGTTAAGCCACAGAGCTGTAGATTCTGATGTGGAATGATGCCCACTACTCTCTCATCTCTGTGTGCTTCTGAGTCTCTCTCAAACTCTGTTCTTTCCTTCTATCACATGGGTTCTGGGAATTGAACTCACAGCATCAGACTTGGTGGCAGATCCTTTACCTGCTGAGCAACCTCACTGGCCCACCTCTTTCAAGCTCTGAGACTATTGGCAATGGAAGGGAAGCCATGCAAGTGAAATAGATCTGAGTTCTCTGGCTTATTGAAGTGATGCCTTAGGACAGGGAGGTTCAGGAAACCCCTCAGTGGATGTGGTCCCCCTTGCCTTGGTAGGATCACTCCCTGTCTTCTCCACCTCCTTTAGCTTGGAAATATATTATTTTCCCTTTCTCTCTGTCTATTTCGAGGTAATTAGGTGCCATGACCTTGTGTATTCCAAACTGTATGGGAAGAATATTTAGAAATGGGAGATGGATTGGTCAGTTAGCAAATCTTTACAAACCAGACTGTCTTTTCCCCTGGGATGTGGGGATCACGTGAGGCTTTTCTTTTCTGGTAGTGCCAGTGGCCACATTGCATGATTGCAGGGATCCACGCACACTGTAGTTATCAACAGTGTCCCTGGAGCTCTGCAGTGCCCAGCCTACAGTATATCTGCATGCCTGTCTTAGCTTAGCAAGCATATGACTAGCTGGGTCAGTATAATAAACTCACAGAAGAAATAAGAGATGCAGTGTACACCCTCAATTCTTACTGTCAAAGTGAGAAAACAGAACACCAAGAACTTGAGAGCCAGAAAAGGGAGAGGAATGGAATTGGTCAAGGAGGGAGGGGCCGGATGAGCCCATTGGAACTGTGGGGTTGGGGCCACCCTCCCCGCCTTGCCTCTCAGAAACAGTCTGTTTCATCACTGTAGTCATACCCTGGCATGGCAGGCTTCCTGGTTTTAAGCACAAGCTTTGAGAAGGCCTCTTGTACACATGTCAGCCAGGTGCGTCCCTATGGCCCACAGTCGAGGGATAACAAGACCCCGAGGATTTAGAAGAGGCAGCCAGCTCTGCTATTTTCAGCTGCCACCCACAGTCTCTGCTGTCCCAGGTGTTTGTCAGCACAGCATCCTGTGTGTGAAGCGGAAGTAGCTATCAGAGGTCAGGCCTTTCTTATCCAGGTCATGGCTGCCCCCCTCCCCTGCAACAGGCTAGGTAGTCAGGATGGCCCCAGAGGTTAGCAGGCTGTAGCCATGCTTCTCTGGGTTGGGTGAGATAGGCAGGTGGAGGCAGAGAAAAGAAGGTTGCCATTTACTTCCTCTCTTCAGCTCTGAGGTGCTGGGCAGCTCTTCACCCAGCAGTGGCTACAAAGTGCTGCAGATCTGAGCTATATTCCTGTTGCAGGAGACCTAGTTATAGCATAGCAGAGCACAGTTCTGGCAGGTCCAGATGCAGTAGAAGGTAGAGGTGGCCTTGCACAGCCTTAGGTGGCCTAAGACTTCCCCTCCAACCTCCACCTTCTTATCCCTTGCAGATTAGTTCAACTGATTAGAACGTGCCTCCCAAAGGGGCCATCCTCCCTCTCTTCAGCTAACCTTTCTTTTCCTCCTTGGCCTGCATGGGCATCTGCTGCAGCAGGTGTCTCTACTCCAATGTGGAGGGCTCCCGGTGGACAGAACTACTAAGTTTTCTCTTTGGCTCTGTGCCTGGCTGGTGGTCCTGAAGAGCACTGGTGCCTCTAGGTGTTGGTAGATAATATCCTGGCTGTTGGTCTTCACAGAGAGCCATGGGTGAACCTCAGCTCTCTCAGCTTCTGTTATTTATGCTTTGGCCTTGTTGCTTTTGAGTTAAGGCTAGTTGTGAAGTGCCCCGAACTACTGAAATGGGGCAGAAGAGGCTTGATGTAACTTCCTGGGCTGAGTAAGAGGAAGCCTTGGGGTTTTCGTTTGTCTCTTGGGACACTTGCTCTCTGGAAATCTGGAAATTTCTCTGGAAATACCCCATGCAGGGTATCTAACTGCTTTGAGACCATTTGTAAGTCCAAGGTCCCAGGAGAGGCCCTGGAGGGAGGGATACTGTACAAGCAGAAGGGAGACAGGAAAAAGACAGAGGAAGTGCAGTGAGTATGGGGGAGGGAGTAGAGAATGAGTGTGTGTACTAGATTGCACATAAAGACACCATCTTGGAATTGGATCTTTTAAGTCCCACTTAGGCAAATCAGAGACAAACTATTCAGCTGATTGCTCCATGCATTCTTGGATTTCAGAATAAGACCAAGAATAAAATGAAATGATTGGTTTTAAGCCACTACATATATACCGGGTAGTTTGTCTGCAATAGCTAACTGGAATAGATAGTAGTCGCTAGGGACTTTCCTTAAGACTCAGTTTTTGTAAGTGCCCTTTACATTGCTCCATGATACTCCCCTGTGGAGAACCGATGGTTGACCATAAGTGTAGGCAATATAGCTTCTGGACCACTCTGCTGCTTCTAGGCCAGTGCTCTCTCCATGACGTTCCTCGAGTTGCTGCTTGCTTCCTTGTCTTACTCAGTCTGTCACAATTATTCATTCTTCATGGTTTACATTATAGTGTCTTGCCTGTGATGTGTGCTGTGGTCATGAAAACACTGAACCAGCTACAAGTATTAGTCAGGCTAGGTCAGCTGCTGTAACAAACAGGCCCATTGGTCCAGTGACCTAGTATTAGTCAGGCTAGGTCAGCTGTTGTAGCAAACAGGCCCATTGGTCCAGTGACCTAGTATTAGTCAGGCTAGGTCAGCTGCTGTAACAAACAGGCCCATTGGTCCAGTGACCTAGTATTAGTCAGGCTAGGTCAGCTGTTGTAGCAAACAGGCCCATTGGTCCAGTGACCTAGTATTAGTCAGGCTAGGTCAGCTGCTGTAACAAACAGGCCCATTGGTCCAGTGACCTAGTATTAGTCAGGCTAGGTCAGCTGTTGTAGCAAACAGGCCCATCAGTCCAGGGATCTAGGAAACTTCTGCTCACACTCAAAATGCAAAGAGGTAGCCTCATTCTGAACTTGGGCCTCTTAAATTCAGAATATGTGAACCTGGTGAGTCTGTCTTGCAGTTAGATAAATGTGAGCTTAAAACCCACTCCAACCCTGCTTGGGGGTGTTGACTAATGTCCACTTCAATCTCCATGCATAAACTGAACTCCCAAAATACCAGCCCATGGAGGTTTGGAAGAAATTAAAAAAGCATTTAGCATCTTGTAAGTGCTGAACAAATGCCTGTTAGTTTAGGCCAGCAGTTCTCAACCTGTGGGTCATGACCTCTCTTGGGGGTATGTATATCAGATATCTTGCATATCAGATATTTATATCACAATTCATAACAGCCAAATTATAATTATGAAATAGCAATGAAAATAACTTTGTGGCTTGGGGTCATCACTGCACATGGGAACTGTATTAAAGGGTTGTAAGGTTAGGAAAGGTTGAGAACTATTGGTTTAGATGATTTATCTCCTTCAGTTGCTATGGCCTGGATAGTCAAAATGAGGAAGAGGAGGACTCTGCAGGAACTTGGCATCTAAAGATCTGCAGGAATGTGGGGACAGTTCTCTGGGTATTAACAATAGAGCCAGAGCTTAGGGCAAAAGAAAAATGGAGATGTCCTTTTCCCTCTACATCTGACCCTACACTCACCACCACCATAGGAAGGAGGAAGGAGGGACTGTAGGGAGAGGAGAGGAAAAAGTTTGGACTACAAATCACCTCCTCACTGTAGGACGGGGGCTCTAGCTCAGTTGGTAGAATCCTAACACACATGCAAACCCAGGCTTACTACCCAGCATCCTATAAACCAGATGTGATGGAATATGCCTATAATCCCAGCACTTGGAAAGTGGAGGTGGAATTATCAGGAGTTTGAGGCCAGCCTAGTCTATGTGAAACTCTATCTCAAAGGCTTCACTTTAAATGGATTTATTTTAGAAAGCCTCAGTTTACCAAATGATGACTCCACTGGATGATTCTGAAGCTCCCCTGTGACTACACATCACCTGTGTTTTGGGTGAATCTTGGTTTTTCCGCCTGAATGGTCTTTCCAGTGCTGCCACCTTCCATGTTCTCAGGCAAATGGAGACAACTGCAAAGGGGGCAGGGGCTTTAGAGGGCAGGGGCACTTCTCCCATAGGACAGAGCTTTGTTAGGTTCCAGAGTCTGGACACCAGAATAAGAAGGGCCAAGTGGCCCTGTGTGCCTCAGGAGCTGTGTTCATCATGGGGTTCTGAGGAGAAGGGGATAGGGCAGAAGGACCCTTGGGCCATCCAGGCAAGGAAGACTCAGGCAGTGCCCTACTTAGGAATTTATCTCTGACTCACAGAGCTGGGTCAGGCACCTGCTGCAAGGTTTGCATAGCACCTGGTATTTGTCCTTAAACTTTGCTTTTTTGTTGGGGATTATGTGTACTGAGACACACAAAACTTGTTTCTGTACACTGAATTCCCGGAAGACTTTCTTCTCCACCTCCAGCTTCATTTCTTGTCAGGTTGATGTTGCCACTCTCTGAATTAAGCAAACATTTTGCCCATAGGTCTCCTGTCCCACATTTGGGTCAGGTTGGGAAGAGGGTCTCAAGAATGTGACTCACAGTGCTTTCAGGGAAGCCAGCAGTGGAGTTGAGGCTGTGTGAGAAATGGACAGGGTCTTCTGCATCAGTGTGGAGAGATGGTAAGGAAACATAGGTACCTCGGATTAGTTTTCTCTTTCTCTGCCAGGGAGCTGGCTCGCCCTTGCCAGCCCTCCTTAAACTCTCTCTTTCTGTAGTTACAGTGGGAAGACCACAGAGTTTCATGCAGCATGGGAAATGTGCTCAAAAGATGGTAACCATTGTCAGTATATATCCAGGTGCAAGGTGGCACTTAGTTGAAGTTGACTTGAGGCCACCTCATGCCAACCACTGTGTAGGCGAGGATGAGGCAGGTCCTTGAGACTCCAGAGCACTTCCTGTGCTTAGGGCTCTGGCTAGATTGTAAGCTCCTAATGGGACCTGGTGCCGACTTCACACTCTGGGCTATGGGATGCAGAGCCAGGCAGGATGTGTGTCTTTATTTGTCTCAGTGTTCTCAGCATTGAGCATGTGACATGACACAAATGGGTACTTAGGAAATGTTGAGTGAGTCAGAGAACAGATGCATATTCAGCAATCACTCGCAAATATTCCATGTTACATTTATTTTTTGGGCAGTGATTCCTCTTGTCCAAAGCTTCTTGAGCTCTGAGGGCACTGAATTCCTTTTGGAAGCCAGAGTACAGCCTTTTTAGACCACCTTCACCAGACCACAGGCTTTATGAAGGCAAGACTCCCTCCTGGGCTTAGGCGTTAGCAGGAGTTGTGTGTGTGTGTGTGGTGTGTGTGTGTGTGTGTGTGTGTGTGTGAGACCTGAGGGTGGAACTCCAAAGCTACCTTACCACCATTTGCTGGTAGGTTGGCAGAATATTCTGGAAGTGTCTTGAGCTTGACTTACTCAGAAGAAAGGCCTTTTATGTGCTTTTGCGAAGTTAAGTGTAGGATAGCAGTTCCAGCCAGCAGACAGCCTTCAGCTGTATTTGATGAAACCACAAATTTGTTTTCTTCTCCACCCTATTCCCACTATGAAGAGACCTCTGTCCAGCTAGCCACCCGCCATCACTGAAAGAGGCCAAGTTCCTCCTTGCACTGTACTGAACCGAATTGCAGCCACTTGGATGGAGGGGGTGATGTTAGTCCGAACAAAAACATCCTGTTGGAGATGAAGCCATGCTGGGCTTTGTTACACATTGGGAAATAAGAGACACAGAGGTGAACTATGAAATCTGACTGATAATTAGCCCCTCTGTGCATGCCCATGTGCCAGTCTGCAGTTAAACTGCCTCCTAAGGGGTGCCCCTTGCCAGTCTAAATCAGCCCAAAAGCTTCAGTGGTCTTCTTGCTTCACTGGCTGCCCTGTTGGGTCTGATTTTTAGATCAGAGGATTGCTTTGAGGCCAGACACACTTAGAGTCCTTTAATGGAGAACTGGGTGCATTGGAGAGAGATGGAGAGAGTCACAGAGAACCCGAAGGTAGATAAAGCTAGCCCATTTGTAAGAAGCCAGAGTTGGTAGAGCTCCAACGTTGGACACTTTGCTTCTGATGGGTCAAGGGGCACCCTTGAAGGACATAGTTGCTCAGTAGCTGAGGTCCATAACCTGAGGTCACAATAGCCACCCCAGAATGTAGAAAATGAGCCAGGACATTGAAAAATTCAGTCTTAGTGTGCAAGCAAGAGATCCAGGCCATTTGTATTTCATTTGCACAATGAACAATTATTGAATCCCGATTGTATGCTTGTTTGTGTGCAGTGTAGGAGTAGAAGGTGAAGAATTTCCAGAAGTGAGTCAGCACCAACAATTTTGTCTTCCAAAGGGTAAATGGCCTAGAAGGGCTCCTTGCTGTTGGAAGGGGTGCCGGGAGCTGTGCTCAAGACATTTCTTGGCGGTAAAGAAATGATACCCCTATTTGAAACAGGAAGCATGGCAAAGATGTTATGGGTCTTTTGACATTCATTGTTTCAATGGAGGCCTCCTGTTTACACAGGGTACCTAACCCAAGACCTCAGGTACACAGGCTGCGGAAGGTCACCTAGATGAGCACATAGGCTGCACTGGTCTCTGGAGGTGAGGGGTCTGGGTTACAATCTGTATTTAGGCAGAAGGACTGGGTGGCCATGTGAGGACTGTGAAGGGTCGGGAGACAATGGAGTCTCAAAGCTGCTTTCCACAGGGAAAGGAAGATGAATATTCATGGGTCTTTGACTTGTCTTTTGCTTTCCCTAGCAGAAGAATAACTCTTTCATGCATTCAATCCCCGCAGCGCAGGGAGGGAGGGAAAAAGAAAACGGAAGATGGTAGATTCTGTGAGCACCTGAGTGACATGGTGTCCATGACTTTGGAGAACTGTGTTTCAGTTTCTGGAGGTGTTCACGAACTATACATGCTACCTTTGGAATTTGTGGGAGCTTGGCTTGGTGGCTGGCCTTTGTTTGGTATCTGCTATTTATCGTTGGGAGGGTGTTTCAGCCTGGCTTAGCTTAGATGTGAAAGGCGGAGCCAGGAGATACCAGAAAGGTAGTGGGATTCTCATCTCTTGATCCCTTTACCTTTTGCTGTCATAGATCTTAAACCAAGTTAATAGGATAACTCTTGCTTTACTGTTTTGTGGTCTTTGAACTTATCTGGTGTCTTCAAGGACCTATTTTCCTTCTGCTCCTCCAGTGTGTGCTTTCTTTATAATTGTCCTCAACTGGAGGCTGGCTTGTTGTTGTAGCTCCAGTAAGCACATGTTCAATTCAAGCTTGACTGGAAAGGAAGTACTTTTGTCCTAGCATTCCTGGTTCAGGGATCTGAGGCTGTTGTAATTGGGCTGCCTGAGACCATGGCTCATGGACTGTCCTATCTCTTCAGAACTTCAAGGACTCCGATGGAAAGCAAGGTGTATAAGTGGGAAAGTACAAGGTGGGAGCAATTGAATCCCTTATATGTCGAGGAGGTTTGTGAACCCCATAGTGAAGAACAGTTGGGAGTGACTGGCCCCTTTATTTTTACTTCCCCAGTTGAGTTCCCCTAAGCATCACCTCTGACTTGTATCCTCTTCGGATGTGTGTGTGTGTGTGTGTGTGTGTGTGTGTGTGTGTTATGTGTGTGTGAGAGAGAGGGGGGCACAGAGAGACAGAGAGGCAGAGAGACAGAAAGAAGGGAAAAGATAGAGGGAGGGAGGGAGGGAGGGACAGGAGAGAAGTGTGGGATATGTTCGTCTAAAAGGATGTGGTGGCTCTGTGGCGCTTTATCTCTGTCTGTGGTTAGTTTTGAAACCTAAGCTCTGATTAACTCAGGCTGGAGTGCTGAGAATTTTTTTCTTTTTAGACAGGGTTTTTCTGTGTAGCCCTGGCTGTCCTGGAACTTGCTCTGTAGTCCAGGCTGGCCTTGAATTCAGAGATCAGGTATGAGTTGCCACTGCCCAGTGTGAAACTTTTCTTTTTTAAAGGACAATTTGATTGTTCACATTTATGTCCTTTCTCTTAGATGTTGGTTGTGTTGTGCTAAATTTTAGGGACTGTAGCCTAATATAAATGAAAATATAGCATCTTATTTCATTTTTATTTTGAAGAAGTTGTTTTTAAAATTTTGAAGTTGACAGAGCTGGGTCTGAGATGGTTCAGTGGATAAAGCACTTGTAGCACAAACAAGAAGAGCAGAGCTTGAGTTCCCAGCATCCATGTAAAAGCTGTGGGGATAATAACTCACCTATCATTCCAGTAATTGGGAGGTGGAGTTAGTGGATCTTTGGGGTAAGCAGGCTAACTAGATTGCCTCGAAGAGATCCTATTTCAGTAGCTAAGGAGACAAGTGGTCCAGGACAGTGCCCAACATCAACCTCTAGGTGTTGCCACCCACACATAAGCAAGCGTGTATATATGCCCACCAGACACATGACACGTGCAAGACAAATGAAGGCAACAGATAAGACCTGTAAATGTTTGTCACGTGTAGCATGATTGTTGTGTGACCTTTCCTGGGGAAGATGGCAAAACTGTCTATTTACCCCAGATAGGACACTGACAATGAGCCAGATGAATGACTCCACGTATGGCTAGTTCAGTGAACCAGTGAGTTTGCCGGGATACTCAGAGGACCACAGGTGAGGAACTACTTTCAGGAGCACACATGCCTCAGAGGCAGCTGCATCACTGAAAAGCCTGTCCTAGCATGGAGTGTCACTCAGGAAAGCTGCATCCCTGGATCTCCCTGCGGAAGTTGCAAGGTGCCCAGGGTTGTGGAAGAGAGGCAGAGAAGGAAACAGATGACTGTGAGCTATAGAGAGGTAGAGCAGTATCTGTTGATCATCAGTTGACCTTCAGTGGCTAGAGCCATACAGATAGTGTGAAGCGTTTTCCAGGTGACTGTACACCAGTCACCTTTCCCTGCTGTGACCAATAAGCACAGGCTTCAGTACCTTAACACAGTGTGATCATGGGGCACAGTGTTGTGTACCTGCAACCTACCCACTCAAGAAGCTGAGGCAAAGAGGATTGCAAGTTCAAGACTAGCCTGGGTGATTAATGAGACACATTTCAAAATAAAAATAAAGAGCTGAGAGAATAGTCAAGTCAAGTGCTTTACAGAGCTTGTCTAAGACACTGGGTTCCATTCAGTACTAGATAAAGAAAAGAGGAGAAGATTACCCATTTCCAACAGTTTCAAGAGGTTAGAGTTTTAGATCGATTTTCCTGGTCCAATGTCAAGGCATCTGAAGGGAGGATCTTTTTCTTGCTTTGTGTCTTCTTGTCTCCGTGTCTTCTTTCTTTGAATTGCATGACTGGGGTCTCGATGTCGATTGGAGTTTCTCCTGGTCTGGGCAGGATCTATGACCACAGGTAGATCTCCAGGCTGATCTCCCCAAATTAAGATCACCGAAGCACATCAAATAGCACCTTGTGCCATGTAAGGCAACAGTCATAGCCTCCTAGAGTATGTTAATGGGCCTCTTTGTTGCTGTAACAAACTATTGAACACACACAACTAAAAAGAGAAAAGATTTATATTGATTGATGGTTTTAAGGGTGTTGGGCCATCATGGTGGAACTTTGTGGCTGGGAAAAGGAAGAGGGATGAGAACGAATGTGAAGGGACCTGTGTTATTTGGCTTCCTCCTTCCTCACCCCTCTATTTCCTGGGGACACCCAGCTTGTTGGATGGTGCTTGTTACATTTGGGATGGGTATTCTTTACTTAGTTAACTCTCTGGAAACATCCTTACCCACACGCCCAGAGGTGTACTCACTAAGCTTCTGTGTATCATTCAGCAATCAAGTCGATAATGAGGATTAACCTAGATTAGCAAGTGGGCCTTAGTGGAACCAGTGTCTGACACATTACTGTGTGTAAATGAATGTCTTTGTGAAGGGACAGAGAGGGTGAAGGAATCAGGAAGCCCTGTGAGCTGGGGAGCAGGGCTTTGGAAGTAGGACTGAAGAGCAGTCTTTCAGCTGGTAGTGGCAAATTCTGTGGTGCAGTCCACAACCCTCCAGAGTTGCCTCTCCTCACCCTCTCATACCCAGTGAGCCTAGCTGGCTTCTTCAGGGTCTCCCTAGCTCTTCACCCACACCCCTTTCCAACATGGCTCTTGTTCCTTACCCCATGATTTTCCTTTCTGTCATCTTGGCATTTCTAGCAGATAAACCCTACTAAGTAATTTGACAAAGGTCACCTAACAATTGCATTACCTACTCGGCTAGTTAGGTGAGTCTGACCTATGGTCTGAGGCAGAGTGCTTCCTGGGAGTGAATGGAACCCACCAAACCATGGCTCTGAGGGTCTGCGAATATCACTTTTCTCAGACGCTTTTGCCACTGACCGGGTGTCCCAGAGGATACTTGTCAAGAGTTTGTAGGCTGGTTAACATAAACCCCAGATAGGTCTTCCTGCTTTCAACAAGGAGGACTCTGTGTTATCCAAGGAGACCCAGAGGTGGGGTGATTCCATGCTTTCTGTCACTATAACAAATACATGAGATAATCATCTTACAAAGGAAAGGTTTATCTTGGCTCATGATCATTGAGGTTTCTGTTTGTGGTCAATTGGCTTCATTGTTTTGAGCCTGTGTTGGGTACACTGTGGCAGGAACTTTTGGTTAGCAAAACTCATCTCATCAAATCCAGGAAGTAAACAAGAGTGAGGTTTGTGGGTCCTCTGATTTCCTTCAAAGATAACCTCTAATGAATAAAGATCTCCTACAGGATTCCACCTTTTAAAGACCATCTTAGTTCCTGATAGTATAACCCCCGAGATTCAAGCTTCTGTCATCTGGACCCTTGGAGGACACTCAAGATCTACCATACTATCTTTGAAGGCAGATCACT
Source organism: Mastomys natalensis (assembly GCA_021653895.1). NCBI lineage: Eukaryota > Metazoa > Chordata > Mammalia > Rodentia > Muridae > Mastomys > Mastomys natalensis. The sequence continues at coordinate 1,452,101 of JAJTUV010000261.1, read as the reverse complement.
GTGGATGCAAACTTGTCTTTCTAGGGTGTATTGGGTACCTTCTAAGGGTAGGTGTGGTTGCTGCTCTAGGCCTGGGTCTTTCTCTGGAGGAGGTACTTGCACATGACTGCTCTATCTTTGTCTTGTAAAGAAGTGTGATGGAAATCTGTTGGGCCTGGGTGACCCCATACTTGATGTCAGCCTGGCCTTTCAACACCCATGAAGAGACCTAGGGAGAGAGAGCCAGGGTCATTAGTGATCTATGCTCAGAGTGGGAATATTCTATAGACTATTGCTGTGATCACCTCAGAGGGACTAGACAATGGAAGAGCATCAGTGGCAGCTCATCTGTCCCTGATTGGGGAAGAAGAATATGGGTTCAACCCCAGCTCAGTGGTTTATAGCTGACCGATACTGTGAAGTTTGCATGTCTTGTTTTGTGTTATATGTGAGTTTATGTGCATGAGTACTTATCAACTTTGGGTGTTATCCCTCAGATGCTATTCAACTTAGTTTTTGGAGACAGGGTCTCTCATTGACTTGGAGATTGTCAATTAATCCAGGCTGGCTGGCTGTGAAGCCCAGGGAGCTACCATCTGCATCTTCCCAGCGCTGAGATGACAGACTCCATCATGTTCTGGTGATGGGGCATAGGTCCTCCTGCTTGTGAGGTAAGAAGTTTAGCAGGTGAGCTGTCCTCAAGCCTTTGCAGATCTGCGACTCTCAGTTCCCTATAGATAGCTGCTTGATCATAGCAACATTTGGTTGATGCAGTGACTGCTGTCTGAGAAGGGCACAAACAGTTAGGAAACTGTCTCTGAAGGTGAGCTGCTTCCCTTCCTATCACCACCTGTGGGCCAGCCTCAGCATTTGTGGAGCCTGGTCTGGAGCAGAGAGAAGGTCTGCAGAAAGTGAAGGAGAAGTTGGTGCCTAGTTCCATGCTTCAGATAGGGCTGGAGTGTGGGAGGCTGTTTGGGGCTGGCATCCTATTGAGACACTGCTGGGACTGTCTCAGCCTCAGAAAGAGGTTTCCCAGGAGACCTGGATGTCCTGTGTTTGGAAGATACTAGGCTGAGGCCAGGGAGGTTTCATTGAGTCCCATTGAGTCCCATGGAGTATGCTGATGTCCCATCCTCCAGTCTCCTCCCCAGGAACCTGGGAGTAGGGCACAGCTGGGTTTTAGCATCCTGGCCTGGATCCCAGCTGCTTCTTAGTTGTGTGGCTTCCCAGGCTCTTAGTTTCCTCATCTGTGAATGGGAATCAGGTCTAACCTGCTGGGACACTTATAGGGATTAGGTGGGAATGATGAAGGGGAATTTTATAGCCCTTCCTATCAGAAGGCATGGTGCCAGCTCTCTGCTGTTTTCCTCTTAGCCCTCCTGAGAGCTGTCTCCTGTGCCTGACCATCGTTCAGTGAGAAAATCCTTCTTGCCACGTGGCATTGGAAGGCTTCTCAGCGTCTGGTGAATGTTAGGTCCTGAGTTGGGGAAAACCGTCTCAGATACGGTGGTAGGGTCTCTCGGTTGGGGAACAGACCAGTCTCCAGAATACACAGGATGGTGGACAGTGCAGCAGCCAGCTGTGGTATCTGCGGCTAGAGCAGCAGTTTATGGCCATCCTGGCGCTCTTGGCCTCAGGGCTGTTTTATGTGGCTCTGTGTCCTTGGAACCACACCAGGATTTCCCAGCCCCTTTATAGGCTGCAGTGCCATACGTTGGGCATCTGAGCCACCTGCCAAATGGGAGGTGGTGGTGAGGTGATGAGGCAGGATCTGGTGCCAGGTGAGTGTCAGGTGGCTCAAAGGAAAGTGTTCCTTTCTAGTCGCCCACTTCTCGTCTGCTAGTCTTGAGGAAGGGAACAACTTGTCTGAACTCTGACATAAGTTACTATCAAGGCCGGAGGGAGAGACTTCGTCAGTTTTTACCGTGCCTCTGGATTATTTTTGTTTGAAGTGAATGCTCCCAGAGTCCAACCTCCACTTCCATGTACACTGCCCAACAAGGAAAGCCTCCTGTGCTCTATAGAGTTTTGCAAGTGATGACCTCGTGCAGGCTAGTGGTTACGAGCCCCAACCTAGAACTGAAAAAATACTGGTTTGAATCCTTCCTCACTGTCTAATTGCTTTTGTGTGTGGGAACACATGTATGTTCAAGTGTGTGTGTGTGTGTGTGTGTGTGTGTGTATGTGTGTGTGTGCATTGTTCTTAAGTAACCATTGTTTTGAGACAGGGTTTCTCACTGACCTGGAGTCCACTGAGTAGGCTAGGCTGGTCAGGCAGAGAGCCACAGAGAGCGGCCTGTGTCCATTTCCTCTGCACTGGGATTTAAGTGCACAACACAATGCTTGTCTAATTAATTAATTAATTAGGTAATTAATTAATTTATTTATAATGTGGCTCGAAGGGACTGAATGCAGGCTCCTGTGCTTAGGTAGCAACAATTTTACTAAAATACCTTCTCAACCCCTTCAACTGTTTTTATTGTTGTTACCCAGAGTCCTGCCACACAAGAAGTATCTGAGTGAACAAGAATTGCTGGCCAGCCCTGGGTTATAGCTACTTTTCTAGGGGAACATGCTATTAGTAGATCGCCAGTAATACTAGGCAGTGATCACATGTCTTTTTGATCTTCTCATAGTGGCCCTGTGAGGTAGGGAATGTTGTAAGTCTCTTATTATTAGTGAAAGAACTGCAGTTAAGAATCTTGTCCAAAGTCACTCATCTAGAAAGAGGGAGAGGCAGGATTTGAACTCAGGCAGTCCAGTCCTTAGTCACCAAGAGCTGTGTTTGTCACTCAACTCTCCTTGCCCCAGTAGACTACCACTTACTGTCACAACACAAGACTCTTGTGTTGGGGCAAATAGGGAGTCAGGACCTAAGGAAAGGACTCTACTGTTTTGTTGTGACTTGGTCTGGATGTGGGGCCAGACTCTAGAGAGGGTGTGGGGTGACTCCCTCTTGTCTAGTTCCACACACATGCTTAGACCCTGTTCTACAGGGATCCTCATTCCACATTTGGATCTTTATCCTCTGGCCACATCCATGATGTGTGACCTCAGAGGGAAGTCCTTCAAGCATCACGACTGTGTATTTATCTCCACCAGATCCTTCCCTGGCAGCACTCTTGGATGGTGGAGGTAGGAAGCCAGAGGGAAAAAAAGACAAAGAAGGCCCCTAGCAAGTCAAGCTTTGCAGGAGCTCCTGAGAACTCTATCATTGCAAATACCATTGCTTGTTGCTTTATTTTTAGCAATATGAGGGGCCTGGAGGGCAACAGGGGATGTAGAAATCCTATTTTTGCTCTGTCTTGCTAATGGAACCTCTAGCAATTTTTATGCCTGATTTACTTTCCTCTGTAGTTGGCCATGCCTGCAGCCCTGAGCTGACTGCACTTTCCCTTCGTCAAGGAGGAGCAGAGTCGATGATGTCAGCCACTGGGTTTTCAGTGTCTCTCACTCCTGGCTCTAGCTTCTCTGAGAAGGCAGATGGCAGCATTCCTGGTTTTCTCCCTTAGATCTGGTAAATTCTGGTTGCCAAAGCATAGTCAGCTCCCCTCTAGGATGAATGGCCATTCTTTGGAGATATTTAGGGCAGAGGCAGGTTGATGAGGGGGATTGCTGACCCCACACTGTAGGTCTACTAGGAATGTGGAGGAAACGGGATCCAGTACAGGGATGACAGTGATGAGATGTGGAACAGGAGAGCATCTTCTAATTGTCTATTATCACATCTTGTCGATTATAAAAAGCAGTCACTCTATAGAGACATTAACCATGTGCTAGAGAGCTTATGCGTAGTGTGTAGCCACCATTGTCTAATTGTGACATGCTAACTGTCCACTTCCCCATCGATAGTCGCTTCCCATTCCCTCTTACCTCCAAATACAGCCACCAATCTCTTCTAGTCTACTGCTTGCTGTGTGGTCATTTCATATGAATGGAGTCACGTGTTATGTGGCCCTCTTGGTGCTCCAAGTCATGCTACAATAGTGAGCCCTGTCACTGAACATAGGTGTCATCAGCAGACAATGGAGATACTAGGACCTGAAAAGCTGGTGACTTCCTTAACCTGGCTGCTGAAGCAGGATGGGAGGAACAGTTGTGACATTAGGCATTGGTGGTTACATGTGTCTCACAAGTTGGAATAAGTTAGAAAACACTCCTTTTCACTCAAGAGGGTAGGAAATGTATGAAGGGTACATCATTCTCAGCACACTGTGGTGTGGGGTAGTTTTGATGCCATGCCAGGTTAATATTTGAGGTAGCCCGGATCTTGGATACAAAGGGACAGAGGCTGCATTCTTATTGCCTGTGTCGTTCAGCCCTCAACATTGCTTGGATCTAATCATTAGCATCGTCTGTGGCACCTGCTTTGGTGCTGGGTCCAAGAAATTTGCTACCTCTCTGGACTAGTCCATATACATGAAGACCATGACTTTGAGGTCTACATGATTTCTGGTTGAGTAACAGACAAAGGAGGCACCATGGTGATGGCCTCCAACAATAAACAGACCATTGAGATTAGGCTGTGGCCTTTCAAGTCCCCATGACTCCTCTTTTGGAACCAGAGTAGAAGCCACTTTATCCTGGGGCTGATAGGAATAAGAAGTCCATAGATATTTTGGTGCCCAGATTTTGAAAGGAGAAGAAATGTCCATTCCAGGTATCCCCACCTAAGGTGATGTACCAGAGTGTGTATGTGGAGGTCAGAGGACAGCTTGCAGAGAATTGGTTCTTCCCTTACACCATTAGGATCTCAGGCACCAAGCTAAGGTCTTCAGGCTTGGTGGCAAGTGCCTTTTTACCTTTTCAGTCTTGTCAGTCTGAATCTTTGCCTTTAAATGACACAGATAGATGTTCTCCCTTTTTACCCAGTGGGCTCTGCAAGGCATTGAGACAGTATTTGGTGGCTGCTGTTGCTGGATGTGAGTTACTGGTCCAGTGTGGGACCTGGAATAGAACCTTCAATAGTGATCTTCCAAGGCATCCCAGTCACTTAGAGGTGTGAGGCTGCACTGGGCTCCTGGCTCCCATTTCTGAAGTTGTTTTGGGAGGTGGAGAGGGTTGGTTGTGGAAGCCTCCCCTGTCAGGCTTCACTGTGTGTGAAGGCAGGGATGAAGTCTGGGCTTTGCTCTGCAGATGAGAAAATTGCCTTTGCTCAGTGGGAGGCACCTTTGACCACATCAATCTGGGGAGATCCATTAAGCCCCCATTATGTAGCTGCTGCTGTATTAAGCAGCTTGACAAGCAGTTTGATTTCCTGTAGGCTGGGAGGCCAAGAGCTAGAGTGGAGTAAGTGTGATGATTGGGATCTGGGGTCCTTGATATCACCTGGGTTCTGTCACCTACAGACTCCAGGGCCTTGAACAAGGCTGTTTAACTGTGTGTTTGTAAGAAGCCAGTGTTTTCTAATGTCTACAAGGGCAGTTTTGAGGACTGAAGGAATGTCAGGTTCTTAAGGATGCTAGATCAGTCCTGCCTGCCTTTCCCCCCTTCCCCTCCCCCTTTCCTCTTCCACCTCCCCCTTCTCTTTCCCTCTTCCTCTGCCCCTTCCTCCTATTCTTTTTGCTTGGCCTCACGGCCACCCTTAAACAGATGAAGAGACACTAGGTCATCTTTATCAACTATAAAGATATCTTTGTGGCCATTGTCCAGGAGGGAATGTCTACCCCTCTAGAAGTGACCAGGGGTCAGAGTGATCCCTCCTACCCCTGAGAAAAGGATACCATCAATTGCTTTCAATGGTACAAGTTCAGGCTATGAGGATGGGCTGACAGTGACCTACATCTAGACTTATGTTCCAACCACATGTTGGGAGGCCTATGGAGTTTCAGGGGCTGGTGAGAGTTTAGGATGGAAAGAAACAAGGCAAAGGAGAGAGTTGTATAGTGGGAAAGGAAGGGCACATGAGAGGGGTGATGTTGGTGGGCTCTGGTGACTAAGTGAGGGGTGACGGTTTGTTCTGGGTCACAGGGACCTGCTCAGCATGACACTGAAAGTCAACATTTGGCTCATGGCATCCCATCACTTTCTAGAGCTCTACTAACCCAGATGAAGGGACTCTACTCATGTGCTGATCTCACTAACTGTTGAAACCATGAGGAACAAACAGTATTAAAGGGTTGCAGCACCAGGAAGGTTGAGAACCACTGTCATAGAGGAAGAGAAAGAAAAGTCTGGGACGTTAATACCTCCTTAAGGACAATGCCCTCTTCCCCCAGTGATCTACCTTTCTTCTGCTCACCACTCAATATCACACAAGGTGGGAACTGAGCCTTTAACACAAGGGCTTTCAGGGGACACCAGGATCCAAACTGTAGCACATTCCATCCTAATTAAGAATACAACAGTGCCCAGTATCACTTCTCTTTCAACATTGAACTGTAGGATAAGAGATGAGCAGGAGAGGCATCCACGTTGGAAAGGAAGAGATAAGGGTGTCTTCGCTGGCTGCTGATCTGGTCATGTGGCTGGAGGAAAGCCTAGACTCCAAATCTATAAATTATTAGAAGCAAATGGAGTTCAGCCAGGTAGCCAAAGGTCAAATGCCAGATGCATGACTTCCTAAGAGAGCGAGGCATTGTGTAGAGTAGGATCTGGGCATTACTTAATTGGTTGTCATCCAGGCTATGCTTCCTGAGTTCTGTCGGTACAGTGGGACAAAGTGCTGTCTCACATACATCCACCCATCAGGCAAGGCAGATTATGTAGTGTGTGTGTACCCACATGTGTGTGCATGTGGGATGCATGTGTGTACATGCATGTGCATTTGTATGTGTATGTGTGTGTACTTGCCCACACATGCACTGTGGAGATCACAGGTTGATGTTAGATGTATTCATTAGTGCCTTTCCTGCTTATTTTTGTGACAGGGTCTCTTAGTAAAACTGGAGTTTTAGCTAGACCAGGTGGGCAGTGGATCCCAGGACCTGCCTACCTCCTTCATCCCACAGCTGGAGATCCAGCTGTATGCTAATGCATCTTGTTTTTTATGAGCAGTCGGACATCTGACCTTAGGTCCTCATGCTTGTGTAGGCAAGCATTTTACCCACTAAGCCATCTCCAGAGCCTGTTTAACTCACTTCATTGTTTATTTAGTTTTTGAGACACTGTCTCACTGGATAGCCTTGGCTGACCTGGAACTTACTGTGTAGGCCAGGCCAGCACTGACTTTGTTGATCTGTCTGTCTTCAACTCCTGGATACTAGAATTGCAGGTGCATGACACAAGACCTAGAAGAGGACCTGTGTTCTAGAGTGGTTATGGTGACCTTGCCCAAGGTCAGTTGGTAAAGAGGCACAGCTATGGCCCTTCTGTTTGCTCTCTCTCTCTCTCAGCCCTTTTCAGACCTGACACATTCTAGCAGAGTCTTGTCCCACCCATTCTTTGGGTTCCATTTCTAGGACTAGCCAAGGCGGTAGGAGGATAGTCTAGGCATATTTTTCTTTTAGGACTGGCATGTACTCTGTGATTTCTTTTGTGAACTCAGCAGCCAGACTCTCCTTTAAAGTGGGCTGAATTTGATGCTGGGAAGGTCTACTTTTCTCTGAAAATGTTGGACTAAGGTGCTTTAGGGAAGAGGGGTGGGGGTAGTAGTTAGACATGGTCTGGGGTCCCCTCTCTTCATTTGTCAGCCCCTGTTTCTCCCCTGCCTCTTCTTATTCCTGTTTATACTTGGCGTTTTTATGCCTCTCCTACAGTCAGTGAAGTTGCTAAGTCGTGATATTAATAAATTGTAACCTTATTTCATCTTCAGTGGCTCCTAGCTGCCATATTACTCCTTTCCTAAGGGGGCTCTCTGCTAGAGTCTTCCATTCATTTCCCAGGCTTGATATACTTCTGTAGGTTTGCCACTCAGTCAGTGAGAGCTGCTAAATGTCATCTGCTCTGTGCAAAGTGCTGGGAATTCTGTAGGGAGCAAGATGGACAAAAGTCCCTCCCTTACAGAGCTGACAGTCCGGAGGTCGAAAACAGAATTCAGCAAAGAGTCTAATGTGCTAGTGAGTGCTTTAGAGAAAAATTAAGGAGGAAAAGACACTCTTCCTTGTATTCTTACATGTATGTATGTATGCATGTATTGCACGCGTGCGCTTGCGCGAGTTGTGTGTGTGTGTGTGTGCGCGCACACGTGCACAAGTTTAAATGGGGGGGGTCACAAAGTGTGTGCTGTGAGTGTGTAAAGGTCAGAGAACAACATGAATTTCTTTCTTCCTACTATCTGGGCTCTAGGATCTTCCTAGAAGGCTATGCTTTATGCTGAGCTATCTTGCTCCCTCTTGTAATTTGAGTTGGGGATCTAAGGGTGGGAATCACTGAGGTAGGTTCTTATGTAGACTAAAGTCGCACAGACCTCTGGGAAAGGAGACTTAGGGTCAGTGCCAAGGTCAGGAGGCAGGACGATACCTGGTCATGACTGGTCCCCTGGAGCAGAATCAAGAAGGCAGGGACAAGGAAGGATGAGAAAAAGTAGTAGGAATGAAGTCTTATAGGAGGAAGAGGAGTTGAGGAGCGCAGAGAGGAGAGAGCCTTGTGGGAAGTGGTCTGGCAAACATCTTTTGGCAACTTGTGTTTCTTATGTAATCATCATTGGCCCTCCATTCCTCCAACAACCACAGATTCTTCATGGGGCAAGTGTACCAGCAGGCCCTCACTCATCTTTCACTGGATTCTCAGTGATTGTAAGGTAGCCTCTGTTTCCACCAAGGCAATGCTGCGACTCGAACAGCTTGCTGGTGCGTACCTTCCTACTTGGTACCTTCTTCTGGGAGAGGCACTTCTAAGTTGAAAAGTGGGTGTTTCTACTTAATTCTAACAGATACTGCAGAGTTTTTTCCCTGAAAGGTTGCTGCTGAGTTGGGATTTACTTCTGTTTGTGAGTTCAGCTGCCTGGCTTTGCTTCCAGATTGTTAACTAGCTGGTCTGTGCTGCGGGATGTTATGAGGGATGGCTCAGAATCCTTCGTCTGGGGGAAGGTGTATGTGGCCTTTCGAAGCATGCTGCTGGGGATGACATGGCTTGTTCATTTTGGAGCTTGTATTTACTGACTGTGACGTCAGGACAGTGAGGAAGAGGGAAACACAGCTGTTGCCGTGTTGTCTGCATTACGGCTAATGTTCCATGTGCTTAAAATAAGCACAGCAGCGAGGAAGTGCATGGAGACACATTCCACCTTGTCAGATACTGAATCATGTTCCTGGAGTGTCTTCAGGGTAAGGCTGCCTTGCAGCATCCTGACTGGAGGACCTGTGAATGTGGAGGGCCTGCTGACTCCTCCCCCACCCCTGGGTGTTACAGAACCAGCTCTTGTAAACTCAGAGGTAGACTTTTCATCTGTTTGATGTCCTCTTGTGGATTGTACCAGCGGGCAGTTAGGCTGTTTTCCATCTGTTGCAGTTCAAACAATGATTAATCTTGCACATGAGTCTTTTCGCACATGCATCAGGATACATGGGTCAATTTCTAGGAGATGAGTAGACTGAATTGAAAGTGATTTTCTGGTTATATGCTGATAGACACAACTAAATTGACTTCAGAGGAGTGTCCCTATTGGCTGCTGGTACAAGTGAGTATCATCTCCCTATACTACATACGACTTGAAAGGCTGTCCATTATTTTAACATTTGTGAATCTGATAAATGAGATGCCCACTGTGTGTCATTTCATTTTGCATTGATTCTGTATGACCAAGGACAATCACCTTTTCCGATGTCCCAAGCAATATTAGGGGCTGACGGTAAAGCTCAGTGGTTGAGTGATTGCTGAGCATGCGTAAAGCCTTGGGTTCCATCCTTAATGTTTCCCAAATAGCAATAACAAAACATTAAAACCTGTTTTTGTTTTCTACTCTGAGCTGCCAAATCTTTGCTACTTTCCTCTCCTTTCTGATAGATCATGTTCTCTTTCTGACTCCTTGCAGAATGCCTTGCTGATGTTAGAGGGGTATTCGATAGTGTGATGAGAAACGCTAGCCTGTCTGACAAGAGGTTAGTCAGTAGCTAGGAGAGAACCCCAGAGAGGCTAAAAGCAGATGTAGTAGAGAACCATTGGTCTCTGGTGTCCATGTTCCTGGGTTCGGCTTTTACAGGGTCTCATTTTTCATCCCTTTATCGGCTTGAGGAAGTGTGAGGAAACTTGGCTGTTTTCTATGAAATCCCTTTTCTTGTTTGATTGAATTCATAATCACACTATGCTTTCTGGCAACCACTCCTGTTGAGTTAATGGGCTAGGCCAGGTGGCACAAAGGCTTTAGTGAATGACCCTTAACTTCAGGAACAAAACATGATAAGAGAGTGTATGTCACCTTCCTAACACTATTCTCCTGAGGGTAGATGCTCCTGGTGGGACATGCTTCAAGCATCTAGTGGAGGATGTAGGCTCCTGCTGTCTGGGGATCTGTACCCTGTCTAGGGTCCCTAGTATACTTAGGAGCCTTGTCTGTAGGAAGGAAAAGAGAGAGGTGGTGTGTGTGTGTATGTGTGCATGCATTCATAGCCCCATAGCCCCCAGGCCAGGACTTAGCTTTGTGATCCACCTGCCAGAGGAGTGGAGACCACTGCTGTGTCTGGCCATCAGTCTTGGCTCCAGGCACAGAATCGGCCCTGGTATTTTAGTGCCTATGTGGCATTAGGAATTTTTTAGTGTCTCTTCCAGTATGGTTGCACTGTGCCCTCGCAGTTCATGCAGAGGTAACATCAGTGCTTTCAACTCCATTTGGAACCCTGGAGACTGATGTCTGGGAGACACTTATCCTATGGGAAGCTCGATGCTTAACTACCCACACCAGCTTAGTGGCCACGCATTCACACCAACTGGCCTTTTCCAGTATGACAGTCAGTGGTTATCCACTTTAGGTCTGCCTGGCCAGACAGGCTCTATTGATGATGAACGTGGGAGAACTGGGCTGCCTACGGATAGGAAACTGTAGGCTGGCTGGAACACATTTTCTATCCTTGTGGGAGACAAGAGTGGAAGTAGTCTTGTGTCCTTTACAAAGAGCAGCCAAATGGCAGAAGGTGACAGAGTTACTACTGGTGGGAAGGCTTGGCCAACTTGTCCTATGGTGGGAAAGAACAGCTAGAAACCTGTCACCTCTGTGAGGAGCTGGTCTCCTCATCCATATTTTGTCCATCCTTCTTTTCTTGTCATTTGTGGGGGTACTAGTATTGAAATAGGTGCTTTCCTTCACACTCTTGTTTCTCTTTATTTTGTTATTTTTGAGACATCTAATGCTGCAGGAGCTCATCTGTGGTGTCTTATAGGTTCTATTTTGAGCCACAGGGAAGCAAATGTAGGGTGTTTTCATCTCTTCTCTAAGGGGACTGTGCTCCCAGGGGTACATTGGATGGACAGTGTGGGACAGCTTAGGCACCCTTTGGATGCCTTCCTTTCTGATGAGGAAGCACATTCCTGGGTTTCCCTGTGTGAATTAGGTTGGTCAAATTCTGTAGAGATGGACTAATGGATGGTATCATGAGTGTTACGGGCTATTGTGATAGCAAGATGGCACTAGGCATATCATGACCCATGTTCTGGGCCAAATAATGACACTGATAATCAAATGTCTGTCCAACTTAGCTTTCTTTCCTGTACAAGAGAAATGACATATTTCCTGCTGCTGTCACAGGATGCTTATGAGGATCACATGAGATAATGTGTATAAAAGTGCTATATAAATGGAAATGCAATTCAAGGTATTATTATATTAATAGTAATGATTGTCATCTGTGATCCCAATGACTCACTTGTGGTGGGAGCCCTTGGAGCTTGTCATGGCCAATGTCACAACTCCACATTTTATCTTTCAGCTGTGATTACCATGTACAATTTCATTTGATATACTCTTCATCATATGATGCAAGAATGGGAATGGGTTTTGGGGTGAACTAATTGAAGCCTGTTGCTTCATAGATGGGGAGCTGCTACCCAACAGAGGAAGATTAGTCAAGGCCTTTAGTCAAGCTTTGAGGCTGACAGCTCTCAGCAGTGGGCTGTTTTGTTTTTAAATTACATTGTCCTATCTATTCTAAAGGTCTAGAAATTGGAAACTTTGGGTGGAACATTTATCCTTTGTCATTTGGTGGAGTTGCAGCCTGACTCATGAGGTTCTGGAGAAGGGTGTGGACTATGCCCAGGAAAGAAGCTCAGATGATGAGAATATTGGGCCATAGGATCTAAAAGAGATGGAAGAAGGAATGTAAGGGTTCCTGGAAAGAAGAGACCTAGGTTGGTTCCAGACAAAGAAGGAGGAAATGCTTTACTTCGACCTTGTTAGACTCCTGTTTTCTTTATATATTATCTCTGTCTTTTCTAGAGGCTTCATTCACATGGGGCACAGCTTAGCACCGTGGGGTTCCATACACAGAGAAGACTGATGGGAACCCAGTATTATGCTGTTCAGAATCCAGCAAAACTGGCTCGGCCTCATTTACTAAACCTTTGGTTAACACCTCTGTAGAGAGAATATCCTGATTATTCTATGGGTGCACCTATCAATTAAAAAGCCTATGGCCTATGACTTAGGCAGTAAATAGAAGGTGGAACATCCGTGAGTAGAAAGAATTCTGGAATAGAGCCAGGCACAGGAAGACTCACCTGGGAAGATGTGAGGAGATGTATGCCTGGTACCTGAGTGCAGGTAATCAGCCATGTGGCAGAATGTAGATCAAAATAAATGGGTTATCTTAAGTTATGATTCTAGTCAGACAAGAGCCTAGCTACATTGCAGAGGTATTTATACATACATTTTGAGTCTGAGTCTTATTTCTGGGAGCATGGGGCTGGGAGGATGAACCAGACTTAACTTTTATACACCTCTCCTGGCTCAGGGTCTTGCTCATATGCTAGATGAGGCATCCCTCTTCTTAAAGACACAATTTGTAACAGCTCTTTCTCCTTGGTTACTGCTTTCTTCAGTGGATTCATCATTTAGAATTTTATCCCCCAAAGTTACCAATTTTAGTAGAGACATCTGGTATACCCTTTGGCCAGCTTTCCTTAAAGTTCATATCTTATGCAACTGTGGAGGCTGACAGTGCTGGAACCAAGGATTTTACATTGGTGTTAACCTGCTCACCAAAGCCAGAGTTCTGTTGTCTTCAGCTTCCTCACAAATGCCTTCCCCAGGATCCACTCCAGGACTCCATGCTACGTCTACCTGCCATGTCTTCTGAGCCTCCTCCCATCCATCTTTCTTTTTTTTCATTTGCCAAGAATATTGCTTAGCTTGTTTCATAGAATGTCCCTGGGTCTGTCTGTTACCTTTTATTTAGTTGGTATAATTTAATTGGTATAAATTGGTATAATTTAAATTTATTTTCAGTTGGTATATAAAATAATGGATTTCACCATCACATTTTTTATTCATGTATGGCATTGTGTTTTTGCTGCAATCCAATTACTTCTTATAGTTCATATTGTGACTTGTCAAGAGTATTGGTTAGGTTTTTTGTTTTTTTTTGTTTTTGTTTTTTTTGTTTTTTTTTTGATAGAATGTCCTTCAGTTTGGGTTTGTTTTATATCTTTAAAAAAGTTTTTTACTAGTGTCCAAAAATGAGTTCCATATAACGTTTTCATACATGTCTCTCTGTGATTTGCTCCTGTCTAGTATCTTTGCAGAGTTGATGTGTATGGATTTGATCATATTTATTGGGCCTTTGGTTAATGGGAATGTCAGCACCTTCAGAGCACGGATCTTGTCTTTCTGGTTTGCTCATGTTCAGGAACATCTGTGTGCCTGGCACCCACTGTCAGTCAATATTTGCTGAGTGACTGTGGAAGCGGTGAACTTCTGATGCCGGTGGACTGTCTGCTCAAGGAAGAAGAAACAGAGGCCTGTCATTGGCAAAAGCTGTATGAACAATGAGGTCTCTGGAATCTGTTCCCTCTCCGCTTCCTGTGTGGGGACCCAAGTACTTCATTTAACTACATCCTATGTGTAGGTAAAGTGTGAGCTCACAGTGACCACTCACCCCAAACAAGCTGAGGTATGGATAGGTACCTGAGAGCCAGGCTAAGCCATGAACTTACTCCCTGGGAGCTGGCAACGTAGAGCCATGCTGAGAAGCACCTGTATCCAGTTGCTAATCCAGACCTGGGGCCTCATTTAGCCTTCCATGAAAGCCCCCAGCCTGCTTTTGAATGGCAAGAGAACATTATTAGAACATAGATTTCTGGGACCCAATGTTCGAATGCACACTTTGTGTGTGCTGGGGGCTGAGAAATTGCATTCCCAGTGACTTCCCAGTGATGCTAATGCTGTTAGTTCAGTGGCCCTGCCTAATTACAGACACATACTCTAATTGTTCAGAGAAAAAAATAGGTTAATACCAATAAGCAGGATCCATGAAATCTTCCTGGAAGAAGAGATTAAGCTTGAGTGGTGTCTTAGTTAGGATTTCATTGCTGTGAAGAGACACCATGGCCATAGCAACTCTTACAAAGGACAACATTTAATTGGGGCTGGCTTACAGTTTCAGAGGTTCAGTGCATTATCGTCAAGGCAGAAAGCATCCAAGCAGACATGGTGCTTTAGAAGGAGCTGAAAGTTCTATATCTTGCTCTGAAGGCAGCTAGAAGGAGACTGACTATCTTTGCAGGTAGCCAAGAGGAGACTCGGAAATCCCACACTCTGAATTCCAAAAGGAGACCTAGTGCTCAAAGCTCTGCCCCCACAGTGACACACTTCCTCCAACAAGGCTGTACCTACTCTAACAAGGTCACATATACCTCCTAACAGTGCCCCTCCCCATGGGCCAAGCATTCAAACATATGAGTCTATGGGGCCATTCCTATCCAAACACAAGTGTGGGGGGTACTTTAGACCTGTATGAAGTGGCTTGCTGCTGCTGTATGACCTCTGTGGTATCTTTTGCCTTCTCTTTCCTTGGTGGCATCTTCCCTCACTTGAGACCTTATCTAATCCTCTGGTTCCATGAGCCATCTGAGCCAGGAGACTATGAGTCCCCAGAAAAGGAGGCTGACTAAGACTCTGGTTAAAATTGACTTTGGCAGGGGTCAGTGAAGTCACTCTGAGTCCTGGATGTATCCTTTATTTTTCACGGCTTGCCTTACTGTGTTTATTTGCCCATGCCTGTTCCCTGCCCATTGGCTCTGACAGAAGAGGTGCTGTTGGGTTCTCTATTTCTGTTTCCATGTCTGGCACCAGCACAACAGGGCAGATGAGGTGTGTGGCCATGCTTACTTTTCTTTCTTTCTTTCTTTTTTTTTTTTTGAAAGTCTAAATTGTTTATTCTTCTTATGAAGTAAAAGAGTGAAAAATTGTTCAACACATTGGGATGCAAGCAAAACTGGTAAGTTACAGGTTTCTTTAATCCAATAAGCATGTTCAGTTTTAGATGTACTAACAGTCTAAATATGATCATGTAAACCTAGTAGGAGTTAATAGGCAACACAAATTAGCCTTCATTTTGTGAAGTAAACATTTTTAACTACAAAATTAATCTGTATGTTGAAAATGATCGGTCCACAGCGCTGATTTACAAGCTCATTACTTAAATTACCTCTTTTTGGGAAGTGTCTTATATTCTATTTTTAAGTGAGAGTTGGGCCAATTTGCATTAATGTTTTATAACAATAGGATCTATGTGATCCTATAGCTCATAGGCTCTATCACAGGATCCTACAGTCTGTTTAGAGTTCACTGCAACAAGCTGAAGAATTACTCGGGAATCTGGATAGATAATATAAATGTTTAGAAAAATATAAGTGTGGCTGAGAAAGGTAATAAATGTCTACAAATCCAGCCCGCAAAGGCTGAGGCAGGAGAATTATGAAAGGCCAGTCTAGACAGTATATTGAGAAACTTTTTGACAGAGAGAGAAAAAAAAACAAGGAGAAAGAAGAAGAGATAAAGAAAAAGAGCCACGTGCAAATTGTCTCCTGAGAAGACAAGCTGCATACTTCCCAAAGCCTGGATGACCCCAGGTACCTTGACATGTTGCAGTCACTAGGAGGGTTTCCAACCGTGTACTGTCTCATCTCTATATGTGATTATCATGGTTGAGGCCTGAGCTATTGCTCTTTCCTTTCTGTTTCAATCTGCAGCTCTTCGGCTTTGCCTGTCCCTGTGAACAAAGTCATACACGTGTCCATGCCAAGGTACTCACCCAGGGCAATCATCATTTTTGAAGATATTATTCTAAGATACTGCCGTGGTTAGAGCTCCTGGGAGTCCTGCCTTCTCTGGGTTTTGTGAGATTGAGTGCAAAGGTGAAGTCCAAGCTCTGCTCAGTGCTCCGGCGCAGACTGGAAGGCATGCTTGCTTTTCTAAAGGCCAACATTTGACTTTCACTAGTGTCCTGTATGGAAACAGATGAGTCCATTTCAGGATACAGAAGATCCATGAAGGGTGGAGAAATTCTTTACGTGAATAAATTCTTAAGTTCTGTCTGACTTAGCTTATGGCGGCGATAGTGATGCTGTTTATCTGTGAGGTGTTTAACTTCCATATTGGACAGGAAGGTTTAATTCCTCTAAGGTATAGTCACAATTACTGCTAGAAGGGAAGGCAGCATCTGGAAGCTTTAGACCCATGTTGTGCAGTCAGAAGATTCTGGGCAGGAAGATGATATAGCCTCCAAATCACAGAATGAATGGTCCCCTACTGAGACTTTCTCCTCCACTGTTTTCTATATTCTATTAACCCCTATAGATCCCACTTATGATTGGCCTTCATGGAGTCAATTTGAATGCCTATTTCACCTTAAGTTAATAACACTTAATAGCTACTTAGTAAGGACTCAAATACTTACTGTAATATTTTGTGTCAATTTCAAATCCTCCTGACTCCTTATTAAAAATGTAGGAGTCTAGATTCCAGACCCAGGGAATTAGAATCTCCAGGGGTGGTGGGACTTCTCTTTATTATTATTTTTAATTTTTAAGCATGCTCCTATAATGCAAGTCTGACCAAAGTTTGATGAGTATTAACTTAAGAGTGCTTACAGCATAATTTTTCTTTCCAATCGGACTCTTTCTTGTGTCTCCAGATAAACTGTCAACACTTTGCACAGGTAGATCTTCCTTCTTTTCAGAATAGCATATCTGTACGCACATAAGGGCAATGGGATGATCAATATTGGATGTGGTTGGCACCTAGAAAGTGTTTGTTGAAGGATACATGTGATGAAGTCTTTGGGAAGTCATTGCAGAACCAGGACTTATCAGCAAGGGCTGACCCAACAATGCCTTACATCAATTGTACTAAACAGGTACTCATTGCTGGATGCCCAGGAGCCCAGAGCTCAGGCACAGCCTGAGCAGGCACTTGCTCAGATTCCCAAACCAACAGACTCTGGCATGTTGGCTCTGTTCTCACTACTTTGATCTGTAAGCTTATGAAACAAACTTCTCCCTCTTTCCATCCGCAGCTGGTTCTAAACACACAAAGCCATAGAAGTGCATGATGCAGAACAGAGTGTGTTTGCACCGTTCAGAACATAGTAGAAGGGTTAGCTTGTATAATGACTTTTGTTTCCTCACTAAAAATTCCCAGAGAAGAATACAAATGTTTCATGTCTACCTCAAGAGTCACACCTCCTGTTTATACAAGCCTGTTCTGGGAGGCCTCAGAGGCTTCTCGCTTGCTGTCGGGTGTTATAGCACAACCTTGGCATTAAGTCTCTAATCAAGAGAGGCTGCTTGGAACTCACGTGGCAGAGGGCAGCAGTCCAGAAAACACAAGCTCAAATGGGACTTTGTTTGGAAACATCATGCAAGGTTGTTTAGAACGTGCCATGCTGTCATTTTATTGAGCAGGGGAAAGACAGAATAATAATAATAAAACAAACGGAATAAAAGCAGAGCTAGGAATCAACAGTGTAGGCTAATGTAAGGAAACCCATCTCCCTCCTTCAACTTTCCGGCCATCCAAGGGGAGGAGTGTGTGGCTGGTTAAATTCCCATGGCAGGTACATTAAAGTTTTAATCTGCTGTTTCATCAGCATGTTGTGTTTGGTAGAGCATTGCAGATACTGGATTCCCTCCTCCCCTGTGATTCCACTCCATTAATTTTAGGTTTAATTAATATAATTTATTATATTGACTTTTTTGCTTAACTTAAAAAATGAGATAGATTATTAGCTTCTTAATAAACAGCAACAGTCAACAGCTACTAGTAAGGACTCAAATCAATTTTTTTTTTTTTTTTTTGGTTTTTCGAGAAGGGTTTCTCTGTGTAGCCCGGGCTGTCCTGGAACTCACTCTGTAGACCAGGCTGGCCTCGAACTCAGAAATCCGCCTGCCTCTGCCTCCCAAGTGCTGGGACTAAAGGCGTGCCCACCACCCCCGGCCAGGACTCAGATCATTTTATTCATCATCGTATCTTATTTTGTTCATGAGATGGGACAGAAATTGTTACTTATCTGAAGTTGGACTTCTTGACCCTTCTGTGAATGGGATGGTAGGGTGTGGTCAATGCAGAATCCAGGATTTCATGTAGAGCATCAGAGGAGGCTGTCCAACATGCAGCAATAACCTGCGGCAGCACTGTTTCTAGTCCATGATCCCCAGATCCATGATGTGCCGAGAGGAACTCAGTAGAGTGACCATGTGAACCTGGGTGGGGATTGAAGGCCACACAGTCTCACTGTGATGACTGTGGAGTGTAATGATTTTCCATTAGATCCAGATGGAGAGCATTGCGTGCTGACTTCAGCTGGGTGAACACCGGACCCCTGTTACAAGGAGAAACTAGAAAATGTGTGTTAGGAAGCATGCTACTTGACTTTATTGTCACACTACATGCACACCTTCAGACTGGCTTCTGACCTTGAAAAACACGTAGTTTCTGAAGGCCATTCTGACATACGTGTTATGAGAATGGAGTTTTAGGGGGGCTTTTGGAGAGTGTCTTGCAGGAACATCACTGCCTAGTAATAATCATTCTCTTGCTTGGCACTGAGGAAAGCAAGGAAGCATGAGACTTGGCCACTGACTTACATTGTGATGGGGCATGTAATATATCTGCACAGAAGGCTGCAGCAAGAGGAGTATAGGCCCAGGTTCCTGAATGCCAAAACCACCCAATCTACCTATCCTCAAACACTACAGGAAAAGCAGTCCTGGGTGAACTGAAGCAGGGAGCCTGTAATTCTCCTTAGAGACAGCTGAGCTCAGCCTTGAAATGTGTGTGGACATAGTTTTACAAACAACGGTGAATGAGGTGGTGGAAACAGCACATGCTGGGTACTGTGCAGAGCATAGGCAAGTCAGGTTAACACACATCTTAAAAAGTTAAATAATTGTCTCATTAATTCCATGACAATTCAATCCAATGAGTTATGACTATATTCACACCTCCCCAATTCCCTTCAGATCCTCCTCCCTCTCTCATCCAATGTCACATCTTCCCACCTTTAAAAGATAATGAAAACAAAATAAAACCCCCAAAACCTAATCAGTTGATTTGCTCTGTCTTGCTGACTATTCTGGGGTGTGGGGCCTGTCTAGAATATGATTGAAATTCCAGGTCTCACTCCAATGAAGAAAGCTAACATTCCTTGTCCCAGCAGCAATCAGATGACAATGACTTTTCTGTAAGACACCATGTCACTCCCACCTGTCCTCCTCATGCTTGGACTTTTGTCTGTTTGTGTTTGTGCAGGTTTTGTGGTGAGAAAGACTCATCAGGGCTCACAGTCCCAGGCTCTTACTTGCAGGTTTGATTCCCGGCACAGTGACCTGGAGATCACTGGGTTAGATAGGTGGATGGTGAGACCCAATCTGCTTTAGACTCAGCAGCCGACACAGACTGAGCATCGCCGTGGACTGACGTCACTTTTCTGACCCTAAGTTGTTTACTTCTAGGGTTACACACAAGTCCTACTCCCTGGCTTTTTATAAGTGAACTGAGCAATTAAAGAAACCAACAAATATTTACCAAATGAGGTACTTGGTGAGTGTGATAAAGCATGGCATTGAACCAGGACACGGAGACTACTCCACTTACTCAATAGATCCAGCCTCCAGCATTGCCTGTCACCTGTGCACGAAACATATGTGTTAGAAAAGAAACTCCTATTTGACTTACATAGGGTCACGTTCCTATCAGGAAATCATGTCTCCCTGGGTGGAGACCATGGTCTCTCTGTTGAGCCAGCCCAGAGGCTGGAGTTAGAAGGAGCAGCTCCACAGCCATTGACAATTAACCATAAATGTGTCTCCATATGCTGTGCCACAGTCCAAGGATGTTATGCTGAGGGGACCTGGGATCTTTGCTTTGCTTGTCTTCGCAAGTCAAGAAGTTCACAAACCAATTTCTTTCTTCTGGGCTCTGGAGTGGTCACCACTGTACTTATATTAGAGATCTTAGAAGATGACAGCAGCCTAGGATCTCAAGGCCAAACATACGATTAATATGCTGAAAAATTATCTTTTCTTGGGACAAAATGCTCCTGGGGTTACAACCTGAACTCAGAGCCACTATCTGCCTCTGAAATAGTATTCCATGCGACATGGGACTATCCAGTGTATGACTGTCAGGACCTGGATTTCACTGGCCATGTGTGCCCCCATCCATCTTTCTGCACAACTGAGACAGTGTGTTGTGGACTTCATTTTTGGTGAACCTCAGCTGCTCATTGTGGAATCTGCTGAGGTGAGGTCAGAATGAAGATGACCAGGGAAGCTTAGTCTGCAAGCCTAGGGAACAAGAAGCAAAGGTCACAGTCAGGGAGGAGCTGGAATAATGTGAAGTCCAAGTTTTGGGTAGTCTCAAGAGAGGCCTTGCTCAGCTTGGCGGTGAGGTGCCTTTGACCATGATGGCTCTGATACTATGAGTTGTGTAGGTAGCCAACATGGAATTGGGGTACCATGGTGTTGGAAACTGAAGCAGGAAGGTTAGAAGGTCTGGGGCAACTCTATCTTGCCAAAGCCAACTTTGCCCTGAACATTGGCACTTGGGTTTGGTTGTAGGTGTTAGCGGGACTCTGTGAATTGTTTTCACGAGCATCCTAGTTAGGGGTGGTACTTGAGAGGACTGAGGAAGGATAGGACTGCTTGCTTGTCCAGCACCTTCAGAGGCCAGTGATTTTGGGCATATTAAGGCTGGGATTACTTCCTGGTTTGGATACTTTTATTTTAAGACTCAACACGGTGCTTATAGATGGTGTTATCTATTGGACAATTTCTCAGCTTATTTACATACATTCACTTTTTAATGCATCATAATAACCCCAAAAGGCAGTTATTGGTCTATCTGTTTTGCAGAGGAGGAAACTGATTTGAAGAAGTCAAGAAACATATTCAAGGTAACCTGCTAGAGATTAGGCAAACCAAGACTCAAACCCAGGCTGACTAGCTCCAGAGCCAGTTCCCTGGGCTCGGTGTCAGCAGTGACATCATTGGTGACTTTGGGCTTGGACTCTGCTTTTGCTCTGGTGGGTCCAGGGTAAAGATACATTTCCTTTGATCTTGCTGGAGAAATTTCCAGTTTTCTCAGCACTTGGAAAATAGGAGATCTGGAACTTCAGAGCTATGTCCTGAGGGCATATCTCCTGGTTTGTGGAATTTTTAAAAGGAGGTTTTATTCTGCAGCAGGCTTTCTTGTCCGGAGATCAGAGGTGAATGGCAGCTTGCCGCAGCATCAGCTTCCAGTTTTGCTTTCTCTCTCATCCTAGAACTCAGATACTGTTTGAAGTCTCTCTTGATCTATTAAGGATAGAGGTGTCTACACTTAGAGAAGAAGACAGGCCTGGACAGGCATCCTTCAGGGGTCACATCCCAAGTAGCAGTTCTCTGGTCAGCATCCTGGAACACCTTTGGACTAAGTGGAGATTATGTACAGAAGGACAAACTCCAAGAAGGCAGGCATATAAGGAAGGAGACAATGGGCCATGAAGGCCTGATTGGCCCAGGCCATGCTGTCTTTGTCCTGCCTGGGTTAGAAGTATAGATTTGGGTGTCAAATAGATTCTGCTATCTGACCTGGCATTGCCTTTTAGAAGGGATGGAATCAAGTAGGCACTTGAATGTGCTACTTGTGCTAATGGTGTCCTAGCTGGCAAGCAGGTACTGGTGTCTCATTGCTTGGGTTAACTCCAACAGCACTGCTGATGAGCCCAGACCCAGAACCCCTTGAATAAAGGGAAGGCCAGCTCTCTGTGACAAAGGATCTTATTATAATACCATAGAGTTTTACAGTTAGCCTTTCTCCCATTCTTCCCCAGAGGGAACTATGGCCTTTTACTGTATATTGGGGGAGTCTAGTGGATCACTAGTTTCAGGAGACTCCAAAAGCACTGTAGCCCTCCAGTTAAAGTAGAGACATGTGGAGGTCAGGTGATCAATAGAGTTTTGGCTAAAGTCTGACTCACAGTTGTTCTAGTGGGTTCCCAGACTCAGCCTGTGCTTATTTCCCCAGTTCCCAAATGTAGAATTGGGGTAGATATACTTAGAAGGAGGAAGAATCCTGTGTGTAACCCAAATTGCTTTACTTTCAGTGGAGTTGAATGCCTAGTTTGGCGGGTAAGAGCAGAGTCCAAACAGGGGCCACTTGATCAAGATTCATTAAGAACTATGGTGGTAGCCAAAGGATACTGAATCAAGCATGGGACCTGTATGGTTTTGGGACATGTATGGTGACAAGGGTTGTACCTTAAGTCTCAGGAAAGCCACAGTAATAACCCAGCTGGAGGGACAGATCTAAGCTTTGTCCTGTGCTGTTGGTTGTTTGGGATTTGGGACTTTGCCTTCTTTTGCCAAGGACAGATGCCTTGTCTGAGGGAGCAAGGGGCTTCTCACCATGCCCAGTGGGTACTGCTCAGAGACATCTGCCTTCCTGGGCTCTGAAAGGTAGCTTAGGATAGGCCGAACCTGTGCTGCATTTACTAATTTATAAATCTGGAGAAGAGCTGGTGGAGAAAAAGCCAGCTAACCAACATATATGGCATTTTACACTTTACACTATTTGTGCTCAAGTTTTTCCTGTGAAAAGTTGATCCAGGTGTTGTGGAGAGAAGGAAAATGATTTGTGATGATTTACTTTGCAAACATGAAGGGCTGTTATCCAAATGCAAGCTTGGCACACACATTCATTTTTAATTTACCACTCATACATAAGAGGCGGTGGCTTATGATTTTGACAAAAATGGTTCTGGGATACCTGTTCTCACTCCCTTAGTAGGAGGTGAAAACCACTGCACAGGAGGTATCTCTAGGCTTTGTTTCCTTTGCTGGGATCTTTCCCTTTACGTAAACCATTGTAGAATCCTCCAGGGAGTGTGGGGTGAGGCTTGCAGAGGTAGACTGACTGCTTCTCTCTCTCTCTCTCTGTGGCCCATGAGCTAAGAATGGTTTACATATCTTGAAATGGTTGGGAGAAGCCAAAAGAAGAAATACTATTTTTTGATACAAGAACATGAGAAATTACAATTTCTGTGTCTATAAATAAAGATTTATTGGAACGCAGCCACACATATTCAATTTTATATCTTTATGGCTGCTTTTGCATCACAGTGGCAGAGTTGGGTAATCAGAAGACATCATTATGGAAAAGTTTGCTGACACCTCGGCTGTGGGATAACATTGTGGCTCCTTGGCCTGGCTTCTGAGGCCTCTGTCCCTGGCACTGGCCTCTCTCTTCAGTCCTACCTGGCTGCTGTAACTCTGCAGGTTCTCCGAAGCTGCTAGAAACTATAAAGTTCCTGGGCTAGCCTGCCTTCTTCTCTGTTTTTATTCAACCTTGTCCTGCTTTGGCCAAACACCCAGTGAGTCATTCCTGAAGAAGTCTCCTCCTTCCCTCTCTTTGATTTAGGTTCTCATTCTGGATGAGAAAAAATAGGGAGAGCCCCTAGAGACTCTGAAATCTTGATACTTGGTTCAGAGGCAGAAGGCCTGGAGACTGAGATGGCTCATGTAGTCAACAGTCTGGAACCTGTCAGGTGTTATAGGGATGAAGCTCACCCCTGGTGTCTGTGCCTAGTTCACATTTCGGGGGGGGGGGAGAGGGAGTGTGCACCAGTGTTAGCTTCAGGCCAGCACACAGGAAGTGGTGGAGGAGTGCCATCTAGATGTCCACACCAATGAGGTGACCAATGAGGTGACCAATGAGGTGACCCCTGAGCCCCAGTGAACCAGAGCTCTGGGTTGGCCACAACCCTGAGAGAGAGGGGTGGGGGAGTGGTGGGCAAGGTGTGGCACCTGTCTGCTTCTGCTCTCGTTTTTGTGGAGATGGCTGGAGGCCGGCCCATCTTTATGGCTGGAGCCCATGGTGCCAGTGACCTAAGTCCTCTAGTCTGTCCTTGCTCATTTCCTCAGTCCTTCTCTGAATCCTCCTGATCTTTCATCCCCATCCACAGGATTTGCCCTCAGTCCATATGCTTATTTTTTTGTTTTTAACTTTTAAATTGTTTTTATCTTTAAAAATTATTATTCTTTCACAGTTCAATGTATATATATGATCACACACACACACACACAGAGCCATTTTCACCTCTCTGATCACCCCCTCTCATCCCTTTTTCTCTTCCACTGAAATTCTCCTCCAACAAGCCTCATCTCCTTTAATATCTTTCTATGTGATCCACTGCATTTACTAACAATTCTGGTTGTTCTCATGATCAAGTGTGGGGGTTATTTACTATAGCTCAGGTAACTTATCATCGACAACCCCACTAAAGGTAACACTTCCTTTCCCCAGCAACTGCTCATAGGCTCTAAGGGAGGGATGGGTCCCCGAAATCCCTCCCCTGTGCATGATGGGATTTTGATCAATCCCAATCTTCTGCAGCTTATCACAGTTGCGGTGAGTTCCTGACTCCAACAGCCGTGTCACATCCAGAAGACACTTTTCCTGAACTACCTATCCCGGCTCTTACATTTTCTTCTTCCTGCTCTTCCTCATTGTTCCCTGGGCTTCAGTGTGGAATGTTGATATAAACGTCTGGTTAGGGTCCAGAACTCAATAGTCACTGGGCCTTAGTACATTGACCAATTGTAGCCTCTGAAAGACGGCTACTCACTATGAATAGAACCTGTGCTAGTGAAGACTGAGAGCAGCGTTGTTCATCTCTATGGAGATGAACACAGGGAGTCAGAGAACTCTGATAGCGTGTCCATTAAGGACATTCCCAGCCATAGGGTTTGACAAGCTTTTACAGTATCAGGTGTAAGCTCCCTCCTGTTGAATAAGCCTTAAGTCCGAACAGAAAATTGTTGGTTGCCTCTGTTGATGATAGTTATGCCACTGTTGTAACACCGGGCATATCTTACCAAGTAGGTAATTTTGAAGCATAGGAGGTAGAACCAAGCTGATTAGGATCATTGATAACTTTTCTCCCTTTGCAGTGTGCATAATCCCTCCTTCTTAGCACCATGAAAGCGGTCCAGCAGGGAGGAAGCTTTCAGTTTACTTCCAGTTTGGTTTTCCCTGTGTATGGTTTATTCAGTGGCATCTCATTACCATCTCATTCTTTCCTGGAGGCTTCTCTAAAGACCACGGTATATCTGTGCTATGGGTGTTCAGTTGTACCATCTCAAGCTGCTGACCTCTCTAACCCACTCACTTAATGTAGCTCTAGTCCTGGGGGAGGCTTGCTGCTAACTGATCATGCTGTAGGTAGCTCAAGTGCACCCCACCCCCTTTGCAGTGAGCATTTACCAAGAGACCCACCTACCAAGGATTTACCACTGGCCTGCACAGTTTATGTGCATTATGTAAATATGATTTAGAATATCTGAAATGTTAAGAATAATGAAACTTGGTTGTTAACTATCATATGGAGTGGCATAAGGACAACTCAAGATACACACTTCCAAGGAGTTTGTCATCTTATACCGAAACCTGGTTCTTAAGATCAATGAGCTGGCTCGGTGGATGAAGGCATTTAACACTACATCTGATGACCTGAGATTGATTCCCAGAACCCACACTGTAGAGAGAACCAACTTTCCCAAGGTATATTCTGATCTTCCCTTGAATGCTATGCATGGCACATGTACTCCCCCCCAA
Source organism: Mastomys natalensis (assembly GCA_021653895.1). NCBI lineage: Eukaryota > Metazoa > Chordata > Mammalia > Rodentia > Muridae > Mastomys > Mastomys natalensis. The sequence continues at coordinate 1,426,159 of JAJTUV010000261.1, read as the reverse complement.
CCCCCCCAATAAGTAATACATTAAAAATGCTCAGTTTTGGGAAGGAGATAGAGTTTAGTTCCTCCTAGTTCCCCTCAGTCCTGATTAACGCAGGGCCATGTGGCATCTTAGTGTGAGTTCTTTAAGTTGGAATGTAGTTTCTATTCCGCTGCAGAATGTGTGGCAGCTCACATCAGATCTCTAAGTCTAGTTCTTCCTGGTGAAGTACCACAGTGCTGAGCATTACAGGAGGTCCCAGTGCGACCCACAGAATCCCACATATAGTGAATGCACAGCATTATTCTTGCCCCTCTTCTTGCGTGACATTGACAAGTGCAGCATCTAACCTGCAGATTGGGCCAGTACCTCAGGAGGAAGAGAGCTGGTAGTCCCCAGAAACTGAACATAAGAGTATGTATCTTTCTCCTTTAGCATATGTCATTCCGGCTGTTCATCTCATTCCCCACTGGGGCCCATGGTGCCCTCTCTTGCACTGCTGAGTGCTCTCTGTGTCTGTGTTGGGCCCAGCTGGGGCTCTGAGCAGCATGGAGTGTAAATAGCACTTAGGAAGTATGTTCCTATACTGTCATGACACAGAAAGAAGGAAAGGGATGGAGGGCTTGGTTTGCTTTGTGTGGAGGAAGAGAGACTTAGAGATAAACACTTGGGTGGCTTTTCTGAGTGACAGACATATTTATTCTCCTGTGTTTCTAAGAAGGTCATGGGCATGCAATCATGGATGTCTGGATAAGACCTGCTTGCAGTAACAGGCTGTGAGAAGCATGTGGACCTGGGAGCCAGACACTCTTGTCCAGAGCCTTGCTACTCACAGTACAGTTAGATCATCAGTAGGGGTTCCACTCAGAACTTCTGGAACCCAGTCAGAATGTTTGCCACACCCCCAAGCACGAACATGGAAGACCGAGGCCAGTGCTTCTCCAGCCAGGACACTTTCTCCCCAGTCAAAGGAGTCAAGGCAGTCCATGGGCCCCGGGTGCTGATTCTCAATGTTCTAGTTCTTTCCCCAGGTCAGCAGCAGCAGCTTTGTTTGGGAGCTTGTTAGAAATGAAACTCTAAAGCCTTACCCAGTGCCAAGAGCTGGCCCTCTGGTGTAGGCACAGGACTCACAGTCAAGGGGGAGAGCTCTTCTGCCCAGCCCTGCTGTGTATTAGGATCACAGCAGGGTCAATGAGGCAAATGGCTGGATGGAATTCAAGAGTATCTGGGTGGGTAAGGAACACTAGGAGTCGAAAGAGCTTTCCCATGGCTCCAATGTGCATCCAGGGCTGAACATCAACTGTCAGTTGGGTTGACGAATTCCTATCTGTCTTCCAGTGACATGCTGGTGCCTTGGGAAGCATGATCTTTGAGCTCACTGAGACCTGAAAAAGGCACAGAGGGACCAGTTTCCTTCTGTATCCAAAGAGACTGCTGTGAATCCTGCTTGAGGGAGACCAGATTAGATAAGCACTGTGGCCTCAAGGGAGACACACAATGATGTAGCTTGGTGATTCAGGGATTTCAAGACCACAGTGCTTGATGTAACTAGAAACCCTGCTTGAGGAAGGAAAATACCAGCACCTAGGGATCTCTGCTTGTGCTTCTGCTTTCTTTTACCCTACCTACCCTTTACCACCAATGGGCAATTCTAGGGCTCACTTGCCGAGTTTAGACACTTGCCCCGTGCCATCTCATGTTCCCTTGAATTAGGATGATGGAGCTGTTGGGGGGAATTGGCCCCCTCACTCTGAGTACTGGGGATGGTGGCAAAGAATGAGGTTTAGAAAAATATTTACCCCAAAGTAATCCCTTTGCCATTGCCACTGCCCGTTTCCCAGGAGGCTGGGCAACAAACACGGAGTCTGGTCATCATTTATCGAGTGGATAAGCTGAGCCTTGCAAAGATCAGGGCAAGGGGTAAGGCATTCTGGTGTGGTCTCCATCTCAGCTTCTATAGCAGGCGGATGCTGGGGTCTCCTGAGAGAAGCTATGAAGTGTAACAACCAGGAGGCAAGCTGCATACTCGACACCAAAGCCACCTGAAACACCAGAGACAGAAAGACTTCATAATCTTAAGTCAGGCATGGAGCTACATGCCTGTGACTCCAGTACTCAGGAGGCAGAGGCAGAGGCAGGTAACTGTGAATAGCAAAGCCCAGGCCTGTCTGGGCTGTATGGAATGACCTTTACTCAAAACGAAAACAAAACTAAAATCTTTATGAGAAAGAAATCTCCTCTTAGAATCTAAAGTGTCCAGCAGGATTCTAAGAACGGACTCACATGATTCTCAGCCACCACTGTGGGAGCCAGGGCTCATGATCTCCCCTATTCTACATGAACAGTGCAGGCCTATGGGAGTTCATCTCTACATCTTACTACTGGGAAAGCTGAGGCCCAGAGATCTGCTGCATGAGCCTCACAGGGGCAGGAAAGAAATGAGAAGTCAGGGCTCAGTGTCAAGAACACAGGCTGGGAAACAAAGAGTTTGCTGATATCTTCTGATTCTGTTTTGGGTCTGGGATGGCTCTATGGCACAGGGCTTAGGCTATAGAATATCCACCAAACAAATCAACTCATCGGATATTTGTGCTGAAATAATCAGGAAGACATTACTTGGCATAGTAAATCTGAGAGTTTTTAGAGTGTATCAATATAGGAAAGCATGTACCTCCATATAACTGTGTACATTTACATATACATACATGCATGTGTAAACATGTACTGTGTAAGTATATACTGTGCTGCCGCTTATATATACACACATTGCTCTCATGGAAACAGCTCATGAAACAACAGCTAATCCTCACATGGTATGCAGCTTGACATAGCTTTTAAAGATTACTGGATTATAAGGATAAACACCAATAGCCAGACAAGGAGTATAGCCTGAGTCTAGGACCTGAACATGACAATTCCTCTTACTGTGGAGATGGGATATGGAAATACTCCATACCTTCCTATCCTACTCTACTTCATCCCATCTCCCTCCATCCCATTCTGTATCATCATCACATCATTCCATTCTAGCCTATAATCTTAGAACATGTTGCTTGCAATACATTTAGTAAACTTTGATTGCCCATGTGGCCAAGGCCTGCCTTTTGCAAACTTGCAGAATGGTCTGGCTCTCTACAGTTTTTAGAAGCCAACATTTGGTCTTACAAGCTATATCTCTTAGTTTCAAATCTTGGATAGAATGAAGCTGTCCTGATTACCATCCCTACCCCCATCGCACCCCCATGCATGCACGTGCGCACGCGCACGCGCACACACACACACACACACACACACACAGACACACACACAGACACAGACACATACACACACCCTTACCTGAGACTGCTCAGAGTGTCCCTGGGCTATTTTCTGCCTTTTCTGTGGTTCCCTGTTCACACGTTCCCTCCCCCTTGTCATAAATACCTTGTATACTATGGTCGCTGGACCTGGCTGTCCTCCCTCTGACTGCTGCGTGGTCCAGGCTTCTTTCTCCTATTGGTCACTATTCATGTTTTCCCTTCTAAGAACATGAACATGGCTTTTGAGACCATAATTCTCCCAGAAGTTTTGTTCTGCAAGACACAAGTATGATATGAGGTATTTTGAGTGATAAAATATTTGGGGGGTGGGATTCATGCCACCCTGTTCTCAACTCGAAAATCCCCACAAACCTTGAATGTGAGCATTTTTACTTAGTGCCCTGGCTGTTTATGATCTTCATGGATCAGCTTAGTCTCCTATACCTTCATGGAAATGTCACTGTTTGATCATGGTACAGCCCAAATCTCCAAGGATTCACTTGTGTCCTCAAATCAGAAAGAATGGAAGTTCTAAAGCATGTATAATCTGGGATGTTTCCGGGGGGCGGGAGACTTTTGTCCAGTTGAGTGCATTGCTGATGATCAATGCATGTACTGTGAAATAGTAGATAGCAGAAAGTACAGGGACCGGTTTTTAGAAAGTTGACTCTGACGGCTTTTGTAAGCACAGTTTGAGTGACGGGTATGAAACTCTTTGGAAAGTCACGATTGTTACCTGCCTATGTGGGCTGATCCCCTTTAAAAAATCTCAATTATAAACTCTGATCACAAAGCCATTGCAGACTTTCTCAGAGGCCTACTGTGTGCTATAGGAGAAAAGAGTTGCTTTGCTACCGCTGAAGAATAACTGAAGTACACAGTAGGGGAGAAGGGTGTCTTCAGACTGTAGACTCTCTACCTCCCTTGGTTTGTTGTTATACATTGTGGGTTTTCCTTTCTTTATATTTCCATCCGTCTTAATTGGGTCTGCTGACTACACACTTGTCTGCTCATTAATTGTATGCACCATTAATCTGTGGGTCCTCAAACAGAATCCCATGCTGTTGGGTCTTTCTTCCCCTGTCAGGGCTTTCGATTTTGGAAGTTTCAAAGGCTTCTGTCTGAGAACACAGGGATCCTGAGACTAAAGAAAGGTGAATTTGCTCCAAGTTAGGAAAGAGGCTCTGATCTAAATGTCTAGAAGAAATCAGATTGAGGGCATGGCGGGCTTTAGGTCAGGCCTTAGCTCACCCACAGAACCAGACCCTAGCTCTGGCTGGTGGAGGAGGGACTGGAAATGACATTCTTTGGGAGTAGAGGCTGTGTCGCAGGAAACAGGTGGTCTCTTTTTAAAAAAAAAATGAGGAGGAGTCATTATTCTAATTTTTAAAAATCCATGGAGGTTTGAAGGAAAAGAAATAGAACATCAAGATGTGAAAAACCTATTAGCACATCAAAATTATTCCCTTCAGCAAGTGGTATGTCGGTTTGCCACTTAGTTTTATCATAAACATTAAAATAGAACTTCCATCGGAATGACCAGATCCCCCACAAGTTTTGTGCTTCTACACTTAAATGTGAAATGTTTTGAGTGAGGAAAAATATTTATCAGGGTTCATGCCACCTTGTTCCAAGTTCTGAAATCTCCCCAAACTTTGAATGTGAGTATGCCGTTTCTGACCTTTATGTGGCGAGTTCTACCTTCGTGGACATTTTACTGGGCTATCATGGTGCCTTTTACCCTCCTTCAGTCACCTGATGAACATCCTAAAATAAAAAAGAATTGAGATTCTAAGGCATGAATGACCTATCGAGGGACAGTTCAAAGCCTTTCTTTCTTTTTGTTTTTTTTTAAAGTTAAATGTATCATAGGGATTGGAAAGAAAACAGAGTTTGGTTCCAAGAAGGCCTGGTCCACATCTGAGAGTTTCCCTTCCAGGCTCAGCAACTTTACGTTATAATGTAATTTTGGGTTCTCAGTTTTTTTCTTGCATACCTGAACTCCATAATTATTAATTTCCCTTCCTGTTTACATCCTTGATTTTAGAGTCTGAATGTTCCCACCTAACTCTTTCTCTCCGGGGAAGAACACTATAATTTTTGTTGTTGTTGTTGTTTTTCAAGACAGAGTTTCTCTGTGTAACAGCTCCGACAGTCCCGGACCTCACTCTGTAAACCAGGCTTGGCCTCACACTCAAGAGATTTCCCTGCCTCTTCTGCCTAAGTGCTGGGATTAAAGGTAGGCACCACCACACTGGGTCAAACCTTATTATTCTTTATGTAACTGAATTCACTCCTCAGACCAATGAAGGGAATATTTACATGATTGCTACTAGTACCCCCTCCTCCACCCCAGGAGTTCAAGAGTCACTCATATTTATCTTGAAGCCAGTGGAAGAGTCTGGTTACAGGAGAGCAGGTTGTCAGCCAGAGAGCCAGCCTTGGGTGGCCAGGCTTTGGCCACTTTTCCCATTCCGGGGAGGTGATGGATGGTGGAGTTGTGATTTTTAAGAGGGACCTGAATGTGGTTAACATGGTGACAGATACGGATCTTAACTGGGCACAGCTTGCAAATTCCAATTAATCTGATCCCAACCCTTGGGAAATCTGTTCTGCATTGAGCTTGAACTCTGGTCTAGGGCTCAGGGCCCAGTCTGTTACAGTGCCCTGCAAGCACTCCGAGCTTGTCCCCTCAGTCAGGTGTTCTGGAGGACAAGTTCTGCCAGGGCTGTGTCCCCAGTACAGTGCCTTAATCAGGGAGAGGAAGGAGGAAGAGAACACAATGGCTTCCTGTGTGCCCTTCAGCTCTCTTCTTCCTTTGCCCTCTTTGATTTCCTCTTTCCCTATTCTCTCTGTAGTGGAGAAATGTAAGACTATTTTTTTTTTTTTCATATCATAACCGAGTCCAGTAAGAAACCAGGGAGTGAGTCTCCTCTGTCCAGGCCTGGGTCCTGGGCAAGACATGGCACATGGAAAAAAACTTCAAAAGCAACCAAATGCATTGTCTCCGACAATTGGAATACCCTTTGACACTTTCCCGTTGTGAGTCTGAGTTGTGATAACGGAGTTCTAACCAGGAAAGAAAGAACTTAACCTGGGCAGTGCCAGCTTCCTCTTACCCCAGGGACAGGGGCCTCTGCCTTCAGGGAACCTTATGCTAAGCACAGCCTTGGAAGTCAGCATGGTTAGGCCTGCAGATGACGTCACTGGTTTTCCGTGGGACAGCTGCAGTCAGCATCAGGACACTCCAGGCATGCCAGTGGTAACTGGAAACCCTATTTTCAAATGCTTCCATGGCATTTGCGCATGGTGAGAAGTGCTTCTCTTAGGACACAAAGACTGCCCATAGCAGGGTCCTAGGGAGATCAAGACCATCTGAAGACTAGGGCTGGGGCTCTGCGAGGGTGGGAGGAGGACGTTTCCCAGAGCACTACCGTTCTGTCAGTGGGATTCCACTTGAATAGTCTACAGTGAGCCCAAGGGATACATTACTACCAAGGCCTCTTTTTGCAGTTTCACTTACAAATACTGTTTTTATATCAATCTATGGCTACTGCCTATCTTCTCTGTGTATCAGGGCAGCAGAAGAGGCGTACAGGTGGAGAAATATAAGGAGGAGGTTTTGTTGTTATTGTTCAAAATTGTATTCTGTGAGTATAAATGTTTTGCCTGAACACATATACATGCAGTGCTTATGAAAGGCAGAAGAGGCTTTTGGATCCCCTGGAACTGGAGTCACAGGTAGCTGTGAGCCAACATGTGGGTGATAACAACTGGACCCAGGTCCTCTGGAAAAGCAGCCAATGTTAGTGCTCTTAACTGCTGAGCCATCTTTCCAACCCTGTGCAAAGGAAAGTTTTAGTGATCCATAGCCCTGCACATGTTTGAGGGTTTGCAAAGCAAAAGAGATGTTCGATATCAGCTAGTTCATGTGTCTTTGAGATGGAGAGCATGGTAATCTGGGAATCCAGCAGAGTGAATGGGGCTGGGAGGCTCACATCAACACCCTATGGGGACAGCCAATGCTAGCTTGGAAACAGTGTCAGCTTCAGTTGAAGATCCAGCTCCTGCTCTAGCCACGGGCTACTAACCACCATTCCCTCAGCAGACTCTAGGTATCTTACCATGTGGACTCCTTTGCTTCTCATGCCTACTTTCTTGGGTGGGAGCTGTCTGTAACATTGGGGGAAGTGACTCACAGGATTTCAGTTGCCCAAGGTCACCCGGCTGGTTGGCACAAGGCCTGTTTTGGAACCAAGATGATCCACTGTGGCCCCGCCAGGATCTATTTCTGTGTGTATGTGTGTTACAGGCGATGAAACCCAGGGCTTTGCATATACTAGGCCAGGCCTGTACCACTGATTTAGCTCTTGCTCTGGTACTAAGGTCTACTGAGTAACAGTGTCTGAATTACAGTTGAATCCCCCAGCCTTTCGGCTTCTTGCTCCACTTTCTTTTGCTCACTTGTGCATTAGCATATTGCTTCATAGAGCTGTTGAAAACAGGCACTTGGGGTAAATGGTTTTCCAAGTGGAAACTACCTCCCCCCAACATCCCATCCTTTAAATGGAGGCTGATTGTCAGATTGTCTGAAAACACAACTGTCTAGCTTAAACTAAGGACTCAAAGGTGATCACTTGCATGAGCCTGCACTTGGCATGGGGTGAAGGGACATTCAAGGATCAATCTAGGGACAGTCCCAGAGGTGGCCTTTGATGATTTTGCTGTAGGGCTGTGGTACCTCTCACAGCCTGGCTTCTATGCTTCCTTCTCTAGGCTTCCCTGCCTGCTGCTTTCAGACTCCACCTCCCTAGGGGGCCGATAATCTGATGCTCCTGAACCTCTTCACTGCTTCCTATGTTCAGAAGCCTGAGCCCCTCTGGCCTCTGCCCTCTGCCCTGGGGCTCGCCCACAGCATGCCCTATAGGCACTTTCTAAACTCACATGTGTTTTCTGGGGTTCCTCTCCCCCTGTAAGCTACTTGGGTTCCTTGTTGTCTCCAGACTCAATTTCTTTTTCTTTCAGTTTACTTACCACTCGTCTGTTATGAGGCAGTGTGATTCATGAGGGATCCAGGGAAAACCAGGATGCATAAAGACAGACAGTCTCTTGTTTCAGGTCATGCCTGAAAGTACTGTGGTCAGTGCGATCAGAGTCACAGCCATGTATAAGGCCTTCCTCTTACAGGAAGCCTTTCCTGATTGCTTATTGCTTCGCAAATGCCCTTGCTTCAAACCCGGTGAATCTTATTCCATTTTCTTTTAGTTCCTTGTGTTTTGCCTGATGTAAGCCACATTCTTTATCCACAGTATCTTTTGGATTTTAGCTGGAAGGGACAAAGTACACCCCATAGCTCTGTCCTGTGTGCTGAATAATCCAAGTGAATTCATATTGAATTCTGATTACGAAGCTTCTTCAGATCCCTAATTCGTCTTGTTTATTATCACAGTTTATATATATTTGGGTGTGTATGTGGGGAGAGGGGATAGATGGGGCATTAAACTCACTGCCAAGTTTAGAAGAAGCCATTGGATCCTCTGGAACTGGAATTTCAGTGGACATGAGCTGCCCAGTCTGAGTGCTGGGAACTGAACTTTGGTCTCTGCAAGAGCAACACAGACTCTTAGCTACCGAGACTCGTCTTCAGACCCATTTCCATCGTAACCCTGTGGGCATGTGAGACCTGTGCAGTGAGCCTGGCTTTCACAGGCGCACAGTTTTCAAGTGGCATGGTCTTGGGTGAGTCTGCTGGACAGCTCAGTGGAAGGATGGGTAATGGATTATCACTGTAGAAACTTTCCCTGGGCGGGCTCCTTGAAGGGATGTGGAGGGGGCGGGGTCTCGTGGCCGCAATGCAGGTAGTTCATTGAGGACCACCTCAAATGGGCGTGGGTCTGTTTGGGTCAAGGGTGATTCGCACCCATACTTTTTTTTTTTCTTTTGTCTGCCTATTGCTGGCCTTCCCTTCCTCCATGAGTCTAGGACAGCTGATTGGGGTAAGGGTGGAGGGAATTACAGCATTGGGGTCGGTCTAGAACTGGAAAGGCTAGAGGGATAGAGACAAATAACAGTGGGAAGACCCATAAGGCCTACCTTTTGGTGCCATTTTGGTGGGGTTTTTAGGAGGATGGAAGTCAATCAAAGACAAGAATTCCTTGTCATCCATGCAGGAGAAAAGCTCCAGGTCCAAGCATTCCTGCTAACACTATCAGAACCCTCAGCAGATCTTTGAAGTATTTAGTGGACTTGGGGACCATGTGCAGACACAGTGGAATCCCAGCTTTCTCTCAGCCTGGCTACTGATTTCAGGCTTTGCAATGAAAGCAAAGGAGCCACCCTGTGCACACTAGCTGCTTAGAAGGTTTGGGTCCTTTGAAGCTCAGCTGTTTGAGCTACCTATGTGTTTAAAAAGTCTTACCCTGATTTAACAAGAACAAAGCCTGTTTCTTCAGCCTGGGCATGAATCAAAAATAGTTGATTTTTTTTTTTTTTTGGCTTCAGTTTAAAAATAAAAAAGTCACCTTTGGGTTGAGATCGAGAATGGAAAATTTCAGGGCATAAGAGTAAATTTTTTTTTCTGCGTCTGTTCTGGGCAAGGGAAGATGAAGTACTTTCATGAAAAGTTGTGTGTATATATCTACCGTGTATCTCACCTCTTTATTGCCCTGTGGTGTCCCCCTGTCAAGTTGTCTTTAATAAGAGATTCCTCCATCCATCTAGCACACTGGAGTGTTCAGAGTATGGGGGACATGTGTAAAATTGGATATAAGCGACTAATTGGAAGGCAAAGGAGGAGATGATTAAAATTACGCTGTAGCTTCCACCAAGGTGGCTTTGTCATATAAAGTGCATTTTAGCACCCCAAATGAGCAATGACTCAGGCTCCCAATTAGTTGATGACAAACCTCTAGAGAGAATGAAGGGCCTAGGGGACTCTATTGACAAATGGGATTAAAAATGGAGACCCCTTAGGAGTTCTACTTTAAAAAAAAAAAAATTCTGAACCCCACTCCAGCTGAAGTGATAGATCAGTGTCATGCCTGCTTCACAAGCTCAAGGACACAAGTTCAATTCCCAGAACTTATATTGAAAATTAAAAAAAGCTGAATGTGTTCATGTGTTTGGTAGTGTTTGTAATCTCAGCAGTGGGGCCTGGGGGATGGAGACAGACAGGTCTCTGGGGCTCAGTGGACAGCAGGAGTAGCCTCCTCCCCACTGGGTAAACTGCAAGGTCAGTGGAGCAGGGAGGGAGGCAGCTTGAACCTTAAGCACAATGCCTGAGATTTCCCACTGGCCTTCACGTGCATGTGTATATAAATAGACATCCCCTCTCACGCACGTTCATGCACCAGCTCTGCTAGTATGGACGGGCCCTGACAGCGCCAGTGAGCTTCGTGGAGCAGGATGGCTAGAACCTTGTTTGTTTGCGGTCCTCTGGCTTCACAGCCCACTGTTGCCAAGGTGTGAAGAGACAGTTTTTTGTGTCAGTTTTACTGTTTCTGACAACTGTTCCCGAGGAAATATACATTTGTGCAACAGACCGCCTCCGATGTCAGTTCTAAATTTAGAAGCCACCTCCGACAGGTGCTAAAATCAGTCATACAGAATTCAGGGCGGTGCTCAGAAATACTGAATACCCATGAGGCTACCATGGTCCCTGGTAGAACTTTTGCTTCTTAGGCCTCCTAGGTTGACAGAGTGTGATGTATTTTCTGTGGGCCAGGCCCCAGACATGTATGTACAGTGATATGTCTTCATGGAAGTAACTCTGCATAGCTGGAGGATGCCATGACTGGTATGATTCCACAGCTTCCATCTGGGTACCTGGACTTTCATCTCTACTCTGTAAAATACCATCAGTGTGTCTGGAGCATCCTTACCCATAGAATGAGAGCATTGAATCTTTTTAAAAAAATAATTTATTTTTGTTTCATGTGCATCGGTGTTCTGCCTGCATGTGTGTCTGTGTGAAGGTGTTGGATCCCCTGGAACTAGAACTACAGACAGTTTTGCACTGCCACATGGGTCCTAGGGATTGAACCCGAGTCTTCTGGAAAAGCAGCCAGTGCTCTTGACTGATGAGCCATCTGTCCTGTTGAATCTTATTCACTCCAGGGTCATTTCCTGAACCTGAGCACTATGATTAATATATAACAGTCAGGTCGGGAGGAAGAACTCCAGTTTACTGTTCTCTGGGTTCATAGCGGTCATAACTGATAACATTAAAAAACTCTTGGTTCCCTTAAGTGGACATTGCCCTGGATTTTGCCCAGGTTTTGCCCTGGATGCCTCTGGACCTGCCTGTGAGACAGCACAGCAGGGAGCCTGGACCCATGGGCCTACTCTTGATGAGTGTGTCTGCCTCACTTTTTTAATTTTACTAACTACTTTAGAGGCGGTTTTGAGACAGGGTCTTGCTATACATCTCTGCCAGGCCTTGAACTTATAGCGGTGTCAGCTTCTTGAGTGAAGGTCCATTATTATTATTATTATTTTGGACAAGATCTCATGTATGTAGGCTGGCTCAGCACTTTGTAGATGAGGATGAGGTCTTTGAACTCATCCCCCTAAGATGTGCACCACTACACACTTAATTGTTTAATTGTGTGGACCATCCTAGTGTATAGGTATAGCCTCCTAGTGGACTCTATACAAATGAATGGCTTTTCTGTGTGTGTTTTTGCACCTGTAAATGAAGCTTATCATAAGCTGTGTGTGGGGATAAGGGGACAGTCTAAGTCTGGGTTCAGATTTTGGTCTTTGTCACTTATTAGCAGTGTGACCTTGGGCAAACCATGAAGCCTTGGTCAGCTAGACTCTTTCCTTGTGTGTGAGGGGGTAGGTAACAATACTTTATATGAACTAGTGATGAGACCCCGTAATCTATGTAAAGTATTTACAATATAGAAAGTGCTATCCCTGTGATAGTTTTTCTGTGTGTTGTCAAAAAGAATGAGCCTCTCTGGGCTTTGTTACAGATGGCCTGTGTATGTTTCATATGTTACATTGTTACATATGGCTCTCCTGTACTTCAAATCCTCTATGCATCTCTTATATGGCAAGCAAGGTAAGTGTTGCATAAGTAGTTGTGATATTGTATTATTTGGGGAATAAGGACCTGGAAAAGAAGTCTGAATGTGTTCAGCACAGGCACAATTTTGTTTCAACTATTTCCAATCCTCAGTTGGCTGAGTCCACCGGTGGAGAATTATAGATAACAAAGTCGGCTTATATACATCAAGTGAGATAACTTCATTCTGCATCCGACAAGAAATGCATGTAAAACCCCTAGAATAATTCTTGACAATCCGTTCTCAGTGAACAGTAGCAGCTCTTATCTAAGTAGCTTCTATTGGGAAAATACAGCCAAATTTTTGTATCATTTCATTTTAGTTTGTGTCTCATCCAGGATCTATACTAGCGCTGACTAGAACAAAACAATACAACCACCACCAACACCACCACCACCAGGCTTGGCCATATTGTCAGGAGAAAATTTTACCTGTTCAGATTCTCCTCGTACAAATGCGCCCTCCTTTTTCCAGAGGGCACACAGGGCTTCCTTGGGGATGTGAAGCCTGGGTACAGAGTATAGGGCTTTGGGGAGGAACTCCAGTGCCCTTGGGCCTGTGGCCTCAATGCTTTGTATAGGACTGTTCAGGTTTGGAAGAGGAGCTGCTTGGGAGGAACCAAGGTCTGGCTGTGGGGATTTAAGGCCTTGGACTGGTTACCTTTCCTTTGGGCATCCTGGCCAGGGCTGATGAGCCAATTGCTCACGTCTTCTCTGCTGGGGACAGTCTCAGTGGCTCTAGAGACCACTTGAACACAACTCTTGGGTGCTGAAGAGCCAGCTACTTAGCATCCAGGAAATCTGATGCCTGTGTTCAGAGCCAGGGCCACTTAGAAAAGAGGGCTGCCAGCTTCCTTAGATCGAAAACCACCTTATAGGGCTTCATGTACTCTTTCCCTGTTGTCTTAGGTTGCCCCAAGAGACCACTGTTGGCCACAAACTCTTATGACTAACTAGGAGAAATCCATGAATCTCCCAAGTGTTGCCAGACAGCTGATTGGACTGGGCTGACTCAGGGCTGACTGTGTTCTAGAGCTGAAGTCCCCAAGAAAAATAAGCCATTAGGCCTTAACAAACATATGGCCAGCTACTCCCTCACAATCTGCTGTATTTTGGATCTTAAGTGTCCCCCAAGCCCTGTGTGTTGCAGGCCCTTGGAGAAACACTATAGAGAGGTGATTATGGGCTTCTAGTCCTTTCCTCACATTGTTCCTCTTTCACAGGGGGATATGCTGGTTTGGCTCTTGCTGTGTGTGACCTGATGGCTTGTCACAGGCCCAGAGCAACAGGATTACTTGTCCATGGGCTGGAACCTGAAACTAGGAGCTGGAATTCACCTTTCCTGTCTATAAGGTGGTTATCAGCTATTTGTTACAGTCATGGAAAGCTAACTAAGGCACAGTGAATGATTTTTGGCTTAATTTAAATAAGGCGAGAGTGACGAACACTTCCGTAGTCAACCAGACTCAGCCTTTCTGAGTTTTTACCTTAACTTTCCAAAGACACCAAGAATACCCACTGCATTGACTCATTGTAAAGGTCAATGGGATAGAGAGCTTGAGAAAGCTTTGCAAATTATTTTTTCTCAAGGTAAAAGAAAATATTTTCTTGTGATTCATTGAATTGCTGTTATGTAGTAACACAAGTTAGCATTTACACACCCAAATGCCTCTTGCCTGACATAGCCTTTTTCAGAGCCCAATTTTGGATGTTAGCCTAATTACTTAGGGGACCGTGTAACGGAGGGGCCTTTCCTAGGCAGTTTGAATTTATCCCAGATAACCTAAACCATTTTGACTGCATGGGGCTGGGAAATCCAGAATCATCCAGCCCTTCTTCTGGGTATATGTACTTTTATGTTTTTCACTAACCAGACACACTTTGGATATGAGAAGCTTGCATCCTCCAGGTTGGAGAATGCCCCTAACTCATGAACCCTACATCACAGGGCTAATTGTGGGCCTTGATTCATAGTGGGCCTGAAAGCTCTAGAGCAATATTAAACTGCCCATTGACAGTGACTGACAGCTTTCAAGATTGAAGTAATGAGTCCAGAGCCCCCACTTGCCTGCAAAGCACTGTGGGGGTAATTTCCTTGAGTAGCTCTCTCTACCTTTCAGAAACCTGCCTCTTGTGCTCGCTGTACTCAGTGGGTGTTACATTCATCTCCTGCTCTTTGACCAGAATTAATTACCAGCATTATCCGAGGGAGTCATTTATATTAGTCTCAAACCAATGAGCTACTGCAGCTGGAGGACCATCAAATACAATGTGTGCTGATTGCCTCAGTGACTTCCAATCTGCTTTGGCAGGGGCTATAGGAGACCACTGAGAGGCACCAGATCTTTTTTAAAATTATTATTATGTTTATGATTGATGTTTGGAAGCTGGGGCTGGGGAAATGCCTAAGAATTCTATTTCTTAGGGAACGTGGCTTTTATGTGTGAACATGGCAATGTAAATGGATGGTAGTTGCCTGTAGTTGGATGTTAGGTCCGTGGTTAGGAGTCTTCATGACCTGGATGTCCATGCTCATCTTTGTCCTCCCAGATCAGTGGGTCTGGTTCATATTTCCTTCCACAGCCCAGGTTTCTCCCTGATGCAGTATAATCATTGTATTGAGTCAAAGGTGACATGGATGCTCAGGTTTGTGTCTTTGTCTTCACTATCGGCCTCATCACAGAGAGCACATTAGAGGGATTAGCACTCTGTCACATGAGTTAGAATTTTTAGTCTCCCCCTAACCACTTCCAGAACTATCCTTGTATTCTCATGTGTGTGTGTGTGTGCACATGCGTGTGTGTATGTATGTGTGTGTATATATGTGTGTGTGTATGTGTGTGTGCACACACATGTGTGTATGTATGTGTGTGTATATATGTGTGTGTATATGTGTGTGTGTGTATATGTGTGTGTATGTGTGTTATGTGTGTGTGGGGTGTTTGTGTGTGTGTGTGTGTGTGTGTGTGTGTGTGTGTGTGTGTAGGCCAGACATTGACACTGGGCATCTTCCTCTATAATTTTCCATCTTATTTATTTTTAAAATAATTATTTATAAATATTTATTTTTAATATCTATTTTTTGTGTGTTGAAGAGGGGCACACCCTGGCAAAATCCTGATTGAAGGTGCAAGAGCTGGTTCTTTCCTTTTATCATGTGGCTTTGGGGAAGTTGGACTCACATTGTCAGACTTGGTTGTGGGTGCCTTTCCCCATCTGAACCAACTTGCTTGGTCCCTCCATCTTGCATGTTTGAGCCGCATGCCAAAGGTTATTACAGCCAGGCATATTTCCTGTTGATGTTCTCTTTTGGACAGAGTGGGTGAGGAGGGTCAGGAGACCCTCACCTGAGTATGCAGCCCTCCTTCACAACCAGTAGTATGCAGTTCTGCTCTATTTGCATGTGGCCTTGGGGTCTCTGAGAGAGGCCAGAGGATATGGAGGGGTAGATGAGAGTGGAAAGAGAAAACCTCCCCTTACATAGTCATGGAGACATCATCTGTTCTTCCACTGAGGCTGTTTTAAAGTTAGCCATGCTCCTGCCTGCAACTTCTCCCACACTGTGCTGTAAGGAAATCTAATAAACTCATCAGTTACCCAGAGTGCACGGTGGTGGAATTTTACCTTAGTTTGTTGTGGGGACTCAGGGAGGAAGGGTAGACATTTACATCTCCACAAGAAAAGATTTTAGCAACAGGTACTTGACCCAAGTGATGTCTGAAAGCTGTGTGGGGGCTCTGTAAATTCCCACACTGTCTTCTCTGAGGGGAGCTTAGGAGGCTTTTGAGCCTGCAGTTTGGTATGGGCCCCTCAGAGCTTCAGTATTGGTTAATTTTCATGTAGTGGTTCAAGGTTGTAATAATGCAGTGAATTTTACCTTGCTGATTTAAGAAAATCTCCAAGGCTCCAGAGTCCAACCAGGATTCTTGGCTTTGTCCAAGCCACAACTTCATTGGCAAATGCCACTTGGGCACAGGGCGTCTAACTTGAACCTAAGTACTGTCTTCCTTTCCTCTGTTTAATCTCCAAAGTGTTACACCGCGATGTTTTTACATTGTTTCCATAGATCCCTTCTAATCTCAGCAAAGGGTTCTGTACTCCTTTGTGTTAAGTTGAGTCACCTGGAAAGAGGGAGCCTTATTTGAGGAATTGCCTCCATCAGATTGGTTTGTAGGCTCGTCTGTGTATTGCCTTCTTGATTAATGACTGCTGAGGGAGGGCCCAGCCATTGTCAGTGGTACCATCTCTGGGAAAAAATGGTTCTGAGCAAGACATGGAGAACAAGCTAGGAAGTAGTGTTCTTCTATAGCCTCTGCTTTAGTTCCTGCCTCCAGGTTCCTGCTTGAGTTTCTGCCCTGACTCTTCCCTCAGTGATAGATCAGGAGGTGAAAGGTTAAGTCAAATATGTTCTTTATCATAGCAATGGTAGGACCGATCCTGATTGAAGCTACTGGGGACTTTGTTGTTGTTGTTAACCAAATAAGCAAAAGAGTGGGACAACTGTTTGTAAAATCC
Organism: Mastomys natalensis; assembly: GCA_021653895.1. NCBI lineage: Eukaryota > Metazoa > Chordata > Mammalia > Rodentia > Muridae > Mastomys > Mastomys natalensis. The sequence goes on along the minus strand of JAJTUV010000261.1, from coordinate 1,409,299 downwards.
AGTTCACAAGCAAGCTTGAAAAAAATACGTAATAATGGTTTGCCACTTTAGTGAATATTTTTCCTTTCCTGTTTGAAGGAAGCTTGGTTCTTGAACCTGATTTTAAGGTCACTTCTCCAATACCTGCGTTGCTGACCCCTCTCATCCCCATTTTGCAGGTTCTTTATCTTTAATACCCCCATTTTAGAATAGCCAGAAGTGATCTTTGATCTCTTGAATTTTATTTGGGCTCAAATCAAGTCCCAAGACACTCTACCGGATTTGTGACTTTGTCATGTGGTCACCCTGGCTTGGGAGGGCAGGCCCTGCTGACTCCTTCCAAAAGCAGATCAGCTGTGTGCCACTGTTTCTTTGGCTCCCCCTACCCCTGCCACCAGGTCACTCACTGCTCCAGGAAAACACCCTCCTGCAGTCTTGATTGGATAGGAAGATTCTCTGTTTAATGCATTTTCTTACAGCGGTTACCTGCGTGCATGTGGAGGGAAGCCACAGTTTGCAAAACAGAGGTGACTGGGCAGTTCTCCCTAGGGAATGCTTTTCCTTTGAACAGGCCTTGTGATCACATGATCCTGGAAGCTGGGGATGCCAGTGCCATTTCAGTACAGTCCCTTTGTTCCTCTACCCTCCTTGTTTAATGTTTTCTACTTTCCCTAGGACTTTTAGGTCCTGCTTTGTCTATAGAGTTGTGATGTCATGGTTTCTCTGTGTGCAGAGTCTCTGAACAAAATGACCTTCTAGGAGCAGGCAGCCTTGGGAAGGTAGGCTTTTCAGCCAGAGACCAGGGTCTTTGAACTTTTTCTTTCCAAACTACTCACAAGATTTCTGTGTCTTCTTGTTTACCTTACTGGAGATGAGCTATTACATTCTTGTCTGGAATCCTTTGCAGGGAATCATGGTTGTTTCTACGCTGCACCCCATGGTATCACCCAGGCTTTCAGAGGGTGAAAAATAGCAGACTTGTCATGGTTATGGAAAATCTGGCCTGGCTTGGCCCCAAGGAATTTGTTAGGTCTGCTTTGAAGGGCTGGTGTTGCCAGCGGAGGAACCCTGTGGGCTCCTCCTTTCGGCGTCCATTCACGGTGACCTTGGTTGGTGGTTCCCTGTCTCCTACTGGAACAACAACAAAGACATTGATCCCTACTTGAACCCTTTCATTCGGAATGTTCAGAGTGAAATATGAGATCCCTATTATTTAAACTAGATGTACCACAGCTTCTGTGCCTGGGCACTACCCTTCTAGGCAGCGGAGGAGGGGAGGGTGACTCTTGTGGGAAGGGACTTTTGTGTTTTTGATCATTTTGAGTTTAGCTCCTGCCAGTACAGCTGTTTGTTGGAAATGTCTTGCTGCTGCTGAGCCATAGGGTGGGCCATACTGGGACTCAGTTCCTGATGGGGTATGACTTGGGAATAGCCCTGGGACAGTCTGCTTTCTGAAGGTGGGATGTCCTGGAGACGTGACTAGTGGGCTTTTGGCTGAATAGTTCAGGAGCTTCTTTTGGATCAAAGTATTGCCTGGACGTGGCATGGTGTGTGCTATGTCCCAGCAACTGGATTCTCAGACTAGGTAACATGGGGACAGTCTAACAGAATACTGTTATGCATCTGGGGCCTGGCATTGGGAAGCACCTCACTCAGGAGTGCCACTGCTGCCAAGTTCTGGCCCTGTCCTCTGCTCTCCCAGATGCTATTGTTCTAAGTGTGGCAGAAGAGGATGCTTACCTGGGCTGAAGGGTCATTAGCTCATGAAGCCAACATGGTATCATTTAAAATATGAATGCAACACCTTTTCAAATATGCAAATCAAAAATAGGTTTTCCTTGGGAGGCAGCGGCAGGTGGATTTCTGAGTTCGAGGCCAGCCTGGTCTACAGAGTGAGTTCCAGGACAGCCAGGGCTATACAGAGAAACCCTGTCTCGAAAAACCAAAAAAAAAAAAAAAGGTTTTCCAAAGGGTCAAAAGATAAAAGTTTATAATTTAGCTTAATGAAAGATATATTGAAGATTACTGTGACTTACTTATCACTGCTGTGCCAGTGTCTGTACTATTTGTGATGTAGCAACACAGTCACTGCTTCCTGTCTTTCCTTACTGGGAGTGACATCATGGGATGGCCCAGGAAGCCAGGGCACAGTGGTTCCTCAGTTATCTGTGACAAGAGAAAAAAACCACAAAGAAAACCACAGCAAGGCAGGGAGGACAAAGCTCTGTGTTCTTGGAGGTGTACATGCTTGAAACTCACAGAATGAAGTGGGGGTGATGAGCAGGGTATGTGTCTGCAAGCTACACACCACAGCTGCTATCCAGTGAGGCCAGGTGTGGGCTCCATATTACCTGCTTCTAGTGCTCCCCCTGCCCCCGGACTGTGTGAGGCATATTGTTTCTGTCTCCAGGAGAGGAAACAGACCCAGAAAAGGACATTGAAATCACAGAGATGGGAAATAGAGGAATTAGTTTCCTAACTTAGGATCGGCCATGTCCCCATACCTCATGGGTTTTACCCACAGCAGTGTGTGCTGCCTTTTCCAGAAGCAGAAGCCAAATGTGGTCCAGGCTCCTGCTGCCTGCCTCATACCTCGTCCATCATGAGTTCTGGCCCCTTTGCACTGACACATTCTCCAGTGATGGAGTTTCTTTCTCCTCTCCTGCCAGCTAGGCTCCCGGCCTTCTGTATACAGTTCCTTTCTGGGATGGTACATTTGTTTGGGGGAGGGGATAGTTCCCCACAATGACTCCCAGCCTCTGCTGCTGACATATTTATTTTTGCTCCATACTTTGACCTCTCAGTTGGTCTAGGCCATGCAAGTACCAATAAGCAGATGTCTGTTCATGAGGGATAAACCAGATGAGAACCATGTGTCCTTTGTGGGAATGGACTTCTAAGAGCTGTCACCAGAGGAGCTGAGCTGGTCTAGGTAATGCGACTGTGACTGCTCTTGGGGCTCTACACAGACCACACTGGTGAAGAGGTTATCTCTCATAGACTAAGATCGCCAGGCACACTTTGTCTAGAATCTCCAAACATTAATGTGTTCAAGCAGAAAGATTTAATCAAGGGTGCATCTTGGTCACACACTTCCCTCTGGAGAGGGACAGGAATGTCAAGGGATGGAGATAGTGATATCAACTGAAAGTGTACCCCATAAGGTTCAAGGCCGTTGGGTCCAATTTGCTTGTGTACTTCTTTTTTATTGAGGGGGGGGCTCTTCAGTTTTTCCATTTGTAAAATGGCCCATAGGAGAATTGGAGGTTTCTAGGACTTCCTGCTGGTGAACTCTTTTTCCACCATGGCTGGGAGAACTCTGGGCTTCTGTTGCTGACACTGGATGAATTTGAATTTGAGTCCACACAACTCTGTAAGAGGAGTTGGGTATAAAGGTGAAGTGCCCTTCCTCCCAGCCCTCATTTCAAGTTCAGTGCACAATCCAGTATTCTATGCTATGAGCAGCATTGAATTAATGACATGTGTATGGGGAACACACACACACACACACACCTGCCTCACACTATTAGATAAAAATACCATTTCCCTATATCTTTGCATCAGTTTTATATTTCAATATGCTTTAGTTTACCACCTAAGTAGTTTCCTACATTCTTGGAGGCAAAACTTAGGGCAGAGCCTGTGGCGTTGCTTAGCTTGTGGGGCAACATATAAAAATAGCACTCCACACGGAGTTCTTGTCCTGCACGTCTGGACTTTTATTTCCATCTTTCCTTCCAAGACTCAATAGCTATGCCAGTGCCTTAGATTAAAATGCTCCCCCTTCTCTGAGAATGTGCTCTGAGGGAATCCACACAGCTGTGCTTCTGCCTAGAACCAGCCAGCTTCCCCACTCCCCACACTCCCAGCCCTGGAAGGGGCATGCTTGCATCTGGAATGCTTGTTTGGAAATGTTCTTGAAGATACCTTTCAGCTCTTGAGTTCAGTGGGTCTACACAAAAGTCACAAAGCTAAAACATGCAGATTAACAAATGTTAGATCAGGATGCTAAATCCAGAGATAAAGGCAAAGAGAGGAGACAGAAAGCTTAGAGCTTCCAAAGGAGCACAGGATCCCAGAAACTTCTGCCTCCCAGAAGCAGAAGGAAGATGGATCTGGCTACTGTGACCCTGATTGGTAGCAGCCAGGGATGTCTACACTGTAGAGGCTGGGGATGGGGGGAGTGACAGCCCTAGCCTGAGCTCATGTCAGATAGAGCCTGATGGACTGATGTACTCCATCTTCTTCTCTGCCCTCCTAATTTGGTACTTATTCCCCCTCTTTCTTCTTTGCTCTATCCTGGTCTGGAGTGAACACTGAAGACATGAGCCTCCTTACCAGGCTTAGAAGAGTGGCTGGGATAGGGGGTGTCTCTGTGAAGCCCCAGGATTGCACACAGTTCTGCATGCCTTGTCTTCTCATCTTCCTCTTCTGAAGGACAAGCAGTGGGCTATGGGAATATACCAGTTCCTGCATGCCCAGCATTGACAGTGGGAACATATTCTCTGATGTGGTTGAATAGTCCCCAAGACTTCACGTTTACCCTCCTCTGGAAATTTTCCTTTATTGCTATCACCATAGGAGTGTGGTTTGAAGGTAGTATCTCCTGTCTCAAACCACGGCAGTCTAAAATGAGGTTCAGGACTTTCCAACCTGATGCCTTATGTTGTATTGACAGTCTGGATGGGACATTTCAATAGGGTATCACTGAAAGAAATGAATCAAACTGAGGATCGGTATCTCAGCTTCTGTCACTGTACCAAAATCCATGACACAGGGTACTTATGAAGTATAGAGGAGTTTATTTGGGCTCAGTTCTGGAAACTCAAGGTCAAGTAGTCCCATGGAATTGCGCTGCACATGGCAATGGGAATGGATGTCTAAGCTGGCATTCATGGCATGAGTCAATAAGGGGAGAAACAGCAAGGAGGACCCACAAATCTTCTCCAGAACCCCAATATCTGACAGACTTCCCACTAGGCCATAGCTCTCAAACATCATATTACCCCTCAATTCTTCTACTCTGGGAACCAAGCTTGAGGGGCCTCCATTCAAACCATCACAGTGGGTACCAGCCAGATGTTTGTCATCTAACCACTCTGGTTCTCATAGGGCACAGCCTCTCCCAGCATCCTTATTTTATCCAAGTCTAACAGGCCAGGTCAGGTTCTCTCTGGGTGTCACAATTACTTATCTTCTAGGTCCCCAGCCAGCAGGACTTTGAGCAAAGATGAAGGTGTGAGGCTATCAATGCTAAGGAGTCTGAGGGCCTGCCCAGCATGACTGACAAGAGAAGAGCTGCTTTTCCCATTCAGGGATACCTGCTTCATGGCATTCCTCATCATGATAACGGATTTGACATAACTTGAGTTCGGTACTCCCAGCCAGTACCAAGATAACCAAAGTTCCTCATATTGAAGGCAGCGGATCATAGTGTTTAGATACATGTGCCTGATAGCCTGGCTGTGCCTGAGTGTCACTGGCACCCCTTTCCCTGTATAGCGGTGTAATTCTGGAGACCTGGCTTCACTGCTTTGGCCTTAGTGTCCTCTTTTCCTGAGCATGATACAGAGAGACCTATCTCAGTGCTGGTGGCTGTGCTGTTCAAGGTTCAGACATCTATAGCATTTAGTACTGTCTCAAGTCTATTTGCTCCTTGAGGCAGTCAACATGCCTTTCTTAAAGCTACTCTATCTCAAGTGCCTAAAAAAAATGATGTGATTCATAGGAGATGCTTAGTGATTATGCCTTGATGGATTGAGAGCCAGGGATAAAAATATAGCATGTGATATGAACAAATCTGGATAAATAGAAACCTAGAGAGCATAGAATCCTAAGGGCCAAAAGTTGGGATTCTCTAAGTTTAGCTTTATGGAGGTTGATAAGCCCTGCTGCTCCTATGGGTGTCATAGTTAATTTCAGTTGTCAACTTGACATACAAGGAAAGTGGGAACCTTAACTGACGAGTTGCCTTTACTGGAATTGACCATGGGCATGTCTGTAAGCCATTCTCTTAATTGCTAACTGATACAAAAGGGCCTAGCCTACTGTGTGCCATCCATGGACAGATGTAGTCCTGGGTTGAATAAGGAAGGTAGCTGAGCAAGCCCAGAGGGTGCAAACTAGTCAGCAGCGTTCCTTCATGGCTTCTGCTTCAGTTCCTACTTCTAGGTTCTTGTCTTGAGTTCTTGCTTTAGTTCCTGTGGTGGTTTGAATGAGACTGGTCCCATAGTGTTTGAGTGTTTGGTGTCTAGTTGGTAGAAGTGTTTGGGAAGGATTAGGAGGTGTGGCCTTGTTGGAATTGGTAAGTCCTGGGGGTGGGCTTGAGGTTTCAAAATCCTAGACCATTCCCAACTACCTCTCCTTCTCTGCCTCTCCCTTGAGGATAAGGATGTATCTCTCAGCTATTTGCCTGCTGCTCTGCTCCCTGCTATCATGATCATGAATACCAACCCTCTGGATTCATATGTGATCCTTGTCATTCCTTGCCGTGCCACCTTGCCATGATCATGGTGACGCCTCATGGCAATAGAAAAGTAACGAGGACAGACCCCTATGATATAACCTATAAGTCAGATAAACCCTTCCCCGCCTAAGTCACAGCAGCAGAGAAGCACACTAGGACAGGGCCTCCCAGTGTGCACATCAGGATCAGAGTTGCTGGAGCTGGTAGATGGTTGTTGTTTGCTGAATGAAGCTCTGCTAAGAGACGGCTTTGGGAAGCCTTTCTCTGCTTCTGAGGTAAGTAGACATGGAACATGTGACCAGCTGCCCTCCTGAAGCAGTCACTGCCTGGCTTCCAGATGCTGAGTGGACATGGGTGTGGTGAAGCTGTGTCTTAGAATAGGCACATGCAACACTTGCTTGTCTGAAGTGGAACAATGAGCTTTGTGATGCTATGTCTGCCATCTGAAGCCCTAGGTACCAGGTACCTAGGTTTGGTTTCCTGTGGTTGGAACAAGTCTCAGGGATCATTTTTTCTCATCCTTGTCCTGAAAGACCAATATATTCTAGAGATAGTATTTATTTTAAGAGGCCTGAGAGGGGTTGGCAAGATGGCTCAGCAAGTAAAGCACTTGCCATGTCAATGTGAGGACCAGAAATTGGATCCCCAGCACCCACATAGATGCTGTCTGCACCTGGCTGCCTGTTGTTAATTCCAGGGTTTAGAAGGCAGAGATAGATGATTCCCTGGAGCAAGCTGGCTGACTAGAATAGCTGTTCAGATGAGACCTGGGTCCAAATAAGAGACCCCGACTCAATGAATAATTTAGAGAGTGATCTAGGAAGATCTCTGACATCAGCTTTGGGCTACCACACATCTCTCCCCAAACCTACATTCATACATGAATACATATACACATGCAAAAAAATCCAACCAACCAACCAATCATCCAAAAACAACCTTTAAAAAGCCTCTCACTGAATAGTCCTAACTACTTCTGAAAGTTTTGTAACCCAAGAATCAGCAATTTATTATTTATTTATTTATTTATTTATTTATTTATTTATTTATATAAAAGCTAGACCATTTTCAGCTGTAGTGGGCCATGCTTCTGCAGCTATTCACCGATATCTTTGTAGCATGATATTGGCTATAGACAGAACAGGTGAATACAGTTGATCTAATGAAACTTCATTTCAGTCCACAGATTGCAGGCAGATTTGGTTCACAGGTTGTTGCTTTACTGATCCCCATTTTCGATGTGGCTTTGGGGTCAGCCTATTTTGGCTTGCTATTCTTGGGTATGAACTGAGTCAGAAAATCTAAGGAAAAGGCACAATCATGTGTTGAGTTTGCCCTTGGCCTCTTCTCTACAACCCTTTCCAATAAATACAATAAGGAGATGGTATTGAAGGGTCTAGAAATATGTGCCTTCTTTGAAGACTTGCTATGTCTGGAAAGGCTGGCTTTCTCTCCAGTTTCAGTTCATCTGGAAAGGCCACACAGGTGGGCCTGGGTGGGAGGACCTGTCTTGGGTGAGATTTGGTCACTATAAATTTTCAAATGCTTGGATTCTTGGCCAAGATAAATGAAAGGCAAGGGCTGTTTGAGCCCAAGGCATAGTATTTAAGGCTTAGTAGGTTGGGTGAAATATAATCAACCAGTTCCATTCACTCGGCCAAGACTGCACCATTCCTTCATAATTTATAGTAAGATGTGCAGGTCTCTGGGGAAGCAATGGTGCCCTTTAGCAGCTTGGGGTGGATGGCTGGATGTCCGCAGCACTAGCTTCCAAGAGAGAAAAGCAGCTCATCTTTGCCCAGGAAGTTTGATGGAAATGTGGGCACTCTAATTCGACACCCTTGCTATTAGCATCTTTCATTTTGATGGAGGAGTGTTGGTCATTTGCCCTGGTGGATTGTCCAGACTGGGATGGTTTCTTGGATCAAGTTATGGGCGTGTTTTAGAACAGGCATTTGGTGTGGTGGTGAGATCGTGGCTTCTGGAACAGATTCATTCTTAGCTGTGCATTGTTACTTGTGGTGGCCCTCAAGTCCTCCAGCTCTGGTCCTTGTCAGCATGAAGAAGGAAGAGGGATGTATGAGGTGTGCCCTCACTGCTCTTGGACATGGGATCACAAAGCAGAGTGACATGTAGCAAGTCTTTGGGTACTTACCTGACAAATAACTACACAATGCCAATGTTCCCAAGTAGGAATAAGCCTGAAACACTCAGCAGGCTACTATTGGATGGTGAGTGGTCTCTTGTGAGTCAGCTGCCTCTTCAACTCCTCTCAGAGACACTGGGGTATGGGTGTGTGAACCAGGCAGCTCTGAGGAAGGAGAATATACCTCAGGATCATACATGCCCTTGTATGAATTAGTTAGAGGGGACGACAGTTGCCTAGGACCATGGATGTCAGAAGCTGGCTTGTCCTGTTCTTGTCTTAGTAGGATCCTCAAGGCTGAACTTACTCTTGATCACCCCTCCCCCATATGACTGCCTTCTGTCTAAGCACAACCTGAAGCTTGCTTCCTATGTCTATATTGGGGTTGTCCCTATGCTTTTTCTCTACTTTTGGGGTTCTTAGGGTTCTCAATGGTGCTGGAGGGGAAGATGATTTCTTTTTTTTAATTGTGAGTTAGTGAACAGGAACTCCATGGAAGAGGGAAGTCTTAAAGGCTTGGAGGAGGACAGCAGGGAGGAGGAAAAGGGGGAGGAGGAGGGGGAGGAAGGGGAAGAGGAGAAAACTGCTGTTTGAGATAGCTCTCTCACTTACGTAGACAGTGTGTGATCACAGCCAGCCCCACACAGACTTTCCTTCGAACAGGAGGAGAGTGAGAAAATGCAATTTCAGTCTGTGGTTTCTGCCTGACTCCTGTGGAGGTTCCTTCTGGCTGTGGCTAGGAGTGTCTCCCTCTTTTGCAAAGGACACCAAGCCTGGGAAAAGTGAGGGAACAGGAAACCTTGCATATACACTGGGGGGTTTGGACTTTAGGACATAAAAGAATCAAGGACACAGAAGGATGGATTTAGGGATAGAGGAGTCAGGTCAATGACCTGACTCAGTCTGGACTGAGCTATATTGGGTCTCTGTTCCTATGCTGAGGCATGCACTCCCAGGCATGAGGCCATGTTTTCCAGGCCTGGGTCCATAACCCTTTTGCCAGCATAGGTGTGCATTTTGATGGAGAGCTCTGTGCAGAACCAAGGGAGTGCAATATTTATCTAGAATTGAACTTCCCAGAATAAGACCCTGCTGGGAATCTTGCAGTCCTGGGAGAATGTTCCTGGTCAGGCCAGGAGGGAATCCATGCCCAGATGCCTTTGATGTTGGCATAGGAAACACCAGACATTGTGTGTAGCCAGTTGGCAAGGCTGATGCATCTCTATGTGAAGATAAACTCTGGGGAGATTATAATTCTGAGAGAGTCCCCCTCCCCCACAACCCTGCAGGGTCTCATCCCTTCCTGCCCAGCCAGAGAGCAAGCGCTCAGCAGTTCCTTCCTGGAGGATTCATAGTTGGTGGAAAATGTGCTTAGCATTTTATCCTACTTTCTCCCCTTCACTGTCAGTCAGGGGTGTTAGGGGAGTAGAAACTCATTTAAATATGAGTAGCTGAAAAAAAATATCATTAGGAAGATAAATTGAAAAATGCCTATAATACACTTCTGGTTAGATATAAATGACTCCTCACACACTGCCGCACCTACTCATTAACCTGGAGAGTTGGAAGATGTTTGTGGCTTGAAGCTCTCCGAGGAACGGTTCCCAGGGAACCCAACTACTGGGTATTCCTCAAAGCAGGATGTAAAGGGATGCATATAGGGAAATGCATGCTGGAAACTTCATGATTTTGATAAATTATTACTCAGTGACCTCATCGCTCACCAGGAAAGAAATGTGACCTCTTTCCATTACCTTTTGCATCTGTCACGGGGTCTGTTGGGTAGGAAAAAAGATGGGCAGATGAAGAGCCTTATGACTTATGACCTTGGGACCTGGAAGGCTCCTCTCATGTGGGAGGAGTTTAGACCTGTGTTCTCAGAGTCCCAAGCACGTGACATTAGTTAGCAGTTACAGAAAACTTGGATTGGACAGGGGCTGGGGTGATGGTATAGTGGGTGAAGTGCTTGCTGCACAAACACGGGGACCTGAGCAATGATTCTTGTCACCCACATAAAAATCTGCCCATGGCACCATGTGTCTGTGAAGTTGATGTAGGGAAGTGGATCTAGGGGTTCTCTTAAGGTAGTCTAAACAAGCCCCATTTGGTAAGAGACTATATCTCAAAAGATGAGGTGGAGAAGTTATCGAAGAAGATATCTCACTGCCAGTCTCTTGTTTCGACATGCATCCAATACGGCTGAATGTGTACACATGCGCATCCATCTACCCACTTGCAATACAAAGCAAACTAGATTTGGATTCTATACAATGCATTTATTTCTAGCCAAGAATTTTTATTAAAAACCTGGGCTTTGAGTTTGAACAGAATAGGAACTGAAGGTCTGCCTCCAATTAGCCGAGGACCTTGGGGAAAAATCACATTTCTGGACTGCGGTTCGTTCCTTAGAAAATGGGAGAAACTCTCACAAGTTTTCATACCTCCATAGCGTTGCTCTGAGGGTCCAAAGGAGAATATCAGCAGATACTAGTAGCTGGTAGTTAAAGGCCATTTAGTAAATAGCAGGGCTCGTCACCAGGGATAGTGGCCACAGCAACAGCAACAGGGAACTCTGCAGTGCTGTGAATAGGAGGTTGCTCAGCAGTGACCTGCAGCCCTGAGAACTGTGAACAAACCATGTCACTGTAGTTTGGGCAATAGCTTGGTGAGTGGCTTCTCAGGACTGTTGCTTGGGGATTCACTGGGACTCTTGCTTAGTTTATTTCAACCATTTAGAGATGATGAACAAATAGATTTCAAAATATTTACTGTAAGCAAGGCAAGCAACAGTAATATTCAGGATAGAATATAAAAAACAAAATTGCTTAACATCTTAATACCTAAGAAGTAAGCAATACAGACACTGGAGGGACAATCACTCAATAAATACTTCTCCCCCACCCCCCAATTTGGAAAGTTGGAAGGTCTACCTAGATACCTAGATTACAGATTTATAGAAATAATTTTTACAAGAACCAGATCACCTTCTTCTGCATTTTGATTTTGACACCGAATATTAACTTGCTTAATTTTCTGAGAGAAAATGAACATACTCAAAGTTCTGATCTGGGTAAATGTTTCTTGATTGAAATAGGTATTTTCAAAATATGTCACTGTGATTATTAAAAAAATATTAGGGGGTTGAAGTAATTGCTTTCTTTTTTGAACTTAGCTTTCAAATCAATTATTTTATGGGTTTGGTTTTGGCATTTTCATAATACTTTGTTCTTTTAAAAACAAAAATTTTAAAATTTGTATTTTTGGGGTGGCATTTCATAATGCATACATTATATTTTGGTCATAGTCACCCTCCCTACTTCCCCTAATGCCTTTTGATCCACCCTTCCCTCACTCTTCTAGTTCCAAGGTCTTTAAAAAAATCTAGTCCAGTCCAGTTTGAGCTGCCTGTATATTCTTGGGTGTGGGCTTATCCACTGGAACATGGTCAGCCTACAGGTGATTACAATCTTAAAAAAATGACTCTCCCTTGTCTTGAAGCCACCAACTGTCAGTAGCTCCTTTGTTGGTTCCGGGTCCTATGAGTCTTGTTTCTCCTCCAGGAATGATGACTGACTTGGATGGAGGTCTTAGGTAGGCAGTCAGCTTTTGCTCTGTCTAGGAGACAGTGTTTCACCTGGGTCCTCCATCACCTCTGCCTCTTACCTTTTTATCCCATCATCGTGAGCCTTTGGGGAAGGATGGATGAGACTGATGTCTCATTTGTGACTGACTATCCCATAGACACCCTTTCCCTGCCTTCTGACAAGATGTGGGCTTCTTGGAACTGATGAGGACTGAGCTGGACAGTTTTACGAGTAAATACACGCATCTCCTGTAGAACTTTGATACTATCTCTCTCCACCATTCTTCATTCTTACTAGTCTTCCTCCCCAACTCTGCTCTCCACATCTCCACCCCTTTCCTACAGTCTCTCTCCTCTCCTCTAATCACTCTCTTTCTACTTCGATGTCAGAAGTCACAGCTTTCTTTAATAACATCTATTTAGATTTAAACTTTGGAGAGCATGCTGTGCAAGATGAAGCAATTAACACTCCCAGACTTCCCCGTATCTTCTCTCTTTTTCCTTATTCGGAAATGGCTTGAGTTTTACACTGTTAAAATGGACAATACTGGTAAATCCCAGACCCGTGTTCCTCCTGCAGGAGTTCAATGTCTAGGTGCAGTCTTCCTGTCTAATTTACTTAGCATGTTTATTTATATGTTTTTAAGTTGGTCTATGGTTTGCTTCTTTGACTTGCAGGCTAGCTTGTTTCATGACATTGATAGTCTCATTAATTTCATCTAAAGCACTAAGCACTGAGAGGGGATTTATTGTCTCTTTAGCCTGTTTTCTTTAGAGAGAGCTCTTCAGCCTCCACATACAGTATGCCTTATTTTCCCCTTACAAAATATGGTTCAAGTGCTATTAATGTTTTTATGTTTATTTTTCTGGGAGCATTATCTAGTCATAATTGCTTTGATACTGCGAATTACTATAGTATGTTCCGGTCCTGAAGCCTTGGCCTTGGTTCCTGAGCTGATTTCTGATGCTTACAGGGATTTAGGGGAGCCTGTGGGGTGAGATAAGACCCAGAGATGTGTTCCCTTGTGTGAACCTGTTGTCCTGTTCTACTGTTCACTAAAGGGTTTACACCATGGGCTGCCCTAGACATTTTGACCACTCTCTCAAAGAGCCTTGGAGCTGTGTCTTTATGGCCAAGGGGGCTCTGATTGCTGCTTTCAGTTGTCTACCTAATTGTTTTCAACTTACCCCTCTAATTTTTCCCTATTGAAGTCCAAAAGGAGAGTGGGGTGTGTGGGTTAATAATACACCCACAGTTTGCCTCTCTCCCAAGTGTAGCCTTCAGTAGAAAGTGTTTGGACATGGTCTTGGCTGTTAATGCTCCTAGTTAATGAAGTGTGTGTGCCAGTGCCTGATTGGCATGCCCACCTCACCTAGTCTTCACTTCAGATCTCAGAGCTGTAAGGATGTGGCAGTCCCTTGCTTAGTTGACACTGGCCTTTCTTTTTGGTATTTGTTTTTAAAATTTTGCTCAGTTATGTATTGAAATAGGCGGCTATTGTGACCTGGCTTCACTCTGTCATCTTTCCTTTCCTCATAACTCTCTGAGTACCTTTTTTTGAAATTGAAAAACCTTTCATATATATATATTTGGATTTGTGCCCCAAGGATGGGGCACAGAAATGGTTATTTTTACCAAGTGTCCCAGGCAATTCTAACTATCAGAGAAGTTTGATTTTTAGTGTTTTTGATTTTAGTGTTTGTTTCCTATCATATTCTTTCCAACCCTAATATTCTGTGATTTATTGTATTGTCTTTAAGAAGCAGGGATGGGCCAGGTGTAGTGGTGTACTCCTTTACGCTCAGCTCTGGGGAGGCAGAGGCAGGTGGAGCTCTGAGTTCAAGGCTAGCCTGGTCTGCCGAACTAGTTAGAAAAAATGGTTGTTAGCACAAGGTTATTGATTTCTCAGTATGCTGGAGGTTGGGAAGCTCATGATGGAGGTGTTTCAGTGTCTGTTCCTCAGGCAAAGTATAGGATTTCAATTCTGTCTTGCATTGGTTTGAGAACCAAAATTAATTTGGAGTGCTCTTAATTATGAGTGACATCAATTTTCCTTTGCTTTGCTTGATATAGTATTTTTTTTTTCCTTTTCATTGTCAACTGTATTAGTCAGGGTTCTCTATAGTAATAGCTTACAGAATGAATTTCTCTCTCTCTCTCTCTCTCTCTCTCTCTCTCTCTCTCTCTCTCTCTCTCCACACACACACACACACACACACTATTTATTAGAATGACTTACAGAAATAATGGCTGGCTATGAATGGCAAGTTCAAGAACCCAGTAATTGCTCAGTATAACAGGGCTAGATGTCACAGATGGTCTTCAGAATATGCTGGAATCCTGAAGAAGTAGGCTCTAATGCTAGGAAAGGCAAAAGCTTCCTTCTTCTATGTCCTTATTTAGACTTCCAGCAGAAGGTGTGGCTCAGAATAGATCTGAATTAGAAGTGTGTTTTCCTACTGCAAAGATCCAGCTTAGAAGTAGATGTCCCACTTCAAATTAAACAGAAATCCCTCACAGGTGTGCCCAATTATTAAGGCTGGGTTTTAGATGTGCCTTGTAACCAATTTTGTTTAATTTGAAATTTTTGTCTGATGATTTCTATCTTCAAACAGGGAAATTTAATCCATTTATGTTTATTAAGATTATGACCAAACTGTGCCAATTTTTTTTCTCTCTCTCTTTTTTGGGTCATTTTACTTGAGGTATCTTGATTCTCCCTTTCTCTTTCCTGTCTTCTGTTGAATGGACAGTTCCTTTGCTGGCTATAAGCTAATGATTGTATTCTGCTTTCTTGTGATGTCTCCTAAAATTTTAAGATATGTACTTAACTATAAATTTTTCTAGGAACATTGAAAGCGACAGAGTTTATTTCCTAAACTAATGTACATAATCTCTAGCACAATTCCTGCCTTAGAAGGCATAAGAATTCCAGTGATTCAAGTCCCTCTTGCTATTGCCAACACTACGATGAATACTAATATCATTATCTTGCCCAAAGACACACTAAGCATTATTTTTATCCATGGATATGCTGTAAAGAAGCTGAGAGTCATGAAAATTATCCAGAAGAAATTCTGCCCTGAACAGTACCATTTTTTTTCCCAAACAAGGGAATGCTGGGAAAGACAGTACTGAATCCTATTTCATTTTTCTCCTGGGCTCATAATGACGTCTCTCATGAGCTCCCCTGTCTGCAAAATGTTATCCTGAGCTTTTGATAAGTTGGCTTGTGCTTGTGCGTGTGCGTGTGCATGTATGTGTAGGCCAGAGGTGGATGTCAGTGTCTTCCTCAGTTGCTCTCCACCTTATTATTTGAGTCAGTATCTCTCACTGAACATACAATTTGCCAATTAGGATTAGGCTAGACTGGCTGGCCAGCAGGACCCAGGAATCCTCTTGTCTGTATCGACTGAGCCATCTCTCCAGCTCCATGTGTCAGATGCTCTATTGTACTACATTGCAGGCATGTAGTAACCCGTGGCTTTTACACAGCAACGAACTGAACTTCTTTCTAAAAGCATCTCAATTTTGACTTGTTCAGCTAAAATCTGATTCTGTGCCTGTCATTCTGACCTCTGACCCAAGGCTAGGGCTGCTCCATACTGCTCTGGCTATGGCTCTGTCTGGCAAGTGGCCGCCTAGGGTGGTGAAGTGGATCTTGATAATTCTGGGAGCAATTGATGGTGAATCAGGAGTACAGCCAGGGATGCTCTAGAATGGAGGAAGAAGTAAAGCAGACCTTTTCTGTGGAAGATGTTTTTATATGACCCATTATCTAGGTGGCAATTCTCCACCACTGTCCTCCCCCAGGTGCTAATGGGGGTCCAGGTAGGAATCCATAGCCCCATGGTTGGTATCTTTTAGATATGCCATCAAGTTCTGCACCTGTATCCACACTGTTCATTTAGGAACTCTAAGTGGGAATAAGGTAACAGTGAGCCTCTTGTGGCTCATGTCTTCCAGAGGTCCTGGCAGCACAGATAGTCTGAGGGTGGCAATACTCACACCTGGGACCACTGCCTGAACATAGGACAGAATTATGACAGGCATTTACACACATGGCCCTATGACATGGGTTGCCAATCTTTATTAAATCCTGGAATGGCAAGAGCTAGGAGTAAGATGGAAGTGTGACACATTCTTCCAGAGATGGGTACCGTCTGGGGGGGTTACCTTTTTAGCCTTCTCTATATCTTACCCATAATTCATTAGGCAGATGTGTTAGCGAACTGGGGTCAGAAGACTCTATGTGCTCTTGGACAAGCCACCCAACTATGGGTGCTTTGTAACCCGTATGACGCAGAGTTGCTTCCTCTTCCTGTGCCCACTCACAGATGGATGGAGAAGACCAGTGGGAGAATAGCCCTGCAGGCTCTGGACGGGCGACGATCAGGCTGGTATGTTGCTTATCTGGGCAAGGGCAGGTAAATGGATGGGGGAAAGATTCAGAATTTTCAGATCTTCTTTGAAACCCTCATCTTCAGCCTTCATTGCATCCATCCATCTCCACTTACTAGTAAACGCAGGACTGAAAATGTTGGCATCAAGGAGCAGGTCATTGTGTGTCAAAAAGGTGCCTGGGCTTAGCAGTACCTACTGGTAGCTGCTGTGCTAATACCTGAACATCTAGTTCTCACAGATAGGACACAGCTCATTGGATCCCATGTATGAACCTAGAACCATGCCTTAGACCTGCTCCCTCCACTCTAGGGTCAAGGGGTAACACTTGAGCTGTTAATGTTTTGAGGAGACACAGGGAGTCTCTAGGGATGTCTAGAGAAGGATCTGCCCAAGGGCTCATGGCATTCAGGACTAATCATGAGCGTGGATGGTGAATACTATCCTACATTCACCCTGGAATCTATAACTAATACTTTTACAGATACGCTTGAGGAAACAGGCTTGGAGAAGTTAGTTGACTTTGCCAAGTCCATAGAGCTGATAATCAGGAAGCTTAGATTCTAATGCAGGTAGGACATGCTCAGGAGCCCACACAAGGACCAGGAAGGTTCTACAATTGGAAGAGGTTATTACCAAGGGGGTTCTCATTGCTTTGCAGTAGCCAAAGATCCTGTCAAGAAATTTGCCCCATGGAAGTGCTGTAGGTTTTCCTGGGAGCTGATGGGATGAAAATAGGTACAAATGTATGGAGAGTTCAATACATCTATTCTCTCTCTCTCTCTCTCTCTCTCTCTGTTTCTCTCCCCCTCTCTTTCTCTCCCTCTGTCTCTCTCTGTCTCTCTCTCTCTGTCTCTCTGTCTCTCTCTCTTTCTCTCTCTCTTCCTCTCTCTCTTTCTCTGTGTGTGTGTGTTGTACAGTGTCTTGCAAAGGTCCAGACTGCCCACAGTCTGCTTATTAATCATAGTATCTAGTACTGAAACTGGTTCCTTCCCTGCCTGGTCTGTCAGACAAAAGAAAAAGAAAACAACACATACATGCACACACCCCAAACCCAAAACCAAACTAAAGGAAACCAATAAAGAATGTTCAGGGCTGCAGAGGTGCTGACTGCTCTTTATGGTCCAAATGGCCCATCATGATGATGGGGAGCTGGTTTGCTTTGGGACTCTAATGGCTTTTTAGGAGTTGTTATATTCTTAATAACAGATTGTTCCTAGGCTACTTTTAAAAATTATAGTTCATAAAAATTATATCTCCATTTAAAGGCAGATGAGAGTGGAAAAGAGCAAGAGGCAGTGAATGGGAAAGAGATTGTAGGTGACTCCAGGGACAGTTCTACTTGAAGAGAGAAAAGGACACAAGGTCTCAGTGCTTTCTTACTTTGTGGCGGTCCTGAGTCTATCAACAGGTACAATAATTCTCTAGGTGAACTTGTATCTTAAGTAATGGGAGGCCCTTCATGTGATTGTTGGATATTTGTCTGTGGCTTATGGGAGAGCTGGAGATGATGAACTACTTCAATCTTCTCTAGGTCTAGTGACAGGAGCAATTCATAGGGTTGGCTCAGATTTGCTTGATAATGTTAGAGAAGCAGGGGAGGGGCAAAGCCTGCCATACAAAAGCATATTAGAGGTAGTGAACTGTGTTTCTAGTCCTCAGAATTCTTGATTCCAGCACTGACTGTCTCATTTCTGGGATGCTGTCATACTTTTGTGTTTGCAAAAGAAGCAAGTCCTGCAGAAGAGAAATGACTTGTCTAAGGCCATATAACCACTGAACAGGGATGGGAATCTAGACTAGATGCCTCAGTGTCCAGGGTTCCATTTCCTATATCATGTAGGCTTTGGAATGTATTGGCTTGTCAGTGTTTTCTCTAGATTTGCTGTCCTAAGAGTGGATGACAAGACCTTGTTAGGACACCAGAGACCCACTGAAAATGCTCAGAGATTCTCAGAGTAGAGAAGGCATGAGGTTTTCAGGGCAAAAATGACCAGCCTAAGACTGTTGACTGCATATGTGATATCCATCAGAAAATGGAGATGGAGACATTTACTCAACACACACACACACACACACACACACACACACACACACACACACACACACATTTCCAATGCTTCAAGCAGCAAAGTTTTCAACAGAAGATATAAGATTAATTAGTGCAGATAGTAGCAGTACAAGACTGAGAGTGGTTTAGGGTTGTCAGGATAACATTTGTAGAGGACATGACAGCCTTCTGGGTCATTTTTAACATCATTAGGCTGCTTGGGCTCAAAAGTCAAGGATTCACCATATCAACTGATATTTCCTGGTGTCTATATTTTTATATTTGATATTAGCTTGACTATTGACCATCTGGGTTACTCTTTAAACTGTCATTTGTTTCTTTAACAATGTTTTATTATCTCTATCTGTCTGTCTGCCTGCCCACCCACCAACCCACCTATCTATCTCTCTATCTCTCCTGCCACAGTGTGCATGTGTGCATGTGCATGAAGTGGCAGGAGGATGACTTGTAGAAGTCGCCTCTCTCCTTTAACTTGTGTTCGTCCTGGAGATTAATCTCAGGTTTGATTGTAAGCACTGTCACCTCTTGTATCTCTCACTGGCCCTGTTTGTTTCTCAGTGTGGCTGCATTGCTTTATCCCTGAAAGGGAGAGACTATGAAGACCTGCTGGGACTATCCACCACTACCACTGTGGAAATGAACTTAGGAAGTCAGAACTCTGCCTTCAAACAATTACATTCATGGAATCGTTTTCTGTTGTGAACTAGCTAGTTTGAGTGGGCAGACTCCCTGGATTACATGAATACAAAGTGGGAGAAGAAACAGTAATCTGGGTGCCTTTCCATCCATCAAGCATCTGTGTGGACTGCCTTTTTTCTATTCTTTTTGTTTATAGGAAAGTCTCTTCTCTCTTGCCTCTCTGGCTCTCCTGGGAGCCCAATTAGAGCACACTTAAAGGTCTCTGGTATTGGAATCAGGGGGATGCCTGTTGGAAGATCCTTCTGCAGCTGGCATATTGTATGACCAACAGGAGAGTCTCTTCAGACTGAGATGGCGGCCAGCATCTCTCCCCACAGGCAGGACTTGGTGCATCTCCTTGTCATTGCTCCTCTTCTGGACTATTTCTGATGCTTATTGACTTGCTGCTGGAAAATACTTCCCAGGGATAATGAACCGGGCAGCTTTCCCTCTTCATTTTTCTTTTTTGTTGTTGAATGCATATGGGTAACTGGGGCTCTCCACTTACACTTTATTGATTCCTGAATTTACAAGATAGTGCTGTAATTGACAATTTTATCACTGCCTCATGCAGAAATAAGTGTGGGACCTGTGGCTGCTAACTCTGCGTGAAACTGGGACATTCCAGGCCTGAGCTATGGCCCAAGATGGCATCACTTCTTTCCAACCGTGCCCTGACACTGCTAAGTGTCCTTGGGCATGTCACAACTGCCCTTTCTTGGATCTAGCTTTCCCCTACTGGTTTATGAGACGTTACATAAGATGACCTTGACCAGAAGCCCTTGAGTTCTGGTTCCTGAGTTCCAGACTGAGACAGAAGCCCTTTGTGTTGGTGGTTCTGTGTGTGAAAGCTTGGGTATCTCTGTGTTTCAGATGATAGTCCTGATCTACTCATGTGTTCTTGCCTTTGTTTTCCCTGGGGGCCTGATGGATGTGGCTGAGTCATGTGCTGGCACAGCCAGAATCCCTTGTGACTAAGCTATGTGTTTGGGGAGGGCTGGCAGAGCCACTGTATAGCATCTGGATGGGGACAGCCTGACTGTAGCATTGCCCTGATGGGGAATAAACCTCATCCTTGCTGGCACGTAGAAATAGCACCTGCTACTGTTGTTCACGGGTCAGGACTCCTCCAACACACTGCTCTGACCATCCCTGTGCACTGGCTACAAGCCCTGCTTGTGAATACAAGGATCTATTCCTTCCAGATTACTGTGGAAAATCTTGCTGTCAAGTTCTTAGGATGGGATTAAGTCAAATGTGTGATAAAGGTCGGTGCTTGACTTTTATCACACCTGTAGCCTGCAGACAAGCTGGACGCTTGCTCAGAAGAGCAGCAAAGTCTTGGGATTTGGAATCGGGCACACATGTGTTTGAAGTTAGGCTCACTACTGTTGGTGGAGTCACCTAAATCTCAGACTCTCTGCTATTCAGAGTGTCTTCTCTAGGAAGGTAGAAAACAGCTTTGATCTAAGAACATTGGCTGTGAAGGCCAAGTGGGATCCTTCTGGGATCCACAGCTCCGGGAAGGCCACAGACACGTTTCTTATTATAGTTTGTGTGTTTGGATGCGCTTGTGAAAAAATAGAAGTGGCACTTCGAGCTCGTGATTTCACAGATGTTATTGCCCAGGACAACACTATTTTGAAAAAATAATGGAGATACTTTTGAGTTGATTTAAAGAACAATGTGTAGTGCTTATTAGAACAGGGTAAGCAGACATGGTCAAAGCCAGCAAGATGGTCACTGCTGTGCTACGTGGTTACAAATGCCTAGTGTAGACAACACAATAGGAACAGATCAAAATGTCTTTCCATTCTTGTCAATACCCGGAGGAGGGGATGGGTACTGCTGTAAGAAAGCACAAGAGCAGAGACCAGCAGTGGACCAACCCTGTACATTCCATCAACCTAGCAGGGGATTCTGCCTGGTTGTCCAGGCACTTGAGGGTTGCCATAGCATCAGAGCCTGAGAGCTAGGAGAGGTCTTGAAGATGATTTATTGTTTTGTATAAAACTTAGGTGGTTTTATACACAGTTATTTTATGAATGGAAAACTGAAGAAAAGACCCAAAGAGAGCTTGGCTCGCCTAAAGGCATAGCAATAGTGGCACAGGTGAAGTGATCTTTCTGCCTTCTCCCAGGGAAGACATTGTTTCCTGTCTGGCTTTCTATTGTGGTCAGTGGTTTCTTTGTTTAAAGGTCTTAGTGCAAGACCCACCTTGACTCAGATGTATAATCTTATCTAGTCTTCCTCACTGTGGGCCCTCCGGATTGGAAAGCCAACTGTGGGAAGAAGCAATGAGCTGTAAAAGTCTCTCCTTTAGTGCCTATAGTGTTGACTCATTAGCCTGTGAGCCAGGATGCCATTGGCCTCTGATTTCTCCCATCTAACCTCTATAGATTTGCGTTGGATCATGGTGGGAGAGGCTAGGTGCTAGGTTCCCCTGTGAAAGAAGTTGAGATAGAATCTGAGACCATGGATACTAGATGGAATTACACAGCCAAGCCTCAATTTACTCTCAACCGTGACCATAACCTTCCAGTTTCCTCTGTGTGAGGTTTTTCAGTTTGAAAGTGGGGATGGATTGAGAACCTGGACAGAGCGTCTTGAGAGCCCAATCTTGTCCCAGCATATCCTATGTGCCTTGGAGAGGCTATTCCAACACCGACATCGCAGGCTCAGTTCCCAAGGCCTCCCAGTTGCAGCAGGAGGCTGTGTATACAGTGTGGAACCCATGTGAGACCCCAGGGCCCAATTAACAGTATGTTTGATTTCCTTTCTTCTGCATTTCTTCCTTGTTACTTCCTCTTCTCTCCCATTAGCCTCAAATCTGCTTTTCCTAAGTGGAAAAGGCTTATGGATAGATTCTCCTTGGCATAGGATCATAGAGAGCATCCAAACTCTGTTATCTCGGAGGGAAGGAGAGGGTAGTGAGGTGTGAACCCCTTCAACAGATATTCTAGTGTCCCTAGAACTCCCAAGTCTATGGGCTGCTCATGGTACTTTAAGGCCTACTGCAGAGGTGACCTGCTTTGCTCTGACACTGATGTCCCAAGGTACCTTCTTCTACCTGATGACTGCTACAAGAGAATGTATCTTCTCCCCATTGTGTGAGTAGCCTACAAGGAGGACACTCTACACTGGTGTATTAGCTGCTGTTCCAAAAGCCTGTATTACTCTGTATGGCTGAAGGTGGGGATCCTTGGAGAAGGGTGTGGCCTGGCCACAGATATGGAGAGGCCCCCTATGGAAGTGAAGAGGTAGCCCCAAACCAGTCTGTCCTGTGGAAGTTGGCTCCAGTGATTATGGCTCACAATGCAAAGCTGGGAGGGTGCCAGGGCGTGTTAATACTGCATGAAGCAGTAAGAAGACCTGGGCCTTGAAACCAGAGATGTGGCCTAGAATGGAACTGAACAGTGGGCCTCCTCTTAAGGGGGCATGACGTGCTCACAGAAGTATGCGGTGGCATTATTTCCCTCTAAGGCTGCTCGCTATATTTGCACACAATGCTTCCAGAAGGGCAATGGCCATGGATTAAGGAAGGTGTTTTGAGGGAGGCACTAACTGATTAACTAGATGATTGTGTCCCTTGTTGCTTTGGCTAGTGACTGAGGGGGAGAAGGAAAAGGAAGGTAGGCAGAGGAGGAGAGGCAGCAAGAGGAAAGAACAAGAAAGGTAGAGATGAGACAGAGAAGGGAGCCTGCAAGCTCTTCTTGGATTCTGCTAGTCTTAGCTAGTAAGCAGATTAAGAAAGGGTAGAGAGGGATGGAGCTCAGAAGGACCCACATGACTAATTCTGGCCTTCTAGGTGCTGGCATCCACGTTCCTGCTCCTTTCCTTCAAAGCAGGGCTTGAGACTCTGTTCCCATGTCCGTGGAGAGGGGCTAGCCAGTGCTGTTTCCTTTGAGAATGACCTGGCTGCTCTCACTTGGCCAGGATCCAAGCATTTAAAGTGTCAAGATCAGAATGGTACTGAATGATGTCAAGGATTTAGCTGAAGGGTGGCTTCATCTGAATGGTGCCTCAGGGAATTTTCTAGGTATTTGGTGTTAAAGGTTCTCCAGAGGGCTTGCATTCCTTCCAAAGAACTGGTGGTTACCTGCATTAGTTAGGATGCTTTTCCCTACAACCATTGGGAAACACCAACTCCTATTAGCTTACAATAATGACATGTTTCCCCCATTGTGAGAACATAAATCAGGGGAGAGAAAGTTCTTGTGTAAGGGTTCAATGATGTTGCTGAAGCCCTAGGTACTTTTCTTTCTTCATTCTGACATTCTTAGTGACATCTTGTTACCATTGGTCGGCACCTATGCTGAGCATATTTATATTCTTGGCCTTTTGTCCAAAGACTTGAGATTAAAGGCTCTTATGGATTTATAAAAGAGGCAAGATAACTCTCTAGAGTTGGGGCAGGGAGGCTGGCAATGATTAAGGGAGTGCTGTTGTTAAATGCTATCAGAAGTAAAGCTGTACTGTGACCCACACTGATTTGTCAGTACTCTGGCACTTTTTCTTCTTTCTCTGGAGCTGAGTCTTCAGATATGTCTGGAATTGGGAACCCAGAGCATCACATGCCAGTCTGTAACATTTTCTAAAGCCAGGCTCAGGATCCTATGTACATTTGAGTGTTAGAAATTCCTAGACCTGTCAAGATGCCCATAGAAGACATGGGAAGCTGTCTCAGGGTCAAAGCAAGCACCATCTGCAGTCTTGCTGTTTGAGCTCTTGCAGGCCTGAGGGCAGTGTATGTCTTGGAGCCTCTCTTTTTGTATCCCAGGGGATGTTCTTGGCTCTTTGCTGACTTGAGCTTTCCATCTAATGTCTCACATGTTCCTGAGGCCGTCATTGCTGTAGTGCATATAGAGCTTGGGTAGAGCCGAGCTTAAGCTCTCCAGACAGAGAGGTTTGCAACATCAACCCTATTCTTACATTGATTTCCCTTGGACACTGAAGGGAGAATATAGTCAAAGTATGTATCTACCTATCCATTCACCAGTCCATCTATCTGTCTATCCATCCATCTACCTACTCACCCATCTACCCCTCTAGATGGGATTCCACAGTTTCTAGGTTAGCGTCAAACTAGCTGTATCACAAAGGATGACCTCGAGCTTCTGAACTTTTGATCTCTACTTCCTGAGTGCTGGGCTTAAAGCTGTGTACCACAGGCCCATTGATTGATGTTGGTTTATTTCCTTTGAAGACTAGGTCTATTGTAAAGCCCATGGTACTTCCTCAAACCTGAGAAACAAAGAAAAAAAAAAACAACTCAAAACCAAGAACCACCACTACCACTACCACCACCACCACCACCAACAACAACCTGAGTGACATCAGGCATCAGATCTTCCACCTTTCCTGAAGACAGTATCTCTGTAGAGATGAGGAATGTGTGTTCTTTCATTAGCTCTGTCTTCTCCTCCCAGACCCCAGGCCTGCCTACACATTGCCCATGTAGGAGTCCCCCACTAATTTAGCTCTTGTCTTAATCTTCTCTGATCACCTTTATGCAGGCAAGCTCAGAGTAGGAAAAGCTGTGTTTACCAATGACTTATTTACCTGGGGTAAGTTCTAGTTAATAACATATTTTGTTTGTTTCTGTGTTTCCTCTAAACTTGGTGAGTTCCAAGGCAATTAATTCATCTGAACATGCTATGGATCTTTATAAAGCAACTGTTATGTGCCCAGCATTCTGGTAGATACTGTGTGTTTATCTGTGCTATTGATGACATATTTTGGTGCTGATGAGGCTGAACTCATGACGTACAGGTGTTCTAGGACTGCCCTTGACTCTACTGCCATGATGGAGTAGGGGCAGTGAGGATCAGTGGGGTAGGCAATGCTTCTCTTCTCTAGGATGCCCTAGCCTACCATAGGAGATGAGAGGCACACTAGCATCATTGTGATCTCGGTCCATGTGGAAACTGTTGCTTGAGAGATTTCTGAGCAGGAAAGAACCACCCCACCTGTGGGGAGAAGCTGGGATTTATACTGCCCTGTGGAGAAGTCTGTCCTCTTATGGGACCTGAGATTACACTCTGATGGGAAACATACTGTGTGTGGTGGTGGGTGCTGGGGTTGAGTGTGTGGAGTTTACTGGAGGGGAAAGCTAGAGGTTCAGTTGAACCCATTAAAGCTCTTGACACTTGTGGTATTTTTACGTTCACAATGGAAAGCAAGAGCTTCACTTTAACTGTTGACTGCCCTGAGACCTATTTCTTGTGGGCCATGCATTCAGCAGAGCTCAAAACTTCGGATAAAGACAGAAATAGGCTGAACATCAGCCCCGCCCCCGCACCTGCTTATTGCAGCCCTTCAGGAGTGACAGCTGTGAGGTGTGAGTGAGGGGATGCTGGGAAAATGCTCTAATTTGCTTCTCCTGTCTCACATTCAACTTGGCACCCTTGACTGTAGCCCCCAGCGGCTCCCCAGTTTTAAGACTTCTGGAGACTTGAGGCAGGTAAGGGGTGTTGAGGGGGAGGAGAAGCAAACTAAAAAACAAAACATAGTGGGGGAAGCTAAATCAGGGGGAAAATTATCTAGGGCAGCATATGACTAGACAGGTGCATATAGTCTCCAGACTCTGGAGTTCCCCAACCCTGATCTGGCTTCCTAAGGTGAGTGAGAAGGCCCCTGAAAGAGGCAGCTGGAAATGACCCATCAGAACTTCTGGGTTCTTTTATGGTTCTCCAAAATCACCATAGAAAGTGAGGACTTGGAATTTGGGTATGTTTAACGATAATCAAGGCCAGGAGTCTGGGATTTATAAGTCGGGGGAGAGGAACACAAGAGCATCATTTATCCATCCAGACTTCATTCCGAAGGCATTGGTTGGGGGCAGGCGGAAGCTCTGCTGAGACTGTAATGGCCCCAAGAGGTGATAAGGCTGTCTCTATCGTACACCTTCTATGTGCTAGGGGCTGAGTAAAGGGCTTCAGTCTTGAAAAATGGTTCTCAGGTAACCACAACTGTCAGGAGAGGACACATGCAGAGAGAGGTTAGGTTACCTTAGCAACATCACTAAAGCAGAGACCCTGATTCTATAGGTACCTGTGTGGAAACTAAGGGAGGCAGATGAGAACAAGACAAGGAAGTAGATGAATGGGAGATGGGCACAGAGAAGTTTTCTGAACTGGAGATGGTCCTTTCTGTGGCTCTGGAGAGAATATGTTATTGGGTGAGGGTGATAAGAAACGTGTCAACCATTAGTGGCACTCTTACCTCTAGAATGTTCCACTGGGCACATGCCATGGTCCCATGTACCCAGAACCTTTGCAAGTGCACTTCTGTCTGGCTAGAGTCCTTACCGTTCCTACTCTTTGTATATTGGTTTCTTCTTCTCTGCCAAATGCTAATTTGAAGTCATTGCCTATAAAGCCTGGCACATGGTAGATGCTCAGCAGAAATCTGTTGAGCAAATGAACCTGACGTTCTCTGGCTTTGAGAGAATAACTACACAGAGAAGTTGGGAAGACTTTTTGGTGAACCTTTTGGCATTTTGATGTCTTATGTAGGCCAGAGCTATAGAAGGGAGAATGAAGTTGAAGCCAACCTGGACTTTCTTGGTCAAAATGCAGGCTAAGCTCCTGTCCCCTCTTTTGCCTGCTGATCCTGAGAAAAGCTGTGTGTGCCCCACAGGCTGAGGCTTAAGTGAGGCTGGAGTGACCATGGGGACTGGCATGTCTCCTGTAGCTTATTCTGTGTGGTGGTCAGAGCTTTCCTGAGGGACACAATAACCAATAGCTAGAGACATCCCACTTTGAACTCTCTTTCTGGGTTGGCATGGGGACCAGATGCAAGTTTGTCTTTCCTACCTGAGTTATTTTGTGAATTGCCACACAATAGTGACTACTGTGTGTGTCAGACACTCAGTCAGGCCTTTTAAGTCTGCCATTTTGTTGAAATCTTCCCTGTCTCTGCATAAGGACCCACTAAATAGTGTGACTCTCTGGGGACAACCTTGAACCAGGCTGGACCTTGCAAGATATTTCTTCATGCAAAGTCCCTGTCAGATTTACAATACCACCAAGCAGAAGGCACTTCTCTTGCCAGAAGACTCCAAACTTGAACCATAGAACACTTTTTTTCCCATTCTATGTGTGACCAAGCAAGTTCTGGCTGTTGCAGTAACCGCAGAATTCCCCGTGCTTCATAATCACTTGCATTATTTATTGTCCTGGTTATTAGTAATAAAAGCCATAATGATTCAGCCTTGAGGTTGGTGAGGCAGCAGCAGGCGGTGCCTGACCTTTGTAGGGATATTAATATACTTTCACAGCCTCCCTTCAGATGGTCCAGACTCATGGAATGGGAGCCAGCCCCTGAAAATAATCATAAAACAAAAGAATCAATTATCTCTCACCGGGGTGTTGATTGGCAAGTAAGAACTAAGTGTTTTACAGGAAGGCCTTCAAAACAGAATGGAATCTCTGGCAACTTCTAGAAAGTGTGAGACATAAAAGCAAGGCTGGAGGAGCTATTGTTTGCCCTGGCCTGTCACCTCTGGGTAGAGATGGTGTGTGGATAGCATCAGCTGCCTTAGTAGGGCCTAGATCTTGTCCCTTTCCCGAAGGTGTTGTAGCACGATGTTTTAATCCCCCCTGAGCGTTTGGCTGGCCTGTGAGGCTGCATGGAAAATGTCAGTCCAATGGCCCAGGCCAAAGCCAGCATGCCTCTCAGCTAGCTTTGCAGGGCTGACGTGGCGTGTGGCTGGAAGCTAATGGAAAGGTCACAAAAGCCCAGGACAAGGGAAGGGATGGGGCCAATAGCACTGCCCTGTAACGTGATCTGGAAGATGAAATTGTAGCGTGGAGCTGAGAGATGCAGGGCTGGGGAAAGAGACCTCAGCATTTTCCATGATTAACTTTCTAATAGTAACCCTGTGTGTACAGCGGGTGCTTAGCAACGGGAGGCATCTTCTCAGAGAGTGCATTAATAAAGTGCATGTGGCTTCCCACTGTGATTTGGTTTTCCCCTGCTTGCTGGAGGCAGAGAGATCAGACCACAGACCTGTAGCCCTCGAGGCTGAAGTCAGGAGGCAGCTGAGTGTGTCTCCTTTCCTAATTGAGTTGTCCCTTCCCTGGAGAATCCAACAGAGCCCCTCTTGCCTCAAAGTCACAAGGAAATGGATGCTTAGGGAATTCCTCATGAGTTGGGACAGAACCCCAGCTCTTAGATCTGTGTAATGTTGATGTGATATATGTGCATATGTTTGCTTCTATGTATGTGAGTGTGTATGCGCAACATTTGTGTGCATGTGTAAATTTGTATGTGTGTGTGTGCACACACATGCCCTTGTGTTTTTTTGAGCCTGTGTGTGTGTATGTGTGCCAGAGGTTGATATCGGTTGTTTTTATTCTTTCATTTCTCATTTTACTTAAGAGAAAAAAAAATTAGAGTTATTTTATGTGTACAAGTGGTTTACCTGCACATGGATATGTGCACCATAAGTGTGCCTGGTACGCTGGGAAGTCAGACTGGGGCATCAGATCCACTGAAACAGGAGCCACAGACAGTTAGTTGTGAGCTACTGTGTGGGTACTGGGAACCAAACCCAGGTTCTTTGTAAGAGGAATAAATGCTCATAAGTACTAAGTCATCTCTTCAGAGCCTACCTTTTTATTTTTTTTGTTTGATACAAATAGACTTGCAGTAATTTCACCCCCTACTCCTATCTCTTATCTTCCTTTCCCCCATGACTTATTCGTCTATCCTGGCTGTTTAGCTCCTGACCCCACCTCGGCAACACTGGTATTACGAGAGGTGTGCCACCCCACTAAGCTTTTATGCTTGGGCAGCAAACATCTCATCCACTAGCCATCTCTCCAGCTTTCAGCCCTTAGAGATGTAGAGTTTATCACAAGACTATGATAATGGTTTCTTGTGTTATAAAGAATGCCCAGGCTGGCCCAGGGGGACCTGGGTTACTGGAAATAAAAAGAAGGTTCACTATGGCATTTGGGGCCTGAGGCCTACTACAGCTTAGTCTGTTTCAGGTGCCAGTGGTAAGATAACAGACAGGGAGTCATTTGAACTTATGGACTAGTGTAGGAAGCCACAGCATGGCAAATGGGCAATGGTTTCACTTCCTATGATATTAAATGATTTTGAATATGAAGCAGGTCATGGGGGTAGTCATTTGAGTGTGTGGATGACCAGTCAGGTTCTCTTTAAGGACCAGGAAACCATGAGATATCTGTCTGAGGGAACTGTGTATTCAGCTGGAGTGACTCTGTCCACTACCCTGCCCTGCTTCCTGTCTCCCTCCTCATTTTATTTGTGCTGGGGTACTTGTCATTGTCAATCAATATCTTCATATTTGGCACATCTGTGTGCTTTGTCACTTGCTTCCATGACTGTCCCTTTAGGGCTCCTTTTTATCTGTTCTGTCCAGTTCTCCTCCAGGGAGGAGCCCAGAGAGGTGATTCTCTGCATCTTTTGGCTTGAAGAGAAGATGAAAAAAAGTTGATGGACAGGAGAGGGGGTGAGCCAAGTGAGGAGTGAGGAGGTCAAGGCACAGGGGTAGAGGAAGGGGCTGGAAATGGAGTCTTTAGATGTCTGTGTCCCTGCCTTACTGCTACTGGGAAGGTATGGCTAGGAAACAGGTTCCTGGGTCTGTGAACCCTGCCTTGGGCATCTTAGAGTTCCTTGCTTCCAGCTGCTGTGACCGTCCTATGATACTCCTGTGCCCTGTAATGCCATGATACTTCAGTTGCTGTGTGGAATCTAAATCTATGATCAGCCCTGAGGTCAAATCAGTGGAGGCATGGAGTCCTTTTGAAGGATGTCAGGACCCCACCCAGGACCAGGGTACCCAAAATGTCCAGATGTATGGGTTGCTGTATTTCCAGAGGCACAGCATGTACTTATGGGTACTGTGGTGCATCTTTTTCCTGTCAGCTGTGCAGAGGTTAGGCAGCAAGCGACATAGGGACACACTCTTGCTCATGATCCTAAAGCAGAGGTCTCCATGGTTGCTGACTCAAGTCTGTGTTTATACCAGGGAGTTATACTTGAGTGCCTGTTGCCCCTTTTCCTGTCCTTTTGCGTGCACACACCTATGTGTCCCTTAGCTGTTACCCTTTGCCGTCTGCCACAGCTGCTCCGGGACTATGTCCATTTGCCCACACATGGTCACCTCCTCGAGATGAGGATGGGGAGGCCCTCTTTCAGAGGTTTTTCTCTCCTTTGCTCACCTCTCCTACTCACACGGGAGAGTTTCTGATCTGCACAGCCATACTGGAACACAGAAATGTGATGAGGCCAGAGTGGAAAGTTCTGTAGGCATCCTGGCCACTGAGAAAAGCAGGAGGAGGGGGGAAGGAAGGGAGGAGGGGTGTCAGGAGTCCATCTGTGGCTCAAGCACAGGCTTTGTTCAATGCTCTTTAGAAATGCCTGACTTCTTCACGTCTCACATTGTGTAGCTATAGTGTGTTTGGGCCTGTCTAAGGCACTGGGCATAGCAGAGAGTAATGTAGACAGTCCAGCCTTGCAGAGCTTGGTGTTCCAGTGGTAGGAACAGGACCTGCACAGGGTGACAAGATATGGTCATTAGGGAAGGCACAAAGGGACTCCTGAAACAGGGATGAGGATGACTAAATATAAGAGGGTGCCTTCGTGTCTCATAAGGGGCCTCTCGTCAGCCATTGTGAGGGCTACTGTGTAGCCTCCACTGATTTAACCTCAAGGCTGATCATAGATTTAGATTCCACACAGCAACTGAAGTATTATGGCATTACAGGGCACAGGAGTATCATAGGACGGTCACAGCAGCTGGAAGCAAGGAACTCTAAGATGCCCAAGGCAGGGTTCACAGACCCAGGAACCTGTTTCCTAGCCATACCTTCCCAGTAGCAGTGAGGCAGGGACACAGACATCTAAAGGCTCCATTTCCAGCCCCTTCCTCTAGTGACCTCCTCACTCCTCACTCGGCTCACCCCCTCTCCTGTCCATCAACTTTTTTTTTTTTTGAGAGGAAGCAAACCCGAGTGTGCTGAGATAAGATGGCGTAGTACAGCAGCAGGGTGGAGTCTCCTTCTATGGAGAGATTACTTCAACATGTGCCACTTACAAAGTCTGGTCTCCCCCTGAGCCCCTGGCTGTATGGGTTTTTCTTTGGACTGGGGCTCAGCGATCATTTGCCTTTTGACTGAGTTACTTGGTTCTGTTTGGAGCTGCTCCTGTATTCTATAGGCTCTGGGTATGGCTGCAGGGCTGGGAGATGGAGAGCCCCACCCTTCCTTGTGGGGCTCCCAGCTGGTGGGTGATTAAGTGAGTGAGTGGGTCCTGGAAGTAGGGTATATAAAGGAGAATCCATGGTGGGGCTGTTGAGTGCTGGGAGGAGGAGGAGCCAGTCTTGAGTTGGGGCAAGCATGAGGAGAGGCGAGCCCTAGGACTTGGTCAGCGGCACCTACAGTGTGATTTCTGATGATTCCCCTTGGGTTTGCTTCCAGCCTCAAAGTGGGTGGAGCCATGATTTGGGTGTCAGCTTGGGTTAGACCTGTATGTTTAGACTATAGCTAAGAAGACGTCTCTAAGGAGAGATAGAAGAGAAAGAAGTCTTCTGATCTTCTTTGACACCCTGCTCTGCTTCACAGGGAGCAAACTCAAGCTCTGCCAATGTACTGTGTAGTCGGCACAGTTAACTTTTTTTTTTTTTTAATTCATCATCTCCATTTACAAATCAAAGTTTTTGGATAAATTATCTGGGTTGGCCACTTTTCTAACAAAAAAGATTGAAGCTCTACATAGATGGCTTGTAACCTTTCATGGCATCTTGACTAATAGGCACAACAGTTGCAACCCACCCTTTGCCTCTGATGTCTTTAAAAAACACCATCTTTGGATTAAGGAAACAAGTGTGGGCTTCTGTATATTCTCACAAGTGTCTCTTGAGCTCCAAAGTTCTGCTGACAGCCGCGTGGGAGCCAGCACTGTTTGGCCTCTTTGCTGGAGAGTCCTAGTGAGTCCCTTCTGAGGCCAGAAAGAAACAGGGTGGGGCAAAGCTTCAGGCCACATCCCTGAACTACATAGAGAACACGTCTCCCATATCTGTAACGATGGCTTCTGCCTGCGGGTGCATGGGGTAAAGGTCAGAGGTCAAGGACAAAGCCGGGCGGTGGTGGCGCACGCCTTTAATCCCAGCACTTGGGAGGCAGAGGCAGGCAGATTTCTGAGTTCGAGGCCAGCCTGGTCTACAGAGTGAGTTCCAGGACAGCCCGGGCTACACAGAGAAACCCTGTCTTGAAAAACAAACAAACAAACAAAAACAAAACAAAACAGAGGTCAAGGACATCTAAAAGGTTGAGCATAGGGAATTGGAAGATGCAAAAGAAGTATGGAGAGTATGCAGCTTTGGGGGGCAGGTCTCCTTTGCTCCTATCTCATGCTCCCCAGCTTCACTTTTGCCTTGTTCTGCTCCTTAAGCCAGTACTCAGTGTTTATCGAGAGGAACTTTGCTGCAAAGATCTGACACCTGTTAGCACTGAGCATCTTAGACGTCTTCCCTTTCCATATCCAGGATCCCATCACCTCGCCCAACCTACCTGAGGTTTTCTAAACAGCAGGGTTAGAGAAGGCAGGAAGCTTCAAGGGCCTGCCTTGGGTACCTGCTTCCCTTTCAAGTTGGTCTCTTACTACTGCTCCAGGCCCTAAAGAGGACACAAAAGCCACACTCTTGGGGTAAGCTGGTCTAATGGATCCTGTGACAGAGGAGTGGGCCACTTGGGTGGGCGGGCATGCAGAGTGACTTTTCTCCTCTTATTGGTACTTCCAGAATTTACTCTGTCTATAGCTTCCCCTGAGTCCTGGCTAGCTCCAAAGGACAGAATAACATGCTTTGGGGTATAGTGGGGGCTGCTGGACCTCAGACAGAAGCACTGTCTTTCCCTTTGGACCTCACAAAGGGCCTGATGTACCAGGGCATACCGAGGGGCAGCCTCGTATTGCTCACTGATGTTATCAGGAAACTTCTGGTCTACATGCCAGGCAGGTAAATTGATTTTTTTTCAGTCTGTGGAACATCTTAAGATAGGTGAACTGGTGTGCTGCTAGCATTGGGAATGACAGGCCGTCTGTGAATCACAAGCCCTTCCACCGAGG
This sequence comes from Mastomys natalensis, assembly GCA_021653895.1. Classification (NCBI taxonomy): domain Eukaryota; kingdom Metazoa; phylum Chordata; class Mammalia; order Rodentia; family Muridae; genus Mastomys; species Mastomys natalensis. Next base: position 1,375,871 of record JAJTUV010000261.1, on the reverse strand, counting down.
TTGTGCAGGCCCAAGACTGGTGGCAGGAAGGAAGCTCTGCTAGAAGTAGTGGCCCGATGCAGGTGGACGTGACTCAAGGATGGGGTGGGGGTGGAAGGTGGGGAGAGGGAGTCAGCCTTGCTGGTGAGTCTGGGATTTCCTTTCTGGTTCCTAAGGGGATGCTCAGTGGCCTGACTCCACAGGATTGGAACTACAGTAGTTACTGTTGTGTGTGTAGTGTCTGTGGCTGGATGGAACAGGTAGCCCCAGCGGGGCGAAGCCTCAATGTGGCTGGCTGTCTTCCTGGTCCAAAGGCCTCATATATCCAGTCTATGGTTGCTTGGTTTATTCCCCAATGCCTTTCCGTCTTTGAATCATTTAGCTAGTTCTTTGGAGCACTTTATGTTTTTCAGGGATTTTTCACTCCCCTTCCCCCATACAGGCAACACAGACTAAGTTCCTTCTAGGCACTGGGCAAAGCACTAGATACAGCACATGCTACATTCAGTACATTAGGCAGCAGTGGGGGATGGCTTTTCGGTGGCAATGTCAGTTTCTGTTAACCTCTGGGAAGATAGCCAGCAAGGTATGGAGTAATGAAAAATTTCCTGATGTGGGAAAGGCCTCTCAGAGGAGGAGATATCTGGAGAGGAAGCAGCACAGTAGAAATTGGAGGAGAATCTCTCGGTAGAATCGCTTGTACAAAGGTCCTGAGGTAGGATGGGAAAGCGTTTGCCCTTTTCAAACTGCATAGTCACATCTCTGAGTACACATCCATGGTGCTGTGCTAGAGAGGTTCACAGGGGCTGTTTCTATAGATCTGTGAGCAACAGTGAGGAGGCTGACTATCCATGTCAGTAGTATGAGCACCGCTGGAGGGTTTTAGCTAGCCACATATGCAACTGGTTAGAATTTGCTAAAACTCTATCTGTAGCGTGAGCCTGAGGAGCAAGCAGGACAGGCATGGAAGCAAAATTGCCCAGTCCTGGTGAGAGGGAATCGAGGAACTGGCTCAGGATTAAACTGGAGCCATCTCAACCTGTACAGCAGCCCCACTGGAGGAAGAAACAGGTCCCCAAAGTACCAAGGACATGTTCCAGATTGCACCTATCATCTTAGCTTAAGGACTTCCTTGTCTCTCCTTGGCTTATCCTGGGGTCTCAGGAGGCTGGGTCAGACATGTTTGGTATTAGCTGGGAGCCATCCCTGGGGAGGATGGCTGCTGTGACACAGTACCCAGGACAGGGGTAGAACAGTTACCCTCTTCCCACCCTGGAGTACCAGGTCAAGGTGTTGTTAGGATTGAAGCAGCATTCCTGTGAAATCTGTTTTCTTTGCTCACAGGTGACCTGGCCCTTTTCTCTCTGTGTAGTCACATGGCCTTTGATTTGGCTCCTAGTCTCTTCCTTCTGGGACAGCAGTCTTACTGGATGAGAATGTACTCTAGTGACCTTGCTTTGACTTGGTCTGTTCTGTACAAACCTATCCAGTCCCCTCCCCAGAGATCGGAGTTAAAGATGTCTGCATATACAGTGTGGAGACCACGCCCCCGGCGTGCCTCTCCTTTTTGAGCCATCTCTGTGGGTGGCATGGGGCTCACCCATGCTGCTGCTGTCCTCTGAACACTCAGCATACTTGTTTAGTTTATCTCCAGGACAATGATAGGCCAGTGTTAGCAGATCTTTGTGGGTGGCCACGTGCAAGAGAGCCTTCTGAGGACCAGCAGTGTGGGGTGGCAGATGGGGTCGGCAAACACAACAGGTGTGGCATATGCTGGTCCCGGGCAGTGAGTATGAGAAAGACCCAATGCGCTGTTTTCATTTAGCCACCAACTTTAAAACATGTCTCCTATAAGCACACAGATGTTAGGCTGTTTATCAGGGGAGGTGGCAATAAACAAAGTTACTAAAAATAACCAATACCATCAGTCATTTCTAGGTGCCAAGACTGTTCCTGAGCATTCTGTGTCATGTTTATCTTGATATCACAGAAATTCAGTGAGCAGGTGTCACCCTTATGAGTCCTATCTTAGTGATGGAGAAATGACAGGTTGGGAGGAAAAAAACCCCACCTCATCTCTGGTCCTTCAGCCAGTCTCTGGGATCTGCAAACATCAGAGTTCCTTTCCTCTAACCACTATGCAGTTTGTACTTAAAGCACTTTTCCTTCCCAGCAGCTGGGTTCCCAGTCCTCATATGGCACCTTACAACCACCTTTAACTCTTGTTCCAGGGATCTAACGCCATCTTCTGGCCTACCCTCATGTGAGTGTGCACAAAAGTGTGTAGGTCAAATACCTGTATATGCTAAATAATAAAAAAAAAATTTTTTTAAAGAATTTTTCCTAGAAAAGAATGGATGTTTCAAGTTCTTAATGAGACTTGGGTTTTCTGTGGGGTGTCGCACAAGGCAGGAGATTTTTCTTATGATCTTGTGTTTCTCAAAATCTTCTCCATCAATTAGCAACTTCTTTCTGCTGTGAGAATTTCTTAGGAAGATATATTGCCAGGCCCCATCTAGCTACTGGAGTAGATAGTGACTTGGGGCCTGGGACTCAGAGTAACTGGCTTTCCATGTGATTCATGCCCTCTCTCTGGATTGACAGCCTTGTGGGGTTTTGATGCCTCTGGTTCACAGAGATTCTGTTGTATGTCCTTTTGTTTGCATTTGTAAGTCTGAGGCTGGTTATCTATGGGGAGCCAGAACCTGAGGCTCAGGCAGGTTGAGGATGGAAGCTGTGTGACTTCAGGTCTTCAGGTCAGCCCAGGTAGTCTTGGTAGGTGACAGGCCCAAAGGAGGATTAGTGTCTAGTATGTTTGGGAAACACAGGTTTTCTTTAGTCAAGAAATATGTAATATGTAATCTAGGCCCTCTGTATGTGTAAACTAGAGGTCAACATCATGTGTGTTTCTTAGTTGCTGAAGAGGTGCTGAGTGATTAAGAGTACTAGCTCTCACATAGGATCTGAATTCAGATCCTAACACCCACAAGGTAGTTTACAACCCATGTGGGACTCCAGCTTCAGGAGAGACCTGACAGCTGCTCTGGACACTGGGTGGACACATAGTGAACATACATACATATGGGCAAAATACTCATGCAAAATGAAAACATTAAAAATAAATAAAGCATGACATTAGTTCTTATCTTTCCAATTGTAAAGCATACCCATGTTTCTTGTAGGAACCCAGAAAATTAGTAAAAATATAGGATGATTATTGTCCAAGAAGTCAGAATAATAACAAATGCCAGGAAGGTTGTATGCTAGAACCCTGGCTCACTGCTAGTGGAATAATGGTAGCTGCTTATCATATTAAGCACTGAATTATCATCCAGTCCCAAAATGTCATAGAAATAAACAGAATTGATGGGAAGCAGGATCTTAACTGAGGATTTGGATTCCTCGGATTAGCCTGTGGGCGTGTTATTGGAGCATTCATTTTAAACTTCAACCTTGTAACTTTTGTCTATGTGTGTGGATGTTTTGCCTACATGCATGCCTGTGTACTACTTGCTTGCTTGCTATTCATGGAGGCTAGAGGAGAGTGTCAAATCCTCTGGGAATGGAGTTGTAGCTGGTTGTGAGGTATCATGTGGGTGCTGGGAATTTAATCTAGGTCTTTTGAAAGAGCAGCCAGTGCTCTTGACCACGAACCATCTTTCTAGCTCCCATGGGCCTTTTTCTTCAAATGATTGATATGGGAGAGCCTAGACAACTGTGGGCAGTGCCACTCATGGGCAGGCGCTTCTGGGATTTGTAAGGAAGCAGGCTGGCCAGCCATTGAGCAATGCTCTTCATGGTCCCTGCCTCTGTCTCTGCCGGAGCTCCTGTCCTAACTGCCCTCTTTATGGACTGGGGGGATGGAGAGAGATGGCTTTTGGGAGCTTGCTGGCCCACCAGTCTTGATGAAACAGGGAGCTCCAGGTTCAGTTCAAGACCCTTGCTTACAGAGTAATGCGGGATCAATAGAAGCTGAGATATCCCACTGGGACCTCTGGCCTCTTCATGTGCTATGCACACATGACACACATGTACATGTATGTATACCCCATGGCACACAGAAATATAGAGATAAGAGCAACAGTTACATATCTAAGGTGATGTCTGCAGATATTTCAATTATTTTGTACCATCCTTTTCTTATAATTTCTTTCCATTTCATTAGCGCGGGGCCTTTGCTTTTGTTGTTGTTGTTGTTATTTTCTGTTCTGTTTTGTGATTTGGAGGTAGGGTCTGGCTGTGTAGTCCAGGTTGGCTTTAAACTTGTTGTAATACTCCTGCTTCAACCAGATTACCTGCTGTACCAGCATAGAAAGTCAGTGCTTCTGACTTTGAAATTGCTTTATAAAATGACATCTGCTCTCTTTTGTTTTTTTTTTTTTTTTGCATAAATGTAGCAACAATTCTTTTTTTTTAAATTGGTTATTTTATTTATTTACATTTCAAATGTCGTCCCCCTTCCTGATTTCTCCTTGCAGAACCCCTTCCCATCACCCCTCCCCTTTGCCTCTATGAGGGTGCTCCTCCCCTACCTACCTTATTCCCACCTTACCCCTCTAGCATTCCCTTCTTAACTGTCTCACCATGATGGCTGTTTTTTCAGGGAGTTTTCAGTTTTCTTTGTCACAGGTTTTGTCTGTGCCTAGGATACGGTCCTAGGAAAGGGTTCCTGGACCAAAGGAAGAATGCATTTTTAAGATTTTTCCATCATTTTGCCAAGTCACTTTCCAGAAAGGTTGTAAGCTTACACAAAACCTTCACCCAAAGTGGGTGAGAAAAAACAGCCTTTCCAAAGGGCCTTGTCCCCTTTCTTGGGGACTTCCGGGGGTGGAGGGGGCAAGGATACAGAGAAGGAAAGGCCCATTCCCAGCTTTTAGAGCTGGGGTGCTGTGCTGTGCCCCGAAGTATGTGAGTGCTTCTGTGCTGAGCTGGGACAGGGCTGATTAGTGCTCGGCCACTGGCCTCTCAGAGGCTGCCCACGGGAAAGAACAGCCAGTTCACAGGTAATCCCTTGATATCCAGCTCTGGTTCCAGTCTAGCGGTTTTTATCTAGGCTGATTGCAAGTTCAGCCTTGGCTGGGCCAGGGCGATGCTCGCTCAGCCCTGGATCGCGTTTCATGGCAAGCAGCAAGGCAGGTCCCCTCTGTCTTTCTCCAGTATGCCCTGAGATGCAACATTTCAAGGACTGAGAACCTGGTTTCTCAGGCTCGTTCTCCACTGGACAGGGTGAGGAACCAAGTGGAAAGCACTGTCGTTTCCCATTGCTCTTCCTCCCACACATTTGCTCCCTTTCACTTTTTCAAAAACAGTTTGGCTGTATGGAGTTAGGTCTGCAACGTGACTGTGTGAGATCCATTGAAACAGCTCTGCTAGCTTTCATAGTAACAAAGGCAACTTAAATTTACCATTAAAGCAGAAACCTTTAATGTGTAAGATCTTTAAAAAAAGAATACTGGACATTAGATCTCATCAATGTGTTCACTCTGGTATCCTTTGACCTTTGACCTATACTTTATAATTTTCTTTTGCCTCCTTCCTCCTCTACTGGAAGCCTTCATTTTCTTATTCACTGTGGATTCTAGTTCTCTCTCTCTCTCTCTTTCTCTCTCTCACTCCCTCCTTTCTTCCCTCCCTCCCTCTCTCTCCCTCCCTCCCTTTCCTTCTCTCTCTCTCTCTCTCAACTGTATGTATGACATCATATAATATTTTTCTTGTCTTACCTCACTTGCCATTATGTCCTTTGCATCCATTCATGTTGTTACAAAGGCCACTCACCTTCTGAAAAACAACGGAAGCCCAGTTGGGAACATGCTTGCTATACAAACATGAGTTTGAGCCCCAGAACTCATGTGAAAAAAAGCTGGACACCATGCACATGCCGGTGATCCCAGTGCTGAATCAGAGGCAGGGTAATTCTTGCTGCTTATTGACCAGCCAGCCCAGCCTACTTGGTGAGTCCTGGGCCAATGAGACCCTTTCTGACAAAAACAAAATAAACAGTCCCTGTGGGAATGACACCTAAGGTTGACCTTTGGCCCCAAAACACAGGCCCTCCTGTCCCCCAACACAGAGGATAGCAAAGAAGCCAGTGGGAAGAAGTGGGAGACAGGAGGGAAACGAGAGAGAGAGAGAGAGAGAGAGAGGAGAGAGAGAGAGAGAGGGAGAAGGAAAGGAGTAGAGAGAAAGAGAAAACAATTTAGAAGTTACATAGAGATTTTTTAAAGAAAATTTTAATTCTTTTTGGCAGATTATAGAAATAAAAATTGGCTTCCCACAACACGTTGGAGAAATAACATTCTGTTCTTATTTTGAGCTGACAGCCTAAACATTGGTCTGGATTGAATGGACCGTTCTGGAATGAAGCTCTGTGATGGTCGTGGGAGGAGTGAGGAAGAGGATGAAAGGCTGGAAATCCAAGGCTGCAGAGGAAAGCTTTCTCCTCTCCTCACTTCCTCTCCTTTTCCCTCCTCACTTCTCTCTTCCTCTCACTTCTCTCTCCTCTTCACTTCCTCTCCTCTTCCTTCTCACTTCTCTCTTCCTCCTCACTTCCTCTCTTCCCTTCACTTCTTCTCTTCTTCCTTACTTCTTCTCTTTTTCTCTCTTACTCAAATTCTGTATTTAAGAACATAACCTTAATGGTGTCTATGGTTTCTCTTGGGTGAAGAAATCCCCAACAAATCCATGTTTTGATTCTGGAATGTTCTGGAAAGATGACAGACGGGCAGAGTGAGTCAAAGGTCCAACTCTGTCCTAGAGGCTCCCTATTGGTGCCTTTAATTTTTCCTGAAGAAAATATAATGAGCTCTCCATGTGAGTCTGAGGGGTTAAATTTACCAAGAGTGACAAGGGGGTGGGGTACAGTAATTCCCTAAGAAAAACCCAAGAAAGGGAAAACAAAATGGCCTCTCTCAAGATGTATGGTTTTTAGGGTTCCCTCCTCAATGTCCAGTGAGTGTTCTGATCCCAGCTGCACATGTTTCCTCTTCATGGTGCTCCCTGTCCTGTTGAGGCCCTGTGGACCTTGCTTAGACCAGTGCAGTAGTCTTGCCACTGTTCCCCAACTCTCATGTCTTACCAGCCAGCTGGGCTTTCAGAATGCTGGCCAGTTTACATTCCTCATTGATGATTCTTCCACAAGCCCCTTGTTGGCTGAAGGGAAACAGAAAGCCCAGGTTTCCTTTCTTGGAAACCTTTATTTTCCCCCAAGGGTCTTCGAAATTTCTTCCTGTTTTATCTCTGTCTTTGGACTCCAGCCACTAGCTACTTCCTGCTATTTACTGCCCCTTGACTTAGTGTGTTCTAGCCTTTTGCTTCCTTATTTGCTTAGCTTGAAATCCCACTTGTCCATGGCCAGCTTTCCCCAGTAGCTTGATTCTGACATTTCAAGAATCACCCCCCACTTTCTCTCTCTCTCATTATTCTAACTACTCAGCTTTCCCTTCCATAGCCTCCACAACATTTTCTCTCTCAAAGCTCTCATCTTTATGCCCTCTGTTAGGAGTCCGTAGGCTCCAACCTTACTTCCTTTCATTTTGTGAAGCCCTGGTCCACCCGTGAGTGCTACACAATGCAGGCTAAGATACCTTGCACATGGTCAGTAACCCAGAAGGTATGATGCAATAATAGACCCATGACTGAAGGAGTCTTGTGTTGTTAACTTTTATCTCCACCCTTCTCTGATGTTTGGCTTGCACTAGACTTCACAGGCACCTCCTGTTTTGTTGTAACATGGATCTGGATTGGCTTAACCCAAACATAGGGCAGGTAGTGATACCTGAGAGAGGTAGAAAGGGAGATGGGCTGAATGGTTGACTTAGCTGCCAGGCTACGTCTCTTCTGGGCTCTGAATTAATGAGCAATGGCATGAATGAACAGATTGCTACAGGCTTGTCCAGGACTTCCGTCTTCTAGATCTGTACTTTGCAACTTTAGAGGTCCACAGCCTGGGGCCTTCTTGGTAAGATTCAAAGATGCAGTATTAAGACAACTCATTTTGCTGCAGAAATAGATTTTCTGCAAAGTTTAGAAATAGATATGTTTTAATGTTGAGTCCACTTTATCACAGCACGGAGAGGGTGAAATTCTTGTGCATTTAGAAAGACAGACAATACTTTAAGACTCTTCCTGCAGTGGAAGATGCACATCCTTACTTCTAGCTCCAGGCTGTACCAGAAGCTAAGAGAGGGATGTTCATTCTTTGCTTTCTGGATATGAAAGTTATGAGCTGGCTGAAGCCTTCTTCACTTGCTAGTTTCCCCATCCCCAGCTCCCTAGCCATGGCTGTTTGTGGGTAAGATACAGCTGGTGGCTATGGGTTAGACTCAGAGGTAGATGTAGCTAGGGTCAGATTCCTCCAGCTGTGCAGACACTGCAGGTAGAGGACAACCAGGGGAGGGGGAAGGACTTTAATTTTCTACCTTCTTTCCAGGAGAGAGAAATGAATACTGAATATATGATACCACTGTGAAAAATACATGTAATTACACAGCTAGTGTAGCTCAGGTCCCCGTGTCAGCATCAGCGGAAGAAACTAGCTCTTTCAAGGCAGGAGGATAACAAAGAAGGGACGATTGGGAACAATTTGGTGATGGTGATGTAGATTGGACTCCAACAAGGAGAGACTTTCTATCCAGCAGCCTGTGCTCTGCCCTCCTGTACCATCCCACGCCTTTTAGTTAAAGTGAACATTGCACACCACATGCACCTCCCGTGGTGGTGTCTGAACTGTTAAATTACAACACTCCCCCCAATGCAGAAGATAGTTGCAATGACAACTCCAGTAAGATGTGACATTTCAGACACTTGATTTCCTGTAGCTGAGGGTATGGCGACCCCTCCCATCCACGGATGGTCTAACAGATCCTACTCTGAGTACAGATGTGGGACCACCAGTCATTTGCTTTTTTAGAAACTGCTTCTTAGAAACAGTTCCAAGGGTAATTTTGGTTTGTGAAACAAGATCTCACATAGCCCAGGCTGACATTGAATTCATTGTACCATCAAGGATGATCCAGATCTTCCTAGCCTTCTGCCTTCACCTCCCGTGTTGGGATGCCTGGTGGATGTTGTCTTGGTTAGTGCTTCTACTGCTGTGAAGAGACACTATGACCATGGTTACTCTTTATAAAAAGAAAACACAATTGGGATTGGTTTATAGCTCAGAGGTTTGGTCTATTATTTTCTGTCATGGTGGGAAGCATGGTGGCCCATAGTCAGACATAGTATTGAAGAGGTAGCTGAGAATTCTAAATATGAATCAGCAGACAGCAGAGAGAGAAAGAGGAGAGAGAGAGAAAGAGAGAGAGAGAGAGAGAGAGAGAGAGAGAGAGAGAGAGAGAGAGAGACTGACTAGGCAGACTTAGAAGGCTACATGTGCTTCAACAAGTCCACAACTTCTAATAGTGTCCCTATGCGCCTGTGGAGGTCATTTTCATTCAAACCATCATACATGTCCAGTTTTATGGGGTGCTGGGATCAAACCTAGGGCTTCCTGCATGATAGGCAAGCTCTCTACTAACTGAGCTACATTTCTAGCCCTGGATGGTAGATTCTTGAGGGCAGGAGACCAAATACAATGACGTGCACAAACATGACCTAGTGCATTGTGGGTACTGGGCATGGAGCATATGAGTTGAGGCACTGTTAGATAGCTGGTCACAGGAAAGCAGATCCAACAATGCTCTCAGTCAACAGACACCAGTGGATCTGCTCAGAACCTTTAGGAAATACAACATTGTGAATTAATGATCCCTTTAACTTAAAATGGAGTTATTGGACTTTTCTGGATCTTTATTGAGCCTGTAATTGAAGATTTGGCTCCATGAACTAATTACTTCTGCTGAGTGCATGGACAGACCCTACATAGAAATGTTTTGTATATAAGTGATGGAATTATCATACACCCCAAATCTGGTCCAAGAGGGAGAGGAACATGATTGTTCTAAAGATCTGACCCAGTGCTGGGGAGATAGGTCAGTTAGTAAAATGCTTGTGTAGCATGCATTAAGCTTTGGGTTTGGTCCTTAGCACTGCATAAACTGGACATGGTAGTCCACACCTGTAGTCGCAGCACATAGGAGGTAGAGAAATAAGGATCAAACATCCAAAGTTAACCCTGGCATACAGAGTTCTGGGTCTGGGTCTATGACTTCTTTTTTTCTGAGGGGGGGGAAAAAAAGAAAACTCCATTCAGGGTAGTTTTTGTTTGGAAGGTAGATTTTACTATTACATTTTTAAAATCAAAAGTCTGTTATTGCTCTTTCCCTGTGGCTAGAGGGTTTAGATCGATACACTGACAGTATTTTAACGGAAAGGTACCTTGTCTTTTGCTTTAATAGCATTGGCAGGAAACCTTGGGAAATTGAATGGAAAAGCCTACATTGCGTGCTAATGGCATTTAAACCATCATTATTAATCTCATCATTTTTACCAGGTGCCATCTAATTTACCTTGTATTCTGCAGCCTTAGGGACTGAACCCAGGACCTCAGTCTACAGACATACTACCACTGCCCTCAACCCTTAAAAGGAATATATATATGTCATTTTTGACACAAAGTCTCTCTACATTATCCAGGCTGACCTTCAATAAATTCTGTATGCAGACTGTTTGGCCTTGTGATCCCCTAGCCTCAGCCTCCTAAGTGCTGAGAATAGAGGTTGCACTGCTGTGCTCCAGTGGTTGGATGATAGGCCATGATACCAGGCATAGTGAGTTCCCATTGCATTGGAGACGCTTGGAGCTTTTGTACATATGATCTCATATATTCCTCACAGTGGTCTAAGAAGATGGTGATCATTATCATTGCCTTTTCCCAGGAGGGTAAACTGAGGAACGGTGATACTACATGGTATGCTCAATTGCAAGGGAGGATAACCAGTTAAGGGCAAATTTGAACTCAGTTCAGGACTTCCAACTCTTCTTAGAGTGTCCACAGCATGCTAGAGATGTGATCCTTGAGGGATCAATGTCATCTTATAGAGCAGACTATATTTAGGATATATATATATATAGACTATATATAAGGATGTAGGCTATAAGGATGATTGAGTCAGATGATCTGTGGGTAAACCTGGGGTCTCAGTCCTCCAGGGAATCTGAGTTGAGGATGGCCAAGGAAGTTTGCATGGAGAGCTTCCTGGAAGAATGAACTAGGCACATAGATCAGGTGGGTAACCAGGAGTAGGGACAGGCATTCTAGGAGAGGAAGGATAGAGGTAGGTGGCTTGAGGGCTGGCCTCAGTCTCCTCATCTTCCTCAGCATGAGTGTCCATGAATGAAGGGGTGCTGAGGTGGATTCGCCTTGGAAAAATTGTGCAGCAGAGAAGAGGCACTTCCCTGTCAGATGACAAGTGGGAGTGTGTGGGGAGCATCCCTCGTGATTTTCTCTTCTCCCAGGTGCCTTTCTGCTAGGTTTTAATGACAACATTAGGCAGGAGTTAGAAGCTTGCTTTGGAACTGTGGGTTTAGACCTCACAGGTGGCTCATTCAGCTCTGTGACATCAGTGCTGCCTGAAGCATCTTCTGTGCTTCCTGGGTCTCTTCTAGCAGGAGAGCTCATTCTGGTGATCGCTGTGGGCACCTGTAGCTATGTGTGTGATCTAAGCATGGTGATGCACAGTTGGCAGTTGAGAAATCCATGACACAGGTCAGACGTGAATTGCCTTCTTATGAACTGAGAGTCATCTCCCGCCACACAGGTCATTTTGGTTTAAGTAGGACACACCTGACCTCAGTCTGCTTACGGGTGCAGAGAATCTGTTGTGTGGTCTCAGCTTCAGTCTGCCCCCATCCTTTCCCACGTGGGTGGCAGTGCCTGTTTATCAGTCATTCCACCAGAGTGTCACAGTGAGATGCTCACTGCCAGCTTCCTCTGATTTCTGAGCTCAAGATTGAGAGGAGCCTTGAAGGTAACTGTTCTTCCCCTCCCACCTCAGTGAACCCTCTTCTGCACCAACTCCTCCATGCCCCAGGAAGATGTGCCACCTCTACCCTCTCCAAATTCATTTCTATGTCAGGGCTGGTCCTTTGCCTGTCGCATAAGGTAGTACAAGAAGCCTCTCAGACAGGACATGGGGGTGATAACTCCCTGTCCTCTGAAGAGACCAGTCTTGGTCAGGGTAGGACACTGCAGATCCACTGTGCTGCAAGTGGGGAGGACCTGGGTGGGGAGGCAGAGATAGAGGCCGTGTGGGAGGGGAAAGAGGCAGAGATGACAGGATCTGTGAGTGACTCACCAGCTTCAGGCTCCAGCTGGAGAGCCCCAGGGAGGGGTAATAAGGCATTGCCTAATGCAGCAGGCAAGGACCTAGCTTGGGTCTGCGATCTGCTCTCAGGGTGTGTGTGTGTGTGTGTGTGTGTGTGTGTGTGTGACATTTTCCTGGGGCACGGGCACAGAGGAGTGAGTGCAGAAGAGCTGGGGGTGGTGATGAGCACTAGGATTCAAGACTGTTCTGCCTCGTACTTGGAAATCAGAGGGAGGTGAAAGTGAGCCTTCCTGCAGGCTGAGGTCCAGTGAACCACACCCACACAAGAGGAAGGTGCTCGTGTTGGTCTGTTTAGGAACAGTGAGCCTGAGACCCTGTGAGAGTGAGCAAATTGACTGAAGTGGCTCTGATTTGGCTCTGACCCTCCTGAAGCCTCGGCTTCAACACTGCAGATGGTTGTCAGCCTGGAGCCGGCACCCGAAGGCCCCGGGTAGTGGTTCTAGGGAGCTTGAGTTATGTTTCCATGTGATGGCCATGCTAGGGTCTGAGGTGCCCCTCTTCCTTACACTCCCTACTCAGCTTCCTGTCCCAGTTTCTCCATCTGCAGAAGACTCTAGGAGCTTGGCACCTCTACGTGTTCTCTCCAGACCGCTGGTTAATTGAGTTCCCCATGAATGGCTTCCTTCTCAGCCACTCACAGCTGTGTCTAGCTTGAGGACCTAATTTAGGAAAAACAGCTGTAGGTGGAGAGCATTTGTTTTTCTTGTCATCTGCTTCCTTGGTGTGGAAAGGTCCTGGGCTTTCAGATACTCAATTTGGATTATACTCATCAAAATGAAACATCCTGCATTCTCTTATGTTATATATCCATTGGAAATCTCTCTTTTGTGTATTTATACATAGGAATATATAATATATGTGTGTGTACATGTATGTGTGTACATACATGTGCATTCATGTGGGTACCTATGTGTGTGTGTACAGCTACATCGTGTGTGCACAGATATACTGTGTGTGTGTGTGTGTGTGTGTGTAGGACAGTTTACTTTGGGCATGGTTACTAAGGTACTGTCTACTCTCTCCAGCTTGTTTTTGAGGAAGGGTTTCTTGCTAGTCCATAGCATACCTGGCTAGACCAGCCTGGCTGAGCAGTGAGCTCTTGTCATTATCTGCCCAGTGCTGGGGTTATAATGCATGCCACTATGCCTGGCTCTTTATATATATTCTGAGGATTGCTTATCATTTATCATTTTTGAGACAGAGTCATTCTGTGTGACCAGGCTGGTCTCAAACTCTTGATTTTCCCACTCCAGGTTTCTGAGGCTGTACTGAGAGGTGTGTGTTCCCATACCCTGCTTCCATGGCATCCTATTTAATATCTGTTGCCCTGAATTTTACTTGCTTTGACTCTAGTGCCCCGAGTCTGGCACCTAGTTTTTTTTTTTTTTTTAAAACAATGAAAGTAAGTTTTATTTTTAAAAAGCTTGGGTGTTTGGCATCCATCGCTCCATTAGCCAGGAGAAAAGCCAACTGGAATCAGTGTAGTCTATTCCCCACCGTCTGGGGGCTCCCTATCTCAGGGGGCAGAGTGGAATGGTTGATCCTTGGGAGTGAGAGCCAGAGGGCAGGAGGCTTACAGTAGACAAACTGCCCTGTCCATCAGTGACCCTGTGAGCTAGGCTCCACCCACAAGCCATGGCTCAAGGACTTCAAAGTCACATGAGAGGCTCTACCATGTGAGCTTTTCCTATGAAGATGAACAAATGTGTATCTACTCCAGATAGGGAATCAGTGGTAGACTGAAGAATAGATTCCCAGTGGGGTGAACAACTGTATTTAAATGTAGTTACTTATACTTCCTTGGGCACCTAGTTTTTGCCTGGCATATCATGGGCTATTTTTTTAATCTTATTTTATCACTGTGCAGGGTACATTTCTTACACAAAACACATAATTATTTGCATTAACCTACCATGTATTATTCCATTTATTTTATATTACATAAAAGATGTCATTTATTCTTATTCTTCCAGCTAATACATTTTGTTTTTTTCCTCCCCTTTTAAATGGTTCTCTGCAGCCTCTGTTATGTCTCTGTAATGTGACATTTTAAAATTTCATCTTATACTCCCTCTAGCAAATGGCAATGTTGGCTCTACCTGTCTTGCTCCTTAGGTGTGAGGGGTAAGGTTTTGCCTCATTCTGTGGTGGTGTGTCTGCACAGGGTGTTCTTGTGGCTTTTTTCTGCCACTCCACCTCTGAGAACATTACAGTCAGGGTTGTGCTTTACTGGGTGGGCTGATATTTTAAACCTCTAGTGTGTAGGTATTAGATTGTATTTATTATTTTTATGATCTCATCTTCTCCTAAGTCTTAGCTTTCATGTTCATTACTATTTGTGATGGCAGCATTGAGAGTTATTTAAACTTAATGGGACTTAAGGCTCATTGCTAAGGTTTCATTCCTGTGGACATCTGCTATAATTGAATACTTAGTTTTGATCAGTGTCTTAACCATGCATATGAAACACTTACCACCTATGGAACATTCTGGAACAATTGTGCTGGTTCATTGCTGTTTCCTCTGCTTTTGTGGCACTGCCAGGGATGGCACCCAGGACCCCCTCCAGGTGAAGCTCACCCTCTGCCATTGAGTCAGACCCTCAGCCTCTGCATTTTGTTTCTTCTAAGGTTCACAACAGTGTGTGACCCCACAGCTGTGTTTTGTGAATTAGTCAGTTGCTAGCTGATCTTTCTTCCCTTCAAAGGTCAACTGACATCTTCTGTTTGGGTGCTGTGCAATACCACCATGGAGTCAGTAGACACATCTGCTTAATTGCATGGCTGTCCCTTGACCTTCACAGCCAGGTCTATCCTATGGTCTGGAAAGTGGTTTTCTGGTTTTGTTTTCCCCAGTTCTGTTCATGATCTGGCTGTCTGGGACCATTTAATGTGATCTGGGGCCTAGCTTTCTCAGTGCTCAGCCTCTCTCAGAAGTCTTCCTTTTCCTCTCGGGCGTGCTTGTGCATGATGTTTCAGGACCAAGCGTTCCTGGCTTTGGCTGCTGACAAGGGCTCAATGCGTGAGTCCTTTGCTGAATCCTGTGCTGAGTGTCTTACCTGCTGTGTGTTCCTTCTTGAGTTGGTAGAGTGAGGCCGAGAGCCATGTGCTTTGGTTGTGCTCGCTCTGTGGATTGGGGAAATGTGCACTGAGAGAGGCTTCCTCCTTTTACTCTGCCTCATCCAGGCGCCAAGAGGTAGGCCTGGATCAGAGTCTAGCCCATTGTGCAGTGGAGCCTGCGCTCTGGGCCGTGGCCATAAGAGGTTTCTCTGAAGTCATTCTTTTGTTTTTCTATTTGTTTTTTGAGACTTATTTTTACTTATGTGTAGGTATGTGTGTCTGTGTGTGTGTGCCTTTGGAAGTCAGAATAGGGTATCAGATCCCCTTGGAGTTGGAGTTACATTTGGTTTTGAGCAGCTAAGTATGGGTTCTGGGAGTTGAACTCAGGTCCTCTATGAGAGCAATGAGAGCTCTTAACCACTGAACCATCTCTCCCTTCCCTGTTTGCTTTATGAGAGTTACTCTGTAGCCCAGGCTAACCTGGAACTCAGTGTGTAGTCAAAGCTAGCCTCCTTAAAGCAGTCTTGCTGAGATTACAGGATGACCACTGGAGCCAACTGAACAGCCATTTTGTTCCAATTCTTTCTTTGAGTTCTGTGTTCTCTGCTTGGATGTTTACAAATGTCTATACAGGATTGATGGCTGCTTTTCGTGGCTTTCGTTATGAATGCAGTCAGGGTTTGCCCACAGTCAGGGAGGGCCGACTCTCCCGGACTCTTTGTTGTTCACCTCATTGCAGAGAATGCTGTGTGGTTCTGCCACCAGGACCCTGGCTAAGGAAGGGCATCTCGCGTGGTTCAGCCACCTGATAGGCCACCCCAGAGAGCCAGAGTCATCTGTAGTTCCAGTGGGAGTTCAACCTCACGACACTTTTCTGACTTGGTAAAGCCTCTGCCCTGAGTGCCAACTGTTTTCCTCTGGCTTGGTGTTTGACTTGGCCACCATGCCAGGTACAAACTGTGCTCAAACTTGTCCTCCTTCCTGGAGCTGCCACCTGCTGTGTCAGGGACAGGCCCCTTGTCCCCAGCCAGTGTTCTTCTGATATACCAGCCATGTGATTCTTGGGGCTTCTCAGTGTTTCTACACACACACACACACACACACACACACACACACACACACAGAGAGAGAGAGAGAGAGAGAGAGAGAGAGAGAGAGAGAGAGAGAGAGAGAAACAGAGAGACAGATATGCAGGAAGACAGAGATACATCCTCACACACATACATACATATATACACAGACACACCCAGATAAACCCAGACCCCAGCACACACACTTGTGTAGGCCCACAGATCCACAAGGACAGGAGGAGTCCTGCCCTGGCTACTTCTCTCCCCTAACCTGGTTTACCTCCTTTGGCAGGCCTTACTGGTCTGGGCAGCTCTGTGCTTTCTGAGCCAGTGAGGATGTCCAAAGTAGCCTCCATCTTCTTTATTCAAACATTATGGGTTTTCTTTTAGGTTTGGGGCACATGGATAGCACAGGTTCCCAGCTTCTTAGGGGTTTTTCAGGTTATCTGTCTTCATTGGGCAACTGTTTTCCCTGTAGTTTTCTCAGAGGAACATTCTGAATGTAGATACATGGAGGCTTAATTTATTCATCTATCATAGATCTTTCTAGTATGCAGAAGCTGAGAGGTTATGAATACTTGCTTAATAATATGCTTATTGGTCCAGATCACAAAGAGAAAGTCACAAAAAAGTGTGCCATGTCCAGCCCTTGAGTACCCACCAAATCCTGCAGAACAGGATACCTTAATCTTGGACCATGGAGCACCAGAAGTGAGAGACTGTGTCTGAGATTTAAGCTACTCTATGTGTATGCTTAGTGACTGAGCCCTTACAAATGAACACACTCAGCTTGCAAGAAGAAACCTACATCTATTGGTATCAGAAAATCTGTGTGATCCAGACCCTGAACTGTTCAGAAATGACAAGGCTACTTAGCTATGTGGGAACGTGCTCTCTGAGCCATCAGGACTCTGGGCAGCTTCTGTAAGCAGAGAGCACAAATCATGGCTGTGGCTGAAGGCTGCAGACCTTCCTTCCTGTGTTTTTCTCTGAGCTGTTCCACTCCAACTCTCCTAGCTGGCGTCATGGGGCTGTGGAAGCAAAGTTGCCCCAGACAGGAATCTGTGTGTCAAGCCTAGCCAGGTAGCTGGGCCACCCTTCTGCATAGCCTTCCTCAGCAGCCACCAAGCACCTATACCGATCTTGCCCAGCTTAAGGCTGGAGAGGGCACTGGATCATGAAATCTATAACTCTGTTGTTGAGAAGACACCCAGATGAGCAGAGGGAGCCTCTCTGCCATGGCTGCCTTATCTGACAGCACCTGCCACTCTGGAGTTGTGGTTATCCTTTGGTATGCTCGACTGAATATGTGGTGTGTGTATGAATGTGGGGACCAGAGGTTTACATCAGGCAGTTGACTTCCTCATTTGCTGTCCACTTTATTTGCTGAGGGGGGGGGTTGTCTCTTGCTGAACCCTTAGGTCATTGTTTTGGCTGGTCTAGAGCCAGCTTGCCTCAAGAATTCCTTGTCTCTCCTTTTCAAGGGCTGGAATTATAGGCTGCCACTCCAGTGAGGCATTTACAAAGATGTTGGAGATCTGCACACTGGTCCTCGTGCTTGCATGACTTTACTCACTGCATAAAGATGACTTTACTCACTGAGTCATCTCCCTAGCCTGTGGCTATCATTTTTGAAATGTTAGTTGCTCTAGTTGACTTCTGCACTCCTAGATGGCCAGGCCCCTCTGTGCATAGGAGAGGAGCATTTGCTTGGGGCTGTCTTCCTCCACCATCTGCAGCAGAACTGTGCCAGGTATTTACTGGCATTGCCCAGGAAAGGTATCACGGGCTGTGGGATACACAGGGGCCCCCTGGCACATAATAGGTTCACAGGAAAATGGTAAATTAATCAGCATCACATCAGAGTTTACTGATCCCTGCAGTGAATGTTCCCAGAGGTGCTGGTCTTTTCCTTGGCCAAGATCATAAGCCATTTGGCCAGGAATGACTCTTCCCTCAGCTCCTGGCTTCCCTGCTCTGGGTTGGGCACACTCTCCTTCCGGCACACCTATGTTGATTGATTGGTATGGTGTTAAACTTTTGGCTTTTTGTAGGCAACTGTAGGAGGGCGTTGAGCTTTACAAATCTGCCCAGTGTCTAAAATTGAACTACACACATAACTCACTCACACGCATGGCTCAGTTGGACTTTCCTTCTCCCTTCGTCCTGCCTCCAGCTCATGTCCAATGCCTATCAGGCTGGGCCTTCTCCTTCATACTATGGCGCCTGCCTTGGCTAGCTGCAAGCAGATTCCTGACCTTTGGGCCTTGGATCTCTGTGGGTATTTGTTGTCATCCTGAATCCCAGTGATGACTTTCTAAGTGTCCTACCACATTGCTTCTGCATTTTAAGAATAGGACCTGCTTCTTCTGAGTAGGGTAGAGAGGGAAGATGGGACACAGGGGTGTGCTGCAAGGGGCTGGAGGTCTTTAGCCCACAGACAGTTTCTGTAGTCAGTTAGCCTTGCCAGAGTCCACAGTTGTTAAGTGTGTTTAAAGGACCCAGCTCAGTGCCAGGAGCAGCGGGAAATCTGAAGAGTTGATGAGTTTGCAAAGACAAGCAGCAGAGAATTTGGGTTAATAAAGTCAGACTTGTGTCCCAACTGCTTGGTTCAAATTTCCACCTTCTAGCGTTGACCTTAGGTGAACGATTTTGCTCCTCTAAGCTTGATTGCACTGTAAACTTCTACAAGGTCTTTCAAGCATCAAATAAGAGAATGCATGTGGAATGCTTCAGACTCGTGCCTCCTGCATTGTAGGTGACCAATTAATCGTATTCTAAACTTGCTGGTGCCTCACCTTTACTGCTGTGTGTCAGGCACTGGCAGAGGGCTTTGTCAGGGTTTGCTCGTCCACTTCTGTGTGGGAGCCCAGAAAAAGATGGAGGCACAAAGTGGCTGTGAGAAACTTACCTGAGGTAGAGAACTGGGGTTTAACCCATACAGTCCTCTAATATGTGACTTTAGTGGCCCTGCCACCTGGTTATACACAGAGACCAACCTGCAAGGATGCTCCATAGAGCTTCCCGAGGCCCAGTTTCCTCATTCTTAGATTCCCTAGGGGAATTCATTGAGTTTTGTAAAGGTTTTGAGTGATGCCTGGCCCGTGCTAAACACTCAGTATCTGGCAGTGGTTTCCATAGAACTAGCTCCACACAGCTGATCACAACTAAAAGCCAAGGCAAGGAAGTGGTGATGTGCACCTTTTAATCCCAGCACTTGGGAGGCAGAGGCAGGTGGGTCTCTGAGTTCAAGGCCAACCTACTTTACATAGAGAGTTCCAGGATAGCCAGGGCTAAATGGAGAAACCCTGTCTTGAAAAACAAAACACTTATATAATAAAAACTATCAGATGACGGGCATTCAATAGCCCATATTTTAGATATTTGGAAGAACTCATTGCTGCTCTCCATAGTTACCATATTGGACAATAGAATACCACAATGCTGGCCAACAGGTAAATGGTACAGATGTTTTATGAAAGGGGTCAGAGTGTGGAGATCAGTGGGAGCTGGGTTCTGAGAGGTGGGAAGGTGGGCATTCTATGTGAAGGGTCTCTCATATGAGGGAAAATGGAGAACCAAAGGCTGATGTTCTAGAAGCAGAGTCTGGGTAGAGGTCACAAGGGACTGTTGTGTAAATTTTGACCTACGAGCAGGCCCTGAGGGTTGTCATTAGCAATGTGACTGTCATGGATCAGAGCTGTTTCTGCAGCCCATCGATGGACAGCAGAGCAGGAGCCGCCAGAATGATGGAGGTGTTGAGGCACGTGCGGTGGTTGCTTTTTCCCTCCATCTAAATGGGGCTTGGGATTATTCTGAGGTACTAGCCCTTGGCCTCTGGGTGCATCCAGAGCTATGGGTTAACTGCCTTTCAGCTGCTGTTTGTGTCATAAATGCCTGTCACACGAGGGGCCTTAAAAATAACCCTCTGGCTAATAGCATTTCTCAAAATAACTGCTTGCGAAGTGCTTTGCTGGGCTGTGTGGCTACTAAAATTACAGTCTCTACCAGTGGGGATGGTGTTAGTATGTGCATGTATGGTTTATAATCCTGTATTTCCAGTGTGAAGCCTATTCTTGATTGTCTTTTGTCCTGTGGTCCCTCTTATCATGGCTCTGTGACCAGGAATGATGTCTTCTAGGTCACCATGCTGTTCCCTCTTCTATCCTATGGCTCTTGGCAGATTGGAGCTGCTCTCCTACATGGCCTTGTTGTCCTGCCTCAAGGAGCAGAGTTTTGAAGAATCTTGGAGGGCGGGGTGGCCTTATTGTGGCGCTGGCCTGATTCCTTGGTGTGCCAGGTAATAATAGCACACCATGGGGGGTAGATCTCACTGTGCTATCCAAGGGGGAAACTGGGCCACAGAACAGTGTGGCAGCCCCACTCAAGGTGACCTAGTAACTGAAGGTGTGAATGCTTACATTTTCAGAGAGGAGCTCCAGGAACTCTTCAGGGGTCTCCCAGGCCAGTCCTTTGGGTCACCCGGCAATCAGGTCACTCAAATCCTCAGCTCCCCACTTGCAATAATATCCAAGGGGATGTGGAACTCTACAAGCAAGCCCACAAAGCTGAGGAACGTTGTTATTAAGAATTTGGGGTGCAGGACTGAGGTCCCTTGAGGGTGGCAGCCAGTTTCCCAGCAGTCACTGCTTATATCCAGAGAAGTGGGTCTCCAAGGGAAGTACTTAATGGAGCTAACATGTTCATCGTGTAGGTGCTTGTTATGGGCGTGGCTCTGTAGTAGCAGGTACTGGAGTTATAAAGAGGTTCAGAGTAACACCTAGTCAGGGAATGTTTACAAGTTAGTGTCTTGTTTGGACACCTAGCTTAGGATGCTATGAAAATGATCTGTATTCATTAGTCACTGTACTTCAGAGTTTTATCTTTTCCCAATGAGTGATAATGTGACATGAATCTGTACCAGGATGCCAGGCAGCAGCCATGAGCCATAGCTCTTAGTGGGGCCCTTAGGTGACTCTTCCATCTGTACTGTGATTAGCTCAATGTCTAGTAGTCTAGGGCTTCCAACACTCTCCAGGCTCCCTGTGCTTTTAGCTACATTAATTGTGTGTGTCCACTCTGGCTTAGTTTCTTGTGGAGTGTTCCCGAGTCACGTGTGATAGCCAGCAGTTACTACCGAACTGGCTTCATATTAGATGATTCTGCCTAAGTATGAGTGGATGTGTGTGTTCTGGGTGACTGAAATCTGGCTAGGATGAGCCTCACTGCTTGGTAGTTTATATATATCATGTGGCATTGTTACATACAATATTTTTACCTTATAATGGCTTTACTAACTAATCCATGACTTTGTCGTAAGTAGAGGATGTCTTTGTGTAGCATCCTCATGCCAAGAGGGTTCTTGTTGTGCCCTCAAAATGTTCCCTGGACCACTGTCTGCTGGCTTCATACAGTTCTGGAGAGTAAAGCCCATCCCTGAGATTTTACCCAGAATGCGAAACCAGGAAGCTCCCAGATCCTGCTCCTCCCAGTGTAGAGCACACTGCTGTAGTGGAAAGATCCTGGTTCCATATTCAGGCAGACCCTGTGACTGTAGGCAAAGTGTTTAACCTCTCTGAATCTTTTCAACTGTAAAATATAATTTGGCATCGTATCAACCTCTTAGAGCTGTTGGTAGGATTAAATGACCCTCATTAACCAGGCATACGCATAGCTGTGGCAGCACCACAGTACCAGTATTGTCTTCATATTAACTGTGAATCTGCAGAAGCTGGCTTTGAAGCATATGTCATTGCTTCTCATCAGGGTATTGGTAATTTCATGTTTGAATATTATTATCAAGCAATGGCTGTGGCGAGGCTCTTGAAATATTGGGGCTATTTACTGGGCACTGGCTGGCCAGTTCTAGAATGCTGACTGAGGAGGAGGTGAATCAGGTAGAGGTACACTTTGTGACAGTTTGTCATGTAATCAGACCTTAGTAATTCACATCTTATATTAGGCTCATTGTGAGAGCTTAAGATTTAAGAGGAATCTTCCCCACCGATCTGTATAACACACGCCAGGATATACAGCTACTCTGGGCAAGGGTTCCTAAGCAGGCGTAATGGTCACATGACATACTTGGCACAGTTGAGTGGAATGCTGCTAGCATCCAGTGGGTGAGAAACTAGGGATGTTGTTCACTGTTCCATCATGTTGAGACAGCTGGCACTATAAAGGACCCCCTGGACCAAATGGCAGCAGTGTTGGGGTAGACCCTTTACCTAAATCCAAAGATGGAGAATAGACACCTAAAGGAAGAGGATGGCTTGCTAAGATGAAGAACATCTCTGAGTCAGGACTAGGATACAAAGTTAAAGCTAAATAACTGAGGTTAGGACTTCTTCTTGTGTTTCTTGAAGCCCCTGTCCCATTGTGGGAAAAGAAAATCAACTTTCCTTACATTCATGAGGTCTTACTCTAGGTCATTGTCCAGGCCTTTTCTCTTGTGCCTTCCCAAGTTCTACTATGAGAAGGACAGCTATTGCTGTTCTGGGCTTGCTAATAGAATGCAGTTTGCAGAATGAGTAGATGAAACAGAAGTTGGCTCTCTTTCTCATTTGGGTTTCACACAAGTAAGATGTCACTCTTCTTTGTTGTTGTTGCTGCTGCTGTTGAAGTGATGGATGGTAGCCCTGAGAGGTGAGTAGTTAGCCCAGCTCTGGGTTGGCAGGTTCCTAGGGGAGAAGCTAGCCATCCATGGTGGGCCAAATGGTCTGTAAGTTGAGAGGGTGGTGAGTAGTCCCTTTTTATAACTGGAGGATAGTTCAAGTGAAGTGTCAGCAAGTGACCTGTGTCCCTGGAACACTAGAGCAGACGGAAGTCATGGCAACTCTGTTGCTGAACTAGGAGCAGAGTGTCCTCTCTTGTTGGCTTCCAGGCTATAGGGAATGAGAACCACCTGGTTACAGCACCTTCCAGGACTGGGCTGCTGTCCCCATGTGGCCCTTGAGGTTGGAGCTTGCTACAGGGGACAGAGCTGGACAACTAGCAACAGCTGGTCCAGAAGGAGAGGACAGCACAGGGTGATGCTCCTTCTGTGCTTAAGACAGCTCCTGCTGGCCAATAGGATTCTTACTTTTCCTACATGGTCTTCTGCATGACTTGCTTCCTCAGCAGTCCAGACAATGGGCTACAAAGTGGGCAGTCAAGCAGGACCTAGCAGCTTCTGGGCAGCCCCCTCTCCTGCACCTGCTTAACAGTGCAGACATCAAGATATTTCCTGCAGGAGCTCATGTCTATAGCCACTCCTGGAGAACAGCTAGCTGTCTAAAGTCCCAGCCTGGTAGCATTTCTTCCTGTTGGCTCAGAGTTGCTTTAACAGGGGACTTGGACAGAATGTTTCCCAACATTTAGAATCACACAAGATGGCTGCTTGGAGGATTCATCATGCTACCTGCCATTTTGTGGCTATCTATCTGATGTTTAGTGTCTCACTGTCATTGACCTTTATGGAGTAGATGTTCAAATGTGAGGGAGTGAGAACCTGCAGAAGTCAAGCATTTTAAAGAAAGTGTCTGAAAGTATAGGACTGGCTTTTAAGTCTAAGTGGGCATCTGCACTGTTAGGAGGCCATGCTCAAACACACAGAATCATCCTGTGTGTGATTATCAGGAATCTATAACCCATAGATCTGGGATAGGAACAGAGACCTGAACATGTCTATTTAATTTGCATATATGGATACTGCTCCAGGGCCACACTTTGAGAATGGCCGCCTTAAGTTATTGCTCTTTTCCAAATGTCTTTTACTTCAGGTTTGCTAATTAGTTGAAAGATTTTAAAAACACATCACAGGATATGTGCTGTGTCTCTCCTACCAGGTTGTGATGCCAAATTGACAGCAGTGGCCTCAACAGTGAGGGAACTGCACGTTGAGAAAGGTTGGGGAGTCTGGCAGTGCACACTTGTAATCTCAGCACTTGTGAGGTGAACTCAGGGGACCAGGTATTCAAGACTAGCCTTGGCTATATGATTAGAGGTCAGCCTGGGCTACGTGAGAGTCTATTTCAAAACATGAAAAACTAAAAACTAGACAAACAACTCTCAAAACCAAAACCCCCAAATTCTGACCTGATCTAATTGCTGGGGAGCTAGGAGACCCTCCCTATGATGTGAGTGGATACTGAGTTCTAGTTGGAAGCTGAATGTGTTTTTTTTTTTTTTAATCTGAACAGAGCTAGGGGAAGCTCTCAGGCTTGGCCTGGGTTGAAGATTGACTTTCCCGCACACTCTCATCACATACCTCATTGGCTGGAAGTGACAGGCAGGAGCAGTCCTCAGTCTGCGATACTGATTTTAATGGCTCACTAATGTTAAAGTTCTGGGTGCAAACACTGCCCCTTTAAAATACTCCAGGTTTGTGAACAGATAGAAGAGGGCAAGAGAGGTTAAGAACAGTGGAGCTTAGAGCATGTTCTCTAAGACATGGTGTCAAAGTGTTTGTGTGAAGCACTTCCTTCAAAATCTAGAAAAGTTTGCAAGTCAGGCGGGCTTGGTTCTATTTTAAAGACAAGAACACGAAGGCTGTGTATTTTGAGAAAGGGAGCAAGAGGCTGGATGTGATAGAAGGTTCTATTCTGTTGTCGTTGATGGAGGCAGGAAGTGGAGAGAGTTGCACATGAGCTGGAAGAAATGTTGTGGTCCATTCAAGCTCATTCTGACTCTTGTATCTCAGCTTCCTTTAGACCATCCATCCCGGCCAGTTCAGCCTGCCTTATGTTCTCTTTCCAGCATCTGTTTTTATCTGATGTTGACATTTGATGTAATGAATGGCTTATTTTATTGTTGTATCAGTTCTATCTTGGTAGGATTACATCACCCTTGAGAACAATGGCCTCAGCCACCCTCTAGCTCTCTTTGATTGCCTTACAGCAGAGGTCAGGGTCAGTGTGGAGCTGATAAACACTCCATCACCTGGACCTTGCTGGGTACATGTTCTACACTTAACATCATCAATGGCTCCAGTTGGCTGGAGCTCTGGGCTGCTGAGGTTTTAGCATCCAAAGTCAGGCATATTGGAAGACCTCTCAATCCTGGGTAACCTAAGCCACATGGTCACTATACCTCATTCGGCAGCCAAGGATGCTAGTGTCCTGGGAACACAGTATTATCTGAATCTCATCTATTATTACTGGAGGAGATCCCAGAAACTATTCTTCAGTCCCTGTCTCAGTGCTCCTCCATGCCCTCTGAAGGAGGAAGGGCTCCATCTCCTCCTGTCACCCTTAGATGATAGAGGCAGGTGTCATCTTTCAGGATACCTTTATATTTTTCCTCCTCTTTGGAGAAATGATCCCATTATAAGGAAATGTTGGCTCAAAACTTATAAATGTAGTCACTGGATTTGAACTCACAACAGAGGTCAAGACCAGAGTGGGGCTGATAAGTATTCAGTCACTGGACATGGCCAGGTATATGACCCACACTTACAGTTACCAGTTGTTCCAGTTGCATCTAAAGTCTGGCATCCTGAGAGACCCCTCAATCCTGAATGGGCCTTGGATTGGCATCATCTTTCCTCCAGGGGCTTAACTAACAAGGAAGAAATTGCTTTTCCTCAGCTAACCCTGAGATGTTGGTCCCCAGGGGCAAGGGGCAGTTCATAGGCTGTCACAGCCAGTCTTTAGAAATAGCAGCACTAAATTCTTGACTAGCACTCTCCAAAACAGGATGTACAAGGCTATCTTTTAGAATATAGAAAGGAAATATTGGACTATCAATTCATATTTTCCAGCATCCTTTTAAATGGGCATTTCTGTGTGCATTGATCATTGTATGTATTTTGGCACAATATGACATGTGATGGGACATATGTAGACTTATGTGATACTCATTATTAAACATTCCTGTCTTTCCAAAATCATGTTGTAATAAGAAAGACATGGCTCAGCTGGAGAAAGTGGACATTGTACTCCCTTCTAGAATAGGAGTAAGTTTTAGTATGTATTGGTTCAGCACATCTCTTGGCTCGTACTTACAGCCTCTGGTGCTCAAATGTCATGCATGGATGCTGTTTAAGAGAGTGTCCTGTGTACCAGAGAGGGAGCTATCTGCAGCCATACTTTACATGGCTTGTTTTCTCACCTCCCTATCTGGATTTCCACACTAGCTATTGAGTGACAGGGACAGGGTAGAGAGGGCCAAAGTTCTTCTGGGATGGGGGTGGAGTCTTTCACTAGTGTTATAAGCATTGACTGTGAACCCATTGTCCATGTAGATTCTTAGCCCTCCCTACTCCCCATCAGCCATCCAGAGACTGTGGGTGTGGCCAGCATCCTTTGACCAGACAACCATTCTTCTGGGTGATTATAATGGATACTATAGATAGAAAACCGTTCTGGTAGATACTTGGGGGAGGAGCAGGGTTTCAATGTTGGTTTTGCCTCCTGCCACTTCTGTGGCCTGGGGTAACTTCTTAGGTTCTTGAACATTGATTTCCCCATCTGACAAATCTTCACTACACTTCTCTACTAATTTTGATGTAAAGCTCAAAACAGGAGCTATTACTGGTATAAAGTCCCTTGTGCCAGGCAGGGCACAGGGGAAGTGTCAGGTGCCTTGGTTCGTTTTACTATTCCTGCATTATGACAGGCTGACTTTTGTAAGAAGGCCCAGAAATGTCTATTTTCTCTTGTTCTTCCCTTGTGGACTTCTGTGACCTTCCAGTCTTCTTGCCTAGAAAACAGGAGTAATACTACACACTGACCAGGATCAGATAGCATGGCATCTTTAAAGTGCCCTAGACTTTAAAAATAGCAATCAAATATGAGAAAATATTAATGTCATTATGAAGTGGTTTCTCTAGAAAATACACTTTCTTTGTAGAAGTCACAGGAGGCTGGACCTACAGGCTGGGACTCCACGAGCTTTTCTGTCCTGTGAGTCACAGGCTTCCCTCCCTGTGACATCTCTGTTCCTGCTGGCCATGATCATCTTAGGCCAGATCCTGGCCAAACTTGTACTTCCCCAGTAGTTCCATGTTAGTCCCTTATGAAACTGTCACATACCATTCAAGAAAAGCCCTTTTGGTTTCCAGGATGAGAGGATGGCGACAATGTCTCTTTCTGTCCTTTAGCCATTATGATAATTGCCTAGGCTGTAGTGCCAAGACAGCAAATAAATTGCCTGCTCTCTCTGACATCCCAGTGCTGTTTTTACAACATGAATTGTCCCAGTGCGGAGATAATCCTTGCTCATAATTTCACCAGCTTCTTAAGTGAGGAAAATGGGCAAACAGCTTTCTGTTCTCCACACACACTCCAGTGTTTCCATAGCAGGGTCCATCTGTAGTAAGAGATCCAGACTTGCCATTCCCAGCTGCTGGAAGGTTGCTGTCAGGTTGCTGTCTAGGTTTTGAGTCTGGAAGGCCTGAGAGGTGAGTACAATGCAGAGACAGGGTGGGGAGATGGGGGCAAAACAGTCACAACCCCCAGCTTTTCTTGAGGATGGTAGCATGTGGCTTACACCTTACACACACCTGCTCCCACAAGCCTGACTTACACACTCCTGCCTCCACAACACACCAGCTTCCACAACATACCTGCCTTACATACATCTGCCCCCATAACACACCACACCTACCTTACACACACCTGTCCCCACAACATATCTGCCTCCGCAACATGCCTGCCTCCTCAACACACCTGCCTCCTCAACACACCTGCCTCCTCAACACCCTTCCTCCTCAACACACCTTCCTCCTCAACACACCTGTCTCTACAACACACCTGCCCACATAACACACCTGTCCCCACAACACACTTGTCTCCACAACACACCTGCCTCCTCAAGACACCTTCTCTACAACACACCTGCCCCCAAAACACACTTGTCTTCATAACACACCTGTTCCCACAACACACCTGTCTTCACAAACCTTGTGCTAATGAGGTGGGTTCTTCTACTACCACTACATCTCTCTCTTAAGCTGCTGATGAGTAGGGATGGGGAGAAATGAGTTGAGGTCTATGGAGACATTTCTATACATTGCTAGAAAGCTGCTGAGACATTCGTTTCCTGGAAGAATTGGAGGGAACAGGGAGAGGACGGTTGGAGCAGAGAGATTCCTCTTAAACTGTTCCGGTTCCAGGCGATTAAAAAGACATTAAAGCTGAAATGCATGCTGACTGCTGGTGTGAGAGTCTCCTCTACAGCTCCTTTCAAACCCAAACTGTCTGGGTGGATGTCGATCAGATTCTTAGATACCAGCTGTACCATGGTAGACAGAGTAGGAAGAGGAAAGAAAGATGGGGACAGAGGGAGAGAGAGGAAGAGAGGGGATACTGGCTTATTATGGTAGACAGAATAGGAAAGGGGGAGGTGGAGGGAGGGAGGGAAGGAGGGAGAGAGAGAGGGAAGGAGAGAGGGAGAGAGGGAAGGAGGGAGAGAAAGACAGAGACAGGTATACAGACATACAAACATACACATGCACATGGAGTAGATCATACACGTCAAGAGTTGAATTTTGGGTAGAAGAGAAAGAAATTCCTATAATTTAGTTTGGAGGCTAATGAAATGGCTGGGGATTCTGCAGTGGAGAGTGTGTCTGTGTGGGACTCATGGCCCCAAGTTATTCTTCTTGGTTGACTCCCAAGCCTCAGAAGAAACTCATGACATGTAAGAAAGAAAAACTTTGGTGGCTGGGGGTATGCTACTGAAAGGGTATGGGAAGAGC
Organism: Mastomys natalensis; assembly: GCA_021653895.1. Classification (NCBI taxonomy): domain Eukaryota; kingdom Metazoa; phylum Chordata; class Mammalia; order Rodentia; family Muridae; genus Mastomys; species Mastomys natalensis. The sequence continues at coordinate 1,346,818 of JAJTUV010000261.1, read as the reverse complement.
TTGAGTGGCCCCAGAAGGGCAGAAAGTCTTTCCCTTTGTGTTTTATAGCACATTCTTGTGGCCAGGCAGCTAAGAAGAGACAAGAGGAGAAGGCTATATTCTTCTCCTGAAGTAAGGGGTGCTTGTGGAGCTTGGGTCCGCCATGATTTGTGATGACTTCAGCTTGCTGTCCCCAAATCTTATCTTCTCTTGTGATTTTCATTAGGAACTTAAGAGGCACCCACTGTAAATGTTAGCTTGTATCCAAGCAGCAGTGTCTCATCCCAGGGAAGATGCTGCATGGTGCAGAGCCTCCTCATGCCTGCGCTCCTGGCTTCCTTGGCCAGCTGCTCCTCTTTCCCAGGGAGGGTGGCTGCCTCCCCGAGAGATCTTTTCACCACTCACTAGAGCCATAAAAAATTAAACTGCAGGGTTATCAAATATTAAATCTGTCTGATGAATGACTACTTGCGGATTCTTATGAATTCTTTGCTTTGATTAAATAAAGTGAAGAATGAGAACCGTCTAACCAGCAGTTTAGCAAAAGTCAACTCAGGGTAGTCCTTCTGCCTGGCCTTAGCTTCTGAGTCCTGTAGAGTCACCAGGTTCCCAGTTCACTTCTGAGGCTCTTGAAACTTTGAGTTTTGTAATTTTCTGGAATTATGGTTAAACAAGGCAGTCCTCAGACAGATAGCCCCTTAGTGGTTTCTACAGCTCTGTCTCAGTAGCTCCCAACTCCAGCATTCTCAGCCTTGGGTAACTCCCTGATCTTTATTTCTAACCTATCAAAAAGAAAGAATAATGAGGATGCCAGATCATCTGTATGATTAGTGCATGCAAAAGACACCAAAATGACTGACATCTGGCAGCAAGAAGGTCCCAAGCAATTGCTAATGCCATGTTGACTTATTTCCAAAGTATTTTGTTTGAGTTGAGCTTCCCTTTGGGCAGTCCCTGACCCACTGACAAGTGACAAGTGCCTTCATTTGTTTATTAATTCAAGGCTCCTGGGTCCCTTCTTCAGTGGGATGTAAGAAGTGAAGAGGTCACCCTTACACATAAGGAAAATGTGCTATTAGCAGCAGAGCACTGCATATTTGCACACATGCTCATCATACAGGTGCAGAAGGTCGGAGAACTGTAGGCAGACAGGGTCATCAGGGAAGCCAGGAGAGGAAACCTTCACAGGATGGGCAGTGGTCTAGAGCCCTGAGAAGTCTGTAGCAGTCCCACAATGCTTAGCCCACACTGTTGTCCATAGTCTATCTCCCACATGTAGCACCTTGGGGCATGCTCAGACATAAGGATGCCATAGTGAATACCATGTGCTCTCCCCAGACCTGTTTCTGTTGAATTGTTTGTTCCTAGAGAGTAGACTGTATCCTTTATTGCCCAGTGTTTCAGTCACCTCATAAAGAACACGAGCCCCTCCTGGCTGTCTTGGGGGTTCAGCTGGAGTTATATGGTTTGGCGGGCTCGCTGGAGGTCCTGCGTGTAGCAGGTTCATACCAGAGGTTTGTGACTTGCTTTTGCCTGAAGGAGCCCTGGTTCACTGTGACAAACCCTCAACTGCAGACTAGAAACTGGGATAGCATCCCTGCAGCCAGCTGGGAGTTGATGTGGTCAGGCACTTCCTGTCTTCTGACATGTAGCCAGCCCAGGTCCGGTGGAAAGTAAGATACATACCCTGATTTCTCAGTGCCCTCTCTTTCATTGGTCAGTGGCTTATCATAAAGGGGACAATGCTAACAGCACAGGTGACACACATTTTGTCCTAGCTGGCAAGGTCAGTGGACCCTTGCAGCTTCTGTGTTAATTTGTAGGGCAAGATGCTCATAAGGCCATTGTCCTCTTTACCCTGCTTCATCAGGTAATCAATGTGCAAGTGTCCCCAAGACCTGAGGTAGCAGGCATTTAAGAAATCTCCAGGCAGCTTTGTGGGAAACCTGAGGAATTCTAAGGCATGGGAACTCCGTAGAAGGAAGCAAGAGAGAGACAGACGTGAAAGGTTAACCATGTCCTAACATGGAAGACAAGACCCCTGGGGAACAAGTCAGAAAATAGAGTCGACAGCAGCAGCTCAGCAGGAGGGCATGGAGTGGCTTTCATGGCAAAGATCCAGAACAAAGAGTGACTAGAGGAGGCCCATGGGCCATGGTGCAGCTTATGAATCTGCTGGCAAATTTGGCACCTACCTGTCTTGACTTCAAGTAGTCTTCGTCTCTGGTTGTCTCAAACAGGCCCAGCGGTGTCTGCCTTAGTGGTGTTGCAAGGATTTAAAGACACAATATGTACAGAGAACAGAAAGAATTGCCTAACAGAGACACTACTGTTGTTTATCACTGTTGTCTGCTGGCCTCAGAGAGTCTTTGAGGGAGCTCCTGAGATGCAGGCTAGCAATGTCCTGCCTCATTCACTTTGCTGGCTTATTTTCTGTCAACTTGACATAAAAGCAAGAGTCCTTTTGGAAAAGGGAACCCCAGTTGAGAAAATGACTCCACCAGATTGGCCTGTAGTTCAGCCTGTGGTATCTTGTCATGATTGATAAGTGATGTGGGAGGGTCCAGCTCACTGTGCATGGTGGCACCCTTGGGCTAGTGGTCCTGGGTGCTATAAGAAAGAAGGCTGCATAAGCCATGAAGGAGCAAGTCAGAAAGCAGCATCCCTCTATGGCCTCTGCCTCAGCTCCTGCCTCCAGGTTCCTACCCTGCTTGAGTTCCTGTCCTACCTTCCTTCTGTCAAAGACTGTGATGTGGAATTTTCCTCCACAATTTGCTTATGTATTTTTATCACAGATGTAGATCCTCTAAGATACTAAGATTCTGGGTGAGGTACGGATGAGGCTTTATGAAGAGGGAGACTGGATGTCCCCTGACCTTTCCCTAAGTGCATTTTATTACGGACCCATTTTGCCTGAGTTCATGTCAGCATCTCTGTGACCAACTGAACAACATAGAAAGAGACAAATGATTTGTCTCTTAATAAACATTAACATGGATGGCCGATGTCTATTCACATTCTTTTCTGTTTCCTATGACTGTCCCATAATTTTCAAAGGTCCTGTGGGCATACTGGGACCCACACCCAGTCAACAGAAATGCAAAGAAGCAGAAATAATTCCGTCATAGTCATAGCAGAACTATCTATCATTTTTCATGCTTTGCTTTATTTTTCTTTCCACATTTTTTCTGTGTCATTTTCCTCATAATGCTGGGATCCTACAGTACATACAACTTGGTGTTCTGGTGTTTCCACTGACATCTCTGGTAAGCATTTCCACCTGTAATGGGACTCTATTTTGAAATGCTAATATATTATATAGGTACTCATCTTTTCTTTATTATTGCTTTTTAGTAGATTTGGGGTGGAGTGGAGAGGGAGCTGTTATGTGTGTTAATGCACTATCTTTTTCCAGAGTTATACACATTGCCCCATTTGTTCATTGCAATCCCGAGAGTATTCAGTGTGCGTGAAAATGTGCTTTTTAACTCTAAGGAAAATATTGTTGATATTCTCCTTGGCATTGAGACATGGAATATAAAACCATCTGACATAGCAAAAAGAACAAAAAGGTACCTAGGTAAGATTTAACACACACAATTTTGTGATGCTGCTATCTCTGTTAAACATCCGTGGCTCATAGTAGGAAGGTGGGCAGGTGCATCTAGTCTTCACCTGCATTTAGACTTTGGAGGTTTTGTAGCTGGCCTCCAACGCACATCTGTAGTTCCAATTGCAAGCTGTAGGATCAATCACTTAAGAATCCATCTACTCTATGACTCACCCAGGCTGTTTGTTTGCAGCATTCCTGGGGCACAGATGATGTTTCGGACGGGCTTGGACACAGTCTGTTCCCTTTTCCTCTCAGTCAGGATCAGAGTGTTCATTTGCTCGGTTTTCCTTCTCCATGGGGTTGACTACAGCCTGGGCCTGCTGGCAATTGGTACAGACACCTTGTAGTTGTATAAAACCATGAGCGAACAATTAAGGAAAGACAGACTCTTTACTGAATCCTGATTTGCCAAGTGAGACTTACATTTTAAAATATAAACAGTTACTACTTGCATGAATAGAGGAACTCTTGTTATGGTAAGCTTTAATTAAGTTCAGAGAACATATTGTCCTGAGAAGAGATAAACGCAGGAAGTAGAAAAGACTTTTAAAAACTGTCGTAGGATTCACGGTTCCAGGGCATTTGCTATATGTAGGAGCATACTTAGCTGGGTAGTTCTGTATAATAGTGGGCAGTGACTGTGAGCCTTGGATGATGGACCCAGATTGTTACATTGTTGTTCGCAGCTCATAAACAGCATGCTTGAGACCACCTGACACACATCAACGGGACTAAGGGACAGCTAGCTCATTTTTCCAAAAATAGCTCTTTCTTGCTAGGGGTATGTCTGGCTTTCCTGGGTGAAACAATTTATTTGTAGTGTTCTGCACAGAAGGGATATAGGTCAGGGGATTGGTAAATATATCTCACACTTATGACCAGGGGGTGGGGTTTAAGAGGAGTGTAGGAATGTTACCTGTCTAGGCCACAAATCACCAAGGGTCATTCTCCCATTCCTTGTTCACAGCAGGCATTCTTCACTCATCTCTCCTTCTGACTAAGCCAGGATGTGAGCCCTATATTCTTTTTAACACATTGCTCTAGCAGTTGTTGTCATACACCAGGGCCCATTTGTTTGCCACTGTAGGCACGGGAGATGTTATTTTGGCTATGTATCATGGGGTGGGGGAAAATGGGTTACCTTCTAGAAGATTCTTTGGCAAACATAAGCATGATAATCTGCCTTTCTTACATGCTTGCCCAAAGAGCTGGGTGCCATCAAAGTAAGGTTCACATGTATGAAGAACACAGGTGTTCTTTCAGCTTGCAGCCAGCAGAGTGTCCACTGGGTCATGGGATGGTGATGTGTTATGTCATCTGTCCTTCACAGAAAGCCTGTTATGTTTGATTAAGTGTTTTTTATAGTACCATTTATGGGTACTAGAATGTTGGCATGTTCTCTGTAGCATAGTTTGTAGAGGCTGAGTCAAGATACATGATGGTGCAGAGGTTGAGAATGGTCTCTGCGATGGGTCATAGATGTCAAGGTCAGACACATTAGTCTGTGGGACACCTGCAGTACAGCACAAAGCTCTTCCTGAGACAATAAAGGATCTACTACTTTTGACATCCTGTGAGTTACTAGAGGGTGGGACCGTGGCTTAGTTAATTCTGTATCTTTGACTATTTCAACTCTGAACACACTAACAGCTAAGAAATGCTCGAAAAGGTTATCAATGGCCCACAGATCTGCAGAAGATTCATTCATTGAGATTCAGGCACTAGAGCAACAGCTAATGATATCATTAGTCCACTGGAGATGGCTTCTTCCCCACCAAGGGACCAGTCTTTATAACTTTATAAACATCCCAGGACAGCAGACATGGTTATCTCCACCTAGCTTTTCACCTGAATTTAGAGCTGCCCAGGTCCCAAGTAATGGGATCTCTGTGCAGAAGGAACTTGTCTGGGCAGCAAGAGGAGGACACTTAGAGACCATAGACTCCCATACTGGGCCAAAATAGGCCAAGGTCACAGGACAGAGGCCAGCACTAGCAAGAAGGAATGGGGTTTACAAAGTGGGGATCGATTGCATTCAGACCTGCAAGGAGATCGGGAAGCTGAACAGACATGGCTCCCTGTCCCCTTTCTGAGCCTATCTTTGTTTTCTGGCTTACAATGCATTGCTGTTGGGAGTGGCCTTTTGACATGTGCTAATTATACATTGTCCTTTGGTTCTTTTGAGAATTCTAATAATTAGAATTTCTAATTCCAGCCTTTTGAGTGACTCCCAGCAGTCTCATCCTGTGAGGGTAACACTAAGTTCATTTGCTTTCTTGTCCAGAGCAGGAGGCCTGCTTCCTGTGCAGAGAGGAAGCTCCAGGTTCAGGAGTGGGAGTAGAAGTTTCTCCTTGCAGCCCAATACAGGTATGCCAGGAGACCTTGCTCTCAGTATTTTGTATTTTGTTAAAGAGTAAACTTCTCAACTCAAAACTACAAAGCAGAGTAATCTGGGAATAGAAAAAAAATCCCTGGCCCTAGCCTGCCAGAGGCTTGCTGTGGCCCCTGAGCAAGTGACATTTTGGGCCTCAGTTTCCTGGCCAAATACTGGGGTCATCAGATTTGTGATTGCCAAGAGCTCTTTCAATTTGGAGATTATTTTAACCCACCAAATGTTCAAGTGGTGTGTTCTGGGTCACTGTGTTGTGACTCTGCCAATTCTTGCTACAGGACTTCCTTTTCAAATTATTTGGTAATGATATATTAAATATCTTTGTTCTAGGTCAAGATAAGATTCACAGGGTGTTTTTTTTGCCCCTACCCAACTACATTATTTCGCCTAGCTTCCCTCAGTTTTAGCTTCTTCATCTGCAAAATGGGCATTGTGACTCCTTGGTGGTAGTGTTGGTGAACACCCATGTAAACACATACAATGCTAAGCTTACACAGTGATGACCCTCTGAAGAGCACTGGAGATATCCCTGGTGCCGTCAGAAGGGGTTCATTGCAGTGTAATCACTCCCTTCCTTTGGATGCACCAATGCTGCAGTATCTCTCAGAGTGTAGCAGTTTGGCAGCCAGATCTGTGATGGACCGATGAGGACCATGCCAACTGTGCCTTCCTCTGAAGGCTTATCCTGCTTGCTGGGGACACTGCCAGATGTGCTGTAAGTCCTGAGAAGCTGCTAAACACCCACCCTTCCTTCTTGTCTACTCGTAATGGCAAAGGTTGCTTGACTGTTACAAACTCTGACATTTCTGTGAGCCCATTTACACATGTGCTTCAGGGACATGACCAGGCAGTGGGGAGTGTGGTTAGGAACTGATGCTACTAGTTCTTAGAAACAGTCATGATGACCTATCAGTGTCCCACTCTCTGCCACAGGGCGTCTCCCATCCTAGTTCAGGTGTCACAGCTATCCCTTGCTGAGTCTTCAAAGCCTCAGAACTTGAAGTGTGGAAGGTCTGCGACAGAGGGACCCTTGTGGAGCTAACTGGTGAGGTAATGAGGGCTGAGATGACCACCAAACGCGTGAAGCCACCAGCTCTCCTGACCAGGGTGCAATGAGTTTTGTTCTCTACCTCCCCCCACCCGGACCCTCTTTTCCCTGAAATCACCTCAGAGAGTCACACACAAATTAAGGTACAACCTTTGAAAGAGAGAAAGGGAGAAGTTAAAACCTCCTGATGAGACATGCACTTGCCCTGTGTGAGTTTGCCAGGGCCACCTTAACAAATGCCAGCAGTGTGCATGGTGGTGGTCTTAAACATAGACTTTTGTGGTTACACATTAAGGAGGCCTGAAGTGCAAGATCTGGGTTCAGGCAGAGTTAGTGTCTTCTGAGGTCTCTCCCCCTGGCTTGTGGGTGGCTGTCCTCTCTGTCTTCACGTTGTCTTTCCCCTATGTGTGGCTTCTTATAAGGATACTGGTTGTGTAGAGTTAAGGCCTTACCTTTAAAGGCAGACCTATTCTGGGGTCCTGGGTGGAAACACAGGAGAGCGCATCATGAATTCATACTGCTGGAACTGGTGCTCATGTTCTTGCTTCCCTATAGACAGTGGCAATTGTAACCCTATCCACTTATGGAATTCCTGGTGAGTAGTCAGAAAATATTGTAAGACCCCAGCATAAAATGAAAGTCACAGGGTTATTAGAGGGGGGAGAGTAAAGGACTGCTCATGAAGCCCACTTTCATGCCTGTGACTGTTCCTAGGACCATCACTTCTGAGGTCAGGGAGGAGACACAGCCTGTTTAGTCAAGGCCAAGAAGAAAGCTTGTGGTCCTTCTAGTTTGTATAGCTAGCTGATTAAGATAATTATATTAGCTTGCCCTCAAAGACATATTTATAGCTACAGTGATACATTATTAAGGAGCTAATTTAGATCAGGAATATGGAAATCTTATTTTTAGACCCAAAGGGGAGCCCAGCAGGCAGGTGACTGGAGGTCTCCAGTGGCATTCTTATTCTTTCTTTTTGAACCAGAGGCTCTCAAGGTTGGAAAGAATTTGACAGGTTATGCTAACCTATCATCTAGTGTTTGTCCCCAGTGTCCCACTGAGGGATCATCCAGCTCTTCATTCCACTCTGACATCATTCATACCTTAGAAGTCAGGTTCTACTGGCTAGCAAATCACTGTCCCTCTCTAGACCCCTCAAGCTGTGCTGGATGCCCCTCAGCAAGAGAGAGGGCAGATCTAACCACTTGAAACTCTTCCGACTTTGAGGTCAGGGCCACTGGTTCCCTTGGCCTTTACTGTTTAGGAGGAAATTGTAGGAGCGCCTGGCCTCCTGTGTTTTTATAGATATGAATGTCCCATCGTGGGTCCAGCAAGTCGGATAGTGTTTGTTCTACTGATAGCTTTGCTTCATGTATAGGTGGAACTTGGTTGTTTGAAGTCAACAGTCTTCTTTGAGAGCCTTTATGGGAAACAGATTATATCTGAAAGGGAATCAACCAAGTAGTCACCTACTGGGGAGAGAGGGTGGTGTGAAAGAAAAGAAAGAAATAATGGATGGGCATTTATGAATAGGCATTCCCTTCCTTTCTTGCCCCTGTAGGCAGCAGCACTTTGTTTACCTGGTGACTGCAGTCAGGCCACAACAAGGCAAGGAGATAAGCTAGATACTCGTGTATACTTCTCTGGGAAATGGATTTGTTTTTAGGACCTTGCCCAGCTCAGTCCAAGAGTGAGGGGTTTCTATACAGAGCCATGTGGGTCATGGGTTGCATCTTGTGCAAAGATGAATCTCATAGATTACAGTGGACACAGCATCTATGCCATCATGAATGGGAGTGCTCCTGGACCACTGTGGAGAGCCTGAGCAAGTCTTCACAGTGTGGTTCCCCAGGTTTTACTCTCCTCCCCTGCTGTCCTAAGGGGGATCCTGGATGAGGTCTGTGGCCAACTCAAGATTCTAGAGTGACTGACCAGTTTAGAGTGAACCACTGAGAAGCTGACTTTGCTTGCACAGTTGTGTTTGTTACAGTGTCAAACAACAGTAGAACAAAAGAGATAGGGTAGGTTTCAGATGTGGGGAAAGAAGACTTTTCCTAGGAGACTTTCTAGGACCATCAGCTTGCTATCTAGTCAAGTGTTAACTAAAATCTCCTATTTTATCCTAAAGGCAAGAGAATAGAATTGTGAGTGTGAGTGTGAATATGAGTGTATGTGTGTGTGAGTGTATGTGTGATGTGAGTGAAGGGGCATAGTATGTATAGGGAGTGTATGTATGTGGGGCTTATATGTGTGTAGCATACACATGTAGGGGTATAGATGAAGGTTGTTTAGTGTTGTGTGTTATGTCATATGCCTTAGCCAGGCCAGGGGTGTGCCTCTGGGCAGGCAAGCCCTCTTGCCACCTCAGCCAACACAGTGGTGTTGCTGCCTCTTGTCAGCTGGCATAGCCATGCTTAGATTATTTTAAGAAACCAAGTAGGAGAATCCAAGTTTGGGGACAAAGCAAGTGTCTAGAAATCATGTCTCCTGGGAAGTGGCTTTTGGTGGCAATTCCAGAGAGACCTGGTCACTTCAAATAAGATGAGAATTTCCCAAGTTAGACCCCAGCAAGGTGGCGGATCTCGTGGACAAGCTTTTGAACACGATTAAATGCCTCATTCCGTATGATCAGGATTAGTGTGGAGAGGCTTTCTTCTACTCTCTGGCCCTGCTTGCAGCTAAAATAAGACTAGAGTTTCTTTTCTGTTCACAGAGGACCCCGTGGGAGCCAGCAAAGTGCTGAGGAGAGTCATGCTGCAGCCTCAAGTGGCACAGACTCTCTTCCTCAGTAATTTGTTGCTGGGACATGGTGGTAGCCTTTGATGTACATTCCTGAGTGCCATCTTTTACAGGACCTGTGTTTCATGGGTGGCATTGCCACACCTTTGCTTTGATGCACTCCATGGACAACCTCAATGCCTCTATTCTGGCATCAATTCCCTGGTTTGTTCAATCAGAATTGTTGCTAGATCCTGATTAACATGGGAGCTGGTCCTAGGTTCCTTTGTCTTTAGAGGGACCTGATGGAGCCTAATGTGAGCTATCCACAGCCATCTGTGGGGCAAACATGAACACATTTCCATTGTTGTGGCCCTCACTACATTGGCTACTTTATCTACTTTTCTTTCCTGCCTCTCTCTAGCTGGGGGCCAGTGAAGATATGCCTGTCCCCCAATTCTGCTTCCCTGAAAAGATGCTCAGAGAGCTCGGAGCCAGGTGCCAGGAGTGTGGGGAGTACCCAAACTCCACCTTCGTGCTTAGCATGGATGGTGAGCCAACAGACTTTTGGCAGCATCCTTGGATCTTTGCTATTAGCTGATTAAAATTAAAAAAGAAGGCTGTGCTGTTCCTTGCCATAGATACAGACACTAAAGAGCCCTTAGCTACTTCCTGGCTTCTGTGGCCAATTTTTGGCATCAAATCCATTGTGAATTGTCATTCTTCCTCAGTCCCCATCATCAGGAAATGCATTAACAAATTAAAATTCTTTCCTGAGTCAGAGTGGCTTTGGTTTCTGGGTTCTAAATGACCTGAACTGTAGTTACCAGAGCCATTCAGTTTGGGAAAAGCCATGGTTGCCCAAGCCCTCCTACTTGCTGAGGCAGCAAAGTGCTGGGGTTTCAGTTTAGCCAACATCTGTGTTTGATAGTGATGTGTCCAGACCCCATTGCCTTCTAAAAGTCTTTGTGCCCCTCCCTTTACAGGCCTGTTCCCAGCTGTTCCTTGGGCAGATGTTCCCCAGTTCACACAGCCCTGGGGTTTCCCATGACCTCTACTAAACTTATTCTGGTCTCTAAGGAGTCCCCTCTGTCAGACTTTCATGGTCATTTCTCTGTCCAACAAGACACAGGTATGATGCTGTCATCCTAGGCTGCCTTGTACTAGAGTAACCAGGGAGTCATCCCAGTGGGTATCAGTTCCTTCTTCTCACAGGAACTCATAGGGAAGGCTTCCTTTTCCAAGCTTCTGTGGGAGGCTTCTCATTTCCATGAATAGGAAGGCATGAATAGCCCAGGTCCTTCAGTTGCCTCTGGAGACATCTGAAGTTCCTAACCTGGCGCTGTGCAACAGTGGCAGTGACGGTGGGGGGTGGGCAGAGGGATGGTCTTCATTGGGCCTTGGAAGACATCAGGTATGAGGCACATGGGGCTGACATGTCCTACAGCTAGGAGCAGAGTAAGTGCTTGCAAGGCAGAGTGTCAGATTCTTTGGTTCTGAGAAATGTAGGATGAAGGGGTAGGGAGGGGAGGGGCTTATGCTGTGCTAACGTGTAATGTGGTATTAGTGTCTTTCCTGAATGAGGAGAGCAAGAGAAAGTATGTGCAGAGACTGGGGCAGGTGAAGTCTCCTTATTTAAAAATAGATTACAGGGAATACATATCGGTTCTTGCTGATTGCCATTCACCCATTTCTGTGAGGAGGGTGCCCTATGGGATGGCTGGCTACTGTAGAGGGCTGTTGCTGGGTCTGTATAACATAGCACCATGGATGAGGGGCTTACATGGCATAACTGATTTTCATACAGTTCACAGTTCCACAGCCTGGAAGTCTAAGATAAAGGAGTCAGTGTGAGCAGAGGTGGTTCCTTCCGAGGACTGTGAGGGAGCATTTGCTGCAAGTGTCTTTGGGGGCCTGTAGATGGACAGCATCTTCTTGTAGAATTCTGTGTCCTGACTTCTCTTTCTATAAGGATACCAGTGATGTTGGATTAGAGTCCACACAATCAGTCTCATTCTGACTAAGTGACATCTCCATGAAGTTCCAATCTCTGCATGCAGTAGTCACATTCTGCATACATGCTTTGTATGGGGGAGGGGACTTGCTCATGAATTTTTGGCACTGATATAACAGCACAGAGAGGATAAGCAATTTGTCAGCTGTTGCCTAGGATTAGGAGTCAGGCAGTCTCACTGCAGAGGCTCCTGGGTTAAAGGAAGAGGAGATGCCAAAGCAGACCTCCTCAAATTACAGGACCTATTCTGATGTTCAGATGATTCAATAAATGGGCTCTTTGAAGAAAGAGAAAACAAAAACTGAGACACACTAGGAGTGTATTCTTTAGAGGATAATCACCATTTCCAGTCTGACTGACAACGTGCTTTGTGGCTATCCTGGAGGCCCAGGATGAGCACCAATAACAGCAGAAAACATTACACTGGATGGTCTGGACCGTCTATTCCCCATTCCATGAGCAAATCTTTGTGGCTTCATTTCTAACCTGAGCGGGGCTTATTTCAAGGTCACTGAGGCCCTTATAGATGTAGAACTTGGCCAGGGCCCTTCTGTGCCTCTTTGCCACTTAGAACAGCTTTTCTGAAGCTTCTGGGCTCCCTTACACTCTTATTTCTGACTACTGATACATGACAAGTTGCCTTGACCTTGCCAGGCATCAACAAAGATCACGGAGAGGCCTCAGTACTTCGAGCTGACTTTCCCTCTGGGCAAATGAAGGCTCTTGTGCAGAAGATAACCTTTATGGACTTGTGTAGCTCTAGATATCCACATACCTACACTGCAGCAGCAGAGCCCTGCTCTTGGGTTGTAAGGATGAGGGTTAAGTCAAACTAAGTGTCCATGCCTGGGACCCTGCTGAATTATCCCCTGGTGGCTGTGATCCTCTCTTCCCCAAGGAGAAAACTAATTATGTTCAACCTCACATCCACTGAGCTCTGCTCCGCCAACCTGATTGTAGATGGTGGCTTTGGAGACAGACTTTCCATCATGCCCACGTGAAGTCGATAGCGAGGGACTGAAATGTATTCACTTGGTAAGAAGCCTGCCCCTGCCAATGATGTGGCCACAATCCATGAATGCAGATGAAAGTTGACAGGCACATTGAGTAGAGGCCTCTGGGAAGCATCTGGAGTGGATGATGCTTTTAAATGGATGAATATATCAGACCATGAGCCCTGGAGGTGGTGGTGTATGTCAAATAGAGGTGGCACTGGCTTTATAACATGGTGCCTTGCACTGTCTGAACTAGAGGTCCCCTTGAGGTCTTTGCTCTTCCAGGTGGAACCACAATGTATATTTCACTTAGACCCGAGTATGGTGTATGGACTTCTTATCTTGTTTCTTCAACCTTAAGTAGAATCATGCATGGGAAATGTACCCTTGTGAAATGCATGTGCAGGTGGTCTGGGGAAGAACCCAAGAAGCCATAGTCTTGATCCAGGGTCTTAGAACTTGAACCTCACACGCTCATCCATCTGCATCCCACTTTTTTCCTGCTTTTATACTGCTTCATCTTTCAACAGCACAACTCAGCTGGTTTTTGATGAAGCCCCCCAGCCCAAGAATCTGCTGTTCTGGGCCTATAGCGCCCTCTCCATGGAGAATTGAGTGCCTGAATTAACTCTCCTGGAGCAATGAACCACCCTGAGTGCTAACCCAGTTTGTATTTTTAGAGTGTGCTCCATCAATTACTTAACTTGCAGAGCGACTCCTCTGTGCTCACTGGGAAGCACTGCCAGAGAATGTTCTTCCTCAGACTTCTGTACCTTTCCTGGTCCTATCCCTTGGGAAGCAGGTCAGATATAGTCCTCTCTCCATGGCATTGTGTTCTCAGTGTTGAAGATGGAGAGTTTCCCTCCCTGTCCCTGTCCCTGTTTTATACATTGGAAAGAAACTGGGGTCCAGGATGGTATGAGACCAGATCTGGGTAGCACTGCTATGAATCAAGTTTCCTAAGTTCTGCACCTCTCTGCTGAGTGGGGGAAGTCAATAAAATTAAGAATCTCCTCCTGCCACATAGCATTCTCCACTGTTGGGCAAGATGGTACTCTGAAGGGAAGCTAGGGTTTGGGGGCATGACTCGTGTCACTCTCAGATAGAAGTGAGGTCCAGGCTTGTGGTTTTTATTTGTGGAGAAATGCAGTGTGCTGGGCCAGGGCCAGGGCCAGGGCCATGTTAGCCAGTAGTTTTTGCCATGCCCTTGCCAGCCCAAGAGACCTTTTGACTCCAGCTCCAGGCAGATGGCCAAATGACTTGGTTTGAATTTCATCATGGTTCTCCCACTTCCGGTAGAGGTGTTAGTGAGCAGCCCTCTGCCAAGAGGCTGAGGTTCCCAAGCTAGGCTGTGCAGGAGAAGGCCCTCATGGGTAGGGCCCAGGATACTTGCTTGGAATCCCAGACATCCTAACTACGTGCTTTCCATAGACCTAAGGCCAAGGAGGTGACAGCCCCGCTGATTTAGTTTTGAGTACCAGATGAGCTCATGATACCAAGTAGGATGCTGTGGGTGGTACAAGGCCCTGGAGAGTAAGCAGGATCCAGTTTCTTTCTCGGGGACCTTATATTTCTTTCTAGAAAAGCATGGCATATCTGTCTGCAAGTGAAAAGCTAAATACATTAGGTAGTAGTTGAGTGTGTGTGAAAATGTATGCCTATGTGTGTTGTGTGTGTATATGTATGGATAGTATGCATGGGCCTCTATTAGTTTGTTATTCTTACAGAGATATATATGTGAACATGTATGTGTTTACATGCTTCTGTGTGCATATGTGTGTACATGTGCACATATTTATGTTTATATGTATACATGTTTGTGACTTATTGTGTGTGTGTGTGTGTGTATTATATATATATTATATATTAATGTATGTTTATGTGCTATGAACATGTGTATATGCATGTACTTATGTGTTAGTGTATACATGTTCCTGCCTGTGTGCTTGTGTAGATGTGTGTGCTTGTGCTTATGTGAGTTTGTGTGCCCATATGAGTCTGTGTGACTGTGTGCATGTGTGTGTGTATGTGTGTGTATGTACATTTGTGTATGCAGCGGCACATTTATCATACAACTATGTACAAACATGTATGTGCATGTGTGTGAGTCTGGATCTTATGTATCTGTGGGCAAAGTACTTTGGACTGGGATTGTGAAGTGTCCCCTCAGTGGTAGGACTGCATCTCTAGCTACAGGTTCTCTGGAATTCACCCATGAAAACTTGACTATAGGACAGAATGAGACCTCCTGTTCCCTCTGGGCTGTTTCTGGTTCCTCAGGGCTCAATGGAAAGGAAAAGAGAAAGCACACAGAATACACACAGACTACACTCAGCTTCATTCAGCACACACTAGGGCCCTTACAATCCACAACAAATTCAAAAGTGACCCAGGCCTATGCTATGTAGGGAATAAGCTTTAAAATTGCTTGACAACTGCAGAAAAGCTGAGGCAGGAGGTCACTGGAGAACTACTCTAAGGGTGGGATATCCCTGGAATGAACAAATTGTGGGCAGGGAGCTCGCACTGCCTGGTGATTGGTGCCTTCTCCCTACTTGTATAGAAGCTTTGTAAAGTGGAAAGCTACACTGAATTACGAATCAGGATTCCTGCACTAGTCTTGTTTTTATCCTTGCTGTGTGACCTTGAGTTGGTCACTTGACTTCTCAGAGTCTGGCTTTCCTGTCTTTACAGTGAAGACACTGGATAATCTCTTGACAACAGCAACCAGGTTCTCTGATGGAAGACATCATCCCACAAATAGTGGGGCAGGGTAGCATAGAGCAAGCATGGTGCTCTGGGTATGGTTGAGAATGGGTCTGGAAAGGCTTGAAGGCTAACCAGAGCAGGAGGCAAAGGAAACAATGAAGGTAGAGTCCGAGAAGCAGGATACCCACAATATACTTTATTCTTTTGACAAGCATGCATGCAACACTCAGTGGACAACAGGCATCATGGGAAGTGGTTAGCAAACTATTGGCCCTCATGTCAAATGGGGCCCCCACTGCTTGATCTATAAATAAAGTTTTATTGAAACATGTATGTCTGAGTTGGTTAACTTTTCATTCCTACTAGATGCCAGAGAAAACAACTCAGAGGAGAAAGGTTACCTTGGCTCACAGTATGGGAAGTTTCAGTCCAGGTTAGGTGGCTACATGATTCTGGGTCATGGTGGGGCATATCATCATGGTGGAAAGGAGAGGAGGAGAAAAGCTGATCACTTCCTGGCAACCAGGAGCAAAGAAGAATCCCAAGAAGAGGCCAGGGCTAAGATATACCATTCAACACGTGACCTGTGGAGGAACATTTTATATGAAAGCTGTAACAATGCCTATTTTCCCCTATCTATTGTCTATGGCTATTTGAGTTACTATAGCAAAATCAAGACACTGTGGCTGATCCCCCAAAATAGTCACAGTCTGGCCTGTTTTAGAAAAAAACTTGTCATCTTTGCTCTAAGATCTTTATGAACGTGAACTGAATACAAACCACAGCACTACTGTATAGAGATCAGTTTTCTGCCCATTTACAGAGAAGAAATTCAGGGTGTATCAGGTAATGTACCTCAGACCACACTGAAGTCACATAGGAAACAGGAGATGGGACAATGAACTCAGGCTTCCAGACTCCAGAGAGCCTGTGAAAGCTATGGGCACTGTGTTATGCTGAGCCAGCCCAGGAATGGAAGCCATGCTTGAGTGCTGGTCTCTGAGGCTTTCTTGTTATTGCCATGTTTATGATCGGGGGGGGGGGTTCTGCTCAAGGTCCTGTTTCAGCAGTAACATGGCTCAGCCTGCTTAATAGGGCTTCTTGGTCCCTCTGTGCTAGTGAGGCTCTAGACAGTTCTTAGAAGCAACACAGAAATGCCATTGTTCCCAAAGGCTTTGCCAGAGTTCCTAATTTAGGGTGACTGAGAAACCGAGTTTGTTATTTGGGTATTTCCTTGAGATAAGTAGGGTCTCACTATGTAGCCCTGGCTTCTTGATTGGAGAAAAAAAATATATATGATAGATATAGATATAGATATAGATATAGATATAGATATAGATATAGATATAGATATAGATATAGATATAGATACAGATATAGATACAGATATATATAGATACAGATATAGGTCAGAGGGTGACTTGCAGGGGTAGATGCTCTTAGCAGACCACATGGGTGTCAGGTATAGATGCAACTCAGGTTTTTGGGAGGCACCTTTATGCTCTGAGAGATGTCTTAACAGATCATAGGACTGACTGGATATTTTTAAAATAATGTGTTCCATTTGGCCTTGTCTTTCAGAGGTCCCCAGTGTGGTTGAGCCTTGGTCATTTGCAGCGATCCCCAAACTGTTAACATACCTTGTATGGGCTCCTCTGCCTTCCTTTCTATTTTCTATTCTCCTTTCTTGCCTAGGAAAGCCATCCAAATAAACTACTCATTCATACCATATGAAATTTCCATTTCTGAAGCCTAAAAATAGCTGAATGTCAATACTTCATAATTCAATTTATAATGATATTCTCGTCTTATCCTCATCTGGGAGAGCTCATCCAGCTCAGGATTGAAGTTCGTATCTGCCCATGTGTGCAAGCCATAGGTGGGTAGTTGAAATCTTTCCATGCTCCTTCTGAGTTCTAACCTCAGCTCTGTCTCTGTGTGACTGTGTGATTTTGGCAAACTGCTGAAACCTTTCTGCATCCCAGTCCTCAGGCACAAGCATCCTGCCTGCACCTCAGCTTGGTGCCTGCCCTGCCTGACTTAAAGAATGATGGGGAGGAACAAGGAAGCTCCTAAGTGGGTTATTAATGACAGACAAGCCAGAACATAGTGAGTATGGAATAGCCTATAGGGGGACCCTTTGGATACAGTCTCCTAGCTGCTCTCTTCCGGGGTACACTTTACCTCTGTCCTGTTTCATAATGTGGCCTTTTTAGCAGGAGGTACTTGGCAGCTAGCATGAGCTCTCTAGTAAGAAATGCAGTCAACTTCCTCAGGCTGCAGCTTCATATGGGGGAGACAATTTGGTTTGTAGCTGCTCAGTGGCCTCACTCATAGTCCACTCCCTTGTCTACAGAGTCAACTGACAGCTCATTAAGATTGCTTGCGGAGCCCTTGAAGGATAGCTATCCTTTTAGAATCGAATCAGCAGGAGTGAGGGTGGACTGTGTTCCCCTGTTGCACTGATGTGAAAGAATATCAGAAAGAATCTCTTGTAAGGACACATGGATCTGGACTCATGGTTTCAGAGGTTTGAGTGCAGCTTGGTGGGGAGGGAGTGAAGGAATAGGGCAGCTCACACAAAGGTGGCCAGGAAGCAGAGAAAAGGGAGCACAAAACAGGAGGAGGCCGGGGCAAGAAACTGTCTCCAAGGGCATATGCCCCAGTGACCTACTTCCTCCAACTAGGTCCCACTTCCTACCTTTCACCATCCCTCAATATGACATCACATTATGAATCTATCCATTATATCAGAGCCCTGAGGATCTCATTGTCTTAGGGGTACCCTCACAGGTACAGCCCGAGGGATACTTAACTCATCACCTAGGTGTCTCTCAATCTAGTCCAGCTAACAGTCAAGATTAATTGTGAAAGGGACATGACCCTTGCAGGTACTCCCAACTTCCTGGACTTCCTAAGGGGTTTATTATTTATTGATTGATGTATTTGTTCATGTGCTTGTACATGCATATGTGTCATTTTGTGACTACTTGTGTATCCGTGTGTGTAGAGGACTTGGGTCAACATCGGAGCCCTCCTCATTCTCTTTCTACCTTACTTCGTGAGACAGGGTCTCTCCCTGATCCTGGAATTTGCCAATTAGGCTCTTCTGGCTGTAGAGGAAGGCACTGGGATCCTCCTGTCCAGGCAGTTTCGTCTCTAGAAACGGTCCCATTCTCTTCCAGTCTCCTTTCCTCAGTGAACTCTGCACTTAGATTTGTAAGCGGGTTTGCTAATTGCTAGGAGTACAGTGATGATCAAGGTATTATCTGTCCCTGGGGTCAGGGACAGCCTCGGAAAGTGAACAAGACAACAGACATGCAAACATGCAGTTTCTGATCGTCCCATGGGTCAAGAAGATAAGCAGGATAGATTGACGGCAGAGAGCAATGAGGATGGGGCTGCAAACTCCTTTAGAAAGAGAGAGCCCTGGGAGTTGTGAGAGGAATGAGAAGATAATGATGTTTCGTTCCCAGGTCCTGAGGGAAAGCCTGTCAATGGGGCTAGCAGCCCACACAAAGGCCTGGGGTAGGTGGGAACAAGGAAAGCAAAATCAGACAGGTGTAGATGAAACTGCCCGAGAACTGCACCCTAGGCTTTGACAGTCGAACTCCCCTTGTTTTGGTTCTTGCAAGCCTCTTGCCTCAGTGAGCGGGTGGATGGCAAAGACCCTTACCCTAAGTCATGCTCTGTTCAACCATGGTGCTTGGCAGGTGGCTGGGAGCTGGCTTTCTGCCTCCTGAAGCCACAGCAGAATTCCTGCACTGTTACTAAGATGCCCGGGAAGACAGCAGATTGCTTCTGTTCAGTCCATCAGCCACACAAAAGCCCCGGATCAAAGAGCATGGGCTTAATTTATTTTGTTTATTTTCCAGAGGAAATAGTGCTTCCTTGGACTGAAAGCTCCGAAGACTAAAAGCTGAATGGAGAGGGGAGCTTGGATTAAATGAATGGGCCGGCTCTCTCTGACCCAATTTCCACCCAGTGCCACAGCAGTGAAGGGGGAGGGACCCATTCTGCTGCCTCTGCTGTGGCCCAGGGGCAGGAACTTCCCAGCCTGTTATTTCACAGGGAATGAACCTTCTGCACAATCAGGCTTCATGGAAATGTCCTTGAAGGTAGCTTGTGAGGGTATCAGGAGGGAATTAGTGTGGCAGCTTGTGCCTGCCTGATGCTACCCTGTCACCTCTGCTGGGAGGAGAGGTGCTGATCCAGGTAAAGCCCCATGGCTTGTGTAGGAACTCACTAAACGGGATTGCACAGGAGCATTCCCAGTGGGGGAAGCATGAGCACTTACCACTGTGGTCAGTGTAATGTTGCGATTATAGTGAATAAGAGCTGGCCCGAGATTCTTGCTTCTAGGAGTCCCAAGTTCAAGTTGTGGCTTCAGCTTTCATTTGCTGTGGGACCTGACACTCTTACGCTACCCTTATCTCCACTCCCATAGAGGTTCCAGTTCTCATCTCTGAGTCAGGGCTAATGACATCTGCTTGTACCTCCTCCCAGGATGCTGTGATGCTCCGAAGGTGTATGTGGTTGGTTACAAAGCAGTGTCCTGATACCCAAGGAATAATTTTCTGTTTACACCAAAGCCGATGTGGTGAAGCAAAGGAAATGGAAACTGGTGTGCTACTCTCTGTCTTCAGGACAGTGGTTCTCAACCTGTGGGTCATAACCCCTTTGGGAGTTGAACGACCCTTTCACAGGGGTTGCCTAAGATAATGTGGTGTAAATATCAGATATTTATGTTATGATTCAGAACAGTAGCAAAATTGCAATTTTGAAGTAACAACAAAAACTATTTTATGGTCAGGGGTCACCACAACATGAGGAAATGTATTAAAGGGTACAGCATTAGGAAGGTTGAGGACCACTGGCTTTGGACTACATGGGCTGCAGATGATCGTGGCAGGGACAAGGAAGGAGTATAGGCAGACAGCCACAGGGTATTTGTGGGGGCCGCCTCTCCATTGGTGGTTCTTGGGTGTTCTCTTTGCAAGGAGACCCATGGGAAGGACAGATTGTGTTTGATCCTGTCCACATGACATGGATGATTGAGAAACAGTCTAGACATGCTTGGGGCTACCTATGGGGTTCTTGCTTCTCTACATCATCCAGGGTCTAATAAGTCCTGAAAAAAGGGACATCACCCAAGAGTGATGCAAAGCTCCAACCATGGAAGTTTGAGTGTTAGCCACTAATTAAAGAATTAAGTCACTAATCCACAGCTAAAGAAAGAACTCCTGAGCAGGAGACATTTATATGTAGTGATCACTAATAAATTGATTTTGATAGACAGAGCTTTAACTTTGAGGACTAAAGTCTTCTAACTGAGAGTAGATAAAAAAGAGGCCCTGCAATGCTAAAGCACACTCAACTAAAACCAGTGAAAATGGCCAAGGATGATGGGTAGTACATTTATAAAATTCTAGGCATTGTGTTGGAAGGTGAGTGAGATAGATAGCATCTCTCTTGGGATGGGTGACAGTGTTACTAAGTAGGATGACTGTAATAACAACAACAACAGAGTCAATGTCAAGCACTTGGAGAAGTGCTTTAAAGTACACTTGTAGTACTAGAGGGGCTTTGTGTTGCAGAGTCTTGAGCCAGATTCTAAAAGTTATCATGGCTTTAGGGAGCATTTATTTATTTAAATATTTATTGACGCAGAGTCTTATGTAGTAGCCTAACCTGGCCTGTAAGTCACTCTTGCTCAAGGTGACCTCAGACTCACAGATCATTCTGTCTTAACCTTGAGAGCAGGAGCCTTTGCATATCTTTTCCAATCATGCGCATAGAGTCTTCCTGATTCTTTGAGCATTAGGGATTTTTGGTTGGATGCCAGACATTGAGGGTTTTACCAATTTGGGTGCTGGATAGTTTAGTACTCCTATAAATATTCTTGAGCATTTTGTCCTGGGACACTGCAGTTGGGCTGTGTGGCTGGCTGTGTGGGAATAGTTTGATCCTCTGGGGGTTTGCCTTTTTTACAGTTTTATTCTCTAGGGTTTTTTTTTTTTTTTTTTTTTTTTTAAGGTGGCAAGAGAGCACCGTCACCTAAGGTGCCCTTTTTAGACTACAGTAGTTTGAGGATTTGACCTGGTACCTTGAGAGTTTGGAGGTTTCTACTCTGGTGAGGAGAACATAGACTCTTTGAAGCCCATTATGAGCTCTGGCATTTACTCTACCTATGGGAGTTGTGATACATGGCTGGGCTGATGAGATTTAGCTGAAGGCTTGGGTCCTGCTGTCAACTTCCAGCCTGTTGCCTAGGCCACTCCACTTTCTGCAAACCCTACCCTCTTCATCCTTTCTGGAATCCCTCCACCCTATCATCTCAGTAGTGATAAAGCCAAAGGCCTCTTTGTCTCTCTGTACTATGGCCTGGTTATCTTTTGGTGGGAAGTTGGTGAAACCTGCTCAAGGAGGGATTTCTGGATTCTGAATTCCCCAGGATGTAAAAACTTGTTCTGAGTATATTTAATCTGATGTTTTGCATTGTATGAGGTAGGAGGGTGGGTCTGGCTCCTGTTGCTTCCTTTGCAGAGTCTTTGGCTTATAGGAAAGGACTTTCTGACCTTACATGCTGGAACTGCTTATACCTGGTCTTGTCTCGGTGGATGTGAAAATCTGGACTCTGAAATAGCCATTCTGATGATCTTGGGCCTTATCTCGAAAATACTGTTCCATTGAATTGCTAAGTTCAATAATGGGGATCCTGAGAAATGGTCATGGGGGTCACCCTGAGCTTAGGTACATACAGGACAAGGCAAGATTAGCATTTATTATGGGATCTAGATAAACTTGCCTGTGAGTCCTTTACCTGACTTCCCTTAAAATGTAACAATGAATAACTTGATGTGTAACAGGGAGCGGTCCCCCCAGACCAGTGTTGCCCTGGGTGAGCTTTTGCCCTCATGGTTGTTCTTTCACATAGGCATCCACATTCTGTTCTCTGAATGGGATTACAGAACCTTCCCAAATATAAGGTCTGAGTCCTACTTTTCATAGGATGCTTCAGTGTCCAGCATCTTCATCAATGTCTCAGCATAAATCTGACAGCACAAGTTATATACAAACCAGGAAAGAAAAATAAAGGGATGAAATACTTTGGTTGGTAAAGCTGGGTAAGAATGAGGACATTGGTTCAATCCCCAGAACTCACATCAAAACTGGTGGTTGTGGTGGCATACACTTGTAGACCCAGCCAAGGGAGGCTGAGACACAGAGGTCCCTGGGACTCTGTGGCCAACCAGCCTACCTTGCTTGGCGAGCTTCAGGTTATTGGGATACCCTGTCTCAAACAAGGTGGATAGCTACTGATGAAAGACACCTGAGGTTGACCTCTAGTCTCTAGATTCATATGTAACGTGTGTACATGCACACTCATGTGAACTTGTATACACACGAATACATACAAATACACAAAGATGAGATGCTTCCCCATTCTTAAACGAGAATCAGGGATAAGTCAGCATCATCAGAAGCAGAAGAAGGTTGATCACTTCTAGAGAAGTGTCACTGTTAGAATGGAAATTAGAGATTACTCTGCCTCCACTGGTCAAAGGAAGTCCAAGGTTAATAAGTCTGGTTCTCAATAGGGTCAGATAAAAGCTTTTTTGACAAGGTTCCTCAACTCCCACTTACAAAGGAACTTTCATCTGAATTCCAAAGTATATAATTATCCTAGTTGCTGGATACAACCTTGTTGATTATAAATAGATTGTCACCTCGCCTCCTCATCACCCTCCAATATGTCTTCCATGCTCAATTAGATGAACGCACTTAGTGCATTTTCTAATCAAGTTTTGCAAAAGTTAACCCCTGAGCCCATCTGGAAAGGAACTCTGGTGGGATCCTAGTCACATTTCATCTTCTCATCCTCTGCCTAACTGTCCCTACTCAACGCATCTCTCTCTATGTGATTGGTCATCCTACATCCCAATGTAGGGTCATAGTTTAAGTATGACCCCGAAGAATGGACAGTTTTAATGTAGCTTCACAAAAGACTTGGATGATACTATCCAGGAGGAGAGAAAGTGACAGGAAGACTGGAATCTGGTAATACCTTCCTTCTTGTGGGCAGTTATGGGTGAGAGAAGGGCACGGCCTTGTTGGACATTGAGAGGTCTCCCGAAATGCTATCTTATGTCTAAGGTTTTGAAGATCATTGAGCAAATACAGGCTGCTTGCTTCCTCTCCACTTTGATAAGCACAGTTGGGGGTAAGGGAAGGAGATACAAACTAAGAAGCTTAATCAGAGCCAAGAGCTCCTTAGGAAAATGCTTGCTAGACTTGGTTTCTGGTGGCGAGAGTCAGAAATTTCAACCATAATTTATGATCCGCACATCTATTTTCTCTGGCTTTGAACTGTATAGGCAGATAGGTCCTTTAAAATGTAAGTGTTTTGATCTGCTGTGTCTGACAGCTTTTCTTTTCCAACTGAATGGTAGGGCTCATGCCGGAACATATGGTTCACCAGTGGTGCAGGTTGCCTACACGGTGCGGTGCACACCTGTCCTATATTGAATGTACCTCAAGTTCAAACCCAGTTCATGAACCAGCCACTCTGGAAAGCATTGCTGTGCTCTTTACTGGAACGGGGTTTCCTTCCAGTGCCCCAGGTGCCTGCCCATTCTCCAAGAATCATTTCTTTTCTGGGGTCAGACCTTACTCTGCCTATATACCTCCTGTTTGGATTGTCCCTCTTTGGGGGTCAGTGTCCAGGCCATGGTCATCTCTTTGACCCTATAATGCATCGTCATGGCCTTTCCCTGGTGGACAGATCCCCTGCAGGGGCCTGAGGCTTATTTTATTATCTGCTCAGTGTTCACCAACCACTGTATTCTCAGAATGAAAGAGTGAGGTTGTTGCTTGTTTTCATTCTGGAACCACTGGGCCAGTCTCACTTTGTATTTCACAAGGCCAGGGCTAAGGGAGTGTGACTTCAGCTAGAATTCCAGCTAAGCCAGTTTGAGTTGGGTCTACTGGTTTTCTGGCTCTGTATAATGGATGCATGGGGCCCTGGTGTCTCTGGACTTGAACCAGTATGATCCTCGGAGAGTCTGAAGGAAGACATAGCCAGGAAAACCAAACCCCATTTCTCCAACGTGATTATTAGAGAAAGATACTCTTTTATTTTTAAACTAACAAAGCAGCTTAAAGTTTGATCAAGCCTTTTAATGATGGTACAGTTATGTGTTTATTGTAAGAACCTTTGAAAATAAAAAAAATTATATATATATTATATATATATATAAAACCAATGCCATCTGTCATTCTACAGACAGCAATCATAGCTGGGTGTGTTTTATTATGTAACAAGAGTTTCTCTGAAAACACGAGTGGACGATATTATGTAAAACTTTAAAGAACGTATTCACTAAAAAACAAAGTGGTTTGTGTGATAGTCAATAAAGTTATAAATAGTGAGTGAAAGTTTTCTATTCTCTCCCCTCACCCTAGCCCTCAAAGCCTGCAGACATATCTGCTTTTTGTACATTCTTCTGGGGAAGGAGAGTATGCACTAGCATGTGTCTGTAGCAATACTCAGCTCATTTGTCACATCTATCAACTTACTTTGGTATCAGGACTCTTACTCGAAGCTTCATGTATACTAGGTAAGAGATCACTTCATTTATGTATCACACATTCATCTTCTACTTGATATATATTATCGAACTCCCACAATGCACATCTGCGCATGCACATACACATTTGTACCTGCGCATAAGAAAGCCAGAAGAGGATGTCAAGTATCTTCCTCAATTTCTCTGTCTTTTTTTTTTTTTTTTTTTCTTTTTTTGGTTTTTCGAGACAGGGTTTCTCTGTATAGCCCTGGCTGTCCTGGAACTCACTTGGTAGACCAGGCTGGCCTCGAACTCAGAAATCCGCCTGCCTCTGCCTCCCAAGTGCTGGGATTAAAGGCGTGCGCCACCACCGCCCGGCATCAATTTCTCTGTCTTATTCCTTTAAGGCAGTGTCTAGACAGACCCTCTGAAGTAGAAGTTTCATCTTTCGGTGAAACTAGTTGCTACTGATTTCCCAGGATCTGCCTGGTCATGCTTGACTTTTTTTTACATAGGTGCTGGGAATGTGAACTCAGGTCCTCATGTTTGCATAGCAATTGCTCTAACCCACTGAGCCAGCCTCCTTAGCCCATACTTTATTATTTTGAAACACGGAAGCCTGTGATGACATCCCTTTGCTACTATTTCAAAAAGCACTTAAGAATCATCAGCACCCCCGCCCTCCACTGTCAATCATAAGGATATCCCATCTTCATTTTTTTGTTGTTGTTGAACTCTGAAGCTTTTCCATTTTGTTATTCAGAGCATGTTTTCATAATGTCATTTAGTAACATTTCAGGCAGGATTAAGACACTGCATGCATGGGCACACACACACACACACACACACACACACACACACACACACACTCCTTTGTCCACCTCTGCTTCTTTTTTCAGGATAGATTTCTAGAAATGCAAGTCTCATGGCAAAGGATAGAAACTCTACCACTGTGGGTGGATACTGTCAAGCTGTGACACATTTTTCTGTAAAACAGATATATTTCTCTTACCTCTGAATTATTTCAGTTGTTTTGAAGCTTTATGGAACCGTGTAGGAAAGCTTGCCCCTGCTGTTACAAAACATTTGAGTAATATGGAGGCACTTGAGAGAAAGGTAGACACCTCCTTTCTTCCCAGAAGAAACCCAGGTTAGAGTCTGAGCAGGAACCAGAGAGACGTGAATTCAAACTCAGATGTTGCTGTTCCTGTTTGTGTCTCTGGGTTAGTTACCTGCTCACTCAAGAATGTGGACTAAGAGCCTGGGAGGCATTCTCACCATCATTGACTGACTAGTTGCCTATGCTATACTGTGCAATCTTCAGACTCAGATTAAAATTGTGCTAGGAAGCAGTTATCTTTCCTATGATGCTAGCTCTTCTCTGCAAGATCACTTTAAGATCTGAGCCAATAGCAGCACCATGGCAGGAGTCCTAAAAGATAGCATTCCTTCTGGCTTGGTGACCTATGTCTGTTTAAGGGTACTTATGGGCTCTAGGTAAACCGTTTTTTTTTTCTACCTCTTTGATAAACTAGCTTTTTGTCATCCCCATGAGGACAGATACATCCTCTCTTGCTATTCCTGAGAACTTTGAACTCAGGAAAAATAAAAGATTCAGACAAGATAAATCCCTGTTGAATGGATACTTGTTAAGTGATTCCTTAGAACATTAGTTTGTGGATGTTGTTCTCAGCTCTTCAAGCATCTATAGTTGCCCTAAGGCTTGGCTTGTTTTAATGGCAACTCTGTATATAACCCTTTTAGTATTTACAGTAGGGTCATGCTGTCCCAGTGGATGCTGTGACCAGCAGTGCTGTTTGCTACTGCAGAAATATCACTGAACCAGCCTTCCAAGGAATAAAAGGATAGACTATCACTTAGACAATGAGGTACCACGAAGCCACTGTTCTGGATCCTAGGATCAGACACATCCTAGAGGAAGTGTCTCCCCATGTAGTTTTATGCTTTGGGATTCCTGGAACGCCATTTAGGCAGGGGTCTTATGGTTGCTATGACCCTGGCTTCTTGTCACTTTATCTCCACCAAGAGGGATCTCCATGTGCTTATTATCAAAAGCCAGTTCAGCATCATCTGACTCTGGGCCTGGTGCATACTCAATTCTCCAGAAACACATTCTGAGTTTATTGGGATCAATATCCAAGAAGTAGTCGTACCCAGAGGTTTCCTTGGGGTGAATTCTCCCAGTAACATTGATCTTTGGGGGCTAAAGTCTCTAGGCCACTTGCCATGTATTCTGTCCTACAAAGATGACCTTGAGTGAAGTCACTCTCTGTAGCTGAGTCTGACACTGAAGAAAGTAACCACCAGAGGCTGTCTGCTGACAGCTTGAAACTGGGCCACAATCCTTGTGTAGGGGACATGGCCTGCTCATGTCCACGGCACGTTTTGCTGCAGGATCCTGTGGACCATCTGATCCCTGAAGACAAGGCTCGGAGAAGACAGAGGCAAAAGGCAGGGACAACTTCCTGATGGACAGAACAGTTGAGCAGAGGTGTGGAGGTGGAAAAGGGCAGAGAATTGCGAGCCGACATACAAAGCATCACAGAGAGGACTGGGTTGGGAGGCTGGGACATGGCCAGAGTCACTTCCTTTGATACCTTAAGTAGTTTGCCTTCCAGTCTCTGAAGTCTACTGTTCCCATCCCTTTAAGGAAACTCAATCAACCTGTGATTAGCTTTCCAAATGACTTAGAGTGACCTTCATGTGTTGTCCTCTAGCTAACTTGCTTTGGACAGCTGGGCATAACATCTGCTTCTTCTCATGGAGTCTGACTTTCTAAGACATGTCACCTTCTGGAGATGTCTGGGGTAACTTTTACGGCAAGTGACCAAGGCCCTTAGAATCCTATAGGTCTCAACTACTCATTTCCCTTCAGAGATATGCACAGGGAACTTTAGGGTAACATATCTCTGGTGCTAAACTTGGAGAGGCTATGTGATCCCCATGGTTGACATCTAGACCCCTCTCTTTGCTGGGAATCACAAAGCCACTCAGGTGATGACAGACTGGCCTGAAAGATGGACTCTGAAAATTCTTCAAGGCTCTTATGTCACAGGCAGTGGCTGTTTTGCCTGATCAGATACCAAGGTTCCTTCTTTATGTTCTCTGGACATCAGAAGTTCCCTTCATTGGTTCCCATTCATTTCTATTGAGTGTTCCTTCTGCTCTCTAACCAATACTGTCTCTTGCTAGACATGGGCCACACGGTGAGTTCCTGTCACACACAGCTGGGTTTCCTCTGTGTGTCCTCAGAGGCCCTGGTTTGACTGTCATCATGGTATTTTGGGATGTGACAAAGGAGGGGGGTTAGAGTAACCCCACAGGCTGGCCTTCCTGAGCCTTGACTGATGTCCCTGTGACATCTGTGGACAGTAAGCAGGTTCCTGGTGTGATTGAATTTCCTATTATTCAAGATCAGGACTCACCAAGCCCAGGGTTCCCTGCTAACTGCCAGCTTGTACCTGGGTGTGGACAGGGCTTTGGGTCTCTTCTGCATTACCTTTCTCTGGATGTAGAGTGATGTTGAGTCCTATAAGAACATCTGAAAGGCTGTGATAACTATTCCTTTACCCTAAGTGCTTCGTGGTATAGCTTCTCTTAATACAGGCTGGGGAGATGACTCAGCCAGTAAAGTATTTGCTGTGCCAGCATTAGGACCTGAATTCATTCCCTAGCACCCCTGTAAAAATTTGGGTCTCGTGGCAGGCAAGTAATCCCAGTGCTAGAGAAGCAGAGACAGGAAGATCCCCTAGCTCACTCACCAGCAGACTTAGCCTAATCAACGAGCCCCAGATGTCAGTGGAAAAACCTAGCATAAAACAAAACAAAACAAAACAAAACAACCCAAGGTGGACAGATCTGGAGAAATGATACCCAAGGTTAACACACATGCATATACATACTTGCATGGACATCTGCACACAAGGGAAAGACATACATATGTATGTACACACACTGAGGCTTCCTTTAATGAACATGATGTGATAATATTACTCTGTGCAGTACTACTGGTGACCCCTTCTCACTCCTCAAAGAAGGGAAGCCTCTTCTCATCCCGTAGGGCTTGTCCTGGCCTTGATCATGGCATGGAGGGAGAAACTCTAGGTTGGTTTCTGCACTTGCGTGGTGGAGTACCCCTGCCCCAGAAGGCTGCCTAGCTGCTCCCAGAGCCCACCAGGACAAGGATCCTAACCTGTGAGGATGCCTGGACTGTTTGGGGATAACATTACTAGCACTGCAAGCCTGGCATAGAGTATTTGAACCCCAATGCCCCTCAACATAGCAGACAAGCAAGGCACAGTGCATGACATCCTGGTATTTACAGCTCACAGATCCATGGGTAAGACAGCGACTATAGTTGCCAGGTGGCAAATTAAGGGGAGCTTCAAGTCAGCTAGCAGGTGCAGCTTCATTATTAATTCCAATCACAGTGATTAGTTGCTATTTAGGGATCTGGCTGCTTGGTCACCTACACTGTGCTTCATCTGCTGCTTGCAGCTTCTGCAGAGAGAAAACACCCCATTCCCCCCTCCCCGTTTCTTTGCCCCTTGCTGCTCTTCCTTGAAGGATTTATTCCTGAGAAGCTTCAGGTCAGTCTCAGAACTGAGCCTTTCCCCAAAGCAGGAGTCTGAATAAGTCATCCCAGTAATTGGGGACGCTGGCAAGGGCTGACCCTAGCAAGTGAACTATGTTATGTATACTTGTTACCTCTCTATACTGTAACCTGGTCTTGAGATAGCCTCTTGCAGAAGACATTTTTGGTGCTTATTATTTCTCAGAGGAAGAAACTGAGGCTCAGAGAGGATAAAGGATCCTGGTTTTTGTTTCAGCCAAGGAGTGGCACAGATAAGATGTGGCCCTTGGCCTCTGATTCCAAGCACACCCCTTCTGTGTCACACCTGAGGACCCATGTGGGACCAGGTAAGTGCTGATCTCTCTACATGCTGAGCTACTGCATGTCAGGAAGGGGATTCTTTCTCTTCTGGCCACATCTCACCCATTTCTGTGGTCTCTGTGAAGCCTAATCCAGCTGAAAAAAAAATTCAGATCATCACCACTACCCCTGGGAGCTTCCTGGTGGGTCTGATGGAGATCTGTGGTCCACTCAGTCTACAAGAGCATAGGCTTCAAGATAGTGAAACCTAAGCCTGGCTACCTCCAGGCAGTACTGAGAAGCTTGTTGGACCATCACAATCACCCTTCTAGAAAATAGGTTTGGATCCCTGAGGATATCCTTCTCCATTTCCCCAGGGGAGCCAGCTGGCTCCTCAGTGGGGTTCTAGGTGCTCCAGGAGTTTTTCACCCACAGGGTTGCCTATCAGGGTGGGATTACCTCTCATATGGGACCCTTGTCACAGTGTCATGTGACTGAGTAAATACACTATCAGAAAAGCAAACATGAAGTAGGCAGACAGGCTTCATACCTTGGTCACCAGTGTGCCCTGAGGGCTCCTGAGCCAGATGGTAGAGGCAAACAACCGGCATCAGATGCTCAGGGAAGCGTATTCATGTTCACACCAAGGTCACAGGTACTTAGGTCCAATATGTGAACTTCTGAGGCCACCTGGCTGGTTCTTTGGGGAGAGGGAGGGCAGGAAAGAGGGAGAAAGAGCAGTGGTTTGGCAGAATATGTATGCTGGGCCCAGTGTACCTAGGATTCCATGGACTCCAGTAGAAGCCACCGGTGACATACAGTAATGAGCACTTGGTGTGTTCCAGACTTTAGTAGCACCCTTGCCGTCTTGTTCTGTCTCCCAGCTGGTCCTCATAAGCCATATCGGGAAGCTAGGGTACTATATCTACTGACCAGATGGAGACACAGGACACTGAGCAAGCAAGACACTTTGCTGAGGTCTTCTTGCCAGGAAGCCATACTGGGCTCATTTGTGTCCAAAGTTGTGTCCTTATTGAGGGATTCAGGTGGGTGGGGAGAGCAGTCTAGGACTGGGGACAACAGGACATTCATGAACCTGTTCTGGAGATGAGGAAGCTGATGGGGATGCATTTCAGAGGCCAAGATGGTGAGGGGAAGAGCACCCCTGAACCCAGGCTTCCTCTTGCAGCCATTGGGGGTGGGCCAGGGTGTCTCCTAGCTTCCCTGGCCTGTATGTGGAGGTACCTACTCCTTGGAACAGCTGCTATGGTCTGAGAATGGGGTGATGCTAGATAGAAGCTAGGCAGTATAGCTGGTGTTGAGGGAGAAGAGCCTTGGTGACAGACGAGAATCAAGTATGTAGAACCTGTGGCTCTTGATAACAGGAATATTGCCCACACATTTGTAGACTACAAGGTTACCTTATACTTGTCAAAAAGTTAGACATTCTTGGCAGCTCTTGAGTCCTTAAGGTGCATGAACTTTCCAAGACTCCTGAGTGATCTCTGAAGCCCACCCAGTGTAACAAACATGAGTGGTCCCCAACACTGATCACTGCCACTTAAACCAGGAATAGGGACCCAGCAGATCTAGGGTGCTGTAGCTATCTGGGGTTCAGTGGCTTAAGTGGAGGAAGATGGATAAATGGAGACCTTGGCTTTGTTTTCTAGACCGAGAACAAAGTTTATTGTCCAGTACTTCTATTTATAGCCACTCAATAATTAAGCCACTCAGGCAGTCCAGGACTGAAGGGGCCGCATAGCTGGTGGGCCATATGGTGGCTGTGCAGGGTCGGTCGCCTGGCTAATGGGAGGAAGCGGGTGGGCCGGGAGAGCCTCGTGCTAATGCACACGGTTCATTTCTTCCCAGTGTGTTTTTGGTCAACAGAAAGATTATAAATAGCATTCATAAAATTTTTTCTCCTGGATGTAACCTTGTGAACTGTCATGTTGTGTTTCCTGGATTCCCTTAATGTCACATGTACCAACATATATACAATCCCACCTGAAAACCTTAGGTGTCTCCCTCAGCTGGCATGAGGGTTCCTTGGACTACTACACATGTATAGCAGAGCTCCCTACTGTAACAGCCCTCCCAGGCCCTGGTCTTACTGCAGGGTGTTCACTAGGCCTGAGGCACTGAGAGAAAGCTACTTTCTTTTTATGCTTGAATCACTTTCTCATGACCTGGTAGGAACTACTCACACTGTATTCTGTGAGCACCATGTCCTTTAGGACAAAGGGACCTTCGATGGAAATTTTGTTATTCATTCCTGTCTCATTCTTGGGCCTGGCTTCTCAAAAATGTAGTCTCTCAAGATACTCAGATGTGCTTCATCAAGATCCAGCCCACCCCAGCTCAGCTTGGCGACTGAGCCAGCATCTGCTAGGCAAATAGGTCCTACATTCTGGAGGCAGGGCACAGGGAAAGCAGATATTGAGAACAAGGTAAGCATGATCTCACTTTGCCTCCACCCCAAACAAACAAACAAACAAACAAACAAACAAAGCTGTGGCTGGAAGTGGGGAGGCAGAGGCCAAGAATCCCAGCACCATCTAGACTGGTTGTTTGAGGAAGCTTTCTTTCAGTGCCTCTGACACACAGTGATTAAGCTTTATGTATGTAGTCATTTTCAGAGTTCTAGAACTTTGTGTGTGGTGTTTGTGTGTGTTAATTGATAGATATGAATTGTATGTGTTTGGGGCTGTGGAGATGGTTTAATGCATAAAGTGCTTGCTATGCAAGCATGAGGACTTGAGTTTGAGCTTAGCACCTGTGTACAAGTGAATTATGATGGCTCGGGTCTCGAACCCAAGCACAGGGGAACTGACAGAGGCAGTGGATCCCGAAACTCAAAGGCCAGCCAGACAAAATAGTGAAATCCAGGCTTAGTGATGAACTATCTCAAAAATAAGGTGGAGAGTGATAGGGGAATACACACACACACACACACACACACACACAACACACACACACACACACAGAGTTACTATAGGTTTATGGCACGCTGTGTAATGACGTTCTGCTGTGAGTAGACAGTGGGCAGTAGTCTTGGTAATTAGCATTTCCATTTTTGAAAACATTTTATCATTTCTTCGCAATGAGAACCTTTGAATTCCACCCCCCCTCTTTCTGTCCTAAAACATAAAATAAATTGCTGTGAACTGTGGTCACCCCACTGTGCTGTATGTAGCACAGGACAGCTGTGGCCATCTCAGCATTTATGATGCTCATTTTGGCAAACAGCTGTAGCACAGTGTGCCCAGAGGACAGACTTGAGCACAGGCTGATGCTAGAATGTCAAGGGCCCTTCCTGGGAAGGTCATGCTATACGCTGCTGTAAGCAGCCCCACTTCTGACTGCTGTGGTGGCTGTGTGACCTTCAGCCAGTTCACTCACTTCTCTGTGTCCATTTTCCCTGCTTTGTACAATGGAGATGTTTATCCCTGCTGGGAGGATTAATTGAATGGGCACTTAACAGACAGCCTGCTAACCCAGTGGCTCAGAACTGGGATTTCTTCCTTTCCCAGCAAGTTTCCTTTAAAGTTTGAGATGCTGCCAAGTCGTTAATAATTTGTTAACATTCAAGTGTCCTGGGTCAGCCCAGACCACAATGTGTTGCTTTGGGTAAGTGGAGAATCTTTGTGCAATGTTAATGGTTAAGCCCAACATGAGGTTTTTAACCTGGAAAGCCTCAAGTTCAATCCAGTGAGTGTTCTCTAGCTCAGCTGTACCAGGAATGTTGGGGAAATGGATGTGAAGTCAGAATAGATGGAGAGGTTAGGTTGGGTGCTTGTTGCAAAGGCAGGATTTGGGGCTCTGTGCTGGGATGGGCTACTGCAGGCATCTGGCAGGGCAGAGGGCCCTCTGGGTCTCGGGTTCATTGTTATTCAGTACAGATGTGTTCTGTACCTATGAGTGTCCACTGATTGAGTCATTGGTTTGTTTTGTTTGTTTGTTTGCTTTCTTTTTAATCTTTGGGTTTTGGAGGCAGAGTCTTGCTAGGTAGCTCAGGTCAGCCTCTAACCAGTGATCTTCCTGTCTGTGTTGCACACACAGCTTGTGTCTACTTTATTTTATTTATTTATTTATTTATTTATTTATTTATTTATTTATTTATTTATTTATTTGAGACAAGGTCTTACTATCTAGTTTTGACTGTCCTAGAACTCAAATGTAGACCAGGCTGACTTCAGACTCACAGAGATCTGTTTTCCTCTGCCTCCCAGATGCTGGGCATGCCCACACATCTGGCCTCTTCTCCACAGCTTCAGGTCCCCTGGGGCCTAATCTGCATATCCTCTCTGTTTTTACAGTTCTTGATCCCACTGTAGGGCAGAGGATAGAGGACTGTGAGTTTAGGCCAGAAGCCTCCTGGGCTTATCCTTCCTCTGCAAACTGATTCCCACAGGCAGCCTCCCTCCCCGCTTGTGGGTGTGCTTGGCTTGTTTTGACATGAGGTCATTCACCTGTGCTATAGATCTGGATGTTTAGGGAAACATCAGAGTTTGTTTAAGGTTCATGGTTTCTTGAAGCACACACTGCTGGGTGTGTCAGCTTTCATCCAGGGACAAGAGATTGAGCACCGAGAAAAAAGTGGCTCCACTCTCAGTTTTCTTCACTCTTGTTTGAATCCCAGGCGCCTTCCTGCATCTTAGAACAAAGAGCCAACCTCCAGCAAGGGCCCTTTGGGCTGATAGTGACATCTAGTTGAAGCTACCAACCGACTTCTCTTTGGGCTGTGTTTGTTTTTGAAGATTATCTTCTATTTTGAAAAAACATATAATTAAAAATATTTATTTTGTGTTGTATGAATGTGCGTGCATCTATGCGTGCCCCAACAAAATCTATGTGGGCATCTGCATGCCCCAACAAAAGCATAAACATGGAACTCAGAGGATATGTGGGTCCCAGAGACCATGCTCAGGGCACCTGGTTCAGCAGCCCGCTTCTTCATCCACTGAGCGTCTCACTAACACCTCCTTTCCCTTTAAAATGTGCTATCAGTGCAGTCTTCACCTAGGACAGTGGTAGGAACTTTCAATAAATTGTATTCTCTGTAGCAAAGAGAGGACTGGTAGTTAGTGATGCAAGGGATTGAACATGGAAGCTGCGAGACATTGCAAGGGTGAAGTTCTCAGGAGACACTATGTCCTTCTGATGGAACCAAACACTACTGGTCTAGACTCCTTTCCAGAGTTCCATGGTGGCAAATAGCAAGTGGCTGGGTCCTTCAGCTAGATAGCCACTCTCCCACTGAGACTGCACTTCGTCTATGATTTTATTTATTGGACATGTGTTTAATGGCTTGTGTCCTGGGCCTAAGGTTTCATTGAGGGAAGAGGTGTATTCCAGAGAAGCTGAGAGGAGTCAAGGTCACGGAGGGGCAGAGATTAATGAGGCCTGAACTACAAGGTTGTGTGTGTGTGTGTGTGTGTGTGTGTGTTTGTGTGTTTGTGTTGTTTGTTGTGTGTTGGATGTGGGCAGTTGGTAAAGAGGGACCTCATTCTCTGTAAAAGAGATGCAAACTTCCTTTTCCTAAACTGAGTGTGTACTTATGCTGAGATGTGTCACACAGCACACAGGTTGGCCTGTTTCCCTTTGGGTGGGTGAGTGTCCAGGTGCTTGGGGAGAGGGGCTCTTGATGGCAGCTGTCACTCAAGTGCATGCGTCTCTCAGTTCTTGTCACCACTGGTGCTATTCCACACTGCTCAGAAAGAGGGGCATCCACTGAACCCATTTTCCCTTAAAGCAGTAATGTAATACTTGATGCCAGTCCATTTCCTTTTGGCCAGTTCCTCCAAGGGGAGTATTTGTCAGGGTTTCTATTGCTATGAGAAAACACCATCATCAAAAGCAACTTGGAGAGGGAAGAGTTTATTTCAGCTTAAACAGTTCCCCATCACAGTCCATCACTGAGGAAAGTCAGGGCAGGAACTCAAACAAGGCAGGGACCTGGAGGCAGCAGCTGATGCGAAGGCAGTGGAGAGGTGTTATGTATTGGCCTGTTTTTCATGACCAGCTCAGCCTGCTTTCTTACAGCACCCAGGGTCACCAGCCCTATGGTGGCACTGCGTACAATGACGGGCTGGGCCTTGCCACATCAATCAAGAAAATGCCACAGGCTGGACTACAGGCTAATTGCTGAGGACATTTTCTCACCTGAGATTCCCTCTTCCAAAATGACTCTTGCTTGTGTCAAGTTGGCATAAAACTAGCTAGATGGGGGAGCTTTCTCCAGAAGGTGAGAGTCAGGCCTTTTGGCCATTCCTGGCCTCGTGTCCAGCTCTCCCATGGTCAGGAAGGCTATTGGACTAGCCTGGGTATATGGGTAGCTCCTTGCCTCTCATGATTGAGGCTGAAGGAAGCTTGAGTCCCACGGTGACTGGCATAGGCGTTCTGTGTGCAGGATAAGAAAGGGAGAACTTGGAAGCTGGGATGCACTGTTGAAAAAGATTCACCAGGGAAATTATTTAACACTTATATTGGGCCTTGGGACCTAGCTAGAGATGTTCATTTTCTTCCCACATATGCTTTTGCCCTAGAGTTCATGAGAACCTGAGGCATATGGTACAGAGATAAGTTCATTTGGGACAGGTTCATCTGGGAGAGACATATATGATCCTGAACACATGAAATTAAAGAAGACACTGTGACCACTGCCTAATCCCCTAACAGCCTCCTCTCTGACCAGCCCAGCTTGACAACAGTAAACTAAGCATTCCCTGAGGCTGTTCTTTCCTCTTGGAGCTGGAAGAGGTCTCCTGAGGCTTTGTCTCCCTAATCTCAGTTTCACCTCTGGCCTTGAAACTTCCCAGATCATCTCTTGGTCCCTGTAGTCCTTCCATTCTGGATACTCCTGCTTTGTCCCCTTTGTCCCATTGTGGCTCTCTTACTGGGTCTAGGATAGAAGTCATTTGCATTTTACTTACTGATTTAAATGTTGTTTGGTGACTTTTTTTTTTTCAATTGTGCCTTACTATCCCAGCCTTAAAGTGACCATCAAAATGACTGTGAAACAAATATCAGGTCAAAGTCAGAGACTCCAAGTTTTCTGATGATGGGCTTGGCACTGTATTCTGTACACATCATGTATGTCTAACTTCGTTTTTCCTGATTTTCATTTTTGGGTGGGGTATGTTGAAGACCCCATTGGAGCCAGCATACTCAGTTCTGCATACAGGTTTGCTCCCTGGCAGGAAATGGGTCTAGCAGGTGTGCCTGACCTTTCTTCATTTTTTTTTCAATTTTATTTAGGTTTATGTGTATCTCTAGGTATATAGGCCATCTGTGTATAGGTACATGTGGAGTTCGTAAGAGGTCATTCGATTCCCCTGGAGCTGGAATTACAGGCAGTTGTGAGTTACCTGACACAAGTGTTAAGAGCTGAACTCAGGTCTTCTGCAAGACCTACAAGGTCACTTAACCTCTGGGCTATTTCTCCAGCCTGTACCCAACCTTTTAAGTTGGCATCTTTGCCATCGCTAAAGTTCTGCTCTAAACTGTGCAATCAAGTTACAAAATTAAACACAAAACATTCATAATGTTTTATATGAGCTTAGCTGTACTCAGACACAGTAGCCAATAGGATGCATTTTGGACAGTCTAAAGTGATCTCAAGTAGTTGTGAGTCTTGCACACTCTCCAAGGCTTGCATGTGCACATGCACAAGCTTTGCATGGCTGTGACTGATGGGTTTGGAGGTCTTAGGAGTGTATCATAACACAACAGCAGCATATGGATAGGGCCCTCTTGTTTTGGACACTAGCAACTACCTAGTGCTTAGAACAGGTCAGTAAAAGGTAGCTGTGTGAAAGAATGCAATACAGTGGTCTGGTTCACAGCCACAATCATCAGGGAGACAAAGTCCCTCTGGCCTGTCCTTTGGCGTTGTCTAACACTGCTCACCTGAAGGTGTGGGAAGGAGAGGAGGAAAAGGAAGAGGAGCAAGGACATAGTCCTGAGTCTGATATCTTGCGAGTGTGAGAGTGAGCCTTCTGGTCCCTGGCCAGCACAGTAGCGTCATCAAGTCCTCTGTTCTTTGTCCTTTGTTTGTCTTGCAATGCAGGTAACACAAAATCTGCAAGTCACTTCCATTTGCTGCTGCATTTACTACCAACTGCTGTTCTCTTGCCACAGGGCATTCAACCTCCTTTTAGTGGACTGCTAGCACTGGCCATCTCCTCTGCTCTGTGGCTTGGCTGGAATCAGGTAATCCAGGAGAGTTGTGCCAACCAGTCCAGTAACTCATATCCTTTGTACTTCTTATATCCTTAGAGCTTTCTTTCTGTTTGGAAAGATAAAAGGGGATCATAGAAATCCCTGGGACACTCTTGTCCTCCTCAGGGCTGAAAGAGGACCCTTAGGATACTAGAGATATGGAGTTTTGATTATATACCAATCCCTGTACAAAATCAAACAACGTCACCCTGATTGGTTTATTTCCTTCTCAGACTGTTACTATTCTGTTTTGCAACCTGAGCATGGAAACCTGTCTATGGCTTCTTCAGTGCCATGTGTTGGCTCCTGAAACCATCAGCACAGTAAATAACAAGTCACTGTGTGCTGTCTGGGCCAGAGTGACAGAAGCCTGCACCGTAATGTGCTGTTTTGGGATAGACACTGGACAAGCTGGTTTGAGTTAGAAATCAGACTCTTATCTCTCACAATGTCACAACCGCAGAGGGGACAGTGGTGATTCCAGAGATCACAGAGCTGCTATTGTAAATGGCAGCTCTGCAGCTTGGGATTTGATCCAAGAAATGAAGAGGACAGAGAGGTATGGGGCCTTTGTTGTGTTATTGATGACCTGTGAATTATAATCAAGGCAAGTTGACAGACAAGGCCTTGACCTTTGTTGGCTGATGGTTTATTACTTCCTCCAGACTTAATTGCAAGCACTGACACAAAGGTGTATTGTATCCATAAGAAGATGATGGCTCATGAGAATTGCTCTTAGATTGTCAGGTAAACTGTACAAGGATGAACTGTGAGCGGATAAGATCTCAAAGCCTCTTTTGGCTGGTACCATAAGCAGGACCTTCTCACACTACTCATGCAAGGTGCCTGGTTTGTGTGTTCCCTGAGGCAATCTGTAGAATGCTTAAGTTGCTAAGAAGTCGGGGCAGAACTGAACAGAACTCTGGGAAGTGGCTCTGGGAAGACACTTTTTTTTTCATCTTGAGTGCTGTGGGTTACATCCAAGTCTTTTGTGTAACAGGAGGGGCTGGACTGGACTGGGAGCTCTAGGCATAGCTTTGCTACACATCCCTGAATGGGATTTTAAAGTGTGCCTTACTTGTTTGCAAGTTTATTGGTCAATCAGGAAGTTGGGTGGCTTGGTATGTTACATGTATGTAAGATTCCATAGCTTAGCCTTTGGAGCATTATCACCTTTGAAAGATAGAAGGAAATGTTAGGAACAAATATTAGAAATGGGTCTTTTTTTTTTTTTTTTTTGGGGGGGGGGAAACTGTGTAAAATATGAGGCTAAACAAAGTTATAACATAGACTCTTCTTCTAGAACATTCCAAAGTCATTAGTATATTCATGTAGCATGTAAATTACTTTTCTCACTCCTATGACTAAAATATCTAACAGAGGGATTTGAGGAAGGAGAGGTTTTATTTTGGCTCATTCTTGAAGATAGGATATGATCCATCGTGGCAGAGAAGGGATGGTAGATGGATCATGAGATGCTGGATACATTGCTTCAGCAGTCATGAAACAGTGAGACAGCACAGGAAGTGGGGCTTAAGTTAGACTTAGAGTGATCCAGTTCTTCCAGTGAAGGTCCACCTCCAAAAGATTCCAGTTTTCCAAAACAGGGCACTACCTGAGAACCACTGTGTGTAGAAACACACGAGGCTATGGGGACATTTCACATTTGAACTGCAACATATGCAGAAATCACTAAATCATACATAGGTGACAGGACACTGTCATACCCATGATTATTGAACTAACTTTTTCATGATCATTGGTAATTGTGAGGCTGGGCTCGGGGGGTGGGTCTAAAGTGTTGATGGCTTTCTTACTTAGGGACATTTGGTAATTACCAGAGACATTTTAGTTGTTATGCAAGTCGGGTTGTAACTGCCATCTATCAATGAAACCCAGAAAATGACAGTAAGCCTCCTATAATAGAGAGGACATCCCCTTTAAACCCTGCCCATGTGCAAGGTTGACAAAACTGGATCAATGTAGCCTCAGCCCCTGCCTCCATACCTATGACCCTAATACTTCGTGGCTTGATGACTGCTACAACCTGATATACCACCTAGCTTACCCTGGGGCATAACTGGTTCCTGATTCACACTCTTCTCTAGAAGGCAAGAGAGATGTGGCCCTCTATCATCCTTACAGATGTTCTAACATCTCAGACTTAAGAGCTACATGCTCATGTGTCCACATATTCAGTGACCATGGCCTGACACATCTCCAGTCCAGAGGCTACAGAGAGGTGAGAAAACCATGAGCTATCCCCTTCCCTCTCTTTGTTCTCACTCCAGTGCTAAGCTAGGAGCTGGCTTTGCTCTGTTGCCTAAGAAACTTGGATTTCAAAGCTTTCTCTATGTCTGCCAAGAGCTGTTCCTGCAGACAGAACCTGAGATTCCAAGATTCTGCCTCTTGGATTAATCATCTTCATGAAGTTTTGAGATCCCAGATGGTGTCTATGAGCACTATGGGTACCCAGGCTTTGGT
Source organism: Mastomys natalensis (assembly GCA_021653895.1). NCBI lineage: Eukaryota > Metazoa > Chordata > Mammalia > Rodentia > Muridae > Mastomys > Mastomys natalensis. The sequence continues at coordinate 1,306,183 of JAJTUV010000261.1, read as the reverse complement.
GATTCTGCTGGTGCCTTTTTTCCCCCTATAACCCAGAGGAAGTAGTGGAAATCCCATCAGAGGCTGGTCTGCAGAGACCCAAGTGGGACCCAGATCAGAATGTGCAGCAGGGCTCTGTCAGGACAACTTTAAGAAAATCAGCAGGTGTTGACTGTGGCTTCACTTTTAATTTGCCTCTCTAAACCTTGGGTTCTGCTCCTGGTCAAGGCTTGTTCTTGACATGGGGCCACGTGGAAGCCAAGATGGCCAGTCACTCTCTGCTTGCATGCCTCTGTATGAATCCTGGGCTTATTCTCCTTAGGCTCTGCTGACCTTTAGGATACCAACCATTTATTGGGTGTTTGCTTTTCCCTTGAAAGGTAGCACAAGAAATAACTGACCCATGGGGGCTTGGTCACCAACCTGTCCTTTATCAGTAACTTCCAATGACCATATTCATGTTTGACATTCGCTATCAGTCAGGAAACAGACCTCTGAACATATTTGTGAGGGAATTTCTAGATAGCATCACTAAGGTGAGAAGACTTGCTCTAGATGGGGGTAGCACAATTCCATGGGCTTGGGTACTAGAATAAGGATGCTGAGCACCAGAGGTCAGTGTCCTGCTTCCTGGATGCGGATGCAGTGTGACTGCACAGTGACCTGCCACTGTGATTTTCTACCATGGTGGACTATGCTCATCTACTGACAGCCAATGCAGACTTTCCTTTCCTGAAGTTGCTTTCATCAGGCCTTTGGTCACAGAAAGATTCACCATCTGCAGGGCAGTGAGCTTTGTCAGAGGAGGCTGAATGAGTGAAATTCACACAGCAGACTTTCTCATCCTCCAGGATTGGAGTGGGTGATGGAAAACGTTTTCCTTGGAAATATCTTCCGTGATGGATGATGACAGTGTGGGCAAAAGCCTGGGCTTTGTCTTCATGGGCCCAGACTCTTGTGAGTGCTTTCATGTTCTGTGTTGCTATTTCTTCCACAGTTATGGAATTGTAACTATGGAAATGGGAGGGAGGAGTAAAGATGCTTGATCAGGTTTGTGGAAGGTGAGAAGGGTGGCTCTCCTGTCCACAACCACATAGATTCGTATGACATACTGAGTCTTTGGTCTCAGCTGACCTTCACAACCATTATCTACATGGCTTTGAACATCACTCTTTCCCAGTAAGGTATTAACCCTTAAGGAAGGCTATAGACCTGTCAAAGAATGCAGGAGTCAGGATTTAGCAGGATAGGGATTTGAACCAATTGGAGGCCATAACTAAGCTCTGTTTTTATGTCCTCATGAGAGCTTTTGGCATCCAATTTACACTATTTTCTATATCCCAGAGCTCTAAACATGGTTTGTGTTTGAGGGGATGGAAATGAGTGACTATCCAGCCAGGATGGCATCTTGATACTCAAAGGCAGCCTTTAGGAAGAATTTCTGGGCACTGTGCTCAGAAACTGAGCTGAATATTAAACTGAATCCCCTAGGAAAAATTCCAAGCTGTAAGCAACACATGTAAATAGATTACAAAATCAAGTTAGTGCATTGAAACCTATGTTAATAAACAAAAATAAAAGATAGCAAGGCACATCCCTTAGAATAGGGCTAGGCAGTATCCCACGAATCCCATCGTGTACTCACTGATGTAGAAGATATAGACAGATACCATGGAAAACATACATTTTTTTTTTATTTTGCTTTTTTTTGTTCGATGCACAATGTCTGTATGTATTTATGGGGAACAGTGACATTTAAGTATATGTATTCATTATAGAGTAATCCAGTCAGGGTAATTAGCATATCTATCACTTCATACATCTTTCATTACTTTGTGGTTCGAACACTGAACATATTCTAGGTAGGGTCAGGCACGGTGGCATATGCGTTAAATACCAGTACTCAGGAGGCAGAGGGCAACCTGGTTTACTTAGCAAGTTCCAGACAAGCTAGGACTGCACAGTGAGACCCTGTCTCAAAAACAACCTTCTAGGTATTTGGAAACTCTGAATACAGTATTCAGTATCATCAGCTTACTGTGCAATGGAACCTCATACCTGATACTTCTTACCTATCTCAAATTCAGGCCTGTAGAGCGGTCTCCAGCAACACCCTCATTCCCTCATCTCTAGACTCTGATTACTTCTCTTCTACTCCCTGTGTCTCTGAGGTCACCTGCTTGAGCCTCCTCATATGAGGGACATCACATGCTTACTGTCTTTTGTGCCTGGATTACATTCCCCACTGCCTTCTAGTTCCATCCATGTTTAAATAGCAGGGTTTACTCCTCTGTCGACTGAATGAATATTCCATTATGGACATGTGCCACTTTTTCTCTTCCATCCTGCGTCCTGGTTGTTGTGGATGCAGTATGCACTCCTTACTTAGGTCAAGGCAGTGGGTTTAGATGTCCCAAAGGGAAGGTGGGCTCATGGCAGATGTTCCTCCAAAGGTTGTGTGTACTTGGTCATTCGTTCCTGCTAAAGACAGTGCTAGAGTCCGTGAAAGGGAGCAGCAGGGCACGAGGCCTGTTAGGAAGGAGGACGGGAGCTCCTCTGCACAGGCTCTGTCAGGTGATGTAGGGGCTTTAGAGAAGTTCCAGACAAGAACTCTCCCTTTTATGTCCCTTTCTCCTTCCAGTCAGAGACCAGCTATGCTGAAAAAGAGAAGAGTCTAAGACAGGAAACCTAGACCAGGAAAACAACACCCAGTGCCATGTACCTGTGCTTCCCCCAGGAGCTCTAGGACAGACTGCATGGGAATAAATCTCAGCTGTACCTCTTACAAACTCTGTGGCCTAAGGCAGTTCAAAAACCTCCCCATACCTAGTTTTCCTTCTTTATTGATACTGTGTAGTGATAGTTCATTTTGAATGAACTTATGAGGAATCTGTGGATTGATATTTTAAGGGGGCTTTGGATAAAACATTGTGGGACACCCGCTTCTGTTGTGTGTCATATATCTTTTATTGAGTGTTCAGCAGAAAGCCTTACCACATGAAGCTGTTGAAGATGACTCCATCTGAGGTCTGTCTTCTCATAATTAGTATCAATTATTACTATTTGGAGAGTATTGAGTATGTTCTAGATACTGTACAGAAGCCTCCATGTATATTCCACAACTCAGCTATATGGGGCACACATTGTACCTACTCTACAGATGGGAAAATGAAAGGAAGGTAAGGCAAAGCAGGCCCAGGCTCTGGGGCCTATGAACTTGTTCCAACCATCCCAGCTTGTCTTTGATCTGCACTGGTGGAAGGGTGCTACTGTCTCCATCTCCTTCTGGACAAAAGGAGAGTTTGAATGCCCCCATCCTGCACAGCTCCCAAAACTAACCTAGAGATTTGCTGATGGAGCCAGATGGCCCCGTCTGTCTGGGGCTGTGGTCTGAAGATGCTCTACTGTTGCTCTTGACTCTGCCTCTCCAGACTTAAAACTGCAGGCTCTGCTGAACAGAGAGACTCATGACAAACAGAACTCAATGTATTATCCTGCCTAATGCTTAGCTCAACAGATTCAGGTGTGTTCAGACTCTTGACTACAGACGAAGAGCCACAAGAATTGCTGGACTTTCTAGGGCATTTAGCTAAAAGATTCCACACCAGAGACCTAAAGATCACCCCCTCAGACACCTAGGCAAAGTTTATGTCTTCTCTAGATCAGGGTAAAATGGGCCCCACCGAGCCAGAAGAGAATACAGCACCACACTGTTCTTTCTCCCCAGCTTGGGGTCTGAGGAGGGAGATCGGTGTTAAACAACTCAATCTGCAAATAGCCGTGGCATTAAAAGTGCAGTGAGCCTGCTAGAGGAAATGGATGGGTTGCTATGAGGAAGAAGAATGAGGGGCCCTAATTTAGACTCAGCCGTGCTGTGTGCATCTGTCAAAACCATGCCCATCCTTCAAGGCTTGCAGACATACCACCGCCCTCATTAAATCTGCCTGCCACCAACACTTATCTCCTGCCGTTCTCAGGTCCCCCACTATGTTCTGTCTTCCTCGCCAATGTCACATACTGCCTGTATTCACTTTGAAGCACTTGTCTTATTTACCCTGATGGATCTTCAACTCCTAGAGAGAGAGAGACTGGGTTCCCTTGTACGTGAACCTGCTGTGAGCACCCTAGTTTTTGGGAGATGCACAGCCGAATGACTCAGTAAACACAAGCATTCATTCCAGAACTCCAGCAGCCCGTTTAGGAAAGGAACAGATCTCCATAGTGAGGGCAGAGGCACCAGAGCCCACTTGCCTGGACGTGACTCTGCTTCTTACAGTGTGATGAAGTACAGGTACCTTGACCTATCTGAGCTCCTGAGGCCTCATCTGCACAGATGTCAGAAATGCTAGGAAGGACAGAAGGGCTCTTGCAGGTGCATTGCTTAGACTCAGTCTTGGCACATAGTGCTTTATAAATTGGTAGTCATGTGTCTGACATATCTAAACCTCTCAAAAATCCTCTTAAAGGCACTACAATGTATTTATAATTATTCATATTTGTAGCTTAGAAACCCAAGCTTTCAGAGGGTTTGGACCTGTTCTAGTTTGTGTAGCAAATTAAATTTAATACAAAAACAAACAAAATGAGGCCCAGGTGCAAACCCAGGAGCATGAGTCTCTACTAAAAATAACTACCCCCACCTTCCCCAACTCTAACCCCAGTGTTGTGCATTGAACCTAAGGTCTTATACATGTTAGGCAAAGGTTCTACCACTGAACTGTAGCCTCAGACTTTCTGATACATTTTATTTTCAGACAAAGTCTCACTAATTTATCTGAGCTGCTTTGATCACTATAGCTAAGCCATAACTTGGAGTTGTGAGCCTTCTGCCTTCTTCTCCCAAGTAGCTGGCACGCTCACCCAGTTTCCTGTGGCTTTTACTGCGGTGTGCCAGTCTCCTAGCTAGCTAATCTTCAATTCTGTCTTAAGAGGCTGGGGTGTTTGTATCTCAGAAGCACACACAGTTAGCCAAAGACTAAGGTCATACATTTAAAGCCACTGGATATTTGAAATGGATATGGGCTGCAGGAAGCATAAGGGTTAGGATACTCAGCTACAAGGGGAAGGGAGATCTGGTGTATTTGTCTCGAAGCATCAGATCCCCCTTCATTTTCTATGGGTCCTGAAGTGGGAGATGTACCCAGGAGTCCTATGGCCTGCTGCAGTAGAGGACCACTGAAACAGCTAAAAGCTTCCAGGTTCCTGTAGAAGTGTGAGGGTAGCCAGCTCTAGATTGGTGTGGATAGAAGAGGGAGGAAGGCATTTGTTTGGTCTGATTGTTTTTATTCTGTGGCCTTCAGTCTTGAGACTACCAAGTCCCCATCCCCAGAAGTCTCCTTCCTCTCCATCAGCAGTGACAAGCTGTGTCTACATTCTTTTATTTTAGATCCTTCTTAAGGTACCAGGCCCATAGCTCTGTCTGCTCTAATCTTTTTGAGAATAAAAAATTATACCCCTTATTTTTTTCCCTAGGAGTAGAGGGGTATAATTTGTGACTAAAACCAGGGTGCTCAGGCTGTGAAAATATCTACTACTTAGCTGTTGCCATGTGGATTAGAGATGGCATTTATAGCTCAGACCCAGAGGACAAGCCGTGTCTTTGTCACCAAATATCCTCTCCTGGAGGTTCCCCATGAAAAGTATAGCTTGCAGAGCCCAGGATGAGAGACAACCAAGCCTCATTATCTGTTCATTCATCCCTACATTCCCACATTCTCTCTCTCCCTCCCTCATCTCCTTCCCTCTTCTTCTTCTCTGCCTCCTTTCTCCCTCCACACCCCCCAAATAATACCACAAATTTTGCTAAGTTTAACTTCAAGGTAAAATACTACAGAACATCCCATTAATTAGATGTCTAGTTTCCAAAAAGAGACCCTTGTGCAAACACCTACTGGTTAGCTTTAGTGATGAAAGGAGCAGAGGGTGAAGCCCATTGTACCTTTATCATTCACATGGTCTCTCAAAGAGGAAAAGGCACTCGTGTGCATTAAGCTTCAAAAAAGAGTTCTGTTGCCTAGGTTACTGCAGTGAAACACCACAGAGTGACGACTTCGAATTCCAGAAACTTACTACCTTCCAGTGCTAGAAAGCAGAAGTTTGGAAACAAGGTGTGGGTGAGCCACTGCCTCTAGGACATCTGTAGAGATACTTCTTCCTGTCTTTCCAGTGTTTCTGCTGGTGGCAATACCCTGGGCATTCCTGAGTGTTCTTTGGCTTGAAGCTGTATAACTCACACCTCTGTCCTTGTTACCTTGTAGTCTTTGTCTGTGTCTATGCCTTCACATGGCATTATCCCTGTGTGTGCCTACATTTTCTATGTCCTCTCTGTCTCTCTCTGTCTCTCTCTGTGTGTGTCTTTCCCCTAGTGGGTTTGTATCTGAACTTGCTTATATCCACAGAAGACCCTGTTTCTGATGAGGCCACCTTTGTAGGTTTTGTGGGTTAGGACTGAGGCATATCTTTTGAGGGGATACTTTGCAAGTCATTATAGATAGCATGTTAGAGGGTGGATCAGGATTTCTTGTGCTAATGAGAGAAAGTAGACATGTTAGAGTTTGTGTTGGCTTGTATTTTGTCAACTTGACAGAAGCCAGGGTCATCTGGGAAGAGGAAACCTCAATTGAGAAAATATCTCCGTGAAGGTGGCTTGTAGGCAAATCTATGGGGCATTTTCCTTGGTCAGTGGTCAATGTGAGAGGGGTCAGCTCACTGTGGGCAGGAGGTTCTAGGATGTGTAAAAAAGCAGACTGAGTAAGCTATGAGGAACACTAGTAATCAGTGTTCCTCCTTGGTGTCTGCTTCAGCTCCTGCACACAACCGTATTCATTTGCTTAGGTATTACCTAGGGCCACTTTCACTACACGGTGCTAGAATTAAATCACTGCTGATGCACAGCAGCAAATCAGTAGCATATGACCCACTACGGGAATCATCACGGCGTGCTGGCCCTTGTCTAGGGAGGCACAGAGGTACTGTTGTAGTTTGTATCTGAAGTGTCTCTGGCATTGCAGACTTGGACCCCAGTCTCATAATGCTATTGAGACATAAGGGACCTGTAGTGGTAAAGCCAAGTAGAAAGAAGTTGGCATACTGGAGAGTTCTCCTGAATGGGAGGTTGAGACTTTAATACCTCCTGTCTTTCTTTTTCTTCCTGACTGATATGAGGTAACCAAGCCTCCTCTGCTACATGCTTACACAATGATGTATTGTGCTAGCACAGGTCCCAAAGCAACAATCCAAATGACCACAGACTGAAATTTCTAAACTCTTGGTCTTAAATAACCTTCCCCCCCTTTAAGCTGATTATCTCAGGTGTTTAGCTATAGTAAATAGAAGCTGATTAATGCAGAATTAACCTTGTATTTGATTTTCTTTGAGAAAGTAGATGAAGTTGGGGACCATCAATTGGGAGGCTTCATCGACTCCTGGTGATGCAGGAGCAGGTGGAGAGGTTGAGATAGGCCTGCTGGATAAAGGTCTTAAAGACTAGGAGAAAGTCGTTAACTAGGCTGGGTAGAGAAGGGGAGTAATGCATAAGGATCCGAGTCAGAAAAGAGGCATGGGAGAAAGTTCAAATGTAGCTGATGCTTAAGAAAGAAAGAGAGACCAGAAGTGGTCTTTTTATGACTTGGTCAGATGTCCAGTGAATGTCAGTTACTCCAGAGCACTGTCTGAGGGCCATGTTGAGTGTGATGGCCAATATTCATTGTCAAATTGATACACCTAGGAGGAAGGAGTCTCAACTGAAGAATTGCCTCCATCAGATTAGCCTGTGGGCACGTCTATAGGTCATTTTCTTGATTGGTAGCAGTATAGGAGGGTTCAGCCATTGAGGTTGGTACCATACCTAGGCTAGTAGGCCTGGGCTGTATAAGAAAGATCGCTGAGCATCAGTATAGCAGCAAACAGTAAGGAGTAGTATTCCAGGCTTCTGCTTCCATTCCTGCCTCCTGATTACTGCTTTGACTTCCTCAATAACAGACTGTAACCTGTAAAAGGACCTAAACCTTTTCTTCATGTGTAGCTTTTGAACAGGAAGAGAAGCTAAGGTAGGGCCTTACTAAAGATCCTGAACTTCATTCAGGAATTATGGATATCATTAAGGAGTGTAGCACAGGAGTGAAGTGATGATCAAATGCTGTGAAGTCTCTTGTGCCACCACAAAGAATGAGTACAGCTGCAGCAAGCACAGGCTGAGTAGTTACTTAGGAGAGAGCTGAATGGACTGCATAACGCAGGCTTCTGATGTTTCTGTCTCTCGTCTGTTGGTCTACACACCTCTGACAAGCAAAGGGTCCTTGGCTCTGCACTCTTGGATTCAACTTAGTGATAGACATCAATGCTTGTTGCACACTTACTGTGAAGCCATAGTTCCTGTGTTTGACACTCTCCAGGGCATGATCATGACATTCTTCCCTGATGATTGGTGGATTTACTATAGGATTCTAATATAATGAGTAATGACAGGGGACCAGGTTACACAGAGAGACAGGGCACAGGGGTTGGGGGGGTGTTGAAAAAATACCACTGGGAGACATTGACTATGATCTGGATATCTTGGAAGGCTTTCTGGTGGAGGCAGCCTTTAAACTGTGCCTTGAAGAATGTGTACAACTTAGCAGGGGAGGAGTATAATTAATTCAACATGTGTTGAATGGCAGGACTAGTGACAGCACACAATGGGTGCAGAGTTGAACCAGGGAAGCCATGAGCCTGGCTAGGAAACAGTGTTCCTGGGGCTCGCTACTTGGTTGGAAATGTGACCAAGATACTTGAGTGTTTCATGTTCTTGACACTTTAATCCAAGGTGGCAGAAAGTGTCCACCCACGTGCTCGAATGCTCCTCACCATTCCAGGGCTATGTTTGTTCCATTTCATAGCCTCCCCAGGCAGGTGCCAACCATGAACCACATCCTCCTACCATGAACTTATTTATAAATATAGCCCTTAACAGGAGCCCAAAACACCTTGTCACTTCCACAAGTCCTCTGGGGTCCTAGTCCCATGACTTTTTGTATTTACCTCTGACCTCTCAGTTTCTTCTTCTGGCTGGTGTCCTGGCCCTTGAGTGTGTTCTAGGACCAATCACTTTCACCAAGGTTTTCTCATTCCTACCCTTGTTATATGAGGCAAGCATACAGGATTATCTGTAGTCTGAGCCTTCTATCCTATGCCAGGAGAAACTTCATAAATCCTGGCAGTGGAGCTAGGTCCCCTAAGAGCAGTTTGTCCAGTTAATTTATTAAAGCCTTATGAAAACAGTGAAGTCAAACAGATCCACAGAAAGGAATATTTGTAATGTACAAAATAGTTAATAATTATGAAAAAATCTAGGTCGTTATCAGCTGCAGTTGGCCTTTTGTATCCATGGGTTCAACCAACCACAGACTGAAAATATTTGAAAGAAAATGGAGTGTATTGTAGATTTTTTTTCTTGTGGTTCTAGTGATGTAGCATTTGTTATTGTACTAGATATGGTAAACAGCCAAGAGAGGAATCAAAGTGTTCAGGAAGATGTGTGGATTACATGCAAGTACTATGACATTCTATGTAAGGATTTGTCATTTTCTGTTCTAGACCTAGAAGCTTTATACAGATGGTATCTTAGTTAGTGTTTCTATTGCTAGTGAAGAGATACCATGGTCATGGCAATCTTATAAAGGAAAACATTTAATAGGGGCTGGCTTATAGTTTCTGAGGTTTCGTTCATTATTGTCATTGGCAGGAAACATGGCAGCATGCAAGCAAACATGGTACTGGAGAAAGAGCTGAGAGTTCTACATCTTGATCTACAGGCAGCAGAAGGAGCCTGTAAGCCACACTGGGCATAACTTGAGCATATGACATCTCAAAGCTCAACAGTGATGTACTTCTTTCAACAAGGCCATACCTCCTAATAGTGCCACTCTCTATGGCCAAGCATTCAGACACATGAGTCTATTGGTGGGTTCCTATTTATACCACCACAGATGGCTCATAAAGATTCAAAAACATCTGCTTGGCTCCTGTGGGTCCCTTGGTAGACCCCCAACATATAGCTTGGTATTATGATGGCAGCATGGGATAAGAGCCAGAGATTACATGATGAGACAGGAAGGTGGAGGGTTCAAGGCCAGGCTTGCTCTTCATTTTCTTGTCACTCTTAAGGAAACTGCCTTATCTCCTTGAGACCAAGAGTAACCTAGCAACTTCCTTCCTCCTTCCTTTTGTAAATCCTATCACACTGGGGGACAGGGTTCCAATACAGAACCTTGAGGAGACAAACTATAATAGAACTTGAACATTTGAGAATTTGGGTATCTGAGGGTATAGGGTCCAAGAACCAGTCCTAGGTGGTGACCAAGGAGAGTCATATTACTGGTATTCTCAGAAGCTTCCATACAGACCCCTTCTTCTTGGCTGATTCCTCATATCTTATGTTATAAGACTAAGAAATACTAGTTGCCATAATCTCTGCCTAGACAGACAGAGACAGCTGCACAGAGAGGCCAACTGAGATTTTGAAGTAAAGCAGTGATCTGACTTCGGGAGTTGCTCACACAAAAGACATCTTCCTATCTGTCAGTCTTAGGGACAGGACTAGCAGTTGCTATAGAAACACGAGACTAGTGGGATGTCTGCCCAGGTGATGCCCGGCAGTGTTTAGACAGAAGCCTCTGTCCTGTTGGACTTGTCTCTCTGCAGTTGTTAGATGGTCAAGAGACTTCTGAGATTTGAAACTTTCCCCACCCTGCCTTTCTTCATCCAAGCAATCACAGTCACTCCATGTCACAATAAACCATGCAACTTTTCTTGTTGTCTAGTGAGTTTATGGATCCTCAGGTGGAAATCTGGAAGAACAAACAATAGTTTAGAAATAACTCATGATTAACTAGACAAGTTACAGATGGTTTGGAGACTATATTTCCAACAGTTATGGAAGGAGTTCCTCTGGGTACAACGAGCATTTGGAGAAGGCACTATATCTGAGCAGGAAGACAGCTTTCACAGGGACAGAAATCTAAAGGGTTCTTCACTGTCTTCTAGGAAAGGTGTATGTGCTCCATTTTAGGGCTCAGGTACAAAATTCCTTTCAACAGTAGCTCTTTGGCTATTTAGAATGGGCGTACTACATACAAAAGAGATCCACAGGTTCTCAAAATCAAAGAGAAGCAGGGAGGCTGGTGGGAGAAAGTCTCTGTATGCAAGTGTGTGGAATAAGACCTTCTGGCTTCCTGTTAACCCATTTTCTCTATCTGACTTCATCCAAGGGTTGGACCTGCTACTTGACAAACCTGTCCTCCTGACTAAAGTCTGGAGACAAGGAAAGGGTTTAAGTGCCCCCAGTGTTGCAAACTGATGCCTCCAGACTCTCAGAGTTCTGTCTGGGTGGAAAACTTCATCCAAAGCCAGACTGAATCACACCAGTTTCTAAGACATTCCTCAACCATGTTAGGCAAGCTGGGTTACAAGGAAACCTGATATAATTTTGGAAAAGCCTTCCTAGAGAAAGGACACTCTCACAGCTGCCTAGCTTCTTTCAGTGTCCAGGGTTGGGGGGATCTCAGGCTCCACAGTGGAGTTCAGTAGGCCTGGGGCTGATAGGGAGAGATAGCTTACGTTTTATAGGATATTTTTAGTCTCATTGCAGGTCATCTAGAAGGAACAGAAGTTTTCTGATCCCCATAGAAATGAAAGTCAAGTTGTTTCTCTCGCCCAACTAAGTAATTGTTAAATTTCATAATAGCACCAGAACCCCCTATTTGCTTGCTGTGCTAGGAACCTAGATTCAGTTAGAATGAGGACTCAGGGTCTTGGTAGATGAACTTTTTGAACCCAGCTGGGGCCTGGCTTGGCCTGATAGTTTGGTTAGCTCAGAGCAGTATCTGCTTTCCCTTCCATATGCCTGATCACTGACTGTGCCATCTTTCTCTCTCATCATGCCTCTTGTCCTGTTAGGCTTTAGTTTCCCAAATGGAAATGAAAGGAAGTCTGATGGCAAACCATCACAGCTTCTGACCTCTATCCAACCCCATCCAAGTTCAGCAAATGAAAAAGGCAGACAAATGCTCAGTTGGTGAGTTCTGTAGGCACATTTTTGACTAGGCCTAAATCACAGCGGGAATTTTCCTGACATGAGATGACTCCTTTTGTAAACAAGGGCATTCATCTTGTGAGGTACGTGCCTATGAAGCATGTGCCTCTCAGAGCCCTATGTACTGATCGATATGCCTGGAGTAGGGTTTGTGTTGAACAATATAGTTGCAAAGAGTGACAGTTAAGGAGACAGCAGTAAGTTGTGCTGGGAAGTACTGAAGGCAGACCTGAATTAGCTAGGGCCGGGCTTGCTCGAGTGATTGCTATACAAATATGGAGTCCTGCAGTCCTGCATTTGAATCCCAGGCATGTATGTCAAAAACATGGCATGGCTGTGTGTGCTTGTAACCCCAGTGTTAGTAGGACAGGTATGTCTAGGGAGCTTACTTGCCAGCCAGTCTCATTAGAAAATGTGATGTACACTTCAGTGTGAGACTCTGACTTAAAAATATATGGTAGAAAGTGATTAGAGGAAGACATAGTGTCTCTCTTCATGTTGGGGAATCCTCACAGCCATGTGCATGGTACAAGCATACATGTACGTGCCTAGACACACACACTCTCTCTCTAAGAGCTTCCAGAATCAAAACATTACAACATGAAGGCATCAAAAGAAAACAAGATCTTCTAGCCCTGTCTAGTATTGAGATACCAGAGAAGGCTGGGGCACTAGAGAAAAGATGGGAGAAGAGAGAGAGAACTATAGAGAGATGGGTCTGGGTGGAGGACTTCACTGGGTCCCTGGGATTTGATCAGGGAGGACAAGATGGGGGAAAATGGAGAGGTATCCCAGAAGAGGAACGACATACACAAAGGTGTGGAAGTTAGCTGGACTCCAGGCCCAGTCAAGTCATTTGAGACAGAGCAGTTTAGCACGGAGTTTAAGAGGGCACAACCAGGCTGGGGCTAGAGGACGTGCAGACTGGGTCTCAAGTACTTCTGGTTCTGAGCTTTGGCTATGGGCATTCTTGGCAAGATTTTGAGATTCCAAACAATATGAGTAAAGAGTGAACACAAGAACAAAGGAAGGTCTACTCAGTTGCAGGGAGCCTGCTGTGCTCCAGGGAACGGCTCAGGACCTTAAGGATGTAGCTCGAACAGGTTAGGGAAAGACCGTAGCTAACCATTATAGAGCTTTTGCATCACAGTGATTCCCAGAGAACAAACAGTGTGAAGAAGGTATTACCAGGAACTGCAAGGATGAGAGCAAGTGGCAAAGGGGTGGAAGGCTCCGTGTCACTTTGGACACTGGGCATTAGCTTCGATCATTTATAGGTTACTCTTTTTCCTCTCTGTATTTTTCCTCTATATAAAGGAGTCCCTCCTGTCATTCACCATACTTGCTGTGAGCTGATGAATATTTTACCACTGGTGCCTCTCAAATGATGACATGGGGCCACAGGGACAACTGCAGTCTTTACAGGGAGGCTGTCTTAGATCTGCATATTTCCTGTAGTAGTTACATCAAGGGCACAGGATGCAGGAAACTGAGGACCCTGTAGAATGTCACTAAACTCTGGGAACCATGTGATTTCTTCCCTCTCTCCTGTGGGCAAGGATCACCGAAAGTTCGAGCTCTGATGCCCAAGAGTGTGTTCATGAGATTTTGTCTTTTCTGGTCATGACAGGTGACAGACACAGACTGGGCTCCACACATACTAGTATGACATCTGAGTGCCTTCATTTCCCCATCTGTAGAATGTGGCTCTGGACTATGTAAGCAATGTCTAGACTTTTTTGGGAGAGTCAATTAAACTTTAAAACACAGGAGTTTCACAAGGCTGCCAGCTTCTTATTTAGACAAGCAAAGGCCTAACAAAGAAATTGTCAAATGCCAACTCTGCCATCATTGTCATTTCCTTCAAAGGGCAAGTTAATACCCAACCAAGAAATGATGGCACAATGTCAGAGAAAAGGACAGCTCTTCCCCGGAGAGAGTGTCAACTGTCTTTCACTGGTCCTCTACATTTAGTTATGCTGGCCTCTTGGTTCCAGACGGCATCCTGGACAATGTGGTTCTGCGCTTCATGCTGCTCCTATAGAACTACCACATCCAAGAGTCAACCTACAAACCCTTTGGCTGTGCAGTGTGAGGTCCCTTGAGGACCCAATGATCTTCATCCCAGTGGTGTCCCTGGGCTTACTTTCTTCTCTCCTTGTCTCACTCTTGACCTCTCCCTGTCCCTCTCTGTGACTTCTCTCTGGAGGCTGGAGCTAAGAGAACATTGGATGTGAGGAGGCTGTGGCCTTTCTGACCCACTAAACAGATTCCATATAATGCCTTTAAGACCCCTTATTCCTCAGGGCCTTCAGCTGTTCCCTCTGTTATTTAGTTTACTTGTCTTTGTGACAGAATACCTGCCAAAATCAACTTAAGGAGGGAGAGGTTTGTTCTGGCTCACAGTTCTAAGGCACAACCCATCAGACAGGTCCGGCATAGCAGCAGGTATGTGAAACAGGTGGTCATGTTACACATGCAGTGAGGAAGGCAAGAGAAACCTAGATTCTGATGCTCAGCTCACTTTCTTCTGCTTGCACAGTGTAGGGCTCTAGCCCAGGGAATGCTGTTGCTCACCCTGGGGTAGGTCTTTAACCTCACTTAGTCTAATCTAGATAATTCCTCAAATATAGGTAGAGAGGTCTGTTCCCTAGTGTTTCTAGATCCTGTCAAGTTGATAAATACCAGGTCCCACCCACATTCACACCCATGTTTTCACAATTTGTCTTTTCTCCTTCATACTTGAATAAAAAAAATGAATTTGACATGGGCATGAAGATCACTGATTTCTCTCCTACGCATATGGCATTGAGATTTTCTGTGGATCCCAGTGGTTTGTACTCTTGTTCTTCTCAACCAGGTCGTGCTTCTGCTTTGGAGAATTGGATGGAGATCAGATCTGCTATTTGGAATATAATAGATTCTAACCTCTTGGTGGGCAGAGCATGACCAAGCTCATACAAGTGTGTTGTGTGGTACTGAGAGAGTGCCAATTGCTCTTCATGGACTTCTCATCCTCTTACTGTTATAGTCATTATGGTGACCCTCACAGGGACCACCTGAGGAAATACTGGGTCTGGTTTGCCATTGAGAAAACCAAGACTAGGATAACTTGAGATGGCTTGATCAAGGTTGCATAGTTCAGTAAAGTGGAGCCAGAGATCAGGCCTTTTATGATTAGGACATAGCCTGCTGTCTCACCTCTTTCAGCCAATTTCCATCCATGGGGACTCTACATCAATATCTTGAGTGTGCCTTACTTTTCAAGTCTGCAGCTCCTGTGGTGTTCAGCTCCTCATTCCTAAAGGCCATCAATGATCCAAGGTCCCTGGTAGCCCTCTTTGTACAGCATGGTGACTCTGAGAGTCATTTTAATCCTTTTCAGAAAAGAAAACAAATTTTGTAGGGTTACATGGTATACTTGAGAAAAGGAAAGCGCCCATAAAATGCAAGTTATAAGGAAAAGGGATTTGAAGGAAATGAGCTTCTGGCAGCTTTGTAAGGCCACTGGGCTGCATAGGGACTGCTCAGCACCTCAGCTACTTGTCTTTAATACGGGAAGAGTAGTGTTTCACTGTGGTGTTGGTAACTCGTAACAGCATTCACAGAGATAACACAAAGCATTTGGACAATTGTCTCCATTACTAATCCAGCTGAACCTCTGGCCTTGCCTCAGACCTGCCTGCTGTGATTAGATATTGGAGCTGGTCTTCCAACTGGGGCTCTCAGATGGTTCTGTTTTCTAGCCAGTTTAGAGATATTCTATCTGGGTGGTGCCCATGGGGTTGCCCTACAGATTGACAGTTCTGTGTCTGCCTCCTTGCAGGACAGCTAAGCTGCCTTAGACTTACCCAAGGCTACCCTGGCACAAGAGTCATAGAAGAAATATCTGTTAAACCATTCCAAATCTCGAAGGTCCCAACAGCAAACTCGAGGCTTCCACTAGTATTATTAAAGGAGTTGGTCATCATAATTCTGCAAAGATACATGTATTCACCATTATAGCTTGACGGATGACATTAACTGAAAGCAGCATAGGTTGGCGTTTGAGAATATTTGGCAGTCCCTTTCTTAGGACATTTCTCCAAATCCCTTTTCATACATGTCTGGCTAAAATCTCATTTAGCTTCCATACTATGTTGATTTTGAGAAGCTGGCAATTGAAAGACAATCAGTGGTATTAAGAACCAGCCTCTTGGAGAGAACACCTATCTGATTCTTGGTACATTGTGTCTATATAGGCATTATGGGATAGAGAGAAAAACCTGGCTTCTATACTTAAGCTAGATCAGATTTAAAGATCAATTTGGCTACTCATAAGAATGGTCTTTCACACTGATCTAAAACAATCGAGTAGAGAACTTGGCCTGTTATTGAGGATAGAGGGGACCAAGAACTTTCTGAGGATCAGCTGTCCCTTTTGTACTTTTACAGTAGGAGTGTTTTATTGAGTACTCTGAGAAGAACTGGATGGATCCGTGCCCCCTTCCCCAGCACCTCCCCCTCTTCATGACCTCAGTGAGGGAAATGACATGCAGTGGACAGAGCTAATCCAGGAATAAGCACAGCGAGAGACCCGTAATCCAAACTACAAGGTCAAGGTAGTTCAGAGCCAGACAAGACCCTTGGGGAGAGTTTACACAGCTCCTTCGATTCTGAGACATGAGAATGTGAGGCCCAGAGCTTTTGTTAAAGGTCACTTGGCCTTTCTCTACCTTTTTTTCTACCACAAAGACTTCTGAAGTGCATTTGTTCAAACAGGTGCTTTGGAGAAAGAATGTCTGGTATACCTGGATAGCAATGGCTGAAAGTGCCTGAAGCACGTGAGCTCTGGCAGGGATAACTGGTATACCCTAGTGGGAATTCTAACTCCAGTACAGTAAGCTTTGTCTGAGCTTATTTTTAAGCTTCTGTGTTCCAAATCTGTAGACAAGGTGCCCATCCCTGAATCTGTAGCCCAATAGTTAGCAGGACACCAGCTAGTCATTTGGGATGGCCTCATACAATGTCCCAAGGACCAATGGGGATGGGTTTTTCTGCAGCCAAGCTGAGGAACATTCTGAGCAGCCAGGGAGTAGATGCATAGCTGGGCTTGCCGAGGGCAGAAATGAATTCTGCTGCCCTCCCTCACTAGCTCTGGATAAGACCTGAGGGCTCTTCTGCCCTAGTTCTCTCCTGGAGTTTCCCATGGCTGCCTCCTCTCAGCCGTCCATTCATAGAACTCTGGCCACGAACACCCCAGCTGGCGGCACCCACATTATGCTTTACTTGCTTGAGCTGCTTTTGGTAATCTGCCTAATGCCCTAATATGCAGGATTACTGGTACCTGGGGAAATGCTCGTGTTCTGTGGTCCTCCCGCCCAGGATGTGTGAGAGGCTGTGGTGGGCTTTCCTCTTCTGTTTCTGACAGTGGGGTGGGCAGGAAAGGAGGACAATTCTTCTACCTGTAGGTCTGGGGAACTCTAGGGGAACAGCACCAGGATGATGGTTTGTATGGAGGCATGGGAGTGTCTCCTCCCCTTGGGGAGATATTTTGAGTCATGATATTTCAGGGTTTTCAGCCAAGCTGCAGAATGTCATGGTCATTCTTGTGAAATAAAGCTGAAGTGGGTATATGGAAATTACAGGCGTCCCTCCTTTCCTTAAAGTCACATTAACCTATGTGTAGATGGCACAGAGCCTTGATGGAGACAAGTACTCAAAGATGCTTTGATCAGATAGCCACAGGGCTGGGGCCTTCCTCCCCTGTCCTCCCAGCATGGTCCTCTGTGGTCCCCCATAAGACTGGGCCTCCTAGGGCACAGAACTATGGGTTTAACTCACTACTCTTTGTTTCCCAGGCAAGGTATCTGTTCAGAGAAACCACTCAGGCTGACACTGGGATATAGATTTCCCAAGGACAGGTCCAGGTTCACCACCTGTCACCATCTGTCTGGCAGGACAAAAGCTCCTTGTGTTGTCTGTCCAGCTGAGGGCATCTGTGTGCAGGTTCCTGGCTCAGCTTGACAGATGATGAGGGGGTCAGAGGAAGACATGGGGTATGGCTTGGAAGGGGTCTAAACAGATGGAACAATACATCTCAATGAGGAGCCTGCCTGTACAGGCTCAGGGAAAACAGCTTATTATGTAAACCTGTAAAATGTGAAACACAGTGGGGCAATGAAGCCCAGGAGATGAAAGTTTCTACAAAGGCCCTCTGGGATTTGATCATCTGGTCTATCCCTTGGTCCTAAGGCCCTAGAGGCTCCAGCATAGGTTTCTCAGGATAGGAGATGCATTTAGCTTCTTGGATGTTCCAGAGGGAAATGGAGAAGTGATTTTCTTTCAGATCACAACCTTAGGGCATACAGAACCCAGCCAGGGAGAAAAAGGCCTAGCACACCGAAGCCCTGATAAGAGAGCAGCTGAGCCTCTGAGGATGTGAAGGACAAGGGATAAAGTCAGATCTTCTCCTGCATGGTGAATCTTAGCTTTCAACAGGAGGGCTGCCCAGCCTGTCAGCCACCCATGTTCATTTCCAGTGTGACATTCAACTCCTTAAAGTAGAATTTATGTTCTGGAGTGGCTCTTGGAGGACAAAGGATGATGTTCCTCTGACCTTGATTTAACCAACTTTCCAAGGTATAAAGACCTTGAGGAAGGTCCCTTGAGGTACACGCAGTGCCCGAAGTGGCTGCAATGCACACTTGGAATGATGACAGACCATTCCCAGACCCTAGCAGAGTCAGTCACCCCATAGTCATTCCTTCCTGTCATCCCCTGTCCCTGAGATGGCAGGACAGATTTGTGTGTCCCCCTCCTTTTGCTGTCAGACAGTGGGGTTTAAATTCTGACAGTGCCTTCTTGGGCCAGCTGCTTAGACCTGTATCTGGTAAATGAGGACATTAGCACCTACCTCATAGGACTGCTGTGATCATGCTCATAATGGCAGCCAGTGTCATTATCATTACTGTGCTTTTTACTAATATTAGCCGGATCCTGTGCCTGCCAAGAACTGGCTTTCATTTACTGCAGCTCTCTTCCCCGTTCCTTCTCCTTCCCTCTGTCTTTTGGGTTCTCTCTTTCCTTCCTTCCCCCTATTCTGCCCCTTCTCCTCCCCATTCTCTTTCCTCCCTCTCTTCCTATTTTCTCTTCTTTGTTCTCCTTCTCTCTCTTCTCTCTCTTCCTTCCTTCGCCTCACCACTTCTCTTTTCTCCCTCCTGCCCACCCTCTCTCTTTCCCCTCTGTCTCCCTCCTTTTTCTTCCTCTTCTTTGTCCTCTCTAAAGCCTCCCCTCTATTCTCCTTGCCCTTTCCATCCTCCTTCCCAGACCTCCTCTTTCTTCCCCCACTCCATTAAAATGGATTTGTACTTATTGGAGCCTGCAGTGTTTAAGTTGTAAAACTGACAGTGGTCTCCCCTGTGGAGTTTCACTGCATGATGAAAGTACATAGGCTTCCAGGTGGACATGAAAATCTTACCTAGACAGGGATGCTATGTTCAATAGGGCAGTTAGGAAAGGGTCAGGGATCAGATGAACGCCTCAACCAACACCCAGGAGACCATTGTGTGCATACTGGGGCTGAGGATATGAGGTAGTTCTTAGCTACCTATGTTAAGAACCTCTATATAGGAGTAGCCCTGGATAGTTCTGGCAGCACAGGGAATCCAATGCAGCTTCAGTGAGAGGAGTGGGTTTCAGGCCCTCTGGTGACAGATAGTGGGTGGGACAGTGTGAGGACTGACTGGTCTTCAGAGAAGAAAGGAGAACTTTCAGAAGGGTGTTGGGCATAGTGACAAAGTGATCTGATTCACTTTTTAAAAAACTGTATTCTCCTTCCCAAATGGCCATTGCCTAAACTACTCTTGAGGCTATAGCTGGTCTTTGCTACTTTGTGAGTTCTTCTTTTTCCCACCCTTTATACCCCTCCCAGTTTCATACCCAGTACTAGATAGGAGAGAAACAAGGATAGGATACCAGAGACAGAGAGAGAAAGAGAGAGAGAGAGAGAAAGAGAGAGAGAGAGAGAGAGAGAGAGAGAGAGAGAGAGAGAGAGAGAGATGTGGAGATCCCTAAATCTAATTTCTTTCCTTTTGTTTCTTCTTTGACTAAGGCTGCTAACAAACCACATTTAACTTCTTTAAACGACCAACAACCACACCCACCCTGCCTCCCAGGGACCCTAGCTAGCATTTATACACCCTCTGAAAAGTTCACAGAACTGCAAAAGTCACACAATCACAGAAATTATCTGCAGCTGACAAAACCACAGTTCTACTAGAGCATGAGGCAAATCATAGTCATCTGCTGCAGCCAGCAGCCCCATATCCCTACACTTGGGATTAGAATGAAAGCACATTCTTTTAATATTTCTGTGCTTTTTTAAAGAAACAAAATATTGGAATTCTCCAAAAAAAAAAAAAAAAGTCAGTATATCAGGCAGGAGATGTGGAGAGAGTAACCAAAACCTGGGGTATAATTAACCCATTCCAGACTTGCACCTCCTGGCATGGTCCTCTTCGGTTACTTGGACTAGGTGGTTTCCCATCTTTTCTACCTGCTGAGGTGTGGTGACCTTGGCTTCTGGCTGTGTCAACATGTGTCTGTGTGTAGGTCCTGGTTAGGGGGTGAGTAGCCTGACCAGGCAAGGACAGGAGAGGTGATGGCTGCTCATACCCTACCAGGAGGCTTTGCTAGCACAAGGCCTCTGACTTGCACTCATTGCAACATCCTAGTGGTAAGAAGAGAAAGGGCAGCCGGCCAGCGGTGGTGGTGCAGCGCTCTAGTCTCCGCGCTCTGGAGTCGTCCTCACTTAGTATCTCCCTGGTTCGAGTCCCACTCAGTCTCTCCCTGGTTTGAGTCCCGTCCTTGTCACACAATGAATTGTGGGGAAAAAGAAGAGAAAGGGCCCCTACTTTACATCTTGTAGCAGGGTAGCATGCTGCATTTCACCTTTGTGCTTTGTGAGGCTGCTGGCTTTGCTATGTGTCTTGTCCCTGAGAGCAGCCCTGTACCTAAAGGCAGGGGTGCCTTACTGCCCTTTTCTTTACAAATCAACTGTATTTGGGGAAGCGCTCTTCTCTATGTGACCTGGGCCTCCTCGAGAATCACTGAGCAGGGCATGTGGAATTGAGCACTTACAGAAAAGAACA